>JAWNLU010001684.1:5765000-6477488 GCA_035042165.1 Drosophila kuntzei | reverse complement strand
TGATTTTTAGATAAATATGAAATAATTTTAGTTTTAATAAACGTATTGAAAGTCTAGAAAAAGCATTGGGAGCTCAGTAATGTATAGAATAAAATAAATCTTCTTCAAAAGTGTCGAATGGAGTTACGCCAAATGTAAGGAAATTAAAGGAAAGAAAAATAAGATGGAAGGTTGAAAGTTAAAAATTTAGGAAAAGCATCTTATATTGATTCGATTACTTTATTTTAGATCATATCTTGCGCCCTACGTCATACGTGTGGCTATGACAGTGCCATTTTTGCGATACCCGCTGGATTGTTGGGTTCGATTGGACTGCTGCAGTTCCCCAACATCACCATCTCAATGTATGTGATGTGGAAGACACTACAGCTACTGTACAATTGGGGCAATGAGGAGGGTGTACTGCCTAAAGTGCCCTACTTTAATATGATTCTATACTCTGCCTGCACAGCTCTGCTTTTCCACAGCGCCATATTGGAACCGAACTCACTGCGCAGCAGCTACTATAAGTTCCTCATGGATATCTCGGGCACCAGGTATGCTAAAGAGTGTGTTGGATCTATTGAAATTAATTAACAATTATTTATACCTATAGGTTGTGTCGGTTCAATGTAAGTTCGTTTGATGCCTACGGTCTGGGGAGTCAAGGTCAAGTGCATGATGTGATCAAAAGACTTAAAATTGACATGAGTCAAACGCTGCCAAAGATACCGTTGGTTGTTTAAACGAATTTAATTTTATGCTCATCAAAAATGTTAGCTTGATATTATTGCTAAGGGTCAGTTAAGGATAGTTTCTGCAATTATTTGACAGCCTAGTCGGAAATAA
The DNA here is from genome assembly GCA_035042165.1 of Drosophila kuntzei. Lineage (NCBI taxonomy): Eukaryota > Metazoa > Arthropoda > Insecta > Diptera > Drosophilidae > Drosophila > Drosophila kuntzei. Next base: position 6,476,660 of record JAWNLU010001684.1, on the reverse strand, counting down.
AATTGTAACGGACACAAAAAGTTCAAATTAAATGTTTGTGCATGCTCCCAAAGTGGCCATAAAGGCGTTTTATGTTCTCCTTCAGAAAGTGAGTGAACATTCATCACAGCGGAAAAGCGACGCAGATCCAGCTCATCCTGCCCCACATCCTGTAGAAATGCAAATGGAATGGCAGACAATGGCGCCGAGCCTAGGCGCTACTCAATTATTTACATTTATATGTCGTAGAAATTTATTGCCCGACATAATTCATCCGGCTAGCCGAAAGTGCAGCGTTTAAAATTTTACTAAAAATAAAAATACGCAAAATATATATAAAATATAATACAACGCGCAGTAGCCGACGCTGTCCTTGGCCAGATGATTATCCTTGACGAGGGGGTCGCGTTTCGAGGCTTAACAAATGAATTATTGGCCAGGGCCAAATTTAATGTGCCACTTCGTTATGTCTCCGAATGGGTATACTTCCTCTTTTAATAAGTCTCGTACAGCCTTGTGTCTTGTGTCAGTCAGTCAGTCAGTCAGTGAGTCAGTCAGTCAGTCAGTCAGATTGTCAGTGAAATGGAGCTGCTTGTTTTGCTGATTCCCATTTAAATTGAGCTGAAAATAATGAAAATGCAAATTGGTCGCTTCTGTTGCTGTTGCTCTGTCCAATCCCGCTGACTAGAAACAGTAGCATACTTTCTGCAGTTGCAGCCGCTCTTAGTATTTATGAAATTTATATGCAGGCAACTAGACAGACTTGGTCTGGACACAGGCACAGCCAAGTCCTAAGCCAAGTCAACAGCATGGAAAAAACAAATGAACCCAGTGACAAATCTCATTAATCACAACCAAGATTTTATTTGCGATGAAACAGATGACGCTCCCTCTATCTCTCTCTATCCCTCTATCTCTCTCTCTCTCTCTATGTGGGTGTGAAATTATCAGCTTAGCAGTTGCAATTGTTGTTGCTGTTTGTTGTTCGCACTGTCGTCCTTGAGGACGTCAGTTGAAGACAGAGGAAAGAATATAAAAATGCATATAAATTGAATATTATAAATTGCCTTATGCCAACTTCTGTTCTTTGTGCCACTCACTTAGCGCCCCGTTTAGCTGCTTGCCCCAGGGCTTGTTGCAAAGTCGTAACTTCATTTGTGTCAATCACAAATCTCTTCTTCCATTGCCACTTTTGCTACTGTTGCTGCTCCTCAAATTGTAAACAAGAAAATTATGCAAATAAATTAACTCGCCCTAGTTCGACTTCATGCAACATGCAGCATGCAGCGTCACTGGGGAAAACCAATGAAAAATTATGGCCTGATGCATAAATTGGCACTCGTTGGCAGCTTACAACAGTTTGGTCGTAGTAAACAATTAAAACCAACTAAGGATGCGCTACTAAAATTAAGGTGAGTGGCATATTCGATACCCTATATTTAACTCACAGAAATATTTTAAGATTTGCAGCATAAAGTTGAATGTATTTGCCATATAACATTATAATTGCCTATCTGAACATCAAGATTATTGTGTGTTTTTAATTTCGAAACTATAAAATAAATTATTGGCATATTTTGTACATTTGGATTTCATCATATTTTTAGCTACTTTTCAAATTTTTACTAATTTTCTTTGTTATAATTTAATTAATTTACCTATTAGAATCTTCCAGCAATAACTAATTATTTGACAAAATATTTACTGGAGTTGAAAATCCCAATTAATTAATTGCTGGAGTGGAAAAACTCAATTAGAAATTTAGTGGTAAGAAAAATCCATTTTAATGGTTAGATAAATCCTAAGGCGAAGTTATTAATATGAATTGCTTAATAAACTATTTTTTTCCCTAAATTATTTGAATTACTTAATTATAAACTATTTTTGTCCCCAAATAATTTAATGCAGAAATAATAAGAGAAAATCAAATGGGACGAATACGAATATTGATAAAATCCAATAACTATTAATATCCATTTCAAAGTACAAAGTGTGTGCAAATCTGTATACTCTTGATTTCCTCAAGACTCGAGGTCTTTTATATTAGTTAAGATTAATTAGTTTACTGAACTTTTAAAGATAGTTTGCTTTATTTTTATAGGTTTGTTAACTATCTAGAGAAATTACTAAAAGTGCAGGGTATACAAGTTGAACCGTACATTTAATAGCAATCTAAATAAAATGAATTTTCATGCAAATGAAATTGCATCTGTCGAATAAAAAAATAAATGGCAATAACTCCTGATGCACCTACGAGTGTGTGTATAGAAGTTTGTATACTTGTATTCTTCTTGTTTTTCTGGACTTTCCTGTTGCAGTAAATTTCATTTGATATTTTTACGAAGACAGGCCAAATGACAAGGTATGTCAACGCAAGATAAGCACTAAGTGAAAGGCGATGGCGAAGGCGAAGGCAACTTGTGTCGGACGCCTGGAGGAGATAGCAAGGAGTGTCCTTCTACGACTATGAAAGCTGATATAAATGACATTTTAGCTCTGTTTCTGCTTTTTTGTTGCGATGAGCATTTTTTAATTAAAATTTCTTGGTCACTCGTTTTCGGCCATTGAGATATTTCAATGTATTATGAAAATGGAATAGAATGAGATGACATCGGACCAAGACACAATTGGGTCACAAATAAAATTATATAAATGTTGCAAACAGTTCAAAAATCCAACAAATGCATTACATCATCTCAGTCACATTTTAATCTGAAACATTATATTTCCCAACGTAGTGCAGTCAGTTCAATATACATTTTTATAATACATTAATACAATTCAGCGACCAAGGTAAAGGTAAAATATGAAAAGCTAATTTTAAGAGAGCTTTTATTATATTATAAAGAAAACTCCAATGGAAATTGGCATAGAGTCATATAATCGCTGTCACAATTTTGTCTCGCATATTATAGTGGGAAACTACATTATGTCGTCCTTTTGTGCTGATTAAAAATTATCAGTGAAGATCTTTTGTGTTTCTGTTCGAAGATTTTCCAAATATGTTAAAGAATAAGTATGCAAAAAATTTTAAAATTATATATTGTGGCGGCGAGTTTATATCGTCAGCCTATAGAATTTCTACAAGCATTAATTTAATCTAAGAAACCAGCCAAATATCGGGTGACATCCTCATAAACTGACTCATTTAGCAAGACATTTGACTGAGCTAGCAGCAGCAGCTTATCAGCGTTGATAAGCAATAAGTTCATAACCTCATAAGGTAACATAAGAGCGCGATGTAGTGCTGATAACAGCGACAGCATGTGTATAAACATTTCCATATTGAGTTAGCAATATTGTTGCACAACATTGAGCACGCTCATGACTCAACACTCGAATTATGCTCAAACCTTCAAACACACTCGAACCTTGAGTCCTTTATCAACGTTCGGCTAACACTTCGGCTGTAGGACAGGTCGGGTAATCTTCACAGGATTCGGATGCATTCGTAACTGCAGCTAGGCGTGTGACGCGGAACGTATCCTGTGGAACTATCGTCCGTCTAACTGGGTTAGTGGTACAAGTTCAGTTTTCTCTTGGCGCAGCGCATGTGTTTCATTGCCAGAGTTGCTGTGGAATTGAAACAGGATTAAACGCCGATGTCCTTCACTTGATGCTCTGAGTGGCCCATGAAATTCCGTTGGGAGTACAACGGCTCGACAGATTACATTTAAATAAATATAACACGAAAATAAATGCAGTTGCTTATTATTAAATCAATGGGAAATATTTGATTATATACAATGTAATTGATAACAAATTATTATCGTTTTATAAAATCTCTATTAATTTCATATAAGCGATATTTAATAATGAAATCATTCAAATCGAAAACTTTCTATTACAATCTACCTATTTACGAGAATATTCCAATATTTCTAATGCGAGTATCTGTATCCAATATATGTATTTCCTAAAAAGCAAGAAATATCCAAACTATATGTATCTTAAAAATTGTTCTGTGTTATATATTTATAAATTTAAAAGAAATGTTGGTATAATCATCAATTCTTCAGTATTATTTAATAATAAATTTTAATATTTTCATCTGGTATCGTAGTAACCGACAATACTATATTTAAAAAATACTATATTAAATAATATATTTAAAAAATGTTTCCTTACTTTACAACTTTGTAAAAAGAGAATGTTTTAAGAAATATAATTTTTACACTCCCTCGGAATTTACATAAATAATTTTAAAACCTACTTAATTGAATGTGAGATTAGTACAACTAACTAAATAAAAATCAACAGGTTATTTTTTTTTTTTTAATTATATTCAAAGCAATAAAAATAATAAATAAGATTAATTGCTTTTCCTATCCAATCAATCGAAATTATTAAGTATACGAGTTATATATTATATATGAGTAAGTCCAGCTCTATATTTAGATATTTCTATACGCAAATTATTCGTTTTTTAAAATCCTTTTTGGTTATAGGTCTATATGAAAGTTGAAGCATCAAGGCTTGTCAACTTGGAAGTCCCATTGCTAAATACAATTGGATTAGGTTTTTTCTACCTAATAAAAATTCCTTTAAGAGGCGGATTTAATAGTCGCTAGTCCATTTTTTAGTTTCTCAGCACCTAATTGAAGTTACAAGATTTACCAATTTGTAAGCCCGTCTATCATCATTCCATCTGGATCGCTTGCTGGGGAATAATTTGGTTCTGTTTGCTTTTCTTTGTCTTTTCACCGCTGTTTGAAATACTTTTGTTTGCTTTTCTGCCTGCAGGAGCAGCAGGCTCTGTCTGGCAGCCAGTATCCTGTCGTTGCAAGTTACTCGTATCTTTTGCTTTTGCTTCCTGCTCGAATGCATCATCTGCTGCCCAGTTATTGGCAATGGTTAAATGTTCTCATTCTCGTTTCAGCGTCGCGCCATCGCCGACATCTCGTCGTCTTGTTCGTCGTCTTTGTTCGTTTTAATGGCGGTGTTTACCTTCATGCCGTGCCCCACATGACTGTGTGGCAAGCAACTGCCACTTCTGGTTTGGCCAGAACGCGGCGTGCCAAGAGCATCTTTCCTTTTGTTATGCTTTGCCGCTCGACAATTGCGCCGCTGATTGCCCTCATTTCAGACTTGAAATAATATTAAAAAGTTTTACTCAACTGAAGCTGTGATCTATATATATGTCAGTCGCTCTCTTTATCTGTCTGGCTGTCGGTCTGTCTGTCTGTCTGTCTTGTCTGTCTCGTCTGTCGCACCGGATTTCATGTTCTGTCGCTTGCTTTTGTGTCTTGCCTCCTTGCCACCTCAGCAGCTGCTTGCTTTGTCTTTGCCTTTGTCTTTGTCCGTGCGCCTAAATGTGTGCTTTAACCGCACTTTGTCGAGCTTGCAGCTGCTGCATGTTGCAGTTGCAGCTGCAGTTGTGCCCCTATCTGCGCGCTTTGATTCTCATTTGTGTCTGCTTTTATTTACCACATAAATCACGTGCTCTGCCCGTTTCAAAAGCCAGCAAGGACACATTTCTATCTATCTACTTAGCCTCGTAGCAGTGCTTCGAGCCACTTCCTTTGCTTTTGCCTTATCTGTACAGCCAGTTGTTGTTGCCTTGTAGTTGTACTTCACGACATTGTCCCATACAATCTCTTGGTTTTTTCCCCGCCTCGCAACTCCTCATGGTACAATAAGAGAACTACTTTTTGGCTGTTAGTTGCTATTTTTACGATTGCCCATTTTCTTTTCATTTCATAGAATTTTCATTGTCTACTTGGCATGCTTTTACTCTACCCATCTCTTTCACTCTTTCTCTTCCTGTCTCTCTCTCTCTCACTCTCTCTGTTTCTTTTATGCTATAGCCTGCTTTTTGGCGCGATAGCTCACGTATCCGTTTTGTCGATTTTTCAGCAATTGCAGTTGTTATATTTGTTACTGTTGCTACACTCGTTGTTGTTTTTGTCACTATTGTTGTTGTTGTTGCCGTTGTTGTTGTTGTTAGTCATACCTATCGTTGCTAGTGTGTGTGGGTGTCTGCTCTTTGGGTAATTGATGATTTACAACTTATTTACGCTTCAATTGTGCAATAATTGAAAATTGCTCCAAATTCATTTGGGCATTCCTTGATTTCTTGTTTCCCCCGCATCACCTCCCACTCCTCCTATGCTTCTGCATCACCCAATACTCAACGTTGCCATCGGCAACGCATTGGCTAACTTACAGGTCAGCGCTGCTATCGATTGGCCATGTTTCCCATGCGGTCAATCGCATTTTTATATCGCCCATGGTTAGTTCTAGCCGACAGCTACTTGAGAGAAAAGTGAAGTGAGAGAAACTAACAGCTACCCTGTGTTTAATTTAAAAATATCCTATGTATTTAAATTGTCTATCTAATTCTAAACATATAATTTAGCTAATTATATTTAAAAATCCATAAAGCTATAAAAATCTTGTCTCATAAAATATTAAAATCATAGAAATGTAATTAAAACATTTTAAAAATAAGTTTTTAAGTCTTAAATCAAATCTATTTCTTGAAAAAAGTTTCGAATAAATTCATAAATTATTAAAATCATAAAAATGTAATTAAACAAATTTTAAATAAAATTTATGTCTTAAAAAAAATCTGGAAAAATTAATTGATACAAACAAATTTAAGAAAAGAGTTTCTTCCACTTGTAAGAAATTTCTAACTAGAGGGTAAAGTTAATCAGCTTTACGATCGCGTTTAGTTTTCTAAAAGTGCTAAAGCACATGGCTGCCGCCTGCTACGTCTTGATATGCAACATAAATGGGGCATGGCAAATGAAAATGGGGAACGGATTAAACAGCAGCAGTAGTAAAAACAACACAAAAGCCAAGGCAGTGGCTGCCACCGCAACAGAAGGCGGTGAAAAATATGTGATAAAACTGTTGAAATCTCTGGCAAAACGCAGACAAAGAGAAATGTTGATCCAAAGGCGAATGGACAAGCAGCGGCTGCACTTGCAAAAATTACACAAGTTGGCATTGAGCCACAGTAAATTGAAATAGATGCAGCAACGTGGCCAAAAACACTGGCCAAGACCGCCTGGCCGGACTTTAAATGCAATTCGAAATAAATGAAGCAGCTCAAGCAAATTTTCACTGCGCAGCAAATTTAATAGCTTTCAACTTGACTGCGGCAGCAACACAGCAGCTGTGCCAACAATTTGTGGATAGCATATGGCTGGGCCTCGTTGCCAGCTGCTTGCCACGTTGCCAAGTTGCGAGTTGCGAGTTGTGAAGTGGCCAAAGGCATCCAGGCAGTCAGCTTGCAATCTGCTGGCCAAAACATGGCGTATACGTAATGTCAACACTTTGACAATTGGCTACACACACACACACACACACACACACACACACACACACACACACACACACACAGCATTGCTTTTTAGCAGAATTATTAAAGTCATTAGTAGCTGCCATAAATTGTTACCTGCTCGACTAACTGCTAACTGTAAGCTGTTGACTGTAACGGTAACGGTAAACACATGGCCAGGTAACGGGACAAATGACGAGCCGACACCAAAATGTTGCCTAATTTTTTGCTGCGCTGGCCAAAACCCGTGCGACAGTGACAAAGTTGCAGTCAACACAAAGCGAGCCACATAAATTTGTTTCTCTTTTTCTTTTTTTTTGCCGAGTGGGAGGCCTTCTAATTCGTGGGCGTGGCCATAAATAAAAAAGAAGAAGAAGAGGCCGAAATGCAAGCATAAATTATGCCTCCGAGCGAGGCAAACAAATGCGATGCTGCATTAGCAGGACACACACACACACACACACACACACACACACCACACACATGTGAAGCAGAAATGGGACTCGTTTTAGCCAGAGGCCAGCACTGGCTATTAGATTACCCAATGACCATTTAACAAGCCTTCCCCCTGTCTCCCAATTAGATGCAGCTCGAAAATCTGCTCGCATTTCGCATTCACGCTGTCATGACCCCATGATATGTGAGTGTGTGTGTTTGGGGAGCGTGTGTATGTGTATGTGTATGTGTGAGTATGTATCTGTGTTTGTGGTGCTGATTATTTTGTCAACCAGTGAAATGAGACCAATTTTTGGTTGACTTATTCCTTCAATGACGCTGTTTGTCTATAATTTCTAAATGATTTGACTATAATTTCTAGAACATTGCGTATACGTAATATTTGCTACACCCAGCTATAATTATCATGCAGTCTAGTCTAGCTTGCTTCTAAGCTAACATAATTGCTTGGCGTCTTAAACGTAATTAAATGTGCGGCTTTCATTTAGTCAAAGTGCGAAAACGGAAGCACTTCAGACGCTTTACGTCCGGAAAAGGGGTTAACGAAGGGGCCTACAACTCAGTTTATGGCTATAACCTTAACCTGTCTAGGGGCTTGCAGACAATTAAAGCACAGGTAATAGATATTGACTAAGAGATACTCTGTAACTGCAATAGCCTCAGAAAATGAGTACATTTGGTTTTAATGATTTATCTATTTGTCGATTACAGGGTATAACGATCAGTGTAAATTAAAATGGTCACCAAACATTTGAACTGCTCTTATCACTTAAACGAGACGCAGCATGAGACTGTGCACTATGGGCAATTATTCAATTTTTTTGCAGTTTGTTTTATTACTGATTTACATAAACTTAAGAAAGTTTTCTTTCTTAATATTATAAAAGAAAAATTTCTTAAATTCTAAAATTGCTAAAAATAAAATGAGAAAGTTTCCCATAGTGCAGTGTGGCAAGTCTTGTAACTAACGAAACGTTGCAAAAATCGAGGGGCATTGCTTCGCCTTGTTGTCACTTGATTGAGTATGTCGATTTGCCTTGGGCCGATTGTTATGAGAGTAGATAGAGATACAGAGAGAACAGAGAGAAAGAGAGGGAGAGAGAAAGTGTACCCACAGCCCACTCAATTTCAAAGCACTTAAAACGGAAACGGAAGCGGTGAGCACTCATTGTCAGGCTCAGGCGCTACTTTGTTTGCCCAGCGCCATTTTCCATTTCCCCCAGTTGACCATTTACCCATTTATCCATTTACCAGTTGCCATCTGTACGCTTCTAGCCAACATTTCTTCCTGTTTCCTCCGCCGCTTTTACTGAATGTTTTCGTTTTTTTTTAGCTATCGGTTAAATACTCAGCTCGAGCTTGTTAAAGTACATTTGATTTGATTTGTTGTTGACGTCGTAGTTGCTGTTGCCATTGCTCCTGCTGCTGGTTAATGGACACTCGCTTGTAGCTGTATTGGTCTGACACTAATCGCTCAGTTAGTTGAGAATACTCCCTAATCCCCCCACCAGCTCCCAACTGTATGGTACTTCTCTCAAACTACAGCTAGAGCTGTCCGTCAACGGACATTCGAGTGCCACAGCATTTTTAATGCAATTTGTCTGATTTGTTGTTGACATATCTGATTGTAGTTGTTGTTGTTGTTGTTGTATTTGTTGTTGGTTTGTTGGTTGTCGTGATTTGTTGCTGATTTTGTCATTTAGTGATTATAACGTTTTACTCTACACGTTGATAAATTGCTATGCGGCTATGTTGCGACTGCAATCATCACTAATTGTCATCAAAATTAAGTGAATCTCGCGTTTTAATTGAAATCCTTTTTGCCCTTAACTCTCTCTCTCTCTCTCTCTCTCTCTGTTTTACTGTCTGTGTTTGCTTTAAAGTCCAATTAGTGCGAATAAGTGGCCAAACAATCCCGCAAATCAACTGTCACGACATTGGGTTGTAACCTCTTGAGGGGAGACAACAACAATCAATGCTGTCTAATTGTTTCCGAAAAGATTGACTGACCCACGTTGGGCGCCATACGCACTGAACTTGGCCAAAGGTCGAGCAAAATAACAACTGCAACAACAGCTACTTTTGATCAGATTCGAGTCGGTTTAGTCGGTTGTCGGCTGTCGGTTGTCGGCTGTCGCTTGTCGGTTGCATTTGTGCAACTCTCAGCCATGTTCTTGTCTCAATGATGTCCTGTACCAGCATCCGGTGCCGGCCTCATCTGCATCAGCATCAGCATGTGATTGTGTGTGTGACAGACAATTACATAGCCCAGCTGACCCAGCTAGCTGTGACTGGCTGACTCTCTGGGTAAGCAGCTCTGATGAGGCCAGCTTCTGTGGTTGAACCACAGTCATTTGCAGTCCAGTCAAGGTAGCAAGCTCGACTATGACATTATAGCATGATGAGCCTCATTCAGAGGTGATTCCGTGAAGCTATTAAGTGACTCAGATAGCTCGGAGGCGACTAAAGGACTTTAAAAAGTTTCCGCAATGTAAAGCTGAAACTCGATTGTTCTAATCAACAAGGAAATTGTTGACAGGATGCGTTGCGGATGTGTCTTTAATTTGTTTACTATTCAACGGCTAGCAAACTTTTCAAAACTGTCCTGGCCCAGGGCAGTAAATTCATGTTGAGGGTTAGAGCATGAGAATACAGGTCTGGCATTGTGTTGACTTCATTTTGTTGTGGTAAAGTTGCCAAGAAAATGGGAAATTATTTAATTGTTCAACCAACTGGTACCCAATAAATTGGGATACATATTTACTTACTTGCAGTCATAAAGGAAGGAACAGTTAATGAATGTGATGATGCCGGACGGACCCCAGGGACAAACTTATAACTTCATATCGGAGCCGATTTGAGTTATTGGCACAGCGTGTGTCTGTGAGACATCAACACCAAATGAAGGACACCATCAGCACATCATGCATCCTGAAGGACTTACTGCTGCTTTTGCTAGCAATTATGGCAATTCAAAGTCACGTAGTATGGCAACAGATTTTCAAAATGATTTCATAAGTGCAGACATCTTTCGAACAGAGGCCAATGCCAACGAACTTCTAATGGGCTTTGAGGGGTTGAATTCATGTTACATTTTTGAGCACAAGCCCTTAAAATCTTAAGGCCTTAAGGCCTTAAAGCCCACTTGTTGCTGTCAGGAAGAATGCTATAAAAGCAATTTAAGCAGACACCACATGACATTATTTCCTATATAAATCGCGTTGGCACAACATGTGCGCTAATTCTAATTGGAAATATACACACACTGAGACACAATCAAATTCATTTAGACATTGTATTTAATTCATTTAAATTACACATACGCCCATTTGCCACTGAGCCAAAATGCTTAGACAGCCTGAAAGTATGCTACAAATCATAAATTTGGTTTTTTTTTTTTTTTTCAAAAAAGTTTAACTACATGGCAGCTTAAACTAATTTTAGTATAATACGGCGGAGTCTACGGAGTAAAGCGGCGTTGTCAGAACTTTCTGCTGATACTGTAGTTGTTGTGACGGAACAAGCAGCTGTTGTTGTGTCTGCTGCTGCTGCAGTTGTTGGGGATTCGGTGGTTGCTTGTGCACATGTTGCCTCCGCAGCATTGGTAGGATCTTCGCATTCCGCATTTGTACAAACAGCGGCGGAACAAGCGGCATCGCTGCTCCTGATGAAGCAAACGACCAAGATGGCACAACCAAGGATGACGGTCTGGATTCTCATATTGATATCAGTCGAACTGCTCCAATGATAATTTGTGAGAAATTCTACTTCTTTTTATACAAATTTTCAATGCAATTATTTTTGACTTACCAACGTAGATCTATTTTCACAGCTTGCGGCAATCAAATGCTTAATAAACATCTCTGTGTCTATTTTTTTGGCTAGAAGTTATGTGTGATTTCGTATTATTTACAGACATGGGTAAAAATACGTTAATCTTGATAATTCTATTATTTGGTAATTATTCAATTGTTTTCAATGAACAAAACAAAACAAAACAGCTTTTGAAATCGCAATCGCGTTATTTATTATGAAATCAGCTGTATTGACAGAAAGTATTATTAACAAAATGGCACAATTAAGAAGATGCCACATTAAACACTTACTTGTTTACCCCAATTAAAATATAATTTTGAAATAAAAACGTTTCGTCTATGGCTTCGTCTAATACATTTTTGTTAATTAAACATATATACTTAAATGATCGCACTTGTTTTGCCTATGACAAAAAGAGATGTTTGCAAAACTACAATTGGCTTTTCTACTCTGGTCAGATCTGTTCTGTTCTGTTGTCTTTTCTTTTGTTTTATCTTTTTGTTTTATTGGCTGATTTAACTAAAGCTTTAGCTCCCATTTTATCAATTTATTTATTTTATTTTATTTAACGTCAACTAAAAGCAGTCGACATTAGAAGTAATTAATTAAATATTAAATTCAATTATAAAACTAAAAAGTAAAATTAAAAATTAAATAATATAATAAATTTTAATTTTTAACTGAAAATGAAAAAAGAATAATATAAATTTAAGTTAAAGTTGATCCAACATTTGTTGCAAGGATTGGGGAAAACCCAGAAAAACCCAATCAGATCAATAAGCATTAGTATTTTTATTAGTAATGGTAGAAGTATTAGAGTTAGTTGTAATGCGGGTGTATATACTATAAGTGGGAATGTTAGTATAATAAGGGATTTCTCAAAAGGTATAGGTAAATAGAGGATTTTATGGAGGGGAGAGAGAGTTATATAATTGCTGCACAAAACCCGAAATGAACTGTTCAAAGCGTAATCAGTCGTGCAAGTAGAAAGGGATAAGGGCTGATAATTCCTAGTAGTTCTACGGGGGACCGAAAATTGAGGCGACGTAAAAGGGAACTAGAATCAATCTCACCGCTAATCAATTTGTGAAGAAAAACAACACCAAGAGTTATTCTTCGGTTGACCAACGACGGAAGATTGATAAGAAGAAGCCTACTTGGCTTCCAGGATAGGACGAACTAATGAGACGTAATGAAAATCCAACCTAAAAAGGCGGGGGGAATACCTTTACAATCAAGTTTGTATAGTAAGAGGTCGTGGTTCACAGAGTCAAAGGCTTTACTGAACTGGGGATTGAAATAGAAATTTCTATGGCAGGATGATGTAAGTCTTCAGGAACTGATAGAGGAAATGACCTAAAGACGGCAGTGTTTGCGAAGTAGTTAATAAATATCAGATCAAGAATTCTAGCTAAGCTATTTTCAATTGAATTCGTTTGAAAAAGTAAGTAATCGAGCAAGCAATCTAAAAAATAGTGATGATTTGAAGGAACAAGGTAGTTTGTGCTACTGAAAAATGACCAAGAAATGTTAGATAAGTTGAAGTCACCTAGCACAACAAATAGGTCATTATCCCTCACTTGAAGAAAATTAGAAAATCACGACTATAAGACATTTGAGCAGGACTAAAAATTGGCATCAATAATAACCCAAAATGGCAATTTAAATGTGGTTCAATAAGCCTGACAATGAGAACTCCCTGCACACAGGTAAACACAGCATAGAAACGACTTGTGCCTGGTATTCCATGAAATTTTTGTCATTGCAATGCCAATAAATAAAATAGCATCGGGAGGCAAACGAGCACGATTATTTACACACTTTTTAAATCAATTTATCCGCTTAACTCCCAGAAGGGCACAAAATGAAAGCAAATATATTTATCGGAAATGACAAGATTTCCTCTTTTAGTGTTGTCTTCCGTTTCAAGTGAAAATTATACAATTTCACCTTGGAAAATAGCCGGAAATAACCAACAAACTATCTGCTGTGTCTCCTCTAAAGCATCCTCTGCAATTGCGAAGATAACTCAATCTCCTCCTCAGTTGCCCCATCAAATTTATTGATACGTAAAACAAAAGCCTCGCGCTACAAAAAGTTTAACAACGCGCACATTTTGCTTACGGCTTAACACGCGATTAAATTCTAATATGGATTTTATTACAGGTAGATATTAAGTGCAGACAAATGACAGGTGCCATAAGCGAGCTCAGATCATTGACAAGTTTGCCATTAAAAGCGTTTATTGTTCTTGCAACGCAGCTTAAAATAAGATGATAATGACTGCGCATCGTGCCACATCAAGTAAAGTATTCGCGAACATTTTATGAACGCCGTTTAGGTGCCAAGTGGCAAAGCAGTTGATTAAGATTGATTGATTGATTGATTGATATACCGCTGCTGCGACATGACAAATTGTTCTGTCATAATTATGCTTACAATTGCCACAAAGATTTCATTGCCATTGCGTATGAGTAATCCAATATTGCGTATACGGCATGTGGCAACAAGACATTGCAGTGCAGCAGTTGAGCTACCGCAAAGCTACACACAATCATCAGCATTAAAAACAAATAATTTTACAGGCACATGCACACACACACACACACCGTCTCATACACGCACTGAGACTGTGTCAGTTAAGCTTTAATTTTGTGCTGCCATATAGAGGATTTTCATACAAAATGAGTTTACTTAACGTGCAACACACACGCACACACGCACACACGTATTTAACGAGCACACGTACATGCCTGTGCGTGTGTGCACAGTTGATGAGCTAAATTAAATATTGCAACACAAATAGCAATAAAAACATACGCGTAATTGCATGCATTTTATCATATACAGACAGACATACTGTCTCTCACATAGATACAGGCTTTAAGCCAACGCATATTAAGAAAGCTGAAGGCGTCAGGTTGCAACTATGTGTCTGTGTATCTGTGTATCTGTCTGTGTATGTGTGTGGCACATGCAGCACATATTTAATTAACAGTTGTGTCATGCATAGCTGGACATTCAGTGATTGAATCAACTACTGATTGCATGTTGCCATGTTGCAGCTTTGCTTGATTAGCACAACTTTGTTATTGCCACACGGTGGCAAGCAAGCATATGCCGTCTCATTAGGCGTTGAAGTTGAAATCATTTCTTTATGGTTGCCGTTGCGTGCCCAAAAGCCAAAATCAAAGTTAACCAGTAGGAAAGAACTCAGTCAATATAAACCGACTGTGAGAGACCCTGTACATATTCTGTAAAATACGAAAATTAAATAGACACAAATATACTTATGGTATTTACTTAACCTTGACTGCATTTACGTTAGTCAAAAAATGAGCTTTTTCAAAAATTACTCATCTGTCATCTTCAAAGTAAATACCCCAATTATAAGAAAAAAATTGACTACGAAAACTTCTGAATAGGAGTTCTGTCTGAAGACCACACGTTTAAATATCTAATACGTTAAAATTCATCTTTTCCTGTTCTCTACGTTAGGGAAAATATCATGTTTGTCTTGATTAAGAATAAATATATTTATACACTTTTATTTACACATTTATTTTCGACAAACTTGATAGACCTTTTGTATTTTTGTAGGTACAGGGCTTCAAAAGCAAATGCCAGACTACAATGCAGTTGTGTTCTTCTTGCCACTTGTCGCTCCCATTTTGAAGTGTAGAAAAAAGTTTTATTGTCACAGAGCGTCGCGTCTTGTTGCCTGTCTTGATGCTCCACGCCTTTTGTTTCAACTGTCAGCTGTCAGTTGAGTTGTTGAAGTCGGTTTTGAGTCGGTTTGCAGTTGATTGGGAGTCACTTTAAGCCTGGCTTTAAGCTGCTTACTTACTGTTAATATGTACCGCTTTATGTTGCAACAATCATCTGGTTGATGTTTCGATTGCAAACTTTGATATACATATTACAAAAAAGTGTTAATAATAATAAATAAATAATATAATAAAATAATATTTGGCTTTCAACAAATGCATAAACCTTTCCGCAGTAAACTTTTAAAATATTCTGTTTGGTTTTCCATTTGGATAGCCTGTAGTTGTAAAATATGTATGCATAAGTTTCATCTATTTGTGGAATTATAAAAGCAGGAATTAAGGATACTACTCTTTTAATTTAAATTCTAAACTAAAATAGCTCTAGCATAGCAGATCTATTTATTTATTGCGCTCTGTTCTTTTGTAAAAGACTAAATACTACAACAATCTAAAATAACTGCATAGCATAATTAATTTTGTAACCAACCCTCTTTTAATTAGACATATGAATTTAATAAAAACCAACTTAAAATTTTTTTCCATGCTTCAATTTTATTTAAAAACTATTTATAATCCAGCATATTCTTTCTAATTTTTTCTAGAGGTGAACCAACATTTTTTAATATTTCTCGGCAGCAAGAACTTTAAAGGTCATAAAAAATATATATCAATTGATTCTTAATACACACCATAAAATTCATATCATTTGTTTTGCAACTATATATTTTTGAATTAAGATAATAATTATTTTTTGGCTATAAGTTCTGGGAAAATTTGGAAAGAAATATCCACCATCCCTATTTTTTCGTAAATAATAATAAAGCGTCATTTAAGATAAGATTAATCAATGAAATCGAATTTTTAAATTCGCTCTTCTCTAGGTAACATTAAGTCCGAAACTCTGAAAAAACAGCATCTTTTTTATTTTCTTTGGTAAGGTCTTTTGATAAAACAAAAGCTGTTTGCTGACCAAACGCACTTTGCTAATATTAATGCCAAAGTGCAAAAGGTAGAAAACTTGTTTGCCGAAATGAACTTAAGCCCCGGCAGTTGTCTGAAAGTTAACCTCCCCCCCACCCTTTACCACACACACACAGGCACACTCACACACACTTAAATTAGTTGCACATGTGTGTTTTAAATAAATATACTATATATATACATATATATTTGATATAACTTTTCTTGCATTGTGAAGTGCATTTAAGCTCTTGACTCTGCCTTTCACACGAACCTTGAGAAAAGTTACCAAACCACAGAAGGTCTCTCTGTGTGTGTGTGTGTGTGTCTGTGAGAGAGTCAGACTTTTGCCTGTATGTATGTATGTGTATGTGTGTTTCGCTGCTTAGACAAATTTGCACCTGTTTGCATCGAATTGAGAGTTAAGTCCAGCTGGCAGGCAATTCCATGCTACACATGCATCAGGATTGTTTCCTCTTTTGAATTTGATCCTGAAGGAAGGGTATTAAGTTGCCCAATTCACACACTCACAAACAAATACACATGTACAAAAATATTTAACATTTCATATATCAAATTGTTGCAATTTGCTTTATGGTCCGAGTGTTCAAATAGACAGTGTTGATGCACTTATTGGACATATTTTGTTGCACAGCTTGAGGCGTATAGCAATTTTAATAAATGTATTATACCTTCATATCAAATAAGAGTTTGTTTGCCAACAAAACATACAACATACACAACAAATAGATAATAGAATTGTGCAAATATCTAGCAAGTCGCATGTTGCATAGCACGAACTTTGCAATATTCTGTGTCATGTGGCAAGTTCTAAAGAGATCTACACAAAGTGCTGGCCACAAGAAGCCAACTTGGCTCACACACACACTTATAGTAAAGTTTTAGTCAGAGAATGAGAGAAAGTTAAAAGTCGAACTAAGTGCCACACCTAAACTTGATTCAATGTTTGCCTCAAAATAAATATGTTTGATATATGATGTATGTAAGTAAAAAGGTATGGTTTATATTGAATTTAACAGTCCCTCTTGATTGTCTTGTATGCTTTTTATTTAACAGTTATATAAAATATACTATATAGTTGTCTTTTGTGGCATTAACATTACATTTAACAGCATTTGTGGTAGCTTCACATCAAATGCCGCAACACACTTTGCGCGAAAATTGTTTATGGTTCATCCTTTGAATTGGTTTACACCGAAATGTTACCAACTTTTTTCGGCTGCCGAAAGTTGCTGCAACCAACGGGAAAATGGGGAAAAAACCGCAATATCATAAATATTTTATGTTGCGGCATGCTTTTCGGTTCGTCGTTTTGCATTTGGAATCCTTTTTGCGGCTCAATTTTTTAAATGATTTTCAAATAGTTTCGTTTTAGATACAAAAAATTCCTTAAATCACAATAAGAGAATTCTCAACGTCACGATACCCAGCATCATTTTCTCCACTTCTCAATCCTTGCATGAAGTAACTCAAATATATTCAGATAATAAAATATATTCTGAGCATTTTAATCGAGGGATTCATTCTTGAATAACTTTGACAATAAACAGACAATCATTCCGAAAGTATATTAAATAATAAAAGCTTGACTAGCAGATACCCTTCATGCAGGTCTCACGACTATAAAAAGATTAGTATACTCATATCACAGTTACTTCAAATAACTTAAAAAATAGATGCTTCCTTTTTATATTAATTATAAACATATTATATTAAAATAAAGATTGTAAGAATTTTAAATATATGTGTATACCCTTTAACTCTTACTCAGCTCCAAGTCTTTGCTTGAAATACATTAGTGGATAGCTCGGATAAAAAACAAAAGAATAAAAGACATTTAAAAAAAAAACCAGAAGACACCCTATAAATGAAAAGTAGTATGATAAATAAATATGCACACCAAATGCCGCATTGATCCCCTTCTAGGGTATTAGATGTCAGACAAGCACTAAAAGCGGGCAACGCATAATGAAAAATCTCTTCTTTTTTCCCCTACTGCTGGCCTAGAGAATTCATCTTTAATTACACAAAGTGCTCGGCTCTTAATAATTAGCGTACTGCATGCAATCGCAAAACGAGCAGCTGCAATTGTTGCCACATTCTAATCCCGGCAACATTTTGCTGCGGCACGCTCAACACTTACGTCTCTGCTCATTAAATAAGCTCAGCGAATCCGAAAGCATTTAGAGCCAAGTTAAGCCTGGAAGCATTCTAGAGAAATTTAACTTGGCCCCGATTTTAATGCTCCATTGTACTCGTAAATTGCAGCAACAATAATCGATTATTGGACTGGGCCTTGAATCTTTAAGGATAACCGGGCCAATTGTCCGGCATCCGGTTGTGAGTTGACTTGACAATTGAGAATACACAGGAACTGCAATGCTTGGGGGACATGTTGCATGCCCCAATGCAGTGGAAATGACAGTTGCAGCTGCACTCGCTGCATCGTTGCATCGGCCATTGTTATTGTGCTACCTTCAACAGCTGCCACAGCTGAGACTCTGCGACAGCATCAGCAAATGTTGCAATTACTATGCACCATCCATGTGGATGGTATGTATGTGAGTCTGAGTATGTATGTGTGTGTGTGTCTGTGTGTGTATGTGCAACGCATGCAAAACTTCAATATGTAAATGAACATTGTGTGCGTGAACTGTCAACACATGGGCAAATGAACGAAAATGAAACAGTCAACGTGGGAGTCATCAACATGAACAATGGAAATACAAACACAAACACACACACACACACACATGAGATATGAGCGGAAAATTATTGACCACAGATACAACAACAATTGTGACACACATTTTGTGGGTCACTGGCACAGGGCCAATAGAGGACAGAGATGTCAACTCTCGATTACCAAAACAATTCAGATCAATTGATGCAAAAGTGAAAGAGATTGAACTGTAGATTCCTAGCAACGATCGGACTGTCTGTAGAAAGTAGAGGATGAAGAGTAACGAGTACCTAATGTCGTATACTTAATAATTAACGATTAACGAGAAGCAACAGGAGAGAGCAGCGAGTAACGAGTAGAGATTAGAGAGTAAAGAGAGAGATAGTAGAGGTTGGCGTGTGACAAGCGTTAAACGAGTAACGAGTATCGAATAACGAGAGTAAAGCTCAGAGCCTAGCGTGTGGCGAGAGTCAAATACCAGGAGTAAACGGTAGTCCCGATTGGCGAGTAGTCATTAAAGCGAATTAAAAGACAAGTACAGAGAAGAAAAACAAAGTAAAGTGAAGCAAAGCTGAAATTATAGAAGAGAGTGCCGAGTAGCGATACCAACGAGTAGTAAATAACAATTAACTATAAATTAAAAGAGAACCCAATAACGAAAAGAAACGGAAAGAAATAGTAAACTCATTTAATTTTTTATAGAGCTTTTCTTTCCAACAGTTGTTTAATTTTCCTTTAAATTACCCCAAGTTACGTCGAGAGCTCTGTAAGCCGCCGACACTTATGAAAATGGTTTTTCCACCATTGCGAAAATGCAGTAAATGATTTGCAAATGTTTGACACTTGTGATTTCATCAAGTGTTCTCAAGTTTAGCTACAGGAAAATGCGCGAAAATGTCGTTCTATGCTGTACATGTTGCCACTTACACGCACAAACATGCATGCATATATCTATACGTTATAGTATGTGTGGGTTCGTATGTGCATGTGTATTTGAGAACAAGTGTTGTATGCATTTGTTTCGAAGGCATGCGCTTAATAATTAAGCATAGATGCCATATACACACGCACACAGTAAAAACAAGGATCTTTTTATTATACCCTGTATCTCGTAAAAGTTTATCAATGGGGAGTACGCAAAATTATAAGATTCATATTGTTAATTATTACATTTACATATATTATAGAATGAGCTGTGTCTTAAAATATAAAAACTTGATAGTTAGTAGGCATTCATATTACTCTGTCATCCTAGCATTCGGAATATTTCATAAGGATCAAAATAAAACAGAAACCTAGACTATGAGATACCCGGTAGGTACTTTTAGGCGCCTGCATTGCCTTACAACTTAAAACAGTCATTACTGCCGTTCTATTTAAGCGATTTGGTTGTGAATTGGTAGGATTATAGATAATAATAGTAGACAACGAATGTTGATGCTGATCAAGAATATATATACTTTATAATTCCTTCTCCCCGTCACATAAATTTCAACGAATACAATATCCTTATACTTATTTTTTAAGTAATGGGTAATATACATAAGCATACGCTAACTATAGGGTAACTTCGAATTAAGCAGTTTCGACTAAACAGCTTGTACAGCTTCTCTTTGTGTTGCTGCATCATGTGGCGCGCTTTTGTCTGGCCACCAAGCCGCATGACATCAGCTCAGAATGGGCTTCGACTGCCATTGCGGTTTCTCACATGTCGACTTAATTAAAGAAAACTTAATTAAATGATAACACAGCGGCAGCCAACAAAGTTATGTGAAATATTTCATGTATGTACACTCCCGTTTTCTGTATGTATTTTCTACCAACAAACACAAAACGCAACTAGTTGCAAAGACAGAAACAATGCGCCCATGGCTTTTCATGAAAGAATCATGAAATCTGTTGAACAGATTGTTGCCTTACCGACTTTAAAGGGAAACCAAACCGAAATCGGCTCCCCTATTCACTTATGTACATATATGACAGGCTATTCAT
Source organism: Drosophila kuntzei (assembly GCA_035042165.1). Taxonomy (NCBI): domain Eukaryota; kingdom Metazoa; phylum Arthropoda; class Insecta; order Diptera; family Drosophilidae; genus Drosophila; species Drosophila kuntzei. Next base: position 6,455,695 of record JAWNLU010001684.1, on the reverse strand, counting down.
TCAGTCTTTTCAGCTAATTGGCACAGCAATTGACTAACAGGTGTCTGCAAATGGCCAAAGCACTTTCTGGGCCATTCATTGCAGCATCAATTATTGGCCTGAATAACGAAGATTATCAATGGTTCCCGACTGCAGTTCGCAATTGACGTGAAAGCTCTGTAAAATAATACATAGTCTATGTAGTTGCTGAGTTGGGTATTATGCTGATGTTAAGAGGTATAGTTTACCAGAATTGTGTTGTTTCAAAATTATAACACACTAAATGTTTTAGTAATAACTCTGATAATTTCAGAAAAGTTGCTTTTATAATAGTATTATCAAGAAAAGAAAAAAATTTTGAGTAGAATTTGAGTTAATTAGTTTTTTTCAAACATTATTTATGCAAAATAATATTTTGCTAACTTCGTTTTTAACTAACAACGGAAACACCACAGACTTTGTCAATCTTTGTTTATCGATTTGGATACATCCTTATATTTAAATGTAATAGAACATTTTTAGTTTTACTGAATGTTATTAAAGTCAATTCTTTCTATCGACTAAACTTAATCAATCTATCTTAATATCTATAATTTTATATATTTTTGTAGTTTATCACTCTTAGTTTATTTTGACATAAGATGCATCGAAATTGCTGTCAAGTTAAAAAATAAATGCTTAAGATGGAATGCAGCTGAACTAATAAATATTGGCATCTAGTCCATATTAATTTAAATTATTTTTTTACTATCAGAATTCAATCAGATTGTGTATTTTACTGGATTTCTCTAAGATCTGCATCAATTTTACAATTCAATATAAAAGTGTATATATTTAAATGTTTTTAAATTTAATGAAATGTGGTGTTGTTTTTATTAGTTTAATATGTTCTGTTTTTCTATTTAAGTTTCTTTTTAAATAAATATATTAATCTAACTAGAATACAAGGGTATTTAGTCTTCGGCATTTCGAAGCAATTACTTTTTGTCACAAAACAGCATCCAGTGGAAAATGTTGAAAATGTTGTCTGTTGAAAAGGCCTACCAACTCATTCGTAAACGTTCCAAGTGCTGGGACACTGGGACACTCGTCCTTGCATTCGTCCCTGTTAGAACACACAAAACAGATACATTAGCGGCCATAACGTATGAGCAAGCGCCTCTTAAGTGGGCGTATGTGTATGAAATGTGTGTGAGGGTCTACATTTGGATATGGAATGCCACTGCTTTTAGATGACTATGCTGAAATGGCTCTATAAGTGTTTATGCAACTGGGCGAGTGCCTGCCTGCCTGTTGCCGCCTGTTGCCAAGAAAACACTGACACTTTTCCGCATGTTATGCCTCTTGTTGCAATTGTTTGCATTCACCCACACACACACACACACACACACACAGACGCACTCACAGCATTGCATTATGACATTGTCTCTGTCAATATTGTTGCTGTAACTGTTTCCACAATGCACAACAGACCGAAAAAAACATTTGTTGCAGGCTTTTATGCTGCAGTTTAGAGCCTGCAATGCAAATTGTGTATACGTACCACTTTAATGGTTTCGGATTCGAAATCCAAAATTGTAAGCAAATTAACTGCCATATTGCAACTTCAGTTTGGGAAAACTGTTACACTTCTAAATTAATTTCCGACAAAAAAATAGAGCAGTCTTTAAAGGAGACACAGACAACAAAAGGCAAACAAAGACATTTTATGCGATTCTATTCACAAGTGAATTTGCTTAAAGTAGAATCGAACTTCTTTACAAGGATCGACAAGCAAAATACTATTTACGATCCATTAAAGCAGTTGTAAATTTAATTCTTTTAAAGTGCGTAAACAGTTTCTGAATATTGTACGCAAGTATACTTTAAATCAGGGATTAAAACCTTAACCGAAACCGTAACCTTTAACCCGTAAGCGATTGAAATTTGTAACCGTAACTGAAACCGTAACCGAAAAAATATTTTTCCGCTGCACCGAAACTCTTCAAACCGAAATCACCGTTTAGTAACCGATTAAATTACAAGGGTTAATTTCGGTACTGGCCGTCGCAGGTACTAATAACTTTGAACTGCCATAACTTTGTAAAAAGTCAATCAATTTTTATGCGGAATGTAAATTTGAGCATGATTTTACCTCCAAATTCGTTCTGCATTTAAATTTTGTTCATTTTGAAAATTCGAATTTTTTCGAAAAAATCAAAAAAGTTGTAAAATTTCGAAAAAATTCGATTTTCAAAAATTTACTAAAATGAAAAAAATGTAAATGCAGAACGAATTTGGAGGTAAAATCATGCTCAAATTTACATTCCGCATAAAAATTGATTGACTTTTGACAAAGTTATGGAGGTTCAAAGTTATCAAAGTTCAGTAAAATCAAAATAATCAAAATTTTCAAACCAAATGAACCAAATTTATATGAGATCAAATTATAATAAAATCGACATTACATTGGATCATTTCAGTCACCAGATAACATTATTTTCCAGGCTAAAAAGAGCATTAAGTCTTTTTTCATGTAAAACAATGAATAAAGCGTCTTATTTTGGTCAACCGAAAACCTTAATTTCTTTTTTTGTGAACCGAAACCATACCGTTATTTTTAAACCGAAAATTATAAAAAACCGATAACCGTTACGAAACCGATACTCCAAGATTTGGCTTAGCCGATAACCGAAAACCTTTATTCGATCATAACCGAAACCGTAACTGAAACCGATTTTCGTTTCGGTTTTAATCCCTGCTTTAAACTCAAGTGCTCTGCGAAGAATAACATAATCTCGGGTAGACATACTCATACAATTGAATAAATGAACATTGAAGAGAATTATTTAGAACGAAATGATAATTAATTTCAATAAAAGAAAAAAAAATATTCCAAATTTGTAAGTCTATAATACTCGCAAAAAATTTGTAATAAGCTGATTTTATTTCTATTGCTAAAATTATGTATTATATATATACTACAGAAAGGACTCTTACTTCATAAGAAACTTGACTGTTTAAGAAAATTTATTGATTAAAAAAAATGTATAAACATAACATTTAAAAAATGTAATTCAACAACGAAAGATTTTTGTAATTTGAAGAAACTGTTGTCAGTCCAGGCGAAGACTGTGATAAGACTTCTGATGTCTTCAAGAGTCAAGGGAGTTTTAGTTATGAAAGCGAATCATGCTGATTCGATATACACTCGTGTGTGTTCGTTGGGAAAATGCCACAACAGTCCAGTCAGTTGCACGTCCACTCAACTTCGCCATTGTAACACACACAGTCAATACACAACATCCGGCGGAATAATGCTTCTGTGCACGCTCTACAGCTGCACATCCTGCCCCAAAGGAGGTGCCAGAGATTTCAGAATTTTGTTGTTTACGCGCATTGATGCTAATGCCAACTTCTGATGCCACTACCACAGTGCAATACCAATTTTAGGGTCATCGATTTACTGAAATTGTACTGCCGCTGTCGTATCGCCTGCTTTTTATGGCTGTTGTCAAGTCCCATTTTATTATGATCGCGAGCACGTGACTGCAGTCAGCAGGGCTACTGAAATTCCTACGAAATCGAATACAAAAGTCTCTGGCTCCAGACCATTTGGCTTTAGTTGATAGAACCTGGCCCAAAAAAAAAGAAAAATACAAAAACTATATTTCCATTCACTTTCGACAACATGCATATGAGCATCTATATCTGTATCTGTGTGTGTGTGTGTGTGTGTGTGTGCGTTTGGAGACCGTTACGCTATTTTTGTCGCATACTATTGCACGTCAAAATAACTGACTGCAATTTCTTCGCTCTGCTCCTGTCGCTTTTACTGTTTGTAAGTGTGTGTGTATATATGTGTGTATTTGTTTGCCTGTGTTCGTGCTAGCTTGAAAATTACAGCTGATGATTTTCAGAATTCTCTTGCTGCTTCTCCCCTCCGCTTCAATGCTATCTGTCTGATTGTTGTCATGTCACAGTGTTTCACTGCTGCTGCAGTTCCGCATATTTTGTATACCCTCTGCGCAATTTACAGGCAACGAAGGGTATAAACTTGTTACATAATACTCTTTTACTTAATATATTAAGTATATCCGATACACTTAAATATTAAAGTTTCACTATTGTATTCAGAAAATAGTCTAAAATTATTTTTATCAAATAGTGCTGAACTTTGTTTAGAGGGTATCTCCTCATCAGTTATATGAACTATCCACTACCATTTTATTGACTGTGGAAATTAGAAAATCATTTTTGTGTGCAATTCGTTTTTTTATAAGCTGCATCAAAAGCTTTTTGACAAACGAATATATTCGAAATTAAACTTCCTGTCACACAATTAGTGTGGCATCCGGTAGCTAAATGAAATAAATTCCAAAATGAAATAAAAAAAAATCAAACACGATATTTGCTCTTTATTTTCATGCATAAATTTGTAAAGTGTTGATCGACTGTCTGTATTTTCAAACTTCCTAAAAGACCGATAAAAAAGCTATAAATTTTTCTGTTTCATAATTACAAAATTGGGAAAATTCGCTATGCAGTACAGAAAATCCAATACGCACGGAAAAATCAATGTCGAAAAAACAGCAAAATAACATGAATTTTAAAAATGTTTTAAAAATATTTGAAAGGTGTTGTATTTTTTACCGCTGCATATAAAATAAATTTCCGTTTTTATCAAGTACGTTTCACAAATTTTTAGAGATACAGAGAATTGCTATTAAACGTTTTTTAAATTTCAATCAACTTATTAATAATTGAAATAGTTTTAAAATTAAATAAATTCATTCAATTCAGGATACAGAAACCCCAGAAATTGACTTTGAGGTGTTTTGGGTTTTAATGAAATTCGGAACTGGCAAATATATAAAAATAAAGTCACTATTATTTAAAAAAAAAATATTTTCACCCGAATCGGTTCACATTCACAACATTTTCACGAAAATTGTATATGGCAGTAGGGTGAAGCTGTCAACTTTTTAACATATTTATAATACCCTCAGTAAGTGTATATTGAAAACAAACTAAAATATGTTGAGCTAGCCACAACATGGCATCACCAAAGCGCTATCGGCGACGCACAAGTCCATAATGAAAATGAGTTTTCATGGGGCAGAAAAAGAGTTTCAGTGCGTGGGTAACATGAGTTGATGTTGATTGATTTCGCGTTTAGATCAGCTGACAGTTGAGACCAGGCGCCATAACTATGACTTACATATGTTGGGCGATTGCTTAATTAAAACGCCCAGCGACAACAACAACAATGATGACGACAACAAAAAAAGAATTTGTTAGGTTCATGAGTAGCTGCAACCGGTGGCAGAAAGCGAATCAAAACAGTTTGAAAAGAAAACTTTTTAATGAGTTGTGGCAGGGCCATGGGCACAGTGTTGTTGCCAGCTGTTTTACCAATATTTTAACACACGTTACGTATACGCCGTATAAGCACACGCCACTTGCTGCACAATCCAATCAAAAGTTTACAATTCACGCTCGAAATATTGCGCCTCGGTTGACGCACTCGACGTTGTCTCCGGCCCAATTGACTGCTCCTCTCCAATCCACCCAATGAATTCCTCACCCTCACCCCCTCTCTCTATCACTGCCTTTAAACATGATATGTATAGGTGTCGGCGGGGCGTGGACTGTTGTCAAAGCTGCTTAGCACAATGGCTTTAAGTGCCTGTGCCCACAAGTATGCCATAAAAGATAGCTACTCGTAACGTAAACCGAATACCGCATTGTAAAAAATTAAGTACCAGGCGGCAGCTGTGTGCGCTTCTTATATTATACATAATAACTGCCTACCAATGTTTATCCGATTTATGCGACGTTTGCGTAAATCTTCATTTTACGAAGAACCCTTGTGATTATTATGATTTAAGCCTGCTGTAGCAACCATTTCTTTACTTCAATCTCTATTATCCTTTCTGAAATATGTTTCAATTGCGAACATTTTTTAGAAAATATAGATATTAATTAATAATCGAATGATAAATAATATCCTAAATAAAGTTTCTCGATAATTAATTCCCCTTAAAAAGTATTCAAATTGAATCACTTTAAAGTTATACAAATAAAAGCTCTATAACATAATATTAATATAACTTTTTAGCTTTTAGAAGAATGCAAAAAAACTGTTTATAGTAACTACAATTCTCTAAAAATAAGCACCTTTAAGATCGACATTCAAAGTCATCGAAATTTCAACTGAATTAGGTGCTATGTTAAATCTATTTATTATTTTGAAAATCGACAATTGATTTGATATTAACAGAACTACTGATATTATTTATTTTCACTAGCATAACAATAGTACATTTTTTGGCATTAGTACATAAAAACTTATACATACACTTACCTAGACACATGTATTACATATATATAAATATATATATATGTACGTGCAGTTATATGTATTTGATTCGCAATAACTGCGTTTGCAGCTCACGTGCTCGTTATTCATGACTTGCTTACAAATTCATTGCACATTACAGCTGCAACAACAATAGCAGCAACTCAGACAGCAGCAAGTGGCAGGCAAGGAGCTAGACGTAAGGATGTTGGGCAAAGATGAAGACAGAGGGGAATCTCGTGAGGCAACGGCAGCAGCAACTCTATTAGGATCCATCAATGTCAGCCAATTTATGCGCATATTAAAAATGCGGTCTGCCAATGACAAACACAGCGGCTGCGACCCTTTATATGCACACACACACACACACAGACATAGACGCACACACACACGCACAACGACGCACACACACAGAGACGCATATGACGTCAATTCGGTGCAAACGCGCAAAATGGAGGTGCAAATTAGAGATGGGTACGAAACTGATTTTATTGAATCGACACAGGAATCTTCAAACCATTTTTGGTGACTCTAGCTCTTAAAGTCTTTAAAATCTAGGTGTTTATTCAGACGGACAGATAGATGAACATGACTATATCTACTCAGTTGTTAATGCAGATCAAGATTATGTATATCTTATAAGTACGTGGTAAGGCACGCCACCTTCTGCCTGTTACGAACACTTTATTTTTTGTGAAAAACTTTATAGATGCTTTGAGTTCTTAACTCTGTTACAGGCAGCAAGCTAAGAGGCATCCGGTTGCACAATTGAACCTAACTATGTTTGACTTATACATATCATTAATAGATCTTTCATATTTTTCAAGTAAATGTAGTTCTCTAATTATTTGCTTGTACTCACTGAAATGACCCTATTAGATTTAATATTCCATATTTTATTTACTATAAAAGTAAAAAAACTTTAATATATGACTGTTCACCTTAAGTATGGCAGAGTGGGAAACGAACGCAATTTTCGAACTGAAAAAAGTTATATTATTTAGAGCAACGAGGCTACTGATGTCTTTTTTTAATTTATAGACAAATTTTTTTTAAGTAAATGGTTACAACATGGAAAAATAATTATATGTGTTTTTGGAAGACTGAAAATATCATATCTGAAAACCAGCAACTGTGGTCCACAATAAAAAGCCCAGCCCGTTTGCATCTCTAGTACAAGTCAAGAATGTGACAAGAGCAGGCGATAGGTAATACGTATGTAGATCAAAACATCAGGGAGTGGTGAATTGTGGTGGATTGAGGTGGAATGTGGTCGAATGTGGTGGATTGATGCTAGGGTGCATCAAGCGTAATTTTAATGGGTTCAAGCTCAGATATGCAGCGATTACCTCGTATAGGTGTGTGTGTGTGTGTGTGTGTGTGTGTGTGTGTGTATAATGCTGGGGCTACAATTGCAGTAGTTGATAAGGACAGTGGTCATGCATACTGGTACCAATTATGACAAATGCATTGAATTGAGTTGAAATGCATAGCCTTATCAGAGGAGGACATGCACATGGACATAGTCGGGAAGTAGAGGGGAGTGCATTACGATGTCACATCCTTGGAGCTGAACAGGAAACCAGCTTATCGACATGTGCAGTTGCAGGTGTGCTACTGTGACACTAATACCAATGCCAATGACATTAGAGTACTTCTACTCCCCAAACAAACACAAGATAGAGAGAAAGGGAAAGTTAAAGAGAGAGACAGAGACAGAGAGAGAGAGAGAGAGAGAGAGAGAGTGGGACAATGAGTAGCATTATATTTATAGCTAATGTGCAAATAGTTTTGGTTTAATGATTTCCATTTGCATTATCGAATGTAGGTTAATTATATGCTTCAACTAGGAAAGAGAACTTAAAAACGTATCTTAAACAAACCATGATGCTTTAACTTAACATATCTCAATAATTAACCTTGTAAAAATGGCATATTATAATTTCCCCCCATTCAACTAGCATTAGGCAAATCATCCATCAAAGTGCAATTCATTAGCTTTTTGACCACAAGTATGGTTAAACTACGAACACAGAAAATACCCATGAAATATTTACAAAGGGCGACAACCCTATTATCCGGACAATTGCCAAGTTAACAGCTCATGCAATACTCTGCGGTATGACTTTATGCTTTAGTAAATAAGACAGCAAAGCTCCCAAGCAAATCTGTGTATAAATTTATATATATATTTATCTGTAAGTGCGATGTACATACGTATGTGTGTTGTATTTAATAGTACATATATACTGAACTCCCAAGTTGCCATCTTACACAAACGTAAAACCCCAAAGTGATAATGATAATAACGAAACATTAAATAATTTCAATAAATTTCACACACACACATTAAGAAGTTTAAAATTGAACACTGAAAGAAAAGTATCCAATAACATGTAGAAGTTAAGTTAAATTAACTAAGTGTATTCTAAAGTATTTTCAACATCTGTCAAACAGAACACCGCTCACATTTGTAATAGGATATTTTCTTTTCTGAATATTTCCGTCAATATTATGTTCTACAAATTTAAAGATTTTATTTTATAATTTTAGTTTATTTCTTTACTCGATAATATTTTAAAACAAAATGTATACATTATATCTTCATATATATGATTTCCTTACAGTGAACTAAAGTTGTAGAACGACATTTCCAGTGTAAAAAGTCCTTGTTTTGTACAGCTGAATAGAAATTTCTATAAATTGCCATTGTTTGGGCTTGTGTGCATTTTATTTATTTATTTTATGTGAAATAATAATACGATTCGTTATGACAACAAATACTCCGACACACAGAAATACATACAATGCTTATTTGATTTTAATGTATGCAATTTTGTTGGTCCTCAACATCCTTGAGATACTGCATTAAGGCCTTCTACTAATGAGCTGTAAAATATTTCGTATTTATATCCGTTTCTCGACTTGTTAAATACTTAAATAATCATTTTCTATTCAGTCTCTAGATTATGCAATTTGAATATTAGAATATATTGCAATTGTTTCGACATTTGCTAAACGTTTTTTATAAATTTAAATATTTAATCAAAAGAAAATTGGTAACAATATAATCATTATATTCAGATAGTCCAAATTGATGTTCAAAACTCTTATTGAAAAACGTTTACTCTTACTAGACTTATCTGTTGTTATACTTTTTAGAACAGAAAATAATAGATTTATAATTCATAGAAATTAAATTAAATTCAGTTTAAAATTTAAAACAACTTGGCATACTTCTGACAATGTCAAAACACACCTCCTACAGAGTAAAGATATAGCATATAAGCCACCGTAAGGATAAACACATCGTCAGCTGTGCTTCACATTCACCGTTTCAATTGCAGGATTCCCGTATTTCAATATCCTGGTCTCCCTGAGGGCTGGCAGAACCCGGATCTCTAGTGTCTGTTACTATCTGTCTTGCTTGTATCTTAGATATTCCATGCTTACCAATACAAAAGGGTGAGAGTTATAAGAAGCAATCTACGCGTGGTGAGGCTTAACAGGTCATCTTATCCTTTGATAAGGATGGGAAACCATCGCAAAGAGACCAGTTGAGAAATTGAAATTGAAGCATATGCTAAGATATAATATATAGACAGAGTTCGTTCTATTTTGTAACTTTGCAAACCATTTTATTTTTTCTTTTTACTTATAAGCAAAATCACCGAGTGTAAAAGATAAAAAGGAGTTAAGCGCCACACGCAGCAAGTTCAGCAAATCAAATGCAAACCTTTCTGTGCCTTCCAGAGGCATGCAAACATATTGCAAGTATTAACAAAATTAGTGAAAATACCAGAAAAATGCATTTCAAATTGGTTGCAGTTTCTTTTATATCCTGTGTCTGCCAAAAAAGCTAAAATGGTTTAATCAACCTATTTGTTAAGTCAGCTGCACAAATTTATAAGTTTTTCATATAAAGATGACTTTTAAGGATCCACTATTCGTCAAAATCATAAATCTATATATTACATTATTTGAATATCATCATATCGACTTTATATTCTGAAAATGTGCTTACTCAGTGTTGTTTAATCAATTAATCCTCATAGTCTGTTTACAATTGGTTTTTAAAACAAACGAACGAAATATCGGAAATTACAATATTCTGAAATATTTTCGGAGTTACAAGAATTGGTTGTCAATAATGTATTTTAAATTTCCATTAACAAATTGATTTTAAATTTAGTTTTTTTCTTTTTTTTTTAATTAAAAAAGAAATTAATTTAATTCAATGAGTTTTTATAGATATATAATAATAATATATAACCTTTCGAATATATGTATACTTGTTAATAATCACAGAAGTATTTGAAGCTGTGAACGACAAATCTATAAATACGAAGCAAAGCATAAGTTGACCTATAAATACAGGGTATATCTTTATAGAATACTCTCAACTAGAATACTCAACATGTTTTTCCGTAAACCACGTAAAATGCCAATAAACTGCGAATGTGAAACTTTCGGCTTGTGCTCTTTTTTTGCGCTGGCAAAAAAGTTGGCGGCGTTTGCGAAAAACTGGCAAATGGGGTTCGTGTTCGTGTTTAAATTGTTAAAACAGACTTTATGCAGGTGTTACTGCCTCTTATGCAAAATGAATGCGGCAATTATAGAACTGTACGCAAGTGTGTGTCTGTGTGTGATATAAAAGTTACTTTTGCACGCAATGAAAGTGTGTAATCAATTGTAATTAAGCAAGTAACAAGCCAACCAAACAGAACCGAGCTGAACTGAACTGAACTGAACTGAACTGAACCGAACTGTTTGACTTGTCAGTGCCGTAAGGAATGCAACAGATCTTTTTTGTAGTTTATATTTAAAGTAACTTTAGTTAATTGAGAAAATTCACATGGAACAGCTTTAAGAGACTTTGCCAGCCAGCAACTGAAATGGCCCAATGCCAGTTTCTGGCATCAGGCAATGTTTGCTCAGATATGAATGCACACACACACATGCATGGCCGAAAATGTGGGCCAACACATAGACATATATGTATATGTACATACATAGACAGTGCGGCGTTATCATTTCACATTTCACTGTTTGGTGTAACAATTACAGCAAAGCCAACAACAATAATAACAGCAAACAACATTTGGCACACATTCAAAATTGCCAGTAGCCAAAACAAGCATATTTTCCCCCCTTCTCACCCTCCCTCTGCCACTGTCATAAGTTTGTTTTTGATAATATGAAACAACACACATAACATACATACATACATACATACATTTCCAGCTGTGTTAGTGTGTTTTTGTGGGTTTCCGACCAACAAAAATGGGAAGAAAAAAAACAAATGAAGGTTTATAGGTAATTACTTTGTTTCTTTTTCTGTAAAGGAAAATGAAAAAAAGTCTCAATTTGAACCTGCTCAAGATAAATTCAAGTTGGCCAAAAACTGGTCAAAGATTTTTGAGCTATCTTTTGGCAATTAAAATGAATTATATCTCTAAATAATTTATAGATATTATACATACTGCTTCAACCATAAGTTGATTTAATAATGAAACCATCAGAAAAGCTTTTGAAATGCAGATTACTCAACAAAGCTTAACTTTCAATAGAATTTATATTTTTATTTTAATTTATTGTCTTCCTTAATATTATAATATTCTTCTAGAACATAAATTAAAACTTCTTTTTTTTTTGAACGACAAATGTTATTTAAAAAGATACACAGATATTTCGGTACGCATGAACACACTGGACTCAAATTAAAACTTTCGAGTGACAAAATTATTTAGTCAACATTTAGCCAGATTGTGGTCAACAATTTGATTAATTAATGCATATTCTGTATGACAAACCTGTTATGCAACAGAATAATACACATAAATTCATGAATATGTACATATATACATATTCATGAGCCTGATGAGAAATGGAGAACTAAATTTTAAATATTAATTGCATAGGAAAATAAATCTCAAATGACAATTGGTAAGTATGATGTTCTAGCATATGAGAATTCATACAAACAGTGCGATGGAAGATACAACAATTATAATTAATGAGTCATGGTTTTAAAATAGGGTCAACTCCGGCCAATCCCAGATGCAATTAAATAAGTTCATTTTGCTTACCTTTATGGATATTTGCATCAGGCTAACAACAAGAACTAAGAGCATTTCGGGAGTGATCGACTAGCGATAACCTGCTCTAAATCTTCATAGTTACTTTAATCGAAAGTGATCATCATTAGTGATCCTGAACTCTTAGAAATCACTGATTGCACAAGGAGACAAGACTCAATAGACTCTATGATACCCTTTCCCTCTGTTTTATAGCAACAGGGTAACAGGTGAAAGGACAATTCAATTGACATTTATGTGCAGCTATCACAGTCAGCAACAAATATGGCTAAAAGACAACATAGAAGTAGATAAATACTTTTGCTTTAGCTTTTGCCTTTTCTTTGTCTTTCTTTGACTTATGCAGTTGAACATCAGGAGCAGGTAAAAACCTGGATGAAAGGCAATACTATCATCGGGCAAGGGGACAAATATATACTCAGATAACTGACAGAACAATGCAATTGTTTTAAGTACATTTATTTAGCTGTTCTAGCATAATAGAAAGGGGATGAAAAAGAATCAACTAGGTCAAAACATGCGTTTGTTTTAACAATAAGAGCTGACCTTATGAACAGTCAACTGTATGATTCTGCTTTTCAATATAAATTATTTTCTATCTAGAGATGAAAATTTGTTAAGCTTTCTATCGTGACACAAAGACGATAAAACTATGTGGGTCTACCATTAAGAAAGATGTAAAATCAGTTCCAAAAGGGATATTTATTTTTAATTTCATAATTGATATATGGAAATATTTTAATATAGTTATCGCAGATAATAAAGTTACTAAAAATAATACATTTTCTTTAAATTTTATAAACATTTTATAGTCCCTTTCAGCGTCAACAGAATTTGTATAGTAAAAAAAACTAAATTTAAATACAATTAATAAATGCAATAAAGGAATATAATTATAAATTTAAAAAATTCTAAAAATAATCAAGGTTTAAATAAACTAAAAAATGGGTAAAAAAGAACTTGTGGTCTTGGGTTTTTTTTAAACTAAAAATTAGTTAAACATTAAATTTCCTTATTTAAAATGTGTAAAAAAAGAGATATTTTCGCCTTGCGAATTGAAATATCTTCTGCAGTTACAAGAGTCCATCTCTAGTTGTATGCCTGAATGCGAGTACATTTAGTCGATTAATCGCAGTCCACTTAACTAATTGAGGATGTCATCGATTTGCTAGTGGCTAATTTATTTCGACTTAGACGCAATTAGACACGCCCACAAGACCAAATAGCCAACTGTTACTGTTCACAGGACCAATGCTAATTGAGAGATTCTTGGGCGAGTCTAATCAAGTGGGCGTGACTGTGTCCTATAACTGTCAATTATCAAATCGTCGACGCAGCTATAAAAGCTACTTAAGCCGGACAATACAATGAACAAGCGACAGAGGACGATTTGAAAATGGTCCGGAAATTCGGGAAACACTCGAAGACAATTGTGACAACTGGCAAGACCATATCATTGGATAGGTTTTTCCGATTTGTGAACATCTTTTACTTGTCCATTGGCATGGTGGCCTACGATAGTGACAAAAGTAACAGCAATCGGTCTCCACAAGTGCGTAAATGGACTCGAATCCTGTTGAACAGTTACTTCTTCTGTCAGGTACTCAATCTGAATTTTGTGCTCTTATCGGAGCTGATCTATGTAGCCCTGGCCTTTGCCAGCGCCAATAACTTTCTGGAAGCCACCATGAACCTATGCTTCATAGGATACGTTGTGATTGGCGTTATAAAGATTCGACACATCTGGTATCAAAAATCGCAAATCACGAAAGTTGTCTCTCATCTGAGGCAATTGCATCCATCGGGCGCTCGAGAGCAGGCGGATTACATGATGGATACGTATCTGCGGGGTTATAGATACATTAGTATCTTTTATTTCTCCATGCATCTGGTGCTTATTTGGACCTACAACTTGTACTGGGCTGTTTACTATTTGATCTATGATTTCTGGCTGGGAATACGAACATTTAAGCGCATGCTGCCCTATTATTGTTGGACGCCCTGGGATTGGGCAAGCAATTATTTAAGCTACTATTTAATGTACATCTCGCAGAATTTGGCTGGACAGAGCTGTGTTTCCGGTCAACTGGCGGCGGATATGTTTATGTGTGCTCTGGTCACACTACTGGTCATGCACTTTAAACGACTGGGCACACAGATCGAAGAGCATGTGGCAGGCAAGCTGACTCCTGAGAAGGATATCGACTTCCTCCAGAAAGTCATCGTTTACCATCAGCGTCTGCTTTCACTCTGCGAGGAAATTAATCAGATCTTTGGCATTCCCTTACTCTGCAACTTTGGCAGTTCCTCGTTTATCATTTGCTTTATGATCTTTCAAATTACCATTGGTGGCAGCATTGACAATCTGGCCATGTTAGCTCTATTCCTTTTCTGTTCTATGGTACAGATTTTTATGATTGGTTCCTATGCGCAGCGTCTGATAAATGCGGTGAGTAATCTTCCTAAGCAGAGCTGGAAATAGTTATTAAAATTGGTTTTAATTAAATTATTATAAATAGTTGATTTTTTTATTTAATGTAGTTTTTTCAATATTTCACCAATACCAAGTCAAATTTTAATTGTAAAAGAAATCCCAAATACTTGATTTTTTTAAACCTTTTTAAACTCTAGTGTAATTTAGTGTTTGCTGAAATAATAAACTAATAAATTAATTATTTTTGTTAAAAAAACTAAAGAAATAAAAAGAAAATCATATTTAGTTCAGTTAGATGCTGATTAAAAATTGTTATCAGTATCCCAGCTCTGCCTTCAACTTATCCTGAAAATGATATAATCCACTAATATCCTTTAATTTAGAGCGAACAAATCGGTCAAGCTGTTTACAATCACGATTGGTTTGGAGGCGATCTGCGCTATCGCAAGATGCTTCTCTTGATTATCAGACGAGCCCAACGTCCCAGCTATGTCAAGGCTACAATGTTTTTAAATGTATCGTTAATAACCGTCACGGATGTAAGTTGTATCTGATTTTATGCTGCACAGAATGTGACCAATTTGTATCTTTTGCAGTTGCTGCAACTTTCCTATAAGTTCTTTGCCCTGCTGCGTACCATGTACGTTAAGTAAGATGAATGCTGATCGAGAGATTATATATAAATTTACATAGCTATAAGTTGTCCTTCATTCTATGTGTTATAGTTCTCACTTACAAATGTTATCAACTTTTTGCTTTTTGTCACACAGATAGATATATTTTTTTTCTTTTTTTTTTTTTTAACTATTTTCCTTTATTTATTGAATCTTCTCCGGATGGAGACTTACAATAAGTTAACACAGATAGATATGGTATATTTCTTTCATTAAAATATTGAAGTGCAAATCAATTAGCTTTTAATCATCAATTACATTTGAATATGTGTAGAGTCAGTCGTGTAGCAGGCAGCAAGTGCAAGTGAAAATGACAAAATGGCTACAGAATAATTACAGAATTGGCCAAATCATGCCATAGCAATCATTTACGCCAAATCCACAAATGTTGCGGCTTCTAATTAAATTAAACATCCAACTGGCGTTGCTTGTGGTCCAACACAAAGAGTATCGCTCAAAAAATACAAGTGAAATAAACGTTAATAATTAATAAGACGACAGTTGAATGCGCTATCAAACTTATTAATACATAATTAATATATAAATATATAATTAATATATACATACATTAATATATATTTTTGTTTGTATCGTGACGTGCTTTACAATATTTTCCTACACCTACTGGAAAAGTCAATATTTTGCAACAAGCTTAATTAACAAAGCGATAAACTATAAAGAAATCAATCTAGCTTACCAATTATAAAAATAAATAAAGTATACTAAATAAATATAAATAAAAACTATACACACCGTCAATGTTATAAGAATAAGAATGAAAAACAAAATAAACCTTCTCTGACAAATAAAAAAAATATAAACATTTTGAGACGCATTCAAGACTTTATAGAGGTGTTGCATATTTGATCAAATAGTGATAATAGAACAAGCTATGAAGGGTATATCCTGCGACCACTGGTCATAATGAGTAGAGAAATTGCGCGCGGATTTTGCTTTGGCTCGCATATCGCGCAGCTTAGTTACAACAGCAAGGGGGGAGGTGTAAGAGGGTAAATGCCTGGTTCAGACAGTGTTACCACAAAGGCTATGATTAATTATCGCCATTTCGCTAACATGAAATGCAAGACAAGTCTTTGAAGCTGCTCTAAAATTAGCAGAATGTGAAATACAAGGGAAACACAAAGCGATGAGCTGGGAACAGAAAACTGGACACCTTGAAGAGCGCATCATTTGCACAGTTGTTCATTAAGTCAATGTCAGACGGCCATTTTAATTAAAGTTGTAGCAACGAGAAAAAGAGACAGAGAGAGAGAGAGAGAAAAAGAGAAAGAGAGTGAGAGTGAGAAAACGATTGGCATTTAGGCGTGGCGCCTGAGCTTATGCAACACTTAAAATTAATTGCAAAATTGGCTGGCAAATTGCATTTTTATGACTGTAAAATTGAAAAGTTGACATAACACACACACACACACACACACACACAAACGAGAGCAAAAGAACGTGGCTAATTACATTTCTACGTCTGTCGACCAAAGCTTTAGACCCAACAGTCAGATAGATGGCAAAATTGAAGAATTTTTTCAATTAAAATTAGAAGAAGAGAAAAGAAACGCAAACAACAACAACAACAACAACAACAACGTGGCACACTCGCATAACCAAATGGCAATCAGATGGACACGAACAAGTCCGACAAGTGGGCGTGTCTGATAGGCGCTGCCCTAATCTAATTAGAAATACGCGCGTCACGAACTTGACTCCAACGAATTGCCCCCAAACTGATGGCCAGAAAATGTGCACCATAGCGTATGGAAAAATAGTTTCGACTAATTTCATTTGCGTTTGCAATTTTCATTTGCAAGAGTTGGAAAAAGTTCGTCCACTGTCTACTCCACCTGACCCCCACCTACCAACTCCCCATCTTTATCCCTAGCCTGTCCGCGTAACTACAGGCGCACTTCCATGGGATGCCAAACCGCTATTAATCAAAGTAATTGCAGGCGACAAATGATAGCGCGGGCAGCAGCAGTTGCAGTTGCAGTTGCAATTGCCCAGGTTGCAGCTCTGTCTTAAGCGAAAACCTATCAGCAACTTTGTCCAATTATTCATTTTCACAATAACTTTAACTTTAACGCTGCACACCCTAAAACGTAACTCCATCAGACTGTTAATTAAAATAGTTGAGCTTCATTATTAATATAGACAACATACAGTTTCAGTCGGGTCAAAGATTTAGCAGGCTTACAATTAAATATAACACAATTTATTTCAAAAACAACAAACTACTAAAATACATGAAAACAAATAGCGATACAAAAATAACAAATCCAATGACAAAACTGAAAATTAAACTTAATTAAATTTTATACATTTGAAATTGAATTTTTTTTTTAGCTTTTAACGATGCAAAAGTTATTTATTATATTCTATTAAATATTTATATATGCTATTGAAGATCTCAAGAGCAATTGCAATTTGCTAAAAGCCAAAAAAAACAATATTTTCACAATTTGATGTTATATCAAAATAGAAAATAAATCAAAGAATTTCCACATGTTTGATTTCTTAAAAAAGTTTCACATAAAACAGAAATCGAAATATTGGTTTGCAATTGGTACTTCATTTGGCAATTCTTCTCCAAATAAATCAGTAGAATAATTAATGACTAAATTCATTGCATCCTAAAAGAGAATCCAGTGAAATTTTATGAAGTGCTTTAAATATTGTTGAATATGAATTGATTTCTAAAATGTAATTCGAAATTTATCAGTCTCAGATACATTTGCACTTTCTTCAACAGCCTCATAGCACTTAGCATATGACAATAAAAATTAAAAAATTACTACAAAATATTATATTTAACAATAATTTACGAAATCAGTAAAATTTTACGGTGTCTGTAAGAGACATCTGAAAAATTCGAAAGCTTTAAAAGCTTAATTATTATAAAGAAGATCTGGCCACAATCGGAAAATGTTTCTAGGTCAACATTTAATTTAAAGCAACAAAGTTTCGCATAGTGAATAATATTTATGTCTCTGGACGTATTGTGGGAATAAATTAATTTCAAAACATAACAACAGCAACACAAATAAATGGAAGAAAGTTTAACTATGTATTGGGAAAGTTTTTTTGCTTTGATAGCTGAAGCCACTGGCAATTCAATGGCTTCTGAAGAAGTCCTGTTGCAATTGCAGGATATATATTGACTTATAAAAATGTCAATATCCAAGGAAGCAACTCGCATTTTGTGAAAATTGCAATTGCAACCAAGTTTTTTCTCTCGTTGAGAAATTGTATTTCATTTCATCAAATGAAGAAAAATCGTACATTCTTATAAGGTCAGCGGAGTGAACGATGCCCGTGGAAAGGGTAAGGGTAGAAAAGGGGCCAAGAACGGGCTCCAACCATTGTCGAGCTCGTGGCGCCGCAGTTGCTGCACGTCACTTTGTCACACTCGCATTGAATTTGACATACGACTATGTACAATACACACACTAGCACACACATCATACACACACTCACAATTATGTATATAGAAATGTATATGTATGAGCCGTCTAAAGGATTATAGCGAATGCCAATTTTGGAGCATTTTTCATACGCCTTAAGCTCGGGTGACCCACTACTAAGACTTCCGCAGTTATTCCTCTAAGCAATCCTCCTTCGCTCTTCTTCTTTTCTCGTCAGACCCCTACGAACTGCATTTGTCAATTCTCACTTACTTCATTTGAGTAAACACATTTGCTGCATTTCATATTTCCAGTCACGTTCTTAGCATAAATAACATTTACACGCACACTCTCACACATGCACACACACACACACACACACACACACATGCATATGTGTTGTGTATATTATTTTTCGACAAGTTTAAATCTGTTTAAATTGTCAAGATATCTTATGCAATTACACAACTTAAATTATATACAAATCCAAGTATAAAAGATTTATAGTAAGCTTTAAAAGCAAATTAAAATCTTTATGCAAATTAAAGCGTTTTAAGAACCGAAAATATTATTTATGGGACCAAGTCTGAACTTAATAAAACAATATGAATTTGGTTTGTTATATACATATCAGGGATTAAAACCGAAACGAAAATCGGTTTCAGTTACGGTTTCGGTTATGATCGAAATAAGGTTTTCGGTTATCGGTTATGCAAAATCTTGGAGTATCGGTTTAGTAATGGTTATCGGTTTTTTGTAAGTTTCGGCTTAAGAATAACGGTATGGTTTCGGTTCATAAAAAAAAAGAAATTAAGGTTTTCGGTTGACCAAAATAAGACGCTTTATTCATTGTTTTACATGAAAAAAGACTTAATGCTCTTTTTAGCCTGGAAAATAATGTTATCTAGTGACTGGAATGATCCAGTCTAATGTCGATTTTATTATAATTTAATCTCATATAAATTTTGTTCATTTGGTTTGAAAATTTCAATTATTTTGATTTTACTGAACTTTGATACCTTTGAACCGCCATAACATTGTCAAAAGTCAATCAATTTTTATGCGCAATGTAAATTTGAGCATGATTTTACCTCCAAATTCGTTCTGCATTTACATTTTTTTCATTTTAGAAAATTTTTGAAAATCTAATTTTTTCGAAATTTTACAGTGTTACCCCTTTATCTTTTTTCATTTTTTCGAAAAAAATTCGAATTTTCAAAATAAACAAAATTTAAATGCAGAACGAATTTAGAGGTAAAATCATGCTCAAATTTACATTCCGCATAAAAATTGATTGACTTTTGACAAAGTTATGGCAGTTCAAAGTTATCAGTACCTGGGACGGCCAGAACCGAAATTAACCCTTATAAATGAATCGGTTACTAAACGGTTATTTCGGTTTAAAGATTTTCGGTTTATGGGTATCGGTACAGCGGAAAAATATTTTTTCGGTTACGGTTTCAGTTACGGTTACAAATTTCAAACGGTTATTACCGATTAAAGGTTACGGTTTCGGTTAAGATTTTAATCCCTGATAAATATAGATAAAAATTGATCATTTATTATTAAGCAATTAAAAAAAAATGTTGGATTATTATTACGTATTTAAATAAAAATTGCAAAACATCGAAACTTTTGTTTTAAAACTCATTTGCT
The DNA here is from genome assembly GCA_035042165.1 of Drosophila kuntzei. Lineage (NCBI taxonomy): Eukaryota > Metazoa > Arthropoda > Insecta > Diptera > Drosophilidae > Drosophila > Drosophila kuntzei. The sequence goes on along the minus strand of JAWNLU010001684.1, from coordinate 6,435,101 downwards.
TATTCTCGGAAAAACCTAACATTTAATTCAAATTTATCTGAAAAGAACGGATTTAAAATCAAGCTATACAAAATTCTTACAAAATATTTAGATATTTTAGTAACAGTAATTTAAATTTTGAATGCAAATTTCAAAAGTACTATTTCGAATAACTTACTTAATTACGAATTAGCCGACATTTAGATTTAATTTTTGCATTTTTAAACTTTTACCAGTTTGTACTGCCTATTTCGTTGGTTAAATATCAAAAATATTTGTATACACTTCATGTAATATGAAAACTAAACAATTTGAGGCTTGTTCGCAAGAAATTCCATGAAATAAACGAAATCCGCTGACGGCACCGCAGGAATTCAAATTAAATGAAAATAGCAAGAAAAGCATTGCGTGGCCTTTAAACCAAAACAACAACAAATACCACGAAAGGATCAATAACTATGATTTTAATATATTTACATTTTAAAGTAACAAATAACAATTACCACCATAAAAAAGGATGTACACAATATGGCTATAAGCATATAGCAAAAGTTTTACAAAGTTTTTGGATAGTAAAAGCTCGTGGGTTCAAAGTTATGTTAAAGTTTTTGATTCGGTTTGTGGATCAAAACATCAAACAGTTTTGCTTCCGTCTCAGAATTAAAACTAGGGATTTGTAAAAATGTTTGTTTTTAATATTAAGTGTTTTTTGAAACTTTTTAATTTACAGTTCGGTTCTGTTTCGCTTGAATATGAGATAAATATCGACTTTGCACACTTGATTCGACTGGTAACATTACAAATCCTAACAATAAATACCAAACAATTGCATTTCTGATTCGCAAGTAGTACACACAGTCACTCCAAGTGCTTTGGAAGCAACAACAATTCGCAAGGAGAATAACAATGCGAATTTGCAGTTGCATATTGCTAAAATGAAATCGCCTAACGCACACACACACACACTCCCACCTTACAACCTCAACTTACACACACACACACACACTCGCACATAAATCTATTGAACATAAGCATCAATAGTTGTTCAATTTTCCACCCATTTTGCATCGGGCTGAGCGTTCGCATTTATTGTGCAATTTATGCAAAGGATTTGTACTAGTTCACATATTGCCCATACGCACTGTACTCCGGGCTACTTTCACATACACACAGCCAAGCTATAAAATTTGTTACATAAATAAAATGTACACAGTTGTAAACTAACAAATAAATAATAATAATACTCCAGGCAACATACAATAAACAAGGCTTCAGTGGAATAAGTTGAAATCAATAAAAAAAACGACAAGAAAAATGTAATCAGATAAACGGATTAAAAAAACGATCGATCGATTGATATTAAAACTTTCATTTAGAAGGCTTCGAAAATATCAACACAATTTAAAAACAAATTGATATTGCAAACATAATAAATAAAATTCTACCAAATTGACTCTTAAATTTTAACTTTAAAAAAAATATGAACATCTATTTATTTTTTTTTATTTAGTATTATTATTTACATCCTAGTGCTACAAGTTTAGCTTATATTCAAAACACTAGCCACTATCATTTGGTTAAAGATGATAATCAAAATATGAATTTATATAATGCCACGCCTACTTTAATTTTGATGTCTAAATTTTCCTTGGAGTTCTTTAGAATATAAATTTCAAATTTCAAACCGATACCTCAAAATTACAGATTTTTGCCACCTGCAAATCGGCGACAATTTAAGATAAATATGCTTGTCTATCTCAAGTCACACTTTAGTCTCCGACTTACCACATGTCAAGAAGTTGTGGGATTCCTCTGATTTTTTGGCATAAAAGAAATCAAAGAATCGAAACTCGCACACTTAATCCAGCCAGTTTGAGGGAGCACAATCCAATTGATAATCCGGTGCATGTGGGATTGTAATTTAAATAAACATCAACAAAATGTCAAGTTAGGTGTGTAATTTGATTATCCCCAGAATATCGTTCCGTTACTTGGACACGAAAGTGATACCAGATACGGAAGGAAAGCGAAAACAGCAACAGCAAATATTATGTTGTCCTTTGGGGAGTGATGTTCGAGTGTGTCCAGTGTGTGTGTGTTTGACTGCAAGGAAATAACAAGATTTCACGCTTGTTTTCACATCAAAAACAGGATAAATGAAAAAATCCCTGCGTAGTGTGCAAATGAAACGAAACGGCAAAAGAATTGACACTTTGAGTCGTATTAAGTTTTCTTTTGTTATTGTTTTGTATATCAGCAAAATTGGAGGATTACAAAAGTCGCTCTGTTGATGGACAAAGAACTGAATAAAGATTGTTGAAGGAGTTTCTGAAAACAGAACTGACTTAACGTTATCTCTAGGCATTGTGTAGTGTATCTTTCATTAAGTGACGCTGATCGGTTAAGTGGCGCTCCAAGGCCAAAAGCATTGCGTCCAAGAAATCCGATAAGCTTATCTTTTGATTCAGCTCAAACAAGTCACGGCTCGTATGATGTGCGTGAGCCAGGAGCGGCAACTTTCGCAAGGTGCGTCCACTTAATCCAGTGCTGCGCTCCGCCAAACTAGTTAGCAGTCCCTCGGCGTCCGCTCGACTACCATCTAAATCCTCGGGTTGCAAAATTCCCCTTGCCATCAATTCTGCCAGCATCGACTTGTAAATGGATCTAATGGCTGGGATTGCCGGCAAGCCAATAAACTGACGAATATCCGCACGATCCAGGAAGGCCAAATCAATGCTGTTTGCCAAATTCGATGTGGCCAATATGAGGACGTTCGGACAGGACTTGATCTCATCCAACTGGGTTAGCATTGCATTAACCACTCTCATGGCATCACGCGGCTCATTGCTACTCATGGCACTACGTGCATACGCCAGAGATTCCACTTCATCAATGAGCACACAAACCAGATTGTTTCTGTCGGTCACCAGCTCCCCGATTTTGCCAAATATACGTGCTACTAATTTGCCGCTCTCCGAAAACCATTTAGAAAATAGACTGTGGCTATTGATCTCAACAAGGTGAGTGTAAGCGAAGCTATTCTGTGTTCTTATGGCCAGCTTCTGGGCAAGTGCTTTGCACAGACTCGTCTTGCCAGTACCGGGTGGACCATGCAACAACAGTAGACGGTTGCAGGCAATCACATTGCTATCCACACTGTGCTGCGAGAAGCTTAATGCGGAAAGCGCAAATTTCAGCAGCTGCAAAAGATAAAGTATGCAATTGATATAAACTGCATATACATTTACCTACAAGCATACCTTTTCCTTAAGCCCCTCCTCGTAAATTAAATTATCCCAGAGGCCAACAAATTCGTTGGCGGGCAGCAAGACGTGATTAGCATCTATGACACTATCGAGATCATCATCTCCCCCGCCATCAAAAAGTCCAGCACCTGATCGCATTTCAGGACGTTGTGTCATATAGAAGTGATAACAGAACTTATACTTCTTTGCTTCTTCTTGCATGATTCCATTTGCACCGTTGTCTTTCTCCAGTAAAACACTCTCCACTGAATCAATGTTGGAGTCTGGTACAAACGCGACATTCCAGCGTAGCGATTTTGCAGATTGCAAATACGCGCTTAATTGGGGCTCAATTGCCGCTCGAAGGGTCTGAATCCGCCTAAAACCAACCAAAAGATAATGCAGCAAACTTTATTGATTTTGCATTTGTCAAACTTACTGCTCGCTGCGCTTCAAGCGCACTTCAACGTGCACTGTATTACAGCAACTTAAGAAATTCATTTGTTATTAGAAAACGCGCCGAATATAGAAACAATTTTAAAGTATGTGTCTGATAGTGTGACCAGATTCTAAAAGTTGGAAAACACCAATTCAGTCAACGTAAGTATCGATATGTTTAAGTTTATTTAGCAGTTTGCTATCGATTCTTACCCCACAACTCAATCAAAACAACTCAAATTTAACATTTAGCAAAGATAAGTAAATTTTCTGAAAATTTACAATTCAAAATTAGATAAAATTAAATTTGCAAAATTATAGCTCCAAAATTTTTAACAATTAAGAAGAGGTCTGTTTGTTGGCAAAACCCTATTTCTTAGTATTCCACTCGTATTGAAAGTTTGACAGAGGTTAATCTTTTATATGGGACGCAGTTCGGTTTAAAAAGGCAAAGAGCTTTCTGAAATGTCATTGTTTTGTAGACGCTTGCAGACAAATAAATAACAAAACCTTTTAATCATTTCCTTCCGGAAGAATAGCACACGGAAATCTTATCATAACATTAATATTTAATCGTTGACTCCAGGAAGTACTTGTTATATTTGCGCCACCCGAAGCGTTTCGTTGGGTCCTTTTTACTCCATGAGGGCGCAAGATTCGGCATTAGTCCAGCCTTTTGTGCCATAGTAACTAGCGTTCCCATTTTCTTTTGCTGACGATGACACAATTTTGTGATACGTCTTGGCAACATACAACCATCAGATCGGACGTATTGGGATAGGATGAGCACATCAGTGTGTTTTATATCCAGTCCCAACGTGCACTCCGGGCAAAAATTGCTGTCACATGCCGGCTTAAGCATTTTATCTGACCGGGAAGACGCCACGTTTACTCCCTCGAAGACTCGGGCATTATTTTCCGTCTTCTCGTGTACTTAAAAATTAAAGAAATTGTTAATCAAAACAAACCCAACCAGGTTATGAAACATCCAATTATGTTTGGATTCTGGCTTCTACTTACTTTCTTTAATTAGCAAAGATGGAGTTGTACTTATGCTACGAGCCTGCCAAAACGAACTTCGAAGCGTTGTGGTTGCAGCTTTTAATAGCGTAGCCATATTTTCATTAATATTTTTTAAATAAATAAGAGCAACTTGTGTCTTTTACAAAGGGTTGTTGATTAGAGCTGTGACTCGATTCGATTAAATCGATTTTTAATATTTGTATGTACATCGATTTAGTTTCAGAATGCCGATTTGGTACCTGATATCGATGCATTCAAAACATCGATGTTTCCTAAAAATTCTTGTTTTAATTGTTTGTGTAATTTAACAATATAGAAAACTGATTTTTACGATTAAAACTAAAAATTAACTGCAAGAGATCTTTTTTTACATTTAGTTTATACATCGTAGTAAAGGTAAAATATCGATAGTATGATTGAAACATTGATGTTTTACAAAATTTAAAACATCGATGTTTCTCCACCTCTGCCATCGACATTTTTTATGCCGAAAGAAAGCGATTGAATTCGTATCTCAAATATGTGTAAGTTGTTTTTCCCGTCAAATAACAAAAGTAAGGTGAAGCTATTAACCATTTTATATTATAGCGGCATCAATCACTACCAAGAGTACTCTTATCTCTTCAATCATCTCCGGCATATTGAGTTTAGTTATATTTGCAACGTTGCGGTTCTATGCACAATGGTTCAATGACTCCCAATTAAACATTTTGTTTGGCGGCTACCTGTTTTCGTGGTTGTTTATATTAAGCTTAACCTGCATATCAAACGCTGAGATGCTGATTTTTGGTCCTGACTTTCAAGCCAAGCTTGTGCCGGAGATTATTCTGTGTCTATCGCTAACAGCGGCTGCTGCGGGCGTCGTTCATCGTGTTTGTGCGACAACCAGGTAAGTCCTCCATCACAACGCCTACGCTGAAGACCAAAATTGATTCATTTACTTCTTTTCTACTTTAGTATTATTTTCTCTTTGGTCGGACTCTATTTTCTGAATCGAATCTCATCTAAGTATTATAACAACGCAGTTATTGCTGTGGATGCTCCTTTGCGGAAAAGTGGTAAAAAATACAAATAAATTTCATGTTTTATATACGAATTTATAATGTGTAAAATGGAAATACATTGTATAAGATAAAAACTAATGATTAATCACAATTTAATTAATTTCGAAGCTGCTGCATCGTAAAAGATACAAATAAATAGCGTGTTTTATATACGAATTTGAATTATGTAAAATGGAAATACATTGTATAGGCTAAAAACTTATGAATAATCACGATTTAATTGATTTCTAAACTGCCGCATCGTAAAAGATACAGATAAATTGCATGTTTTATATGCGAATTGTCATATAAACAATGGAAATTACATTGACACTGCTAAAAACTTATCCTGAAGCACAATTTAATGAATTATGATGCTGCTGCATCATTTCCAGTTTCTGATGCAACTTCATTTCCGGATTCTGTTAGTAAGCTCAGTATATTAAAGTCAATAAAGCGCACCAACTGGAGTAACAATAAAACAAATAAGAATATATTATTTTGGGAATTTAAATAAGATTTCTTACCATCGATTTTGACTTGGATATGTCTACAGTTTGCTTCTCCTCCAATTTGTTTTTGAGCATTCTGAACCACTCTGATATTTCAATTTGAGTCTCTGTTTGAGGCAATTCAAAGCCCCGGTAGCCGGCTTGCTTTAAAGCCGTATTATTTGTATTTAGGGCAGCTGTTGCCAAAATTAATCCAAAACTCTTGATTAAGGCGTATATTTTGTGCAATGACCATTCATCCAGTATTGTCTCCACTTTGACTGACTTTATCATTTGCCATACTTCTGAAATCTTTCATATAAAAGTAAGGACAATTATTCGAAAAGTCTTAACTTACATTTCGATATATATGCATGATAATTGGTGATTCGAAGCCCGGACTTGTTAACTCAGATATAAACGCCCGCAGAAGTCCAAGTGAAATCATCTTTCCAGTTTCGCTCGCAGTAATAATATGTGGTATTGCCGTTAACAAGTAAAGCATATAATCATAGTCCTCATTATTCTCGTCCAGGCTGGCAGCGAACTTAAAACTGTCGAGTAATTCCCTTGTGGCATAGTCAATCATTGTTGGCTTTAACATGTCTGAATAATTGAAGCATTCATTCAAGAGGTCCAGACGCTCACTCAATATTTCAGGATCGCCCAATAGAAGCAACATTATTGCAGCACAACATAACGAGGATATCTCTTCCAGGCTTAAGTCTTTTTTAAGAGCCTTTGCCAATTCGTCACAAAGCTGAAATTAAATTATTAATAATGGTGCAGAATGGGAGAATGTGCTAAATACCTTTTGCGAATCATTCAATGTCTCCAACTCTTCTTTGAACTCTTCACAATTATAGCAGCCTTCGAGGGAACTTAACCTTGAAAGTACTTTACGCAATTGTAAATATTTAAAATTCTTAACATTTGAATCCATCATTAGAATATTTTTGTACAATTGCATCAAATCAGCTGTAAGAGCAGAAGAAATATCGATAAAAAAAATATTTAATCATCGACTTTAATTTTTAAAAGTATCGATTATTTTGTAATCATCATCGATTTTTTTAGTCGTGCATTTATTGGACAGGTAAATAAAAACTTTCTTCATTCCGTGAATGCTCTTAGAATAAAGATCTATTTTTGAAATTTATTTTTAGCTAGCAAAATTTTAATTTTAAAGAAATTTATTTTTTAAATGGCGCATATTAAATTAATAAATATCGGTGTGTGATTAAAGCATCGATTTCCGAAGAATCGATACTTTCAAGCCTTTACTTCAACCTTATCGATAGTATCGAATAATTGGTGGATATCGATATACATAAAATCAGCATTGATAGGCATTTTATTTCACCTCTGCATTAGTGATTTTCGCACGCTCGAGCACGGACGAACAGCTAAATTTTTCAGCAAAACAGCTTTTTTTGTTTTAACCGTAAGTACACATTAAAATTTTGTGACAAAATAATTAATTTATACATCAAATATATCCATAAGGTGTATGTATTCGCATTGTTTATATAAGTATTTTTGTGGAAGCATTAGCTTTTCTCATATTTTATGTGTATATGGATATATACACATGTATGCGTGCACGTCTGTACACATATTTTAAGAGAAAGGTTATAAATACATACATATTATTTGTATGTATGTATCAATCTCGTATGTACACGTTTTTTTATGCTATAGTGATTCATAATCAATAGAAAATAATCAATTGCTGTTTATCACTGACAAAACAGTCTCGCATGACTGTACCTAAATAACTAAATAAAATCCACGAAAGCTGATGCAGAGTTCGTAACCATTGTAATGGCGCAAATTTTTTCATAGTATATACATGTACTTGTAATCTGTGTATTTACAATTGCATTTTTAACTATGTTAAGAAAAGGAAAACTGCAAAAAGCAGACAAATAGAACCTCGAATTTGATGTGCACACAGACGACAAAACACATGGACGGACATGTGTGTGCTGTTTGAATGGCATTGGTATTGCTTCAAAATGGCGCCGACCACATGTCGTCGTCGTGTCGTTATCGTCGGCATTCAACGAATTCGTGTGTCATTTGCTTTCTGAATTTCGTTTAACAAAGTGGTGTGCGCAGAACAAGTAAAAGGCGCCCAGACGTCAAATCACTTTTAACAGCAAATAATACATATGTATGTATATAGTAACCGATTGTGATATTTATTAAAAATAGAATTCTTGACATACACTGAACTCAGAAGCTACAAAATTGTTAAAGTTAATATTGAAACCGGAAAAAACATTCAGCTGAAAATTCTGCGGTTTCTCTCTCTTTCTCCGTATTTCAACTGTTGCCTGTCTGTGTGTGCGTGCGTGTCAATTTTACAGTAAATCTATAAGAACGAAAGACGACATATTTATATAAAAAGAAGAGAAAAGAAAGCTATAAAATTAAATTAATTACTTTCAATCTCAACGGGAGTTTGACATTTCAAGTTTCTTTACGAAAGTTATTTTAACTAACGGCTACTCCTACTAACCTCTCAAACACAATATACCACATACATATACACGCGTTCTCATATACGAATTAAATTCATTACAATTAAAATTATACCAGGGAGCGAAGCAAGATCTAAGCGAGCCTTATTTACGTTAAGTGAAAGTGTAAGTTTAAGAAATTGCAATTCAAATCGCAGTTATTTCACTCTGAGAAAGCTTTCGTGGTAATATGTACATCAAATACATACATATTTATGTACGTTGACCTCGTTTCCGTCAGTAACCAAAGTCAAAGCGCTTATGTACATATTTTCGTATAAAAAAAATTTCACTTTGTTCTGATGTTTCTTTGCCCGTTTTTTCTATAGGCGAGTTCTCGCAATTTGCCTTTCATTCGCTCTTTCTGCATTATCAAAACTGTAAAGATTATACGTACACATGGATGCGCATGTGTATGTGTGAAATATACACACACACACACGTTTGTGTGCCGATCAAGCAAGCAAGCAATTTTTTTTTAGGTTAGATAGCATTGGCACTCGATTTGATTCAACGTGTAAACGCGTTTACACATTGAACTCAGTAACCTTGCATATAACTTCATAGATCTTAAATATTACGTGTGTGTGTGTTTAAAAAAAAAGAAGATAATAATTTTTATTGAAATCTGTTTCTCCTTTACTCCATATCTTTTTAGCAATTTATTGTATGAGTCAGAAAACTGAAAGACCAGTGCTATCGGGTCAACGCATCAAGACCAGAAAAAGAGGTAAGTTTCGAGAATTATATTAGTTATTTTAGTTGTTAACTGAATACATTTATTAATTAGATGAAAGAGAAAAATATGACCCAACGGGCTTCCGTGATGCGGTCATTGCTGGTCTCGAAAAAACTGAAGGCGACCTGGACCAAATCTCTAAATATTTAGACAGTGCGGGCAACAAGCTCGATTATCGTCGTTACGGTGAAGTGCTTTTCGATATATTGATTGCGGGTGGTTTATTAGTGCCTGGCGGTTCTATATCTCAGGATGGCGAAAAGCCGCGCACAAATTATTGCATCTTCGATGCACCCGAGGACATGGAATCAATGCGCAACCATGAGCAGGTTTGTTAATCTTAACTAACTATTTGTTAACTGATCTACGATAATAATACGTGCATATAATTAGAACCGGTTATTGGCCAATGCAGATAATCGGTGTCAATATATGCCAAATGAATCGCCACATTTTACTTGTCTTTATTTTGTTCAACAAATACAAATGCATACAATCTAAAGATTTCTAATGTCGCGACAAAACCAGTCACATGTTAATATATGTAATTATATTGTTGTAACCTTCCTCATTCTGTATGCGTATTATTAGAACCGGTTAATGATATATATTGTAATCTAATCGGTGTCAAAATATGCAAAATTAAACGCCACATTTTACTTGTCTTTAATCATCGTTAAAACTCGATCCTTAAAGATTTCTAATGTTGCGACAAATGCTCATTTACTTACATATATCTTAACTATACACATTATGTCAGTTATAAAATTTAATTAATTTAAACAATTGCAAATTGCAGGTGTTTGTTAAACTCATTAGACGGTACAAGTACCTTGAGAAAATGTTCGAGGAGGAGATGGGTAAAGTTTTGTTATTCGTAAAGGGCTTTACGCCAAGTGAACGCATTAAACTTGCGCGCATGACTGCGCTCTGGTTAGGTAAGCATCTCAATTATTTATATTACTTAAATTATATATATATATATATACATATATTTCATTTCCAAAGTCAACTGCTTTTTGTTGAGTTTTGTAACCTGATGATAAACTCGTTCATCAAGTTGGCTAAGATTGAATTTACTCTTGGTATACTGACTCTTGCATGTTAAACTAAACCCAATTGCAAAAGCCACGAGCCCAAGGACAAAAATATCCTTTAAAAAAACCATTAAGATAGATAAGCTAATAGATATACATTCTTTAATTTATAGTTAATGGCTCTGTACCGCCAAATGTATTGTTGGTACTAAACAACGAGCATCTGATTAAGGATGGCATTGCACTCGAATTTTTATTGGAGCTATTTTTGACGTTCAAGCAAGAGAAAGGCATTGCATATCTAATTCAGGCTCTTAAGAAGGGTGGACTGGAAAGCAAGTAAGTCCCACTTTTTATATCGGCATATCTAGTCGAGTTGTATAGTTCGTTCATCGCTTTCAATGGCAACTAAATTAAATTATAAACTAAATGATATCTTCGATCGTTCATATACAACTTTAGCATCTGGAATGTTCTCAGGAAGATGCTATAATTATTGTGTTTTGCATCTTTAATTGACATTCCTAGAGCAAACGGAATTTAATGCAACTCGCAAATGAACATTTGCTTCATTTGGGTGCACATTTTATTTCGTACAATAACAATAAACAAATAATACTTACATCTTATTTTGTAAATTAAACTTATCATTAAATTTCTTTCCAACTAGACTTATGGACTTTTTCCCACCAAACAAACGTACTGAGGAATATTTTAAACAAGTTTTTCTTGACAAAGAACTCAATGAGATAATTAAATTGCATAAGGCACAGGCCAGCCAAGAGGCCAAACGTGAGCTTCAGCAGACCCTCATCGATGATATTAACGACGAGAAGGCTCATAGTGAAATAACTGCAGACATCAAAGAGTTTGCACTACGCACCAACATTCCTGATCATGAGATAATTTCGATTGTAAGTTTTAATAACTTTGAAACTAAGTTTCTTCATTAATAAGCCTGATTTGTATCGATTTTATTTGAATTTATAGATTTGGTCCACAATCATGTCGTTGGGAGAATGGAATAAAAAAGAGGAGCTTGTCACTGATCAAGCGGTTCGTCATCTAAAGGGATACTGCACATTATTGCAGGCCTTTGCCTCAACGGATCGTTCCGAATTGGCATTAATATTGAAAGTGCAAGAGTTCTGCTATGAGAACATGAATTTCATGAAAGCGTTCCAAAAGATCATCTTGCTATTCTATAAAACCGAAGTATTGTCCGAGGAAATAATCTTGCGCTGGTACAAGGATGGACACTCCAATAAGGGCAAGATGCATTTCCTTGAACAAATGCGAAAATTCGTCGAATGGCTACAATCCGCCGAAGAGGGTTAGTATTTATATCACTATTATCTAGGTTGCAACAAATTTGGCAATTTTTGAGAAGAGTCTTGTCTTTGTGTGGCAAAAACTTTGTACTAAATTGCAAAAGCAATATGGTTTTTTGCTTGCCGCGTTGTCTTGTTTTCCATAAACTTCGCAGGCCAATGAAAACCTGAACAAATTTTTACATTAAGTTCATTTGAAATAAGAATCTTAAAGTACTTAGAGAGAGGGTTTAAATTCATACCACTTTCTAACAGGCAACAAGTTTGGCAATTTATGAGAAAGGTCTTGTCTTTGTGTGGCAAAAACTTTGTACTAAATTGCAAAAGCAATATGGTTTTTTGCTTGCCTCGTCTTCTTTTCCATGAACTTCGCAGGCCAATGAAAACCTGGACAATTATTTACCTTAGTTTTCCATACGCAATATCTCTTTTTCAAGGTTTTAAGTCTAAATACGAATCTTAAAGAACTTCACGATGAATTTGCTAGAGCAAAATAACGATTGGGTGTCCATATAACTTGATATAGTTACATTTGGCCAATAATTGTTCGGATAAGCCGACTTCTTAGAAAATACATGATTCTTCTGCATACTTCAAAATTTATTTTAAGTGTAGACTCTAACAATGAGTCAACATCAATAAAAAGTATGCCAGAGCAAAAGAATGATTGGGTGTCCATATAACTGAAACTCATAGTTACATTTGGCCAATAATCGTTCGGACAAACCAATTGTATTACCATGTTTGTAATGTGTATGTAATTGAACTAATACATTTTGTATTTATTTTCTTTCAAAATTTACAGAATCTGAATCGGAGGATGAGGCAAAGTTGGGCGAATAATGGTCCAATATCGCCAACGCAACCAAACATCATTATATTTCGCATTAACAACAGCCAACCGAACTACACTCCCGTTTGGAATACTTTTCCTAGATGTTAACAAGACCCATGCACTCTGAAACGTTGAAATTGATAGAGGAGAGTGAATGAGAGAGCCAATCCGCAAAATTCAAAATTTAATGTACACAGTTTAAATTAATTTTCCATAAAACTGATTTCTTCATTTTAAAATGTGCACTTTAAATTGTTAAATTAATTTATTTTTGATCAATATTAAGTGAATTCTATCAAAAAAAACAGAAAAGAAAAATAAGAAAGTGTATAAATTGTTTATAATCTAATCACGTTGTTATATGTGTGAGTGCCAGGGTTGCCCTCTCTACATGCATATATTCTGTTAATTCAGTAGCATCTGATCAACAAAAATCACATTCAATGTAATTTCTTAACTTAAAATCAATTGAAAATTATTTTAACTAAACAAACAAACGGTCAGGAAATTGCAAATGCATAGACAAACAATTTATATATGTACTTGACTTATAAAAAAAAAAACAATGACAACAAATTGGCGGAACATCTTTGAATAGATGAAAAACATAACACACATGTCTTGGGAGACCAAACATCTCAACTGAAATGAGGGGAAATATTATATAAAAAAGGCAAATCGCATGGAAAACAAAATATACATACATTAATATATACAACTAAAATAAACAAAAGTAAAACTAGAACCAATTTGTTTCAATACTTATTTAATTTTTATCAACTGCGAAAACCCATAGGTATGTCGAAAACGGCTCAAATTTGTATTCAATAGTTTGGAGTGAAGTCAGAAAACCAGTTAGTGACTATGACATGCCAGAATAGTATGAGACCTGTATTTTACTTTTTCTTTTAAAGATTACTCGTAATTTGTGAAGAGTTTAAATTTGAGTATAATAAACGTAAGGAATACAGAATTAGAACAGTCTACACAATTTAGCCATAATAGGCAATCGTTTGCCATGTAGTAAGTATAAAAGGTACACGGAAACAGGTTGTTTGCCAAATTAAAAGTCATTGAGAACCCTGTACTCTAGTAAACACTGCTCTTTATCTTTTGTCAGATCGGTTAAGATAAGGTTAACATATTTCAAAAGGGGAGTATTCAACTACCAAAAAAAAAAAATCCTTTTACTTTATTAACCCAAAGGCTAGTCTAAAATTACATTCCAATTTAATTATTATAGCATTTCACTTGCATCCATAACTTTGGATCGTAATTTTTATCGTTTCCAATTAACTGATCCGCAAAGATTTATAAAGTTGATCAGAATATCGTCAGCTGTTTTAAACATTAAAAACGAATTAAGTAGAATGATATATTTTGTTTTTGGAAATACTGTTTTTATTCAACATAAATTTTGTTTAAGATTAAAAGTAATTTTGTTGCATTTATAATTCATTTTACTCGATGTTATATAAATATGTATGTAATAATGCATATGCTATTGGTTTTTATTGTATTTTTTGTTATGCTAAATTTGTAGTTACTTTTTTTATGAACACGCAAACATTTAAATACAATAATGTGTTTGTTTTTAAGAGCCAGATATGAACGTGCGTTTAATCCTGCGAATGTGCGGCGTCAGCAGCAGCTACATAAATTGTTACTACTAATTTCCTTTTTCATATATATATTTTTTATTTAATTATATGTATATATATTTATATATGTTTTATATGATTTGGAATTGGAAGCAGGTAAAACATTAGGGCTTTATATATATTTGAACAAATTTAGCTACTTGGCCACTTGGCAATACTTCATTAACTGTTATCGCGTGCATTTGGTAACTGTGTATCGTTATTTTTTTTATCAACAACAGACATTATGTTTCATTTAGGATCTAATAAATGTGCCAGTTGCAAGTACACAGACGCACATTACCCTCGAGCCAGCGAAATTGTTGCAATCAAATTTCGGTGGGTCAGGGGTAATAATGCTGATTGTGCGCCCGTGCAACTTGTAAGTGGCACGTACCTCACCGCTGTTCCGCACATTGCATTTTCATTTAATTTCCTGCTTTTTTTTAAATATATTTCAATAACATTTCTAAAGAGAAGGATAACAAAAATTAAACAGTAATCGAATAATAAAAAAAGAATATACAACAAAAGTTACAGAGAAATGGGCATAAACAATAGATAATATTACAAAATATTGCAAAGATGCATTCGCATCGACATAACTAAAAACGGATCGCAAAAATGTTTTGAGGAATGTTATTATGATTAGCTTAATATTGTTAACGCCGGTTAGTTCATAAAAACAAACTTTAACAAACTCTTTTGACGGATTTGAATGCACTTCGAACTTGTTTTATCTGTTGAAATATTCTCTAAAATAAGTAAGTATTTTTTCTTTGGCAAATATGTAAGTACATGTATTGTTAACTCATATGCGCATCCTACATATCTGACCAAGGGTTCTTCTTCATCTCAGTTTCACTATAAAAGACAACGGCAATAATAATTATAATTAATAGACACAATTTTGTTAAATTAGTTCAAGAGAATGGGGGTTTTTCTTCCATCCATTTAGTGACTGTTCCTATTGTTGTTATAAGCTTGAACTTTCTTGTTGGTTTTTAAATTTGTTGTATTTGTGTTATTGTTGTTGATTTTGCACTTAAAGACAAATTTAATCGGTAAATTTGCGATTCACGTTGCGACCGAACAGGGCATTACGTATTTCTGGCACAAGTTGCTGTGAAATCAAGCCTAATCTGGACTCCAGGGTATTCGGTACCTATAAATGGAATAATTGACTTAGAGTGACTTTTATTGGAGAACACAGACTAGTACGAACCTTAATACGTCCGTTCAAAGCCAACAACTCGACACCTCCGCAGGTGGTCGCTGGAAGGAATTCTCTCTCGTCAACGAAGAGTTCAACATCCTGCTTCATTTGGGACTTGTACTGGTCAATGGATGTCTGGAGGACATCCCGAACCAGGGGTACATCGACTTGACGGCAGCGTAGGTTTACTTTAGGTTCCATCACCTGATACAGGCCTTGGACAATCAGTTTACATAAAATTTCCTTGTATTCGGCCTCGTTCTTGGTGACTTCACCGAGACGTTTGCGTGCATCATCCAGCACACTACCCACATGATCCTCGCGCACTTTGAGCACCTATTGAAAGGTGTGTAAACCCAAGTTAGGATATGCATTTGGTAAATGATTATTTATGAGATTGAGTACAAACCTTCAAGCGAGCCTGATTGAGCATATTTGAGGATTGGATTTTCTTCTGCAGCTCAACCTGTTTCTCCTTCTTTTCGTAGTATTCCATAATCTTGAGACGCTGCTGCTGGACGAGACGTCCCTTCTCAATATTGAACTCTTCTTCGGCTTTGGCATCGATCTCCTCGGCTTTTTCATTGGCCTCCTGCTCAATGAATGCCATCATATGTTTGATCTGCAAATGGGATAATAAGAATCATTATCATTTATTAAGCTAAAATATATCATTCAAGTTAGAATTTAAAGAACAAACCTAACAAACATCTTGGAGAGCATGTTTGCTCACCTACATATGTACATTAATCACATGATTTGACAATTGTACAATATATCACATTAACCGCTGTAGTTAAGCTAGGTTCCCGACACACAGTTACGTTGCCAAAATCAAATATGCATTTATTATGTGTTTTTACTTTTAGTTAAAATTATTCAGTGTCATTGATAAGGCAAAGCAAGCGCATTAACAACCCAGTCGTGTGACAGTGTCGGCAATAGGGCCTTTGCCGTGATAGCCATCTCGCTTCAACACATTGTCACAAGTGTAGTGCGTGTCACATGACCAATAAGCATTTTAACTTTTGCTGTAAAATTTCAATAATATATTTTTACACCCACAATAGCAAACACTTTAGCAATTAAACTTGAAAATTGAGCAGACTCTCATCACTTTATACACTTGCATTTCGTCTAACTTTAATGGGTATTATATATATTCATATATAGCGACTGAAAAAATTGCCCGTGAAATTCACATGACTACGCGAGAATCCCATGACTTTGCCATCATCTTGCTACCCGAATCTGTGGCATTGACACTATGTTTACTTAGAAAAATATTTGGGACTTGCATTGCCAAAGTCCTCAAATATGTCCTGCATTAATTATTTTAAACTTTACACTTGTTATTTACCTGTTTTTGTACATCAGCATCGCTCAAAGCCATCTTGACTGATTTTTGTCACTTGCACAAAATCGAAATGAAAATTCAATAGTTCCGAAGGAATTCACGTACTACCGTGCCTGAAATGGTTTAAACTTAATAATCAATTTATTTATTATACAACTGGAAATTAATGGTACAAAAAATTTATATTCAGCACGAGTTAAAAACGGAACGAAAATCTACTTGCAGTATGAGTGCCTTCTGCCCGTCGTCTGAAATTTTCACTAAATCGATCATATGATTTTTACTTCGTGATGTTCACTGCTGCCACCTTTTTTGAGAAATAATAGCTGTTTCTGATTGGAAAGCATTTGAAACATAGCTAAATGTCGACACAAAGAAGCTAAAAAATAGCCACTTTTTATTAAACCGAGCTGCCATCCCGAAACAAAATAAACGTCTGGCAACCTTTCAATAAAAGTGCGATGTGTTTTGATTTACATACTATCGATTTCGACTTTAATTTTCACATCGTTAAAAGAAAACCATAGCTGGCGAATTTATGTTTCGCAAAAGAGACAAAAGGTAGCGCCACAATTTTGAAACTAGGGAAAATTGTTAGTTAATAAAAATTTACCTTCTGGGGATTGAGAAACACGCTAAATTCATTCAAATTATTCTTTATTTGTTCGCATAAATATAAATTGCATGAATTAAACAATCTTAAATGTAATTTTAATAGCGCGCCATCGATAGCTTGAAAATACATGATATTATCGGTATCACTTATCGATGTTAATAGTACAGCTCTAGTACAAGCTAGAAAAGCTAGAACATATTTAAAAACATCCAGATAAAAAGCCATGGGAGTTTTTAGTTGATTTTGTTATTATTCAAGTAGTGAAAGGCAATTTGTCGAGCTCAACAAAACCTTCATCTCCCTCGTGCATTGATATTACGATATGCTGCCAGAAAATTTGTAAAAGCCAAAAAAAAGCAACTGCAACTTTCAAGAAAGCTAGAATTCCCGTCACCCGCTAGATTAAAATTTTTCCAGCGTTTGATATTCGAAAAACGCCAGATCTGACGGGAAAAAAGCTGACTTCGCAACACTGTCTAGTATACGTATGTACAGTTACGCGATTGTTTATGCACGAAATTAACAAGTTCCGATTCTTGTATGCTCGTATTTTTCATATATCGTATATTTCATTTTGATGCAATAAATATATTTTAAAAGCTAAATGAAAATTAAAATATGCTAGATTTCAGGCTATAAGCTATTCGCTAAATTTATAAGCTTTTCCATTTTGAAAAATGCTAGAACTAGCCTGAAATATGCTAAGCTGGCAACACTGGTACATACACACGCTTTTTTCGCGAAAATTGTGTTCGTTTTAAAATATAATATATTTTTAACTAGTCTGCGTAATGGAGACGCTCCGGAGCAGCAGCGTCGTTACCATGAGGAGCGTGAGCGTCTTGTCAAACTAATGGTCGATGAGCATGCAACGAAAAAGCCCGGCGAAAAGGAGCGCATTCACAGTGAGCACCGGCTAAAGTATCTAATGGAGCTCCATCACCATGCCACCACGCAGCTGCGCGACCTGTACGAGGATAAGGACAATGAGAGAAAAGCTGAGATTGCTGCTCTATCTGGACCAAATGAGTTTAATGAGTTCTATGCTCGTTTAAAGCAAATCAAACAGTTCTATAAATCCCATCCAGCCGAAGTCAGTGTCCCACTTTCGGTGGAGTTTGAAGAAATGATCAAAGTATATAATAATCCCGATGATATGGGCGCCCTGGTGGAGTTCACCGATGAAGAGGGCGGTGGCCGGTATTTAGATTTAAACGAATGCTATGAACTCTATCTGAATTTGCGTGGCGTTGAAAAGTTGGACTACATATCATACCTCATGTCTTTCGATCATGTCTTTGATATACCGCGTGAGCGTAAGAATCGCGAGTATCGAAAGTATGTTGAGACTCTTAACCATTACCTACACAGCTTTATTCAACGTATTCAGCCGTTGCTAGATCTTGAGAGTGAGCTGGTCAAAGTGGAGCTTGAATTCCAGCGTCAATGGCTGCAAGGCACATTCCCTGGATGGTCGCTGAAGGAGACTGAGTCGGCCCTCGCAAATACAGGCGCCCATTTGGATTTATCCGCTTTTTCCAGCTGGGAAGAGTTGGCATCTCTGGGATTGGATCGTCTTAAGTCTGGTTTAGTCGCATTGGGCCTTAAGTGTGGCGGCACCTTGGAGGAGCGAGCGCAACGCCTCTTCACGACCAAAGGAAAGAGTACCTTGGATCCCGCTCTCATGGCCAAGAAGCCAACAACAAAAAGTGCTAACGCTCAAACGCGTGAGAACGAACGAAACAAAGATATTGCCCAGCTGGAAGCTCTTCTGTATAAATATGCTGAATTGCTGTCTGAACAACGTGCGGCGACCAAGGAGAATGTTCAACGGAAACAGGCCCGAACTGGCGGTGAGCGTGATGACAGCGATGCGGAAGCGAGCGAGTCTGATAACGATGATGATCCGGATGCAGACGACGTTCCGTTTAATCCCAAGAACTTGCCGCTTGGTTGGGACGGCAAACCCATACCATATTGGCTATACAAGCTCCATGGCCTAAATATTAGCTACAACTGCGAGATTTGTGGCAACTTTACATACAAGGGGCCCAAGGCATTTCAGCGGCACTTTGCCGAATGGCGACATGCCCATGGAATGCGTTGCCTGGGCATACCAAATACGGCGCATTTTGCAAATGTCACACAAATCGAAGATGCCATCACGTTGTGGGAGAAACTCAAGTCGCAGAAGCAAAGCGAACGCTGGGTGGCGGATCAAGAGGAGGAGTTCGAGGATTCGTTGGGCAATGTGGTTAATCGCAAGACTTTTGAGGACTTGAAGCGACAAGGACTGCTCTAGAAAGTAGTTTTAGATGTTGATTTAAACATTTAATACGTAATATATAAAATCTTAAATACTAACATGTAAATATTTGAGCCTGCATTTTTAATCCCACATTTTTAACTGTTGCCAGAGGCAAAAGTGCAAATTTCTGGGGCTCCGCCAGTAGTGAATTTCCATCTGTTTGTAGCCAGGGAAACTCTTGGTATTGTGCATCATGACTAAGGTGGTTAAAGGCCGTTTGTGTGGTATGAATGTGAACCTTAAACTTGGAGCTTTTCGGCAGTTTTGGTAGCTTTTTAACACGCTCAGCCAACTTGTACAAGGCAGTTCGCAGTTGCTGCTCATATTCTAATAGATATTCATCTTGGTTCTGATCTTCTGTAACAACTGGCAGCATCTCCAGCACGTAGCTTTCTAAGTGCTCGCTTTCGTCTCCATATATTATGACTTCTAACTTAAATTCTTGCACCCGGTTGACCAACATTTGTTTCACTGTCTTTAACACATTAGCAAGATAACAATTTAATGCAGGAAAAGCCACTATAAATACGGGTGTATTGTAGACTCGACGTTTCTTGAAGATTTGGGAAGGATAAACCTCGCGGATGTACAGTATATGATTTAAAATGACTTCAATTGCCTCCAAATGTATTGCTGCAATATCTTCTTCCAATTCCATTTTTAATTCAAAAACAAGAGAATTTCATAAGCTGCGGTAAGCAGCACTTGCGAACTAAAATATACCAAAATTAATCATAAGACTGGCCACACTACATTTTTTTAAGTATTAATTTTTTCACAGCGACGTGCAAATACTCTTACTATTGTTAGAAAATAAACTAATTCAGATCGAAAGTATTATATTGTATAGATTAACTATCAGCGAGATTTAAAGTAATTCAGATTTAGACATGTAAAATTCGAAGATGCTCTTCCGGCACATATCTACAATCTACGGCACAAAAAGAGGAAAGTCGACATGAAAAATACAATAACAAATATGTAAACAATATAAAATCCATTTAATCCGGTTTTGTTATGTTTATTTAGTTTACGTAAATGTACGTCGCCCGATTAGGCAACTAGAGCTGAAGCTGTGCTGGATTCGTATTTCCAGTTTGGTGCCAGGACGCTCTTTGTCTTGTAGTAGCGCGCCAAACGGTGAATTCTGGACTCCACCAGAATTAAACGGAACTTGCCGTCCTTGTCCTTGCGGCTACGTTCCAAATGCTTACGGATAGCCACGGCTTTCTTTATCATGTGGTATAAATCCTCAGGAATGTCGGGTTTCAAGCCAACCGATTTCATTATGCGTAGGATTTTGTTGCCGTTTACAAAACGCACTTGGGCCACGCCATGAGAATCACGCAGAATGATACCTGAAATGGGTAATTGGTCATTTAGTAAACATAACCTCAAATAGTAAACACAAACAAAAATACCAATTTTGGAGGGTGTCAGGCCCTTCTTGCCAAGTTTCTTGATTTGATCCTTGACATCCTCAGCGTTAAGTTTTAGCCACGATGGCACCGTGCGTCTGTACGGGAGAGCTGATTGGGAAATACCCTTGCTGTAAATAAATGATATTGTTAGAATTGCTGGTAAGTGACGACAACAACTGCAAGAGTTTTCGTTGGAAACATGTGCTTGCCATCATAGCCAGTTTTCCGTGAGTAAAAAAAGTGATAACAATATAGCTATTTCTTTAATTCATTAGGCAGGCACATTTAACAATGAATTCTTGCTAATTTAACAATCGTTAATTTATTTTACCCTGGAGCGTGCATACGACCCATGTTGAGCGCTTAGTTTTTGATACCGAAAAGAAATTGGAGACTTGTTGTGAAACGCCAAACTGAGTAAAACTCTACATACACGCAACCATGTACATATATCAGAGTTGCACTGACAGAATGTAATCGAACGATTGCGCACAGCCGTCGAGAATCTTTCTATTTGATGAATTAATTAATTATTTAATTATTATTTAAGCTTTACAAGTACAAGTAATGTTAATATAATTGTGGCCGGAGCATGTGCAACATATCGCTTGATGCACTAGTTCAAATGAACAATCCCAACGATTTGATTCCGTTAAAAAATGGCCGGCGCACAATTCAAATGTGCATTTATTTTTGGTTCATTTAGCATTAATTCTGCAATAAATTAATAATTTGAAGAAAATATATAATTATAATTTAGATAAAATAGATGCTAATGCTATAAATGTTGGGAGCTCGTCACTCCTCGGGCGAAGAAGTTACAAATATAATTCTAAAGAAAAAATTTCAGAATATCGACAAAATTCTAATACGAATTCCACAAAAAACTTTCAACATGCTAACATCAAAATTATGAAAAAATAAGAGTTTTTGGAAAAAATACTATTTTCTATATATATCCATCTTTTATTGAAAGGTTGCCAGATGTTAATTTTTTTGGGGTGGCAGCTCGGTTTAAGAAACAACAAACACATGCGTCGTAAAGTGAGAGAGCAAAACAAAATCGTAAGTACATAAGTTGCATACATAGAGCTAATTGAGAAGAAAACAAGGTTCGCGCCATTTCTAATTTCCTAAATGGAAGATATATAAATGAAATTAATTTGGAAATATTATTTTTCATATTTTGCAGCAAGTAAATCCATTTGGTGCCACCATTTTCAACGCCCGCAACGTTTGGCGTGCCTCATGTTACTCTGTGTTTGTGAATGTGTATGTATGTATGTGTTTTGAGAAGCATGCACATAATTCCGGAAAAAATATACAAACGGTAAATGTTTGTTTTTAGTTCTCGTTATCATCTTTAGAGGAACAGTAAAATGGACTCGGATATTGATGACGGTGAGTGTTAAATTGCATTTAATGAATGTGGCGCCATTTTTGTGTTACATCCCACATACAAAAATACGTATAGGCTTGACAAAATGTGTTAGTGTGTGTGTTGTTGGTGCGTTATGTACACATGAAGATCGTATTGGCTCTTCTGCTCTTGGTCAGTTGCTTTTGTGCTCTCTTGACATGAACTCGCATCGCCTGGGGCTTAGCCAAGACGCGGACACATGTTATGGTGATTTAGTCAGAGCTATTTTAAATTCAATACAAGTCGATAAACAAAAAAAAAAGCACAACAATAAACAATAATCAAACAATGATGAATATTTATATTTACAGATAATGGAAGTTTAAGTGATGTGAAGAGAAATCTTCGGGAAGTTGCAAATAGCAGGCCGGGCACCAATGTGGCTAAGGCTATTCTAGCCTATAATGAGTCTCCCAGCCTATCAACGCTGCTGCTGCTGCTGGAGGAGGTGTCCAAGAATACGGATTTTTCAACCGATCTGCGCCTCTCGCTGATCTATGTAAGTACCATTAATTTATTTTCAAATCAAAAATACTAATTAATAAATATTCTGTTAGTATATGGATGAGTTTTTGCATCAAGTCTCCAGTCCGAAGGTGCCGCGTCGCTCGATTTTCTCCGCCGCCGGTAACGTGCTGCAATATTGTAGCAAAATCTATGGAGACCGTGTGGAGCTCCTGTATCAAGTGGTGGAGCAGCAGATCGAGGCGTTGCTCATTGCAGATCCAAAAAAGGATGAGAACAACAGTAATAACGGGTAAGCTCAAATAACAGTAAGAGTTGTCATGCTTGTCTATGCCGCCATGCTGTCTGATGCACATTTTTATACCCTGTGCTGAGGGTATTATAAGTTTGTGCAAATGTACATATGTATATTTGATTGGCATCAAAAGCCGAGTCTGCTTGTCTGCCGGTGGGAACAAAAATATCTCAGAATTGGTTAGAGATAGACATTGAAACTCCCTAAAAGTGCAGGCAGATCAAATTGATTAAAAAATTGTTTTACTTTCCGCTCGCCAGTCGAAATTAATATTTCTTGATTTTTAGCAAAAATTATTATTTTATAGAATAATTACAGGGTCTCTCACTATCGGGCTCGCTCGACTGTAGCCTTTCCCCATTCTCTTTATGTTTATCATGCGGTCGCTTATCGGCGATTCTGTCACAATCACATTCACCGGCTTACTTCCTTTTCCTCGCACATTCTTCTGAATTGCTTTAAATTAAATGTTAATGACTTCCATTTTTATCAATATACGAGTACGAGTGTGTATACTAAATGCGTAAGAAATAAATTAATTTAATTTAATTATTTTAATGTTAATAAATGAAGATTATTTATTGGCTATAAACTAATGTAATTTCTATCTCATGTCTTTAAACAGCAGTACTAATGAGGGCAAAAAGCCAGAAGAGCCACGTAAGCGACGCACCAAGAAGCTAACACAAAAGGAATTCGATCCGTATAGTTATAAGATGGAGCCGAAAAAGTTTAAAACAATGTCAGATGAGAAGCGCTTCAGTCGAGCCGGATTTGAGACGAATAAAAATCGAAATCGTACAATTGAGCACTTGTATCAGGATCATACACCAGCTACGCTCTGGGAACATGAACCCATTATAGACCCAGATTGTCCCTATGAGCACGACGACAAAAAGAACTACAAATTGTTCACGTACCATCCTGAGCCTAGATACAATACGCTGCTGCCGGACATTCCGTTCGAACGTCTCAGTTTGATCAATGAATATGTGAATACGAATCAGGTGGATGTGTCGGAAACATTAAACGAGAATATGACCAACAGGGAGTATCTTGATGAATATATAGCTCTGGAGAATCAAATGTTGGCCTCACGCTACGGCGAGAAGACTGGACAAAAACGTGCAATGGATACTGAAGAAGGTGTGCAAGCCAAACGAGTTCACGTGGATGAGGAATTGAGAGCAGAGAATCTACAGAAACGATTGCTTGAAGACACTGAAGAGCCTCCAAATAAAAGAAGACACACAGACCAGGAGGAGAAAGAGGAACAGGAGCCGAAGGATAATAGTGATATTGACCCGGAAGCAGCTAAAAGAGAAACGTTACTCGCTCAAATCTCGGTGGACTCGATGCTGAGTGACCCGCTTAAGGCGCTAGCACTGGCAGATACATCTGAGGTGGTCCTCGATGACAGCCAAATGGATGACCCCGTCCTAAGCAGCACGCTAACTAACAACGAGTCCAGTAGATTAGACAGTCAACTTTTGGATACGCTGGAGTCACAATTGAATCTTTCTGTTGAGAAGGGAGACGCTTCCCTCAATGTACAGATTGATTCGGGTATTGGCATGGAAGATTTAAGCGATATGATGCCTACAGGTAAACTAAAATGCACGCAGTTTCTTAATGGAATCGGCGCAAGAAATCAGGCTAAGTTTTTTGTTAATCTTTTTCTTTCTGTAGACACATTTGACTCACCCACTTTATTTTATTTTTTACTTTATTTACGTATGTATTTCGTTTGCTGTGGCTGCTGCCTTCATTCAAATGTTGTGCAGCTCAATCTTTTGATGACGAGGGTGTTGTTCTTGCAGATAACATTGATGATCAGCGGCTTCAGTCGCTATCGCCCAAGGTTATGATACATGACATTTTGCCGGGTGTGCCCGATAAAGCCAACCTGAGCGTTCGCATTGACGCTGAAATTCTGGCCCTCAGCGGCATTAATGAACCGCTTGAGGAGATTGTGGATGTGCCCCGCGATGTTCGATATGAAATCAAACTAAATATCTTACAGCTTCCGCAAAAAAAGCTGCGACGAGAGTGTCTCTTCAAGCTACCCAAAGAATTTAGTCTGTTCAAGGAATCGGTAATAATCTCCAGGTCATGACAGGTCTTCGACATGAAATCATCTTTTAAATCTCTATTGCAGCGCCTGCCCCCCAAGCGAGTAACTGAACCCAGGGTGCCCGCAGCCCCTAGAGTTGTGGCTCAAACATCGCCAGCGCATTCAGTATCATCTCTTGATAATTATCCACTATTGTCCTTGGAATCTGAATTCGATTCAGAGCTTAGTAAGTAACAGCAGTTGAAGCTTTGCTCATCATTGTAATTAATCTTATTCTTTCTCATTCTAATTACAGACTTTTTGGGATTTAGACGACTAACACATGATTCTGGAATCGATCAAGAGGAGCTTAGAGCGGAATCGGCTAAGCTTCCATCAGATGCAAATATTATTATTGACGAGGGCACAAATTTATGTGCAATAGAAGAAGAAATTCAGCAAGCCAGAGCATCAAATCAAGTTGATGAGGACGTGACATTGCCTGATATACTACAGGGCGTAACAGAATTGGACACAACCATTATGAATCAAAGCGAGATGAATGATGCACTGCTGACAATAGAGGGGGAAAAAGAGATATTACTGAGAGATCTGGGCAATGAACTCGATTTAACACCGATGGAAATGGAGCCAAGTGAACCGGAGTTGGATGCAATTGCTACAGACGGGAATCCAAATGAGGATAGCCTTATTATCAATAAAAATTCAAACAGCATAGATGAGGAAACCGACGCCAAGGTGAGAATCAGAACTATGCATTTCCAAGAGCCATTTTCAAGAAGTAAAACGTGTATTGTTTATCTTACAGATTATCGACTGGCATCGTCGTTTGGCACCCACCTTGGAGGCGGCGCATGAGCGACAGAACTTTAGCATTCAGGACTTGAACGATGAGGTTATACAGAAATGCCAGGAGAGGAATGGGGAAGCGACACTGGCGGATGTGCTGGAGAATAAAGATGCAACCAAACTATGTTGCTACATGCTCTCCTCTTTGCTGCTGGTAGATACCGCATTTTTATTTGGTCAACACTCAGTTAATAAATGCTTTCATTTCAGACAAACCAGGGAAATGTAACGCTCAAAATTGATAATCGGGACAAAAGCAAACCAATTGAGATGCATCAGTTTAAAATGAAATTGATTAGCACCGAGAGAAAGCAGCTGAATCCAGAGGATGACATTGGGAATGTGCGAAGTAGAAACGCGTCAGGAGCGAAGAAAACCAGTGAAATCGTTAATCCCAAGCGTGGCAAGGCATTAAACGAGCTAGATGAAAGCGTTAAACCAGTTAATGTAAAGACAGTGAGTCTTATAAAACCTGTGCCCAAGTCAAGCGCACGTGCAGAGGATTCTGACTCTGGCATATCATCGCTGCCAGCATCGTTAGTGTCTACCACGTAGCATTGGCAGTAGGAAAGGCTGCGATCCTGTGTGTGTTAAATGTGTGCCTCAATGTTTAGCTCTATGTGTAGTTGGATTGAATGACGTTCGGAACGTTCGTAGAATTATTTGTATAATATTTTGTTTCTCGTCCAGTAGTCAAAGCCATCTGTATACTATTAATGAATTTGAGTTTTCTAATTACGCGAATTATTCATTGCAGCCGCAGACTTTCCACCGGGGTCTGCGCTTTCCACAGGCTTACGTCAAAATTAAGCGGCTGTCCTGGCCGCGAAACTGACAAATGCAGCTATGCATCAATAAATCTTTTTTTTTTTTTTTTTTTGAATATGTACAAAAATAGTTTGTAAGTTATTTTAAGTTGAGATGCAATTTTTATTTTACTTTTACTGCCAGTCCTTAGCACTACTTTATTGCACGTAGTTTATGCCAAAATTGACGCAGTATTATTTAAGCTCGATTTCCTTATCATTTTTTCATTTGCTTTCATTTTTCTTTTCATTTTTCATTTAATTTAGAATTTGATTATTTTTTCATTCAGTTCATTCGTTATGTATAATTTTTATATTTTTCATTTGATTCTTATTCATTTATATTCTTGATTTAACCATTTAATAATTTTTCCCCTCATTTAACACTCTTTCAGAAACACAAGATTTGAATAATAGAAATCTAGAATCAACCACAATACACATATTTTGGAAATCATTTTGAGCTGATAGTACTAAAAAAAATCAAGTACCTGATCTCCTAGTGTATAACGAAATTTTTTTTCATAATTTTTAAAAAATTGTAAATAGCGTATACATTTTACATATACATATACACCTGATACAGAACATTTTCTATTTACATACATATGAATGTGCAAATAAAAAACAATTTTTTTTTTAGAATAAGAACGTATCCAAATGCAAATGAAAAATGCATTAAAAACTTACAAATATTGTTTGATTTTCGCTGGTGTAATGGAAATAATTCAACAATTGGTTTATGTTGAGCAGGAATGCTGCTGAATTTACTTTTCGCTTAGCTAAATACGCACAAAGTGTATTGGATTGGAAGTGTAGTGAGATAAGATGCTATTCAGAATCGCTGCTGCCATCTGCTTTGGGTTTTTCCTCGTCCTTTTCCTCTTCAGTCTTGTAGTGGCGATATTCCTTTTTGAGCTCCCACATGTTTTTGTGCGGATTTTTCATGTTGTAGTCGCAGACATCCTTAAGTATTTCCTTTAGGTAGCTAATGGGCTGATTGGTTATCTTGACCAGATCTTTAATGTTATAATATTGATGCTTTTCGAAGGCATGGAATAGCATATCCATCACAGCGTTCTTATCATCGCGTGCCTTTTTACCCTCGGCCTTCTTACGCTCACGATACTCGATCTGAAATATGGATAATGTAGTACAAATAATAGAATATAGATCACGTGGACTTACGTTATGAGCATGATCCTTGACTGGCTTATAGTTTTGTACGATTTTGTCAATGGGCTGCACACGACGCTGGGGCTCTGACGCCTTACGTATGGACTCCAGCTTCAGTTTCATATAACAAGTGTCGGCAATCGGACGGCATTCAAGCTTTTGGACAATCCGCCCTTCCATATAGAGCTTTTCACTGTCTGAAGTCGCTGTGGCCGCGCCTGATCCATTCTCTTTACCATTGTTGGCAGCCGCTGCCGCTGCCGCCGCTTCCGTTGGTGCCATGTGAGAGAACACGCCAAGTGTTTGCTTTGTCACCTGTGACACGTCAAGTACATGCTCTGTGGGTATCTTCTCATCTGGATCTAGTGCGAGCACAGCGGGTGTGAGTGAAAGTGAAACTTGCGCTTTCTGACCGGGCGTCTTGCTGATGCGCAGCTTGCCTACATCCATATTCGAAGGTGCCTTTTCCCATTTCTGTGCAATGTATTTAGGTACCTTCACTAGCCAAACGCCGCGTCCTGCATTGGATAGATCCAAGTCCTTGTCAATTATCTGTACCTTGTCCTTGTCATCCTTAGACATTTTATGGCTCTATGTTTATAATCGCAGCCACAACTAAAAAATGCAATTGTGAAATGAAAACCGCACAGCTGCGAATGTAGAGTTGCCAAAGTTTCTACAATGGTAAGCGAAATAATCAAGGTAGTGCATTGGAATTGAATATAAATAAAACATGTGACGTCATAGACGTCATATGTTGTGACTGTAGAGATCCCAAAAATTCTACAATGGTAAGCGAAACAGAAAAGGTAGTGTTTTGGAATTCTCGATTTTATATAAATAAAACATGTGAAGACACAAAACGATGCTATATGAAATTGGCAGATATTTGTATTTTATTTAATAACATATGTATATAAATTTCTGCAGCATGAATGTATTTATCTGTTGATTATTTGTTATATTTCACATTAACGTTGCTACGGTGCAAAATTCAAATATTTGGTAAACCTTGTAGTTTCTTACACCAATAACCCGTACTGCCAACTTGTTTTGTTTTTCAACAGTGCATCAGCTGACAGCTGATAAAAACTTCACACGCTGGCTTTTTACTGCGGGCAATTATTGTACGGAAAATCGAGTGGAAAACGCCGGACTAGGAAATGGCACCGCCAGCGGCACGGGCACGCTACAATGCCAACAAGGCTGACAACCAGATACTGACCAAGAAGCCACCGAAACGTCTAAATGGCAAGAAAGATACTACCGGCGACATTTCAGCCGGCACCGGCAGCAAGAAGGAAAAGCGGTATGTGCATCACAATATAATGATTCATTTAAATTTGAATGGATCATGTTTTGCAGTAAGCAATCATCGATGGTTGCTAATTCAGCGGATAAGACGCAGTCCAATCCTAACCCAATAATGCCAAGTGTTCATACTGCCTTCAAGACGTTCGTTAGCGCCCGTCTTTGCAGCGCCATTTGGGCGTACATTGCTGACTGTGATGAGACCTTCAATTACTGGGAACCACTACACTACATCATCAACGGACATGGGCTGCAGACCTGGGAGTACAGTCCACAATTTGGTTTACGTTCTTACACATATCTGTTGCTCCAGGGCGTGCCTGGATGGATCTATCAAAAGATATTTAATCCGAGCCCGATACTAATCTTTTATATGGTACGTTGCATGCTAGGCTTTGGCTGTGCTGTAATGGAACGCTTCATGTACAAGTAAGTGTTGTGGAATTTGTTGCAAGTAAATTTACTAATGAATCTGATTATATTCTAGATCCATATGCCAGGAGTTTGGCATACACGTTGGACGCCTATGGCTGATATTCCAGCTATTTAGTGTGGGCATGTTTGTATCCAGCACGGCGTTGTTGCCATCCTCATTCTCAATGTACTTTGGCTGTTCAGCATTGGCCGCCTGGTGGCAGAAGCGTTACAGTCTGGCAATCTTCTTTACGGCCATCTCAGCGCTCCTTGGCTGGCCATTTGCAGCGCTTATTGGTGTGCCGCTGGTGCTGGAACTCCTGCTAAGGCAACGCGATTGGCGTACGTTTGTACAATGGACATTGATTTCTGGTGCGACGATTGCACTACCCATGATTGCCATCGACACCAGCTACTTTGGCAAACTAACCTTTGCGCCGCTAAACATTGTCTGGTATAATGTATTTACAAGCCACGGACCCAACATCTTTGGTACGGAGCCACTGACCTACTACCTCATTAATGGTTTCCTAAATTTCAACATCATTTGGGTAAGTGACACTATTTTTAAATTTTAAATCCTTCCAGAAGGAATTTGAAAATAAGTTCTTGATCATCACGTTTATATTGCTAACAATGTGTAATTGTTATTGTGTTTTCAGTTGTTGGCTCTGCAGCTGCCCATCATGCTGGTCATGGACTATTTGATTGTCCCCGCCAAGTTCAAGTCGACGCTTAACTTTCCGCGTTATATATCTCTGGCCCCGCTGTATCTTTGGCTGTTGGTTTTCTTTGCTCAGCCGCATAAGGAGGAACGTTTTCTGTTTCCTGTATATCCGTTGATATCCCTGTGCGGTGCAATCACTGTGGATGTCTATCAGCGCATCTTCTTCCGCTTCAAGTCGCTTATCTTTAAGATCAAGGCGGGCATTCACTATTTGGATCATAGCATGTTTATTGCCATTATCGTGATGGTGGCCAGCACTTTGCTGGGTCTTTCCCGCGTATTTGCCCTGTATCGCAATTATCATGCGCCCATGGATCTGATGCTTGAACTAAACCAATTTAAGACAACGCCACAATATCGTGCAGATGAGATATATAATGTATGTATAGGCAAGGATTGGCATCGTTATCCGGGCAGCTTCTTCTTTCCGGCACGCAATTTCCGGTTGCGTTTCCTCAAATCCGAATTCCGTGGCATGCTGCCCGCTTATTACTCGGATGGAACCAATGCCACCCAAGTGTTGCATCCCTATTTTAATGATCAGAATCTGGAGAACGACCATATGTACTTTGATTACGATCAGTGCCATTTTCTAATCGACTTTGATGAGGGCAAATATACAGAGCTGGAGCCGAGTTACTCAAGACGCACCAAAGACTGGTCCATTATGAAGACATTGCCATTCCTCATACAGGAGAAATCGCACAAGGTGCTGCGTGCCTTCTACGTGCCATTCGTAACCGACAATCATATAAAGTACGGAGATTTCAATCTACTTAAGCGCAAAAAGACCCGGAACGGCAGCTAGAAATAACAACAAAAAAAATGTGACAAAAACTCAGTGTGCATTTCCATGCAGCTATCATAATCTGCCGAAATTGTAATTATTATTTATTTATGTCCAATTGATGTTTGTTTATGTTCCTTTTCCAAATTTGTATTGGATGCAAGTGAAAAGTTTCTGTAAATTTACCTGATTTTAGTTTGTAAGTCATCATCAACGAATTAATTAATTAATTTCTTTTGCATTACACTTTTCTTGATATCATGCCAAAGCTGTAAAGATTATGCTGAAACGAACTAGACTTTAAGTGAATATAAAATATAAACAAAGAAGATTCTTAAAATACGTTGAATAAGTTCCGAGACTTAAGTTGCAATTAATTTTTAAATTGGTTGAAAGAATTGATTTCTTAATGAACCTTTAGGAAAACATATTCAATTTAATTTTTATAGCGAAAGACAATATCCCCTTTACTGTTTAGTTTAATCGAGTTTATTCTTAGGTATCGTAAAAAGTGGGAAGCAAAATTGTACAATGGAATTCGCTTGCTTAGAACTACGGGTGCTGGATGTTTACAATGCTATATTTGGTCTACTACATGTACAGTGGGTCTTTAACCTAAACACGACGCTGACTTAGACCTATTACAGTCGAACTTCACCATGACGAACGGGGATTTTCTGGATACAAAACTTTTACTTTAACTTAATATTTGAATTCCCTGTCAGTTCGTTGTAGTGAGGTTCAACTGTACTTTAGCTGCTGCTCCAGCAATATTTACAAGATGAAATCGACGATGGATCGATCTAAAAGTAGACAGTCAGATTGTTCTCGGATGAGCCCATCGTATCGGAGGCGGTCAGAAGATTGGAAGCACCACCAGCTGCATTGCCATTGGACGTCGTCGTGATGGTTGTGATGCCTCCGGCGGCAGCAGCAGTAGCAGCTATCGTCTTACGATTATTGTTCTCCGGCGTCGTCTGCTGCAGCTGCTGGTCTTGCTGCGAGAGGGAGTCGTGCTCGATTTCATCCTCCTCGTAGAGCTGCCCGTTGGCAGAGGCGCGAGATACGATGCCTGGTAAGAAGACTATTTATAGTGAATGCTCTGGGCTGCTGGGGGAGATCGGGAATGTAATTGGGATCAACTTACTGCGCACCGTTGCCGCATAGCTTTCCCGTTGTCGTTCCCGCTCCCGTTCACGTTCCCGCTCCAGCAAGTTGGCGGCATTGCCAAGGGCCATGCTACTGCTGGCTCCACTGCCGACATGGTGTAACCCATTGTTGATGGGATTGGCCAGTGTCATGTTGCCGGCGGCATGCTTCATATGGAGCACGGAGACGCCTCCGCTGGTTACGCTGGCCCCATTGCCATTGCCCGCCAGCTTCTCGTGCGTCACCAGATTCGCCGAGGAGACACTACTATGTGCCTGGCTATGCACCCGATTGCGTCCCAGGCTGAGACCACCCGAGCTGCCCTTGCGCTGCTTCTTGGAGCGGACAATGTAGCAACTAAGCGCCATGATGATCAATAGGAACAGGCCCACAATCATCCCAAACATGCCCAGCATGCTGTGGTTCCAGGTGGACTGTGCCAAGGTGAGCCCCTCCATAGTGACGCTCACCGGCACGGAGGTGCTCCTTGGCGGCACTCCCGAGTCCGTGGCAATGGCAATCAGATGCACTGTGGAGTCATTGAGGGTTTGCAGCTGCTCCGGCCGCATGAATATGTTGCCCGTGGCATCGATCTCAAAGAGTCCCGCATGTTGTCCTCGCAGTGATAGCTCCAGTTTGTCATTGCGATCTCCGTCGGCCGCCTCCACCTTCCCAATCAGGACGCCCTCGAAGGAGTCGGTGCGGGATTGCAGCGACTGCTGGAAACGGAATAACATATTAATTGGGATGCATCTCTAGATTTTGGATACTTACGCTCTTGGGCACCATAAACTCGTAGTGGGTCTCCCGGAAGCGTGGCTCCCAGTCGTTCACATCAATCACCTCCAGTGTGACCTCAGCCGAGGTGCTGTTGGTCAGGCCATCGCTGGCAATCACTTGGAACTCGTGCTTGGTCATCTTCTCATAGTCCAGAGGCTTCGCCAGCACCAGTTCCCCCAACGATCCCACGCTAAAGAACTGCGAATTGATGGGATCCGCAATGGTGTACTTCAAATGCTTGCCGGGCTTATTGGTGGGCAGAGCCAGGATGCGATTGCCCACAGCTGTATCCTCTCGGATGCGCATTACGAAACGTTTCTGGACAAAGGTAAGGCTGCTGAGATCGCTGTGGGTGCCGGGACGGGTCAGCTGCACGGTGGTTAGAGCATACCGATCCGGGTTGTCGATCTGGGTGGCCTTCACCACCAAGGTCGCGCCGTGTGTCAGATCCGCATAGCCGATGGGTGTCAGCAGCGTTATGACTCCATTGTGCGGATGTACACGAAAGTATTTGGCATCCTGGGATTGCACAATGGTGTATTGAATGGGTGCACAGATGCCCTCGTCCTGGTCGACGGCCTTTAGGGGCTCCGGACGCATGCGCAACTCGCCAGCTCGACCATCGGCTGGCAATTCCGCGCTGTAGGATTCCCGCTGGAACTTGGGATTCTGATCGTCCGCATCGGTGATGACCACACGCAGCACCGTGTCCGAGTGTCGTGGTGGAGTGCCCTGATCCTGGGCACGCAGCTTGACCGTAAAGTTCTGCAGCTGCTCGTAGTCTAGGGCCTTTTTAAGAACCAATGTGCCTTCAAGCGGATTGAGGAACTGCACCAGGTCCGCATAGGGGCCGGGCAGTACCTGGTACTCGACAGTGGAGAAGGGTCCCGGCTGATCCGCATCTTCAGCTCGGGCGCCCTGCAGTATGCGTGTGCCCGGCACCGTCACCTCGGATAGGGTCAGCGTATATGGTGTGCCAATCCATTGTGGTGCATTATCATTGACATCCGTGACGCGAACATTGACGGGAATGACGAAGCTCTGCAACAAGGAGGCACAAAAGTGATTGAGTTAGATAAACACCTCAAAAGCCGGGCAAACAATCGACTGGTCACTGACCCCAAAGCTGAGTTCAAAGCGCCAACAGCTAAACCCTCCTATCGTCCCTCGCCCCTCGTCCCTCGTCCATCCTCCAACGCCTGCCCGTCTGCCCATAAAACTCTGCATATATTTGCATGTTCAAAAGCTTGGAGCAACCCCCAAAAAGGGCACCCCGGAAGTACTAATGGCTAATTTATGGGCCCCAGACGTCTAACCGGGCTAACCACAGGACGAGCTCCTTCTCACCTCATGCAAGTAAAAGTTAAGTTGGTTTCTGTTCTGTTGATTCTAAAATTGAAATAGGCGTCGTTGTCTAAAAAGTTTTCAATTGTTTATAGAGTGCAAGAAATAGCCGCAACTTCTCTAGTCCTACTTCTTCTACTTCTCCTTCTTGTCGCAAGGATAACACCGCAGTTGGAGTGTGAACATTCCGAATCGTGTTTACCCAATTTCATTTAACAACTTGCACCCTTACATTACCTCGAGATTCTCTTCCCCCTTTTGTGGCGTCACGTCACGCACATCCAACGTCCAGGCCACAGGAGCAGGAGGAGCGGTTAGAATAGGGCAGGGAAGTGGAGCCCAATTCGATATAGGTTAATTGGTTGGCCATTAAAAACTGGTCGAGTACACCGCACGAAAGAAAGAAAGTTCTGAATGGTGCTGAATGCGGCTAAGAAGTTAGTTGATTCCAAGAACACGACAAGACATTCCCATGCTTCTAGGATTCAACCCCTGGCGTGGGTTAATTAAATTGGTCAGTAGGCTTGATTGATTGAACCTTATGGGAGTTCCTATTGAAGTATTGTCATTTGTGGGTCAGTTTCAGCGTTACAACTTTAGAAACCCTTACTCAAGATCTGCGAATTTGTGAATTAAATAACATTCCCAAAGAATGCTATATCATTTTGTTGTTTATATGGGAAATGAATATCTTATTTGATTAAATATAACCTATCATACAGTCGAATTTTCCTATAGTGAACTTCTATGCAATAAAGATCTCCGATTTCAAGTACAATATTTCTTCGTTCGTTGTGTAACGAAATTATTTCCTGGTTCCGTGTGAATTTAACATATGGTTTTAGAATTTATGATAGGATATTCAGAAAATTGCTTCTAGTGTTGCATATTTATCAACTTAAATAAAATAAAACATTCATTTCAAATTTCTAAAATATTTCGTACGTCTTAGATTGAATAAAACTATCTGAGATTTAAAAAATATATTTCGTTTTAGTATTAGAGTGTTTTTGGCTAACATTCAAAAGTTAACATCATACTAGTATAAGTTATTATAGCTTACCGGATCCGTTGAACGCCTTCGCACACAGATGACATTCACATAGATGGAGGAAGGACCTCTTAGACCTTCTTTATCCAGTTCAACGGACAGGGCCAACTCTTTGGTGCCCTCCACAATCTCAACAGGTGCATTCTTCTCCCTCAGCGAGAGATTAATGTCACCGGTGTCCGCATTGGGATCGCCATTAATGCGCAATTTGCCGATGATGGAGCCCACTGCCAAATCTTCGGTGGCAAGAAAACTCTCAGCTGAACCGCCGCCCTCTAGATAACATCTGGAGTCCAGTATCGCTCCATTTGCGGCTGCAACGAAAAGGAAAAGAAAATAGAAGCAAAGTGAAAATGTGATTGCTCTCTCCCTTTCAGCTTTACTTTTTGTTTTGTTTTGTTTAATTTTCTTCTTCTCTTTTATTTCTTGCAATTAGTTAGCTTAAAGTAAATTGCAGTTAAATCGCCCCAGTGTGCAGTGTCTTACACTGTCCATCGCGGGACAGGTTTATTTGTACTTTCGTTGCGCTCTACTAAGCTTCCGTTTATCTCTCAGTCTTTGGCAAACGATTCACTGCAATCTGTCTGCCAAGTCCAAGCTTTGTTTTTGCTTCACTTTTATATTAAAGTCCACCACCATGCCACATGCTACATGCCACATGCCACCTGCCACTCTATACATACACATCTCTACATGGGCAGTCTTGGACTTGCCCCGCTTGGTTACTGCATGATTCATGGACTGAGGATTCGCTTGCTTTGCCTTCGCATCTCAGCTGATTTCACGTTTCCGGACAAGCTCCAGTATTTAATTGTGTTACTGTGCATTGAGTTCACTCAACAAATTGCAGCTCATGCAAATTTCCATGTGATTTAAATCCCATGCGACACTTGCATCCAGATTTGAATTACACATCAACAGATAATATAATAAAAATAGGTAACAGTTTTTGCTCATAAAATTTAAATATGTATTTCAAAATAAGAATTGATTAAATTGAAACTTGTTTTCCAGTTTTCTTAATGTGACTGATCCTTCAGCGGTATTTTTGGTGTTCTCTATCTTTCTATAATCTGATTGTGTATCCTCATTTGGATTCTAGACAACAGATACAACTGATGTAAAAAAGTTCCTACTCATCGTAGAAATTTGGTTAAAACAATAGATCTACGTTATAACGTATATATTAATCCAGAAAGCATAATACGCCCCTTTTGTAACTCAATTATGTATGAGAACATGACATAACATCTTCAAGTAAATACAAAATATAAATTAAAAGTCATGAAAAATAACAGAGCTATGCAGTTGTTTCCCATAAAGTGTTCCGGTTATAGTTTGTTTATTTTTCCAGGTCTCTTCTATACTAACAACTAGTTCTACTGGCAAAGGTAGAACATAAGTAAGTAGTCAGTACTACGTATATGTGTTATGTTTTTAAACGTTCTGGTAAGTGGTTTCAAGAGCAAAATGCTGAGGTTCACATTGTGACCCTGACGAGAATTTCTCTTTATGGCTGAGCTGTGGACACATCTGAGTTGAGGCGGATGAATGGCTGACAGCTGTGGTGAAATCTTCTAGACTCGTCTTCAAGATCTTTATTGTAGGTTAATAGTTATGACATTGGGCAATCCGTATGATAATATCGTAACGAGACTTTCTTTTTGTTGGAAATTGGATTAATTTTTAGTTGTAATTAAATTGGTTGAATTTATTAACATTTCTTTAGTTTAAAGATATGCTGATATAGCACGTAGACTTTAATTTACGAGAGAAAATCGAAAGTGAAGCTGTGAAAAATAATATATTGGGAATTTTATAGGTAATACGTGTTGAATTACATTTAAGTAGTAAAGACAGAGAACGGAAAGCAAACTTAGAATGTGTTTCTACTTTCTCCCAATATATATTTTTGATCAGAGTGACAAATTAGATAGATATATACCCATGTTTAAATGTCTGACTTTGAAATAAAAATTCGGAACCGGCCTCATTTCCATATCATCGGAACTATCACAAGAACTATCGGCCGAGAAAGAATTAAGGAGTTGAAATCCGTAAATTCCAGATCCAGTATGTAAGATTAAACAAAGTTTTAACTATTACATATTCTTTTCATTTGTTAAGTGACAGTGTTAATTACTAACTCCTAAGAATTGCGTAACTGCAAGTCGTAAACCCATAATTAGTTTTTGATTTTACATAACGCATAACTAATTGGAGTCACCAGAAAAACAACAAGACAAAATTCACCATAAAGTTCAAATATTTGAAGCGTAAATCCGCGAAAGTTGTTGGATGGTATAAAATCGAGACTGAAGAAAAACATATGAACAGTTTTAGAGCTGGAAAGACTATTACATAAATTTGTTTTTATCATTTTCCTTCATTTTTGTTTGTTTGTTTTTGCAAAGAGATGGCACGAAATTAAGTGAGTAACTAAATGAAAGTGAGTTTGGGGGTTTGTTGACTAACTAAACAAATTTTAATCAAATACTCGTATGCATAAAGCCGCCCACAACACACGTTGAGAGAGAAGAAACGCATAGAGTAAGAGATACACTTGGTTAGTTGGGGGTTAGAGAAAAGTTGAACCTTATAAAAAATAAAAGGAAAACAAAGTTCAAAAAACAAATTTGTCCGTTGTGGTGGTATGCAATCGGTTTTGTTTTGGTTTTCTTTGATACAATTTTCGTTCAGCTTGATGATTTTCGTGAAAATGAAATGTTTCGCTCGACGTAAATTTGAAGCTGACTTTGGATTTGAAATTGTGGTTTAGTTTGTGGTTGAAAATTGCCGTAATATTCAAGTTATCTCTCTCATTTTGATACTCTATAAGTTCTGTTTGGTTAAACATTGTAAGCATCGTTTCATAAATTTCGCAATCAAT
Organism: Drosophila kuntzei; assembly: GCA_035042165.1. Lineage (NCBI taxonomy): Eukaryota > Metazoa > Arthropoda > Insecta > Diptera > Drosophilidae > Drosophila > Drosophila kuntzei. The sequence goes on along the minus strand of JAWNLU010001684.1, from coordinate 6,396,319 downwards.
TTCTGGCACAGGTCAACTCGACGAACCGGTAAAGAACTGTGACAAACCCATTAAAATTACGAGTTGCCCGAGATTCTTCGGTTCTTCCACAATGATCGCAATCAGTGATGTATGACAATGTAATGAACCGAAATTAATGCACTAAGTGGAACTTGAAACTGGAACAGTTTGTAAATAACTTCAAAAACTACGCATTCCCGCTTCTAGTTCCAGAAAAGGAAAACCCCATTTGCATATTAGACCCCCCCATTGAAGAGCTCCGGTTACGTTTCGCTTAGCCGTAAGTCACGTAAATACTTTTATTCGTCATAAATCATTGGACCAGAACGCCGTGTTGACGTGTTTTCGAGTCTTTCTTGTAAGTAGTCGCTGTGTAGCTTTTCTCTTATTAAATTTATTGAGCCTACACGACGACATTTAGTTTGGAATTTCACTATTTTTCAGTTTGTCTGCTTTAGTTTTAAGGCTATCTGCGGTTACATGCGACTAATTAGTTTGTTTGTTTCGATAATCAGGCAGATGTCAAGATACCAACAGTAACGCACACATTCCATTCAACTTGCTTTAAAATTCCAGAATATCTATTTAAACATTTCGAGGGGTTGAAAAAGCTAAAGGAATTTTTTTAAGTTTTTATTTAAATGAACCACTTAAACTAAAGATACAAGTAATTATCAGAAGTTTTCAAATTTAACTATTTATTTTCTTCAGTAAATGTCAACTTCGGAAAATGTTTTTGGGAATTTTCTCTACGAAAATGGTATTACTACATTTTCTACATTTTCGATCAGGCTTGTCAACTCTTTGACGATATGCTGCCAACATATTTATCATTATTATCGAATCTTATCATAGATATTCATAAATTCGGAACTTATTTACTTACCACTCGCCATCCAAGATATTCCGAAAATTGCATAGTATAAGCAATATGAATTAATCCACATTTTGTGCCCTATTATTTGTTGAAATTCTATATTGTATGTGTAATTTCTTAGAGCACCATAACAGAACTGTTGGGATCATGCAGATCTTTTCTTGAATTTGCTCACTTTATAATTAAGCATATTTTGAGAAATTTAATTAGATTATTTTGTTTTATATTATCTTTCACTTTTATTTACTCGTTTGTAGTTGAAAGCTTTTTAATATTGTATTGGCATTTTATTTTATTTATTTGCGTTCTTTTCATTTATTTTTATTTCTGTACTTTTTTATCGCATGCAATTTTTCACTTATTCACACGGAAAAGTTTGCTTTTTCAGTCCTTTCATATCTCTGATGTGCTATAAACGTTTTACATTTACAATTTATAGTTATTCTTGGCTTTCCCAGCACCTGTTATGATTGTCAAGAGATATAAGTACGAGTATAATATTTAAATTGGGTCTGTAAGGTGATACGACCTAGAAAGGTGCAGGCTGCTTTCGCTAAACGTCTGTCAGCAACTGTCAGCAACGCGAGCGAAAGAGACAGAGAGCTACATCTAGATTATTACAAGATTATTAGTTAGACAAAGCATTTTAGCACAGAAACCAAAGCAACTGGAACATTAGCCGACCTCCCAAACTCCTCCCGACGCCCACAGTTTCGTCTTGTGCCATAAATGTCGCACATATGTCAACCGTGATATTCTTCCTCTTCTACATCTAGCTCTTCCCATTGTTGTTGTTGTTTTTATACACTTGCAGAGGGTATTATAATTTGATCACGAAATGTGAAGGGAGGTGTGGCAGACCACATAAAGTGAATATATTCTAGATCAGGACGACGAGCGGAATCTATATCGCTTTGTTTCTTTCTCCACCTGTTTGTCTGATTTTATATTATCTAGGCTCTCAGTTTTGAAGCTATCTTGGTACAGATTCGACTATCATCCTATGGTATGAAAAACTTTGTGATTTTTGAGACATCTAACCCAAATTGTCTTTTTGGTAGTGTCTTCTACATCCAGGAACATATTTAGATTTAATCAGACTACTATATCATATAGCTCTCTTAGGAACGACCCGTCGATAATTAACACTTAGTATGAAAAACTATCTTGTTTGTTTTTTTAAATATATGTATCATCCAATTTTTGTTTTATTAGGTTCTGTCTGTCGAAACTTGAATTCTTGGCTCTAAAAGGATATCAAATATTCGGTGTGGCGAAGCTAATCTGTCTATTCTCATTGTTCTTATTATTGTTTTTCTCTCTGTTGGTTGCCAGCACATTCGCTCAGTTGTTCAGTTTCAGTTGGAATTGGCGGCATTTTACATAGCCAACAGTCATTGTTTGTGTTGCATTTGTTGTTGTTTCCTTGGTTCCGGTATGTTCGCATATTTGTATAAATGTTTTACCGCTTTTCCTGGCTTTTCCTTACTTCGCTTTGCACCCAAGTCAGGACGAGTCTCTGTCAGACCGCGCTTCCTTGTGTAACCCGTTGTATTCCAGCCAGATTTATGGCATGCCAGGAGACGCGACGCCACAACACACAACGAATGCCGCTGACCATTGTCCGTTGAGCGAAAATGAAAACGCTTTTGACCGGAAGTTGCGGAAGCGCACTGAAAAAGTCATTCACCTGTGTAAAAACCTATTTTGCATTTTCCAACATTTGCAGTGAATTTTCGACGGAATGGAAGCAATGATCGTTATATGTCTGTTAAGAGGAACACCTAAATATCTATCGAATCGGAGTAGAAATAAAGATTTTCAAAAAGAACTTTGGACAATTCTTAGAAGTAGAAGAATGTAAATCAAACTTGGAATCTTTTCAGAGAATGTATTATTTAAATCTTTTAAGATTTTATAGGCAGCTTGTTGAATATAATATTACGCCTTGTGATTCCTTAAAATATGCACTTTATTTGTATTTAATTGATATGTTCACTTCACAAAATTAGGGGTTATATGCAGTTATGTTATTCACTCGATCCGTTACGGAGTTATTCTACTACTCGTACTACACATGCGGCCAGACGACGCTCCAAACACAAACTGATTTTCCATAATGTTGCCAAAGCAGGGAATGCCCCCTAACAACGGACAGCGGCAACAGCAACAGCAACAGCAGCGGCAACAGCAACATACGAGTACAACAGCAACAGCCTGTAATGCCGGTGCGTTTGCCTCAACTCTTGTTGTTGTTGTAGGTAGTTGGTCATATGCTTTCGTATAGTCATACATATATATATGTACATATGCTTGTGAGTGGCAGTCTCGTCTGAAGACTCTCTGGGTCTGGGTTGTTGCTGTTGTTGTTGCTGTTGCGTTTACTCGTTTCTGTTGTTGTGTTGAAAATGTTTCCACATCACTCGTCAAGCGTTTCCATTTAAGCTCTTCATAAAATGAAATAAAAAACACATAGTAGAAAAAACTACAGGCGAGCACGCTAGAGTGTTAGAGACCCTGTGTCAATTCTTTAAAAATCTAATTATAGATCAAAAAAATAGTACAAATATTATTTAAAAAAAACGTAATATTCTAAAGCGGATTCAGAACGTTTATGCTATGCAGTAGGCCAATGATCTTACAGACAGTAATCTGCCAAATATCAATTTTATTTACAGAGCTGCAAGTATCCTTCAAGTTTGGTTGCTGTCGCCTTCATATTATTATTCATAGCATTTTCACTTTTTCTTAAGGAACTAACAATTTTGAATCAAATCTAATTCTATTTTAATTTAAAATTAAAATCTGTAAATATTAAGCTGTCCTTGAATTTCTTTTCCAATTTAGAAGCGCGCATAGAAATATTCTAGAAATGTAAATAGAAATAATACATACCAAGATGGATGCCTCATACAGATGGACGTGACTATCTGGACATGTCTGTTGATGAATTGCCTACATTATGGGGATCTGCCTGTCAAGCACATTTCGGATTTGACAAACTTAATAGACCCTTTCCACTGTGTAAGTACAGGGTCTAAAAGCGAAATAAAAGACAACAACAAAGCACTGACTAGCAGTGGTTGAAAGCAGATACTCCGACTACCATGGCGACTACGCGCACGCGCCCAAGCTCAAATTGCGACGCTCAATGGAGCAGTCTGCAGTTTCAGTTGAGACCGGAGTGTGTTCACGGCATAAGCTTCTTCTCATTACGAATATGTAGTATCATTATTATTATTATTAGTATTATTATGTTACTGGTGTCTTTTGGTTTGTTGTCAGTTCTCGGCTAACCCTTAACTTTGGATTCACCTGCGTCTGTGTCATACATTGCTTTCCGCTTGACTAAACCCCTGTTGAGAGGGAGAGAAAGGGCGTTGTTTGCTCTCTGTTTACATTGCAATTTCTTTCCCTGGCAACCAAGGCGTCCTGACAATTCCCGAGCCGGTTTCTGTTGCTCCATTCCTTTGTCACTCCACTCCATGTCCATGCCATGACTCAGTGACATTGCATTTGCATGTGCATGCCGTTAATTGCTGTAGTTTCAAACTGGACGCGACATCGTTACTTCTTATCCCTTACCTGACTCTCTTACCTCCACATAATTGTACGCCTGTCGGGTAGTTTTTTGCTTGAACGTCCGCACTTTTCCTGTACAGTTTCGTGTTTCCTTTTGCATACTTTTAAGTAGTTTTTGGGCCATGCTTTCTTCAATTCCTTCATCGCTTTTTGCTTTCCCTGACAGCACTTTTGACTTACTTTATGACCTGCTGGTCGATTATGCTCGATTGAGCTTTAATTTTGATAGGGTCACTTGGAATTTTGTAATAAAAGGACATTTGATATCACGTTTATAAATTTTTATTTAAATTAAACCCTAAGAGAATTTGGCATATTATCTTAAAAGGAAGTAATTTTGGCTTGCATATGCTTAGCAATCAGTTCAATACTTTAAGTATCTACATGTTGAATAACTTAGTTAATTTTTAAACGAAAATCTATAGTTCTGTGTGCTTGTTCTTCTCATAAAATAGTCCACACACTTTCGCCAGAGCCTGCGATACCTCCAATCGATATTCATCCTGACTGTGCGAAAATCTGTTGCGTATGGTGAGCAGCGCATGTCGTAGGGCAGCACTTTTTGACCAGAGTGGCTGACAAATACTGTCTGTGCTCTCCATTGCAATTGTGAACTGCTCCACAGCTTCAGGTTGATCGATCAGGTGCACATAGTCCTTGCTTAGCACTGCCTCAAATGAAGCACAGTAGCCGTGCGTTTGCAGCCAGGACTCAAACTCTAGAAGCACATATTGTGCCAAGGTTGTGGCGGCATCTGGTGAATCTCTGCTCGCTTCAAGCACTGATTGTTTCTCTAGAACTAAGTCGCTTATCAAAGTGACGACCTTGGCCTTGTTGCGAAGTTCCACGTCAGCACTTTTTAGGACACCAATTAGAGCCTGTGTGCCCGAGGTGGAAAGTACACGTTGCTGAGCCAATGGAAACTTTCGCAATAGAGTACCAAATGCGTGCAATGCTGACGATAATTCCGCGCTGTTGGTTGAAGTCATAAGGATTTGTGCGAGATGAGAGCCAAAATTGCGTTCAAAGACTTTAATTTGTGCCTTAGGATTGTTGCCTGCCAGGGCGCCCAGCACACGCATGGCAGAAATGCGTAGATCCGTGTTGGTATCGTTGACTACAATTGGGAGCAGGACATCATCCAGACCACCATTATCAATAAACACCAGTGCATTGTCAATTTGATGCAGCAGATACTCAAGATTCTCCAGTGCGTTAAGCTTGAGCTTATGCTCAGTTTGCAGTGGCGTCTTACTAAAGTTGCGATATTGCTCCACCAGCTGCATGATCAACTCTCCATCAGTTCGAAAATTCTTTTGAAAGTCCTTGTAGGTTTTCCGCAGCTCCGCATAATTACGATGTTCCTTAACTTTGCGCACCGATTCCTCTATGATGTCCGCCTTGTACTCCAACGACAGCGGTTCATGTGCAGATTTCAACTGTTCCGTATCGGCGGATGTGCTCTGTAAAGCGGTGCCACGTTCGCTTTCATCCAGTAATTTAGCTTCCTTAACGCCTGTCTGTAGATTAATGCGCACATGCAGTCCCTTAGGAATAGCCTGACCTGAAAGTTGATTAGCATTATTAGTGGTATGGAACACAATTGATTGGTACACGTAATAGAAACCTTCGCGCAGCACTTGCCACTCATGAGTGGCCACGAATTCCTCGGTTTTGTTTACCGGCTCTGACGCCAAGACTTGCAGGCAACCAAGCGCCAGGCCAGCGGCGAATACTGTCAATATGGTGAAAATGCGCATTCTTATAGTCTTCAATAGACGTGGTTCTGTTGATCCTCGAGTTAATCCCGACTCTGTGCTCTGAGGGTATCCGGTTTTTGTAAAACGTTGAAATGTCACTAGTGTTGTAAGGTAGAGTTACATGGGGTTGCCACTACGGTTAAGTAAGGAAATTTGAGAAAGCACGGAGAGGGAAATGTATGAACGGTGTGGCAGCCTTGGCCCAGAAATCGAATGGGCACATTTCGTTCCCAGAAAATTTCCCATTAAACCACCATTGACCACGCGACCGGCCGGCCCGTGCACCACCTCTAGTTGAAGCAGCATGTTTTAAGTTTAACTATCTGGCCACACCGCCTGCCTTTTGTTAACTGTCTGGCCATACTACTATTAAAATCCGTTATTATTTTTGTGTTTTCAAATTTGGCATGGTTTTACTAACTCATTCGCTTAGTTATTTTCTGGACCTCTTAAATATATGTAAATTTAGCCCTTACTGAGTGTAAATTCGTTATGATTTTAAAAAGCTTAAACTGGTTCTTGAGAGTACTTTTATCAAGTCATGCTGTTCGTCACAAACCCAAATGTAAACACTTATAATTTCCCAATATCTTAAGAAATTTATGCTAATACATTCATTGGACGGGTGTCAACATAGATGTTTTGAACATTTTTCTTTTGTTTTGGGTGTCTGCGTATCATAGAAATAATAGTCGTGAATACCTCAAATGTTACTACGAAAGCGTCTAGGAATTTACTTTATAAACATAATAAATGCCAAAACTTGATTTACTCTTATACATTTAAATGCAAATATATGAAGTCATATGGTTATGGCGCCAATTAGACGTGTAAATAAATAAATTGCAGGCTTCTACTCTGAGGTGTCATGCTATTTTCTGGCTCCAGGTGTACCATATGCTAATTGACGATGACGAATGGTCAAAAACTCTAGCCATAATATTTATCAGTAGTATTTATATTTTTTTTATGTCGTTTCTATGTTTACAACCGGCATGCTAGTTGTTTGAAAGTGAGATCGTAAAATTAAAAGGTTGCGCGACCACTTTTTTTTTAGATACTCGTACAACAATTTTTGTTGCCATTTGGCGCATTGATAAACCAGTCTGTCACCCGCTATCATTATTAAATTTAAAGTTATTTCTAATTGCTTCTGTCGACGTGTTCGAGGGGTGCTCGACTCTATATAGATCTCCTCCGCGATGACGCGAAACGGAAATTCTTCAACTTGCATGCGATTTGGCGATTGTCAAATAGTTATTCACCTTGAGCTGTTATGGACACACACGTTTTGTCAGTTTCTCAGTATAGTTAGGATTGCAGATGCTTGACTTGATAAATAATTAATAGACTCTTTAGTTGCTTCCATTTAATGGCAATTTGAAACTAGTATGAGCTACCTGATCATGATCTCAGCTCAATTAAATATCTTTTACAAAGATGCATGCCACATTATTTAACACTTGCGAAATTTCACGGGAAAGTACCCCCCTGAAGAGTCTCTCTCAATCTAACTCCCTTGTCAAATTGCACAGCTGATGTCAACACAAATATTGAATAAATCTTTATATTTTTATATATTGCGTATTGTTAATGTTTATTCAGCAATTATCATTAGCTCGCGCAAAGCAAAAAAAATACACAATAAAATTGCAACTTATCGATCTATAAATAAAAAGCACAATGAATTCAATTGGTATCACGGGAATAAATTATTAATAAAAGTCGTCAACCATAATTTTAATTACTGATCGAATCTGATATATTATAAGTTCTAAAATTCTTCTAGAAAGTTAATCTAATTCGAATTTTGTGATGCATTTTAAATGATTTTATATCTTAGGAAATTAGAAATAAAGGCAAAATTATTATACTAGTCGGTTTAAAGTTATTTTTAACTTTAAAATTATTTTATGAAGCTGCTTTTTTTAACTTAATTATCTTAATTTCCATTTTATTTTGTTTTAAATTATTTAAACTATAATTTGAAAGTTTAAACAGAACCAGAACTGGCAAGCTAAGAGTATACTCACAATGGGTTTAAGAAAGGTGAATCTCGTATATATTTATATATTTTTTTTAATTTAAACTCTTAATAAAATAGTTTTGTTTACTTAACAGATATGAATCGAAGATTTTTAAAAAGATTTCTGGTTTTGCATATATTTTCTTTCCTATTCATAAAATAATTTCTTATAATTATTTTTTTATCTACTTTGTATCTAATCAGATTCCGTTTGAAATATCTAAAGAAAATTATTTATATTAATATGTAAATTATTATTGATATCTAATTGTACAAGTCGAAAGTGTCGGCTATTAAATTATTTAGTTTATCGGCATGTGAGTTCTAGAGAACAGGGTATTACAAGATCGGGGTCCAAAGTCTAAAATTTTCTGAAGACGCTACAAAACTGGCTAAAGAAACGATCATTGAAATGTATAAAAATCACTTTTGATTTTGACGCTGTTTGTTTTTGTTCTTGTGATACTGCGGAGACCTGTTAATAATATTAATTAATAATATTCTTGTCATGGTGTTGTTGCTGTTGTTGCTGTTGTTGCGTCAAGCAACAAGTGTGGACAAGTGATGATGAGAAGCAAAAAATAAAATCAAGAGACAGACAACGACAATAACGAGAGGAACAACAACAACAACAACAAGAACAACAACAACAACAACAACAACAACAACAACAACAACAACAACAACAACAACAATGAGTGGAACGAATGCGAGACGAGACAAGCTAAGAATGAATAAACTATTAAGTGTATTGGCGCTGACTCCGTTCGTTTGGGGCCCGTTTCGGAGCAAGCTCTGAAAAGAAGTCTATAAATGGCTGCGTTTGTCCAGAGCCAATTTACAGTTTAGCATTGAACTTGGTCGGGAGTTCGCCAAAAATAAAATCGCGCATCGCGTTGCGTAGCCGACCCGTTAACAGTGCCAGTTTTAACAAAATCCATTTCCATTAACAATCTCAAATATGCTGCTTCAGTTGTGCTCCGCAGTGCTGATTGGCCTTACACTGGGCGTCAGTGGTGCCTCCAATTTCCGTGAGTCTAATTCCTGAAGTCTGTTTGCCCAATCAGTTTGCCCAATCAATAATAAATTGGCGTATCCTTTTTAGCTGCTGAACTGCCGCGTTGTCATATTGGTGACACCCAGTGCATCATCAATGTGTCCCATACGCTGGTGCGTCAATATGCACGCACGGGCTTTGCGGCGGCGGCTTTTCCACAGGTGGAGCCTTTCCTGGTCAAGCGCTTTGACATTTCGGATGGACGCAGTGGCTCGCTGAGTCTCAAGCTTAACTTCCGTGATGTCAACGTAGAGGGTTTGTCCGGCGTCAAGTTCGACAGAGCTGTGTAAGTAGACAAACTTAAGTTTATCTTTCTCCTAGGTGATCATCTCCATTTGTTGTACTTTGCAGTGGCTTTCAGGCAAATCCTGCTACCAGCAAGTTTGAAATGTACGGCTCCTTCCCGAAAATTGTGCTGCGTGGCAAGTACTTGGCTGATGGACGTATTTTGATCCTACCTATTCGAGGCGATGGCGATGCTGACATCACCCTGCATAATCCCAAATTCTCCGTCAAGTTCAAGCCGAGCATACAGGTGCGCAATGGACGCACCTATCTCAGTGTGGACAAGCTCAAGGTGCTCGTGGAGCCACAAAAGTAAGTTGCTAGTGGTTCGATGGTGGTGTCAATTGGTCTACAGCTCCAGTTTTCTTCCCTTTCAGAATGAACATAAAGCTGACGAATCTCTTCAATGGCGACAAAGCGCTGGGCAGCAATTTGAATCAGTTCCTCAATGAAAATTGGTCCGATGTCTGGAGCGAACTGCAGCCCTCGGTGCATGTGGCCATTGCGGATATCATGAAGAGCATTCTATCAACACTGTTCAAGCGATTCGCATACGAGGATATCTTCCTGGAGGACTAGAGATCAACCATATTCCATATGCATACATATATAATATATAGTCATAGATACTTAGCCTTTAGTTATTATCGTGTGCGTGTACGAGTATTTTTCTTCATCACAGACATAAAATTCGATGGACTGTTTGCTGTTTAAGTAAAGATTTAGTTTAAAATTAAATAAAAAAAACCAACTCAATAATCAATAATAGCTAATTACTTATAACTAAGGAAGAAGTACAAAAACCTACAGGGTATAAAGATGTTTTTTCCATTTTAATGTTTCTTTGTTGTATTTGCCTCATATTATTAGCTATAGGGTACTAATCACGTTTTCTGAGCAAACATTTCCGCAAAAGTTGTTGCATAAATTTGGCCAATCATTTGGCAATTTATTCACGTGATTGCCTCCATTTGCATAACAACAACAAGTCGAACATGGATATCATTGGCAAACCACATAAACCCCTTGAACATGAACTGGTCAATCATTCTCCATTTGAGTGCAGATTCAGTTAAACAACTGCAACAATTCTGTAAGTTGTTTACATACGAGTATGAAGAAATAAATGAAATGGAAGATAGGAAAATAAAACCGTTGTCAAGTTCAAGTCTACAGAACGGGACACAACCCAGTTAACCTTGAAGATCTACTCAAATCTTCCACACGAGTCAATCAACTGTTCCACGCGTATTAACTATGTAATTGTGTATTGTAATCAAGTTAAACCACTTTGCCATCATTGTTGTTGTTTATGGTAATGCTCAGGATCAGGAGGCTGGTACACGTACTGAGCTCGGACTGTTGACCAGTCCACCAGTCAACTAGTTCTGTTTGCTCAGTGGTTCAACCTATTGGCTGTGATATATTTAGCTTCGCCCTCGGGGGTAATGTAAGTAGGTACAATTTAATTAATGATATTTTCAAGGGGAGCAGACTCCCAAAAAAAATACTTGTCATATCATGCTGATGGCTTAATTCTTGTTAAACTTGTTTCACAACGATATCTGCAACTATAAATATATTTTAAGGGTGTGGCTGTAACTGTTTTAAGTTGCAGTTTCGATTCTTTCAAACTACATACAAAAGAATCCTTAAAACAGATCGAATCAATTGCTAGGTACCTGATCCTGTTCTAATCGAACCATATCATCCGATAGTTATTGATTATAATCAGTTCTGAAGCATTATATAATTAACTTTTTTATAAGATTTGCAGCCTAATTAATAATAATTATCAATTAACACATACAGTGCGTTGAACTTAAGCGTGCAGGGTATCTTCAAGTCAAGGAAGCTTCGTTATTGAATTGAAGAGCCTATAACATTATCATATTAGAAAATAATTTTCAAGATCTAAACTACTTTTTGACAGCTAATTCCCGAGAATTATCGAGACTCTGTAATTAAATATTCAAGTGATTAAATTTATTGATGTAATTAAATAATCAACTCAATTAAGCCCTATATTAATTATCACTAGATATCACTGAAAAAAAAACATAAGTAATATAAGTATATAATGATTAACATTGTAATGTTAATTTAATTTATTTGTAATAGTAGTAGAAGGAATAAATGGTCATAAATATATATCATTATAGATTAAGAAGATTACTTTTAAATGTTAATTGCAAACAGAGTTAAATTGATAAAGGATTATGCATTAATTGATATTTTGTTTGTAAATGAAACAAGATTTAGAATTTAGTTAATTTACTTTGATCTCAGTGTACTTTTGAGTAAGAATAAGTTTATCTAATTAAGTTATTTGCAACTATAATCTTTTATACCCCTACCTTGATCAGACACTAGTTAGTATTAATGTACATATCCAATGTACACTTCAAACAGGTTCTATTTATTGTGCGAGGTCACGTACATTTGATTCACACGAGATGCTAAAAACATTTCACTAATATACGTACTATAAATTTTTTTTTAAAGTATGTCGAGTGAGGTACTTTTGTCAAAGTTTTATAGTAGACGTAGGCTCTCTATAAAAGCTAAACAACAACTTGAGAATGAGTTAGTAGCTTTAGCGAATTCACCGCAGTTTATTTGCTTACTGAAAATGTCTCGAATTATTATTATACTTGTACTTAGTGCAATCCTCTCGGTTCAAGCCAAGTTTCGTAAGCAAAGATCATCATCATCTTAATCCATTGTCTAACTAATTGGCCGATTCTATATAGCCGACGATCCCAAGCCCTGTAAATATGGCGATACAGAGTGCATTGTCAGGATAATTAACTATTTCATAAGCGAGAAGTCAACGCTGGGAGATCGGGATATAAACCTGGTCAAGCTTGATCCTTTGCCTGTGGCCAAGATGAGCCTCAAGCAGGGTGCCGAGAGTCCAGTCAATATTGATCTTACCTTCAACGATAACAATATCATTGGCATTAGCACAATGAAGTTCACCAAGGTCAAGTAAGTTGGCAGTAAAATAACGGATGCTAAAGGTTTTTCCAATTTTGTCTTCCTTATTTCAGAGGTTTCGGTAAAGATTTAGCCAAAAAGCACGAGCTGCACTTCAATGCTGGGAAATTGTCCCTGGTGGGACCCTACAGTATTAAGGGGAAAGTTCTTATACTCCCCATTAGCGGTTCCGGCAAAAGCAACATGACATTGGGTAAGTTGTCTAATAAATAATCACATAATCATATATTTAATTGAGTCTTCTTTTGAGTTAGTTAATTGCGATGTCAGCGTCATTTTTATCGGAAAACCCTTTGAAAAGGATGGAGAGACCTACATGGAGGCCACCAATTTGAAAATCCTAGCCAAGCCGGAGCGTTTGTATTATTCCTTTAGCAATCTTTTCAATGGCGATAAGGCCCTGGGTGATAATATGAACGCTTTCCTCAATGATAACTGGGAAGCGATATTTAAGGAGGTGCAGAATTCGATTCAATCAGCATTCTCTGAGATATTCCAAGCAATTATCTCAAATGTCTTCTCAAAGTATCCCTATGACAAATTCTTCGAGGAGTAAATATAATGTAATAACTATTACTATTCAGTTAGCTTAGTCAATAAATATAACTGGATTTTCTTTTGATTACAATTTTACATCTTATAATTCTACAAAGCAAATTGTAGATCCAAATGTATTGGGCAAAAAGTGTTATGGATATTATGAAAATGTATATGACGCAGAGATTAAAACCGTAATTGAAACCGCAACCGAAATAAAAGTTTTTATTATAACGAAACCGAAGTAACCAATTCATGTCTAACTGTTAGTTGCTAAAGTGTAATTAATGTTTTTCAAATTAGTTTTCAAATCAAAGAAATCAAAGAGATTTGGTTTGTATATTAAAGATTTTTTTAAACATTTTTACAATTAATTTTGTTTTTTTTTTGTGAACCGATAACATACCGGTATTTCGAATCCAAAACATATGTTAAGTTACGGAAACAGTTTTTTGGAATGTTCGTGGAATAGTTCACATCGATTACATAATTATGTGTGTGTGTACGTATACATATGTATATATAGTTTTTATCTGGTACTTAACGTGAAGTATATTTATAATAGTATATTTTTACGGACTGTTACTAAATATAAAAAAAAGCCTCTTTGCTAGGTTAAAGTCTAATGACGAAAGCATTTTTAAGCCATAATTTCTAATATTAAAATTCTAAAAAAATAAGTTGTTTGTCTTCTGATGTTTGAAAACTGTGGGGGTGGCAATTTTATCGATTTCAAAAGGTAGGACGCCTTTGGCACATTTCGTGAGGATTGCTTTTAGACGGATGCAAGACAAATTTTAAATTGCATGAGAATTTTAATTTTTTATGTTCAAACTATGATTTAAGTTATTAAATTTCATCTGAATGTTGCTTACCAAATATTTGACCATTTTTAATGGTTAGCGTTCCTTGCATATACCCTGAAATAAAATACAATAAGACAATTTTAAGACCAAGTTAAAAATATTAAGAATATTAATCTAAAATTTAATTGTCAACAAAATATATATATATAAAAAATCACCAAATCAGAATAAAATATATATTTATCAAAATAAAACAACAACAAAAATATTATAATTTTAAACCTGCCTTATTATTTTTCTGTTGTCTTGAGTATATCAAATTGTTTGGCGTATAAATAATAACTTGGTCTTATTTGAAATGGTTTTAAAATCAAGATGTGTTTTCTAACATTAGGAATTTTATTAATTTATTTTTTTTTTCTAACTTTCAAAATTCTTATTTCGGAGACCAAAATCTTTATTTTATAACTTTTTGTTTTATATATAATGTTTTATATATAATGTTTTATATATAATGTTAATCCTTGTAATAATCTAAGTCCACCTGATGTGATTCGGAGCACATCGATTGTGGTCATGACATAAATATTTGCTAATAAATAAAGAAATAAAACTAAAATATCTTTATTTGAATTATACAATACTTATCTTTTCTATTTACTGAATAAGTTCAGGGTCTTTCACAGTGGAATTCCGTAGTCTTTCTGAAAACTGTAGCCTTTGCTACTAGTTATCTATAGTGTCTGTAGGGTTTTCTACTAGTAAACAACAGTTTTTAATAATTTCAAGTCAATAAATATGTATAATTGTAGATCTTCCTTTAGAGTACTTGAACAGCTGTAAACAAAGTAATTATATTTAAAATACTATTTTCAATTCACTTAATTTATTAAATAGACACTTTTCAGACGGAGTGATTTAAATGTTTAATTTTATTATACCCTTAGCAATTAGTTACTGTTTATACATCGTGAAGAAATCAACTAATTAAGAGGATTTAAAACAGTTGATTGACTAGATGATATCCTTTGATCATATTCTAATCACTCATTTATATTAAACAGCAATCTATCTCTACAGATACTGCAAGAAGTGTTAAGCACATGAACCGCAGACTATATTTCAAACATATATAGAAAGTAATGCACAGAGATCTAAAATATGGACTGGGAATGCTTCTTATTGATTACTGCCATATACGGGTAATCAATTATGATACCCTCCTGTACCTAACAAAATAAACAGGGTAGATTGTACATTAAATTGATAGGTCTATAAAAGACTATAAACGACAACAAGTTATCGGTAGTTATATAAACTGTTTCATTCGTAAAGGTTACCATTTACTGTGCTATTTTAAAAATGTCGCGATATTCATCCTTGATTGTATTATGCCTTGTGGCTACGGTACATGGAAACTTTCGTAAGCGAGAATATAAAGGAAGAAAAAGTTTGAGGGTTCATTAAAAGCATTAATTTTATAGCTGACGATCCTAAACCGTGTAAATATGGTGATTCGAAGTGTATCGTGAACATTATAAACCGACTTATCCTTGATAAAGCTGAAACAGGAGATTCCGACATGAATCTAGTTAAGTTTGAGCCATTTTTGATTGATAAGCTGATCGTACAGCAGGGCGCTGACAGTCCTATTAACATCAATCTGGTTCTTACCAATAATTATGTCCATGGTCTGGGTACAACTCGAATTAAAAGTGTCAGGCAAGTTTTGCTATTGAGGTTATTTAATAGTTCTCCATGACTAACTCTATGAGACTATAATTATAGAGGATTCGGCAAGGATCTGACTAAGAAACACGAGCTGCGAATGTTTTCACCTGTATTATCCATGATTGGTCCCTACACAATAAAAGGCAAGGTTCTTATACTACCCATAACTGGCAATGGAGAATCCAACTTTACCTATGGTAATACTTGTTACTCAATTTTTAGATTAACTCTTTGTCCCCAACACTTAGTCTTTTGATCATTTCAGTTAATACTGAAACAATATGGAGTTTCACGGGAAAACCTATAGAACGGGACGGTGAGATCTATATGAAGCCTGTCAATTTCGTTGCAAACGCTTACCCCGAGCGTATATATTGTAATTTTACCAATCTCTTCAATGGTGACAAAGCCCTAGGCGATAACATGAATGCTTTCCTCAATGAAAATTGGGAGCCCATATACCAGGAGCTAAAACCGGATCTCAAAACTGCACTTGAAATAAGATTTAAGGACATTATATCAAAAGTCTTCTCAAAGACTCCCTATGACAAACTATTCGATGAATAATTAATATGAAACAAATCATGTATAACAACATGGATTTGTGTAAATATTATTTGTTATTCACTTTTAAATATAAACTTTATATTATACCTTTATATTTACCTTATATTATACTTAGAGACAAATAATGCTAAATTTAAGTTCTATATTCGAAATTTTGATATACCGCCAACTTTTTCGATTCAACTTTTGCCAATTTTTGAAACTTTTGAGAAGAAAAATGAACTGTATTTACTGTGAAAAGCTTGAAAAAATATACATTCTAAAATAATCTTTGTTTTAAGACTCGGATCTTCCAATTGCCTTCCAATATTAAATATAATTTTGTGTGCTCTACCTGCAAATTTCCATATAATTGTATTATTTCATTTATTTATTAATAAAGACCACTGTAAAGTGTAATCAGCACTATCAACATGTTTTGTCAAACCAAAGTATCAAATGGTAATTGCTTCAATTCTAATTCTTAGGTCGATTTTTGAATGCCTAAATGAATTATGTGTCAGACTGTCTGTCAAATTTGGTTTCCACTTGACGGGAAACTCCGTATAAAAAACGGCATCGTCCGTAAGGCCATTTTTTAAATCTAGTTACGGTTTTTTGATAACTACCATAGAGACATTTTCATATGTGCTAGGCATAGAATTAAATGTCAAATTTGAAAATATCTCAGATAAATTTAAGTGCACTATGAAAATACGGGCATTCTTTTAATTACGCATTTGAAATTGTTCAGTAACATTATTTGACATACACAATACTTTTCTTTATTTTTATAAAATAAGTTCAGTGTTCCTCATTGTCGAATTCCGTAGCCTTTCTGAAAAATGCAGCTTTTCTATTAGTTAACTGCAGTGTCTGTAACCTTTCCTATTAGTTCACTACAATTTCTAATAAGTCCCAGTCAATAAATATTTATATTTGTAGATATTTCTTCAGATTACTTGAACAGCTATAAACAAAGTAATTATATTTAGAATAAAATTTTAAGTTTTCTATTATATAGACACTTTTCACCTTCTCATTCATTCAATGAATTAAAGTGACTCAAATGTTAAATTTTTTTATTACAATCTTAGCAATTAGTTACTGTTTATATGATGTAAAGAAATCGACTAATTATAGTGGACATAAAATAGTCATAGGTATGATCAATTCTACAGTGATCGACTAGATGATATCCTTTGACCAAAGACTAATCGTTCACTCAAATATAGCAATCAGTCTCTGTTTGTAGAACATACACCACAACGTTCTATTTTTTCTTGTTAAGTATATACGGGCAACAAGTTAAATACCCTGCTGAACCTACCCATTAAAAGAGAGTAAACTTATAGTATTGAGCATTAAATCGTAAAGTCTATAAAAGACAATGATCGGCTACAAGCAATCGGTAGATATCCAAGCCGGTCCATTCGTAAAGGTTACCATTTACTGTGCTATTGTAAAAATGTCGCGATATTCATACTTGATTGTAATATGCCTTATGGCTGCGGTACATGGAGACTTTCGTAAGCGAGAATATAATGGAAAAAATAGTATAAATGTTCATTAAAAGCATTAATTTTATAGCCGACGATCCTAAACCGTGTAAATATGGTGACTCTAAATGTATCGTGAACATTACCAATCGACTTATCATTGAGAAAGCTGAAACAGGAGATTCTGGCATGAATCTAGTTAAGTTCGAGCCATTTCCGATTGAAAAGCTAATCGTACAGAAGGGTGCTGACAGTCCTATTAACATCAATCTGGTTCTTACCAATAATTATATCCATGGTTTGGGTACGACTCGAATTAAAAGTGTCAGGCAAGTTTCAGTTTTTAAGGTCATTGAATATATCTTTTTGTCTAACTCTTTGTGGCTCGAATTATAGAGGATTCGGAAAGGATCTGACTAAGAAACACGAGCTGCGAATGTTTTCACCTACATTATCAATGATTGGTCCCTACA
Source organism: Drosophila kuntzei (assembly GCA_035042165.1). Classification (NCBI taxonomy): domain Eukaryota; kingdom Metazoa; phylum Arthropoda; class Insecta; order Diptera; family Drosophilidae; genus Drosophila; species Drosophila kuntzei. The sequence continues at coordinate 6,378,140 of JAWNLU010001684.1, read as the reverse complement.
GCATCACAGGCAAGGTTCTTATACTGCCCATCACTGGCAAAGGAGAATCCAACTTTACCTATGGTAATACATATAGTTTAAATTTTGAATTAATCCCCTACACAATTTATTGTTCGTTCCAGCCAATACTGAAACAAGAATGAGTTTCACGGGCGAACCCATAGAACGGGACGGTGAGATCTATATGAAGCCTGTGAATTTCGTTGCACACGCTGCTCCCGAGCGTGTATATTATAAGTTTACCAATCTCTTCAATGGGGACAAAGCCTTAGGAGATAATATGAATGCTTTTCTCAATGAGAACTGGGAACCCATTTACCTGGAAGTAAGAGCGGAACTCAAGACTGGACTCGAAAATAGATTTAAAAGCATTATTGCAAATGTGTTCTCAAAGATTCCCTATGACAAGCTTTTCGTAGAATAACTGAAATGAATGACAACTCAACTCACATTGTAATATCAATATTTATCTTTTTAAATATAATCCCTTCAGAATTCAGTCTAGTTAATTTATTATTTATCCATTTACTTTGCATTTGGAATGGTTTCCAGATTTATTGTTAATATATTATTACCTCAAAGCAGCTTTGATAGTTTTTGAGATATCAAAGATACTGTATTTAGTGGGAAAATGTTTAAAACCAGCTTAATTTTCTAGCCATAATAATACTTGTTATCAACTACGTCATAAGAGCTCGGTGGCCAATAGACTTAAGAGTAATTTTGCAATAATTAATGTTCTACAGTTTTATAAGATTAAGAAAAGCTGAAAATATCTAAAGGCTATAAAAATCAGAGCATATTGTGTGCGTTATGTGAATTCTAATCGAGCACTACCAACTAAAAAATCAAAATCTATTTGCTTCAATTCTTATTCTTTATGCAAACTTTGCTCTAAGCAATTTGTAACTTGTTATTAACTATTCAACAAAAAACTATGTAAATGCAATTACTAGAAATTGGCACTGTTATTACTTTAATATGAGCTATAAAAAACACTTAAGCCATTTAAACATTGAAATTATTCCAGTTTATTGCCCTAGTCAGTACGATGGGATAATTATGTCATAATTAACTACAAGTCTTTTGCTGTGTCAATATTGAATTGGCCTAATTAAATGCAAATCTTGAAAATTTTAATAATTTTAAATTTTATGTGTATAAAATAAAAAAAAATATGACAAAACAAAATAATAATTATTTCATAGTTTAGATAAATTTAATCTCAGAGATAATTTTGAATTTAAAATTTATTTATTATTAGTTATTTATTTATTAGTTAACTGATTTCTTAATTGAACATTGAAAAAAACACATAGATTTTCGGTTGTTTTTCGGTTGGTTTACATTTCTGGAACACTCCAGATATACTTATTAAGATTGCAAACTGTTGCATACCTTTTATGAAACGAAATTCTCACAAGATTCCGACAAAATAAATATACAAATTTTGTGCATACTTTCAGGCTGTAATACAAAAGATACTGAAATACCGCTCACAATTATGGTTTTATAATAAAAAGTTTAATATCAACTGTTTTAAAGAAATATTTATTTTACTCTTTAAATTTTTAATTTCTTTAGGAATAACTTACTGGACACATCTTTTTATTTAATAAATAATGAGGAGAATAGAAAAACCTTTTAGTATATGCACACAGATATAGTATTTTTAAAATAAAATATATTTCGTGTCACAACTGAAAAAAATTTGACATACCTATTCGCTACATTCATCTTCTCATTATAATATGCATTACCCTAACACAATGACGATATGTCAATTTACAAAACAATCAGAGATTAACGCCCCTTAACAATGTCAAAGGTGAATCCATAAAAAAACAGGTATGATAAATATACATACATATGTAATGGGAATAAATGTGTCCCAAAAAAGAAGGACCGTATTGCGACGGCTCTATCTTTTTAATGTTAAAAAAACCCACAAATTTTTTAAATACTAATTATAGATATACATATGCATGTAAATTTAAATTTTAGTAAATTATAAATACGTATAACGAATATAAGCTTAACCAGATTTTAAGCTGGTACTGAAATAAACCGAAAGATAGGTTCAGGAATCGGTTCAAATATCTAATATTTGAACTCACATAAAATTCGCTCATTAAAGTTTTACTTAAAAAAAGAAAGATCGCAAGAAGCGAATGTGCTCGGCTGTGATAGACCCGGTATCCGGTCAATATTCCCCTGTTCTCTCGTCTGTGATGCGCATCAGGAATATATATATTCTTTATAGGGTCGGAGATATCTCCTTTTGTCTATTACATGCATTGTCACCAACTAAAAAGCCCCTTAAGTACCGGGCTAAAATATAAAGGCAAATTACTTTGTGTTTTAATTTTTAAGCCATCCAGTTCAATTGGGAGAGACGTGCAAAAAATTGGTTGACTGTTATAAACCAGCGAGTTTTAAATAGCACCAATAAAAATAAAATGAAATAAGCGTACAAATAAATTTTTATATATGTATGTACATACATATGTATGTATATGTATATATATTGCATATTCTCATGATTTGCTAAGTGCGACTGACTCCGACTTAGTCAGTGTCAAGTGATTTGTGTTTAACAACACTTAAATAATACTACATTATAATTTCGTGTATCATATATGTATATAAAGTCTACTCTTTCGACTATCATGTAATCAAAAAGCCCTATAAAAGGGGACTCACACGCTGATAAGTTCGTCAGTCATTTGACAGAGGTGGTTCTGGAAAGTAAAACCAAAAATTATTTGAATATGGATAAGAAAGCTTTATCGTTGTTGCTTATAAGCAGTCTCTACTGTATATCTTCGCTGGTGCATGCCACTGATCTGCGTACGTTGCAAAGTCATAAATATATCATGTTTGCAGCAGAAATCATTTGCATCTTCTATACTCTCAGCTGCTGGTATTAGAAAGTGCTCCATAACGGATGAAAAGTGCCTGAAGGATGCCATGAATTATGTGCTGAAAAATCACGCCAAAACAGGCATCAAACCACTTGGCCTGGTTCCACTTGATCCTCTGCATATCAAGAAGTTCAGCCTCGGAAAGAATCCAAGTAGTCCTGTTAGCATTGATCTGACCTTCTCCAATGCGGACTTACTTGGTCTCGGTGAAGCTCAAGTCAAGAAAGTATCGTAAGTGAATGAGAGTATTGTTTAAAATTACATTCAATTACTATTTATAATTCTTAGACCCTTTACATGGGATCTTAGTCGTGATATTACATTCGATATGGCTTCCCCAAAAATTGCGCTCAAGGGTCCGTATAGCATTGATGGCAAGGTCTTGATCCTGCCCATTCACGGCAATGGAAAGGCTGAAATAGTTCTGGGTATGCATAATTCTTGGTCGATATAAAATGTCCAATTAATTTTTGAGTATTATAGAACAATGCAAGGTGCACGCCGTGGTCAAAATGAAGGCTGTCTCCAAGGGTCAGCATCAGACTTATGCGGAGGTGCTTGAGGTGAAGTTAGATTTGGATCCATTACATGTGTCTTATAGATTTAGCGGTTTGTTCAATGGCCAGAAAGTTCCCAGCGACACATTTCACGCCCTGGTCAACGAAAACTGGCGGGAGATCTTTAATGAACTGAAGGAGGACATTTGCAAAGCCACCGGGCTGATTTTCAAGTCAATCCTAAACAGAACTCTTGGCAAACGGCCACTCGAACAGCTCTTCACAGGCATATAGGGAATCAATTATACATTATGCAGTTGATTCTTAGATTCTAGTTTATTCTAATAAAACAATTATAATAATATAAATGAACAAGTCATATTCGCATTATAACTGGATTGGTCTGAGTTATAGTTGCTTTTTAGATGCTATAAAAGATTATAAATCGACGACCTTAAATCAAATTAAATGTCCAAGACGAGTATACAATTTGAGATTGAAATCATAACAAAAAACGGTCGCGAATTACAAATTACGCAATTATTTAAAATAAACATTTCACATTCAACATTATCATATCCGGTTACAAATATTGCTTCTGTTTTAAATAAATGATATACTCCTAAAGAAACAGTAGACTTAAACTAAATAATATTAATTTCATATCATATTCAACAAATTTCCATTAAATTGATATGATTCGATTTTTTTTCAATATCTCGAAGTATATATCCTATGCCCTATTGCATTTGGGGATATGAGAGCGACGATGCACTCTTGGCGGTGATGAGGGAGCCAGTTCGAGTATGTCGCCACCAAAGACCAAATTCTCCAAGCTGCCCTCGTCCACATTTCCAAATTGATGGGCGGAGAGCATGTTGATATCCTTAGGAGGATCACACAAAGCGATAATTTCCGGCAAAAAGTAGGCATCTGGCGATTGTAGCAATGCATTCAAAAACTCATCATGCTCCTTGGCGCAGCTAACAACATTGGCTAGCTGATAGTGCTCAGCTATAAACTGATCCTCGAAGCTGAATTCTATTTTCTGAGCTGCCAGAACCTCGGAGGCAGCCAATGCTAAAGCTCCATTGATGGTGGCCTCGTGACGCGCTGTCATTGCAGCAGAGTAGCGATGCTCCAAATCCATTTCCCAGTTGAAAACATGCACATGAATATGCGCGGATTTGAGACGCTCCCTCAGCTCCATCAACAGCTCCTCCAGTTTCTGAGCATTATCTGAAAATAGGTAGAAATGATTGAATTCATATTAGATTCAATTGTTGACAGGATGAACTCACCCTTTGCAATCTGAGTGACAAATTGCATTGAACGATGACGCAGTTCTATGTTTGTGAACTTCTTAAGAGATCGCAGGTCATGAAAGGCGTCATTAAGAAGCGTATCGCATTCAGTATACTTGATGTAGTCAAAGTGGCGATTGGTCTCCAGTAAGCGACGCAGACGAGCAAGAAAGCGTTCCAATTTGGTGGACAGCACTTGCACCTGATGACGCAGATTGATGCCGTAGGGCATGGAGTGTTTCCTGGCCACATCAAATAAGTAATCCGATGGCACAGAATTCAACTGACTGCTGGGAAGATCTGCAGAAATATGATTATGCAGCGATCTGAACAACTCTATTAAACGCATCACAGAATTCTGTTCAAGACTAAAAAAAAGAAATATACATATTTATTATTAAGCATGCATTTAATTACGTAATTGCAGCATTTACCAGTTTCCGGTCAAATTGAAGGAGCATCGTTTCTCAACATTGAGCGCATTACATTTTTCCTTATTCCACAAATTCTCTTTTTGCAGTTGTTTTTGCTTCTGGCGGGAAACGATTTGAGTCCCGTTGTTGTTGCCTGCGTTATTTGACCTTGACTTTTTTACGGCGCCGCCGTCGTTGAATCTGAGTAAACGTTTGGGCAACATCCCCATGCTCTGAGTGCAGCCGTATCCATGGAACTCAAATTCTGGTGCATCTGCATCCAAATTTAATTCGTTCAATTTGTGATTAATTTCTTGCAAGACGCCACAAGCGGCGCTCTTGGGGCAAGATGAACTCTGTGCGGCCTGCGACTCCTTGTAATCAATTAAAGAATACAATTCAGAGTTTAATAATTGCAGATTATTGCTTAATTGCTGATCTGCGGCGTCTGATACATCAGGATTCATTTTGAACAACTTTTATCACTTTGCGCCAAATCACACACAACAACAAATATCACTTTTCTTTCCCGAAACAAACACGGCCGCCAAGCTGTCTGCTCTGCTCGTCTGATTGTCTGTCACGCTGTCTGCTTTGAAATTGAAATGGCGGCGAGGAAAGTTCGATCTGACGCCAAATTGTCTGGCACATTCGCGGGTGATGCCAACTTTTTTAAGGAAAAAATAGCTGTTTCTGGTGTGAAAGCATAAAATATAGTTAAATTTAGAATCAAAATAGCTAACTTTTTAAGCCGAGCTGCCACTTAGAAAAAATATTAACAACTTTTTCCCACGAGGGGTGTCGAGCTTCAAGCCTTCTTAACAATAATCACCTTTATTTTATCTAATTTCAAATCCCAAATTTCCATCACATTTAAAAATGTATTGCTATATGAACAAAAAACAAGTTCACAATTGAATTGTGCGCCGGCACAATTTTATTTATCGATAGTGGCAATCGATGTGTCACGATCAGTCAATTCGGCTATTTGCAACCAGCTGGCAGCAATTGGCTAATATCCCCAGTGGGATATTTTTTTTAATCGTTAAATTCAAAAGAAAACAAAAAAGTATGAAATAATATCAATTAAATTCGAATAAGTATTATTTCAAATGGTTTCAAAATACAGTTGGGTCATTTTATTTCTCTGACATTTTCAGTGCTGCAAATTGTTTGTAGATTCTTTTCAGATGCAGGTTGACGAAAATCTCTCCACTGCAGTGTTGCCAACTCATCAACGCCTAATATCAAAACAGTTAAAAATAGCTAGAAAAAGCTGGGAAATCTAGAAGAAAGCCAGATAAAATGCTTTTATACTTCTAAGTTTGACTTTGTATTATATATATTATATTACAACTATATACAACAGTAATCTAGTAATAATTTGAAATATTCTAGTAGTTCTTTTGACTTTAAAAAAGCTAGAAAGCTATTAACAATCGAAAAACTCCAGATGTGGCGGTACAAATCTGAGTTTGCAAAACTGTCAGTCCTGACAGAAGCTTGTTTTTTTTTCGGATAGGCGCGCAATTCAAATTTTTGCTAATTTTAGAGTTAATTTTAAAATAAAACTAATTTTTGATAAACATTTTTAATTCGAAATTAGTTAAAATTAGGGGAATCATTTTGAAAAATGTTTCAACCTCGTCACTACCGTCTCGTCGCTACCGCTACTATTTTTGTAGGAATGATGGGAACACAGCTCGATTATACTGGACGAGGGTGTTGGCCGATGAAAACCGATCCTAGTCTGTTGCTAAGTTTAAGGAAACTGCTGCTCCACTGGCGGAGGAGCTCAAAAAATGTAGAGAGATTGTGCCTTTGGTATATTTATTGAATTTATTTTGATGTTTTACTATTGTATGACATACATAAACAGTTACATGTTTTACATTGTACATTTATTCAATATGTATACTTAATATGTATTATTATTACTTTTAGTTATATATTTATGTATGTATAGTATAATATGTATACGTATTTCTTATGTAAACGGTTAAGTTCATTATATGTTTTAACAAAATTGTAAACAGAATAAAAACAAAACCTCTATTAGTTTGGATTAGCACTACTAAATTATATATTTTGATATATTTTCTTTCTTCATCTAATTGATTAATAATTATATTGCATTAATAATAAACTATAAACGATTATAGATTAGTTAAAGCTACAACTTAGTGCGCATTCTTGTACTTCAATTCAAGAGTCTACAACAAAAATTAATGAATGGTAAAACGATAACAAGAATATTATGATGTACATATGTAAATTTATATGTATACTATGTAATATTAACAAGACTTGTCAAGTATAGTTAATAAAATGATAAAAAACAAGAAAATTCAAAGCAATGGATTTTCACTAATTAATTTTTTTTTGTTTTTTATATCACAAGTTAAAATTTTGATTATTGTTTGGTCAATTTTTGTTTTGTTTGATATATGTATATATACGAAATGTATGTATTATGTATTATATAAGTATATATTTACATAAGAAAATATGCTAATAGCGTAATTCAATAATAAACATGTGTTTGTTTCTTTGATTTAATATTGTATAGTTATTTCAGTTTATGTTTATGTTTTTGTTTTGTTAAATATATAAATTGGTCTACACTCAAGTCATGATGTTTTTTTACTTAAATTGGTTTATTGGTACCAACAATAAGATAGATACATAGATAGTTAAAAAGTTGAGTTATTGTTTTACTTAAGGAGATTACACAGAAATTCGAGTTAGTTGCATGCAGTTAGTTGAGAAGATTAAATAGTTAATAAACTTTATTCATTATTGTTGTTTATGTGTGTATATAATATGTTTACGATCGCGTTCAGTTTTAGACTATGTATACTCGAATGATATATGAAGTTTATTTTAAGAGAAATATGACACCCTCCTAAGTATTAGGAAAATCTTAAGAAAACTCAAAATACATATATGTACATATGTATATGTGTGTATCTGAAGTATCTGAACGCGATTTATAGATTTGGTTATGTTCGAGTTTCCGCTAGAGTTGTTTACGTATCGTATAGCTATCGTATAGCTATCGTATAGCCTAAGTTCAGACCAACGACTCTCTGACGTTGCTGTTTACCTGTAAAATAGTTGCAGATGTTGTGTATAATTATGATTAACTTGTATATAAGGTATTTAGCTACATATATATATATATATATGTATATATGTATGTATATTTATGTTTCTTCTTTAATTATTTCGATAGTTGAGTAGATATACGGGCGATCGATATGTCGTGGATTTGGGATCTGGTCTAGGGCGAGAAGACGCGCAGGCTGCGTAGCAACGTGGCCAACACATTGGCCAGACATTCCGCCTGCAGGGCCAATTGGCCGGCACCAATTGGACCAATCTGTACGCCAACCAATTCCCGGAAACTGCTTGCCACATCGTGCACCTTCAACACAATGTTGCGCGTCTGCAGCGGCGACGATGTGTGGCGTGTCATGTCCTGGGCCAGCTCCGTGATGCGTCTTATGGCCGTCAGGCAGGAGGTGAGATGATCGGGAAGTGTTATCAGTGTCATATCGGACATGGAGGCCACAAGAAACTTGCTGGCCGTGACCAGGGCGAGAGTTTGTTCCGTCAGCTCGTTGCGTGCCCGTTGAAATTTCTCCTCATCGATGCTGGTGCCACCGCCGGCAGATTGGGCGACGGAACATTGAGCGGCCACTTGATCCAGTTTAATGAGTAACCCGGACATGGCCACATCCGTTTTGGCCAGCAGCGCCTCACCATCGATCAGGTGCCCGTTCTTAATGAACAACTTCTCGCCGTGCAGCTGTTGTGGCTTCTTGGGCAGCGCCGGTTGGCCATTGGAATGCGCATTGGGTAGGCGGGCTGTGGCCGGTATAGGTGGTATTGTTGTACTGGCGGGATATTGGTGTTGTTGCTGTTGCTGTTGTTGTTGTTGCTGGTGTTGTTGCTTTAGGGGCATGCCATTGACGGGACGAGGACGACTGGCAATGGGAGGCAGCGGGGGTTTCTTGGGCGCACTCACCGTGGATGTGGCAGCCACAGTTGCTGCAGCTGCTGCTCCTGCGAGTCCTCCGGGCTGCGGACTACCTGCCTCCGAGCTGGCTGTCGGACTGCTACGTGGCGGCAGCTGTGGCGGACAGAGCTCCCGCAATGGCACACTCACGGGTGCAACGATCCGCAGCTGCTTTTTGGGTGAGTATCGCTGGAGCAGCTCAGCGCTCTTGGGCGGACGCGCCGGCGGTGGCGTCATCTGCTCCGTGGTGGGAGTGCGCGGTGGCGGCTGCATTTGAACCTGAACCTGAACCTGCTCGCCGATTGGCAAGGTCTCCTCCTTTTTGGATGTGGGACAGCAACTGAATTTACTCTTGCGCTCCACGGTGGGATACTCAATGACATGTGGTGTGAAATCCTTGATGTTGTTGTTGTTATGGATGCTGCTGTTGCCATTGGCCACCGCCTGGAAAAATTCACGTTTCGCCTGCACGGAATTGCTATAAAGGCATTCCGTCTCCGTCTCCAACTGAGACTCCTTGTCTGGCTGCAGCTGCACTGCCTCCAGATTTGGTGGTGGCGGTATTATGAATGACATAATCTCCTCGGGTGTCAATTCCTTGGCGGGCGTTGCTTTCTGTGTCGGTGGCGCCACCAGCATTTGCTGGAGAAAGCTATCCAACTCCTCAGCCCTGCCCTCGAATCCCTTGGGTGGCGCCGCGTTCATCAGCGACAGCGAGTCCAACTCATCTGGCGTCTGGGGCGGCGGAATGGCACGCAAATCGATTAAATCCGTGTCCGTCTCAATGAACGTATCCTCGCGCACCTCAAAGCCATAGATCTCCGATAGCTGACGTGCTGCCACATCCGTATCCGCAGCTGGCACATTGCTGATCTCCTTGAGCTGCTGCAGGTACTCCCGCAAATTGTAGTCCTTCGTCTCGGCACCAAAGTGACTCCCATCCGGACTGTGCAGTCCAAAGCTGCTGCGTTGTGCCACCTGCTGCTTGATGCCCGCCTGGATCAGCTGTTGTGGCCGTCGAGTCGTTGGAGATTGCGCTGGCGATGCCACCGACTCGGAATCACTCTCGCTCTGCGAGAAATCTGTGCCCAGGGCTTGGAGATCGCTCAGCAGCTGACTGAAGCCGTTGAGCTTGCGCTGTGGTCGTGGACTGGAGGTGCTGCACAAGCTCGGCTTCCGTTTGGGCGTGGCGGGTGTGGGCGGTGCCGATGCAGACACCGGCTCCGGAATGGCATTCAATCCCTGCGTAATGCCGCTCAGCTCATGGCTTATGGTCTCCGCCAGCAGCGTCAAGGAATCGCTGTGCTTCAATGCGGATGTGCCAGTGGGAATGACATTAGCCTCCTCCGTGGAGGACACCTTGCTGCTGTTCAGACTGTCGCAGTCGCTGTCAAACTCCAGCATGGCGACTCCATGTCCCAGTTGCTGCTGTTGCTGCTGTTGTTGTTGCTGCTGTTGTTGTTGCTGATGATGCAAATGTATCTGCATCTGATGCAGTTCCTGCTCCTGCTCATTGAGATACTGCTCGGAGCATTGGACGAGTTGCTGGAGCTCCTGGACACGACGCAGCACCTGCTCGTTCTTGGCCTCCACCGCCAGCTGACTGCGTCCCTCGCTGCAGTAGTTGCTGCCACTGCTGTCACTCAACCCGGAATCCTTGGCCGCCTCCTCGAGCAGCTCAGTGGCCATAACGCTGTGCAGATCCAGATCCGTGGCATAGGGCAGCGTCTGCTGCTGTCCAGGCTGTCCTTGGGGCTGCAACTGCGACTGCGACAGCACCGCCTTCTGCGGCATGGGATGATATGGCGGCGTCATCAGGAAATTGACGCTGTGCGCCCGCGTATGGAATGGCAACAGATAGCTCCAGCCTGCGGGCAGCACTGTATGCTGGGACAAGAATGCGGGTGCATTGTCATCCTCATGTGGCTCACGCTCCCGCAGCACATTAAGCATATTCCCTGCAATGGAGGAATTCGACATTAATTGATATCCACGAGGAGGAAGAATACTCCACACTCTCACCAGTCAGGAGTCGATAATAGCCGCCCAAGACCAGACTAAACTCGCAGGCATCGCGATCCTCCATTATGAACTTGACAGCACGATCGCCCAGCATATAAATGGATACACTGGCGGTCACATCGTCCTCGCGATGCACCACCACATGGGTGAAGTCCTCTATGGCCGAAATGGGCTGTGGCTGACACAATACAGTAGTTAAGCACTTGGACAATCTCTATATATACATATGTATGTATGTATAAATGGGACAACCACTCACCACCGAATTACGAGCACTGGATATCTGACTTAGACCGAATCTCGGACTGACCAGCAGAACTCGTTCCATGCCCTCTCTTTGGTTTGTGCTGAAACATTTGGCGCCATAGCTTGGTAAACTAGCAATTATATCTAGATAATGGAGTTTTGCCTGTAAGAAACATCAATTTTGTTTATTTTAATATAAATATATCATTAAATTTTAAAACTTTGCTGTTGAACGAAATGAAAAGCTAAATTAAAGCACTCTGCTGTTAACTTAACATTGTAAATTAACATCAATAACGACCGTATATAGTTAACAGCAGCTCTTTATCTTGAAAGACTGTAAACCAGCAGTTAACAGCAGCAATACAATTGAGAATGTTCGCTCTCTTCGCATTATCAGAAATGTAAAGCTATAGCTAAGCATGATAATGTTAAATTAACATCAATTAAGGCCGTATATAGTTAACAGCAAACTGTAAACCATCCGTTAACAGCAGCACTACAATTGAGAATGTTCGCTCTCTTCGCATTAACAGAAATGTAAAGCAAGTGTTAAGCATGCTAATGTTTAATTAACATCATTAAAGGGCGTATGTAGTTAACAGCAAACTGTAAACCATCCGTTAACAGCAGCACTACAATTGAGAATGTTCGCTCTCTTCGCATTAACAGAAATGTAAAGCTATAGCTAAGCATGATAATGTTAAATTAACATCATTAAAGGCCGTATATCGTAAACATCAGTTATTTATGTCAACAGACTGTAAGACCCTCAATGCGAATGTTCGCTCTCTTCGCATTAACAGAACTGTAATGTTATGGTTGATGTAAACTGAATTGCTCACCTGCAGCTGGGTTAAAACCTTGCTGGAGGATCCTGTCATCTCCGCGTTGAGCTTTAAGAAATGTGAAATAAGACGACGTAGTTCCTTGCGTTTCATGCCCTCAAAAAGACTCACGGGCACAAAGCGTTCCAGGCCAAACTCACGTCTGAAATAGGAAGAGAGAATTCGTTAAACGAGATTACATTGATTAGATTGGGGATTGTGGCACTCACTCGACCAGCTTGACGGTGAGCTTGGCAGGGGAAAAGTTATTGGCCAACGCATGCTGATGCATATGGAGGGCGGCCAGACGCAGTGCCAGCTCCGGCTGAAGCTCTGGGGCAAATCGCTCCTGGTTGACATCGTTGCAGCATTGCAAATACAGATAATCCAGGGCATGCAGATCCCGCTGTGCCAGCTCTGCGGCCGAAATGGGTACAAAGGTGATGCGGAACAGGCAGCGCAGCTTGTGAGCTCCCGGACGAGCGGCGATCTGGAAGAGGCAGTAGAAGATTTTATATAGAGATTGTGTAATTGATAAGTTATCAATTGACTTACGCGAGCCAGTGACTCCTGCGGATCGAGAAGTGTGAGTTTGTTGCGTTTTAGACTCTTGACATGCTCCAGCACCAGGCTGAAGAGTTCGCCGCAGCAGAGGCAGAGCTTGTCCAGCAGGGAGCTGACCACATCCTGCACTGTTGTGGTGGCATCGTACTTAAACGACTTGGTCTGACCATTCTCTAGAAAGACCTTGAGCACATTCGCCATTGGTGGCACACAGATGTCGCCCAGCGAAAAGGCCGAAGGCTAAATGGAAAATTAAAAGTTGAAAACTTAAACAATGGCAGACAAGTTTGAGTTAGGGAAATGACATACCGGAAATAATGGTGCTCCATTGACGCACACGCTCTCTGCAAATCGCACACGACTTGGACGCGTTCGCAGCTTGGCCCGTTTGCCGGCGGAGAGCAGAGTAGACTTGCGACCAGGCAGGACACAATGGGCCATGGGCTGGCAGACGAGCAGCGACACCTGAGCGTCACAGGCGCGAACCAATTGAATGACATGATCCCTTGGCGCATCCTTCACATCCTCGCCATTGACTGCCAGTATCTGATCGCCCGGCTGCAGTTTCCCAATGCTGGGACCACCCTCCGTAACGAAGCGCACAATCACCGGTCGTTCGCTGCCTGCCACAAAACCAAATCCCAAACTGGCGTTGCGAATCAACAGAACCATTCGAGGTTCCGGTGGATGCTCATCCCATCTTATGCATTCGGGTGTCTCATATGTGGTCGTTTTATTTAAATGACTAGTTTTTATAATAATAGGTTATTTGAATTTGAATTGCATGTTTAGAATATGCAAACTTTAATCTACTCACTTGATGTAATAGGAACGACCCCTGGAATCTATGGCACGCTCCCAACCATAGGTGAGCTCCTCATGCTTGCTCCAATCCTCGCAAGCGGGCAGCCAACCAGATGATTGCGTTAAATGGCTGTAATTAAATTAACATGCGATATTAGTATCACTTAATACATAATTACAATTAAATAATTAATGGTTACATTACAGAGCAATCTGCAAACGCCCTTTCCAACTCGACAGGCTACAAAAAATGGCAATCGGATATATTAAAAAAAAAATAAACCAAAAGTCTTTTTATCAATCCTTCAAGTCCAGATCTTATAAAAAAATTTAAGTTTTATTTCAGGTGGATTTTGAAAAATATTAATATTATTTTTATAATACCTATTAATAGATAAGTATTCTTTTACTGATTTTTAATAACTTTGAACTGCCACAACTTAGTCAAAACTCAATAAATTTTCATGCGAACTGTAATTTTGAGCATGATTTTACTGCTAAATTCATTCTGCATTTAAATTTTGTTCATTTTGAAAACTCGAAAATTTTGAATTTTTTAGAAATTTTACAGTGTTACCCCTTATAATTTTTCAAAAAATTTAAAAAATTTCGAATTTTGAAAATTAAATGCAGAACGAATTTAGAGGTAAAATCATGATCAAATTTACATTGCACATGGAAATTGATTGAGTTTTGACAAAGTTATGGCAGTTCAAAGTTGTTCAGTACTGGGACGGCCAGAACTGAAATTAACCCTTATAAATGAATCGGTTACTAAACGGTTATTTCGGTTTAAAGAGTTTCGGTTTATGGGTTTGGGTACAGCGGAAAGAATTATTTTCGGTTACGGTGTTAGTTACGGTTACAAATTTCAATCGGTTTTTGTCGGTTAAAAGTTACGTTTTCGGTTAAGGTTTTAATCTCTGTTTTTAATTAACAAATACAAAAACAACTATCTGGTAATCCAATATTGAGTAAATAAATCTTAAAGCATATGTATATTTTCAAACTTTTATGATTTGTACGTGCACTTGAAACAATTGACCCTGAACTTTTTGCTACTTTTAAATCCCCCATTGTGGGCTGTAGACTATTTTATTATCGGACCGGCAAAATGCATTTCAATTGAGATTAATCAACACTAATTGGGTTATTTGCTCGGCTATGCAATAAAGTGCAGCCATAATCAGGGCCAACACAGGACAGAATAAAATGGCAGGCCGAGCCCAAAGCCAGCACAGTCCAACCCAACCCAACCCAACCCAACCCAGGGCAATCCATGGTATCCCACCTTGGTGGCTTCCGTTGCTGTCTTTCTTCATTTCCTGGCTGCACACAATTGTGTTAATTAGTTTTGCACTTTGTCCGCTGAGAGGCATGTGGCACAGGGGATCCCCATTTACCCACTTGTTACTCGTTACTAGTATGCTGTACCCTGTACCCTGTACACAGCACCCAGTACCCGGTAACTGGCATATAGAAAAACCAAAGCCAAGCCCAAGCAGTGCCTGGCAAAGAAGGTCCACTGTCCCTCTGGTCCCGCTGTCCCCATTTGCCAGCTGCCCCCATTCTGTGACACGCCCCGTGCTCTTCTGACATTTTGCGCGCTTTCAGTTTTGATGTGCAACAAACTGTAAAATTATTTAATAGAATTTCGTGCATAATCAATTTATGTGCAGCACCCAGGCATTTATGGAGGCAGTCAGTCAGTCGGTCCGTCAGTCACTGAGTCTGTCAACCCTTTTAAAAGGATACACTCTGCACAAACAAAAGGCTATACTACATACATATATGTACATGTATGTGTGTAAATATGTGTGCGCCTCTTTGACTAAATAAAACTCTCCAAATAATCAAAGTTGATAAATGAATTACAAGTTATAGACCTCACTAAAATAAATATAAATGGATTAACAAAAACCTTTTAAGAACAAAGAGAATATTTTGGAATTTGTATATCCTTTACTCCTAGACTATAGGGGTATATTGTATTCGTTACGGACAAGGAGACATATGTATTCGACCATAAAAGGATATATATTTTTGATCATTATCAACATTCGAGTCGATACAGCTTTAACAGTGTAAAGGAAGAAAACTTGTTATATCATGAAGTGTACAATTGTTTCGTTAAATGGCAGATCAAGTTTATTTTTAGTTTTAATTCGCACCACTACATCAAATATTTAGCTGGAATAGGAACGGTCGATATATATCGTATATGTCGTATATATCCATTCCAAATATAGTTCACATTGATCCACTACCATATATCATATATAGCAACGATCGTTTGAAAATTAATTTACCAATTTTTGATTCAAATTGGTTCACTTTATATACTTATTTATACCCTATACTTACTTGCAGTAGTAGAGTCTTCCCTCTTTTCCCACATGCACTGACCAGCCAGTTTTGAGTTTATCCTGTACCGCCTCCAGGTGTCGATCAATTTCGCCCCAATTTCCGATGGCAAGGCTGCTTGCATGAATCTGCCCCAAAATGGGGCCATAGATGCCACCAACCTCAATTCCGGAGTTGACGGTGTCCGCTGTTGTTGCTGCTATCGTCGTCGACGTCGTCGTTGTCGTCGTTAACGTCGTTAACGTCGTTGACGTCGTTGTCGCCTGTGTTCCGGTCTCTGACAGACTTCCGGTCGTTTCTTGTGCAGCTACCGAGGAGGGGGAGGAGGAGGAGTTGAGGAGAGTTGGGTAGGCGTTCGCTTTGGTGTTGGCGTTCACGCTGCCATTTGATGTTGGCAACGTTGTCAATTGTGGTGATGATGTTCTTGTCAGTAACAGGGGCTTGGACGCGCCCACATTGGACGCCTGTGAGCTGGCATTTTGTAACGGATAGACATCACTATTCGAACGCCCCGAAGGCAGTAACATCATTGAAACACATTCGCTGCAAAAGAGAGAGGGAAATGGCCGTTAAGTTAAGTTAAGTTAAGTTAAGTTGTTGTCAGGCCATTTTCACACAATGTATGGGTACTCTTCAGTACACTTTGAGAAAAACGGTTTTAAGATTTTAAGAATTCAAGAATTCAATAGAAATCATATTTGAATTTGTAATCAACAGTTTATATGATAGATTTAAATTTATCACTGCTAAAACTTAGAGCGATTACAAAAGATCTGTTAAAATAAATTTCTGATTATTAAACCTATTGCACAATTTTATTGAGCAAATATGTGTATAATTTTACAGAATTTCACATCTATAAAAAATTTGATATAAATGTTCCTCTAGAATGTAACATATTTAAATAAAATATGTTGCTATTTGCCTTGGGTATTTCCAGTGATAAAAAGCACAAAAATTATAAATAAGAAATATTTGGGAATTTTCTTTCAGTGTAAGAGCTGGCCACAAATCACATTCCCCGACGTTGACCTAGTTTTGTAAACAGGCTCGTCCTAGCCTGGCCCATAAGCCAACATCCATGCAACATCTGCATCGGGATGTTGTTGTTTTTGCAGTTGCTGTTGCTGTTGCAGTTGTCTGGCTTTTGCGAGAAACAGGTCTCTTCGCCTCTCAATTCCCAGACCCAGATGATCACAACAAGCTTGCACATGGTGGGATAGGTTCAGGTTCACTCAAGCTGCTCTCGGGGCCAAGTTGAGCAGCCTGTTTATAGTGTTATGACACAATTTTGGATTTACTTGAGCATTGCACAAGCATCTTAGCGAAATGCTTAAAAAACTAGTTCAGCAGAAAGAAAATAAAATAAAAACAATGAAATTAATCAAACTGATGTTTACTGTTACTCAAGTCGAAGAAACTAGTTCGAAAGTAATGCGAATTGTTTAAAAATACTGAACAAACTGGTGCAGTAGATCAAGGACAACAAGTTCTATAATATTCCTCTCAGTTATTTGCATTTGGCGCTGCCAACTTGTTAAAATATTAGAGGAAATCCTTTCCTGTAAATAGTAGTCATGTTATCAAATTCATAGGATTGTTATTAACAAATTATCAATTAAAACAGTATTCGTAGATAATACAGAAATTAATAAATTAAATGTTTAAATATTAGTTTTAAATAAAAATGGAAAAATAATTGTAATGTCGTAATTATTATTTTAGAACTTGTAATAGTTTCCATCCCTGTTCTTGTTTTTAACTTTTGAAAGACAGTCTGGCATAAACTTGCCTTTGTGGACTCTTATTTCTCAATTAATCAATAAATTTTATGAATTTAATGTCCGACCTTGAAGATCTGAAAGCTGCTTAAGCACTGAAATCTTTGAATGCTTAAGCAGAAGGGCTTAAATCTCAGTCAACTCGGCTAAGGAATGGAGTTGATCCTTTAAGCGCATTATCCTTATTTTATTCATATTATTTCAAAATATTTATCAATATTATAGGCTTTTTGTCAAAGCAATCATTTATGTAATGGTTTCTTTGATATTTGTTTAGTTTTCAAAGTGACTTTGCATTGCGTGTTTGAATCCTGGTCCAATAAACTACAGACTGCATTTTTTTGTAACGAGTTTTGCTGACATGGCCTGGCCAGATACGAGCATGGATGTGGTTATTGGCGACAGATTTGGTCATGGCAACGCCCGATAGTCGAGTGGAATGGATGAGGCCAAACAAAGAACCAAATAGCGAAGACAACAGCAAAATGAGTGTGTGTCTGTACGTCTGGTTTTTGCTTGAGCTATTTCATTCAGTCTGTTGGAGTCGGATCTGGAGTTGCAAGACCATGAGAGTGTGGCAAAGATGTGGCATCAATAAACGAGATACGACAGAAAAAGCCAAGCACAGAGCAAACAGGGAGATGTCCATTAGACAAGCAGGCGATGGTAAGGACCAGTAGCTGCTCATGATGTTCATGATGATGATGACGACAATGCAGTGACGGACGGATGGATGGACGGACGGAGGGAGGAGGAGCTGCCCGCTAAGTAACGGCTTGGCAAACAACGGCAACTGGCAACTGGCAACTGGCAACTGACAACGACATGGTCAAGTTCTATCTTCTTTTTTTCATTTTCTTCATTTGCGGTGTAAAAGTTTTATAAACAACTTTACACACATGCTCCACACACACATAGACACACACACACACACAACAACTCACTGAAAACTGGAGCACTTGAAAAATGTTTTGAATTACATTTTTGTTCAGTGCTTTTGAATTTGTCTTTGTTTGGAGTGCGACAAGGCAAGTGCGAAAATGTTGATAAAGTTTTGTACTTGCTTGAGCATTTCTGGAATTTTTCAAGTATAATTCAAGTCGAGTTCCCTAAATAAGTAGACAATTAAACTTCTACATATTGAAATCGATAATTCTCAAAGGATCTATCAGGAAATTTGAGTAAGGATTATACCTAAACCAAACTAAAGAAAAAGTTACTAATTTTAGATAAATAATTTAATCGTAATTGAAATATACGAAATCTGTAAAACTAAAAGTTGTACTAATTGATAAATAATAATAATTTGAAATAACACTGAAAAAGATACATCCTTAAGCTATAATTTTGTTTTATACTTAACCATACTCAGAGATTGTATTTGTATAATCAAGTATGACCGTCATTGTTGTTCCGCAGCTCTTTAAAGTTTCAATAGGAACTGAACTGTCGCACTGTCGGAAACAAGTTGATGAGTGAAATTCAATAACGATTTGTTCCAATATGTGTAACAGTTGAATGGGAACCCAAGTTAATCTGTCCCATCTTGTCAGAGGGAAACGCAACTCAATTCAATTTGAGGCACTGTCACACAACTACATACGAGCTCTATAGTATCAATGAGTACCAACATTTTTGCTTTAGCCTAAATGCTTTTATGCTGGGCCTCAGTGTAACCAATACGAGAGACACATACATTTGGTCATGGAGCTCAGTGCGAAATAGAAATAGATGGAGGCTAGTGAAAAAGAGGAGCAAAAAGGTGGGGATGGGAAGCAGGCGGGCACTTCCAGTGAATGATTTGTGTCAACAGCAAAGGCAGCTGCAATATATGTGAATGTGGATGTGCTGAGAGCTGTGCTCCAGAGATCAGTAACAGCAGCAGCAACTGGCCAAGAATCAAGCAACCTCACATAAGCCCCAACTCGGAACTGGTCCACAACTGACATGGACAATTGTAAAATGGCATTGCGGAAATTGTTCGAGCAATGAAATGAAATGAATAGACATCGCACAGTGGAGCATTCATATACATTTTGAATACAATTATAAAATTAAATTATAGTATGATAAATTTTGATTAAAAGCTGAAAAAATAGAACAAAAATGTAAGTTTAAGTTTAAGTTTAAGTTGGTGGTATTCAAAAATGTAATAGTTGATCTAAAATTTGTTGCAAGGATTGGGGAAAACCCAGAAAAACCCAATCAGATTAAAATGAAATATGATAAAAATATATCTTCTGCTTTAATAACAATATAGTATTATCTCTTAATAAAGCTTTTGACTTCACTGTCACTAAAAATATTTGAATATTACAAATAAATAAAACCAATTCATATCTAATTAGTGACATTGGTAATGTTTTTTCTTTAATTTTTTTCTCAAAAAACTTAACTTTTTTAACGAACCATTTTATGAATATTTTCCCATAGTGCCAGACGATGATGCGATTAAACAAAGAAGAAATAAAGTAATAACAACATGAAAAGCAAAAATTCTTGGCCAACTGTAAAAAAAGTCAAGCGCCGGCCGGCAATGTGTTGAAAAGCACAAATTGTCCCAGTTTGAGTTCCAGTTTCAGTTGGAGAACCAAACAAAAGGCAGCCATTCGACCGGTGAGTGGGTCCCCTACTTATCACCCATTTCATGGCAAGAATAATCTCTTTGTCAAAAGAAATTAAATACAATTTGTGTGTCTGACTCTGTTGATGATTATTTTTATTATTATTTGTACTTATTAAATACAGGCAGCAATTTGCCATGCCGCAATTCGCGAGTGTAACTCGTACTCTGGATATGGTGGCATTATGGTAGCTCGACAATTGACAGTGGAGCTCAGCTCAGCTCTGCTCGTTACTTTTGCTTTTACCAATTTCATTGTGTTGTTAATTGAAAAGAAATTACAATGTCGGCAATCACAAAATACTTAATAAGAAATGAAAGTTATAATTCAACAATATTACAAACTGTACACACACTATAGAGTTACATTTTCGGAATTTATTAACCAGATACTAAATATCCCTGGAACCTTAAAGATAAATTATTGATACTTTTGATCAATCAAAGAGTGGGCAGAGCTGAACGAAAATAGTAGCTATCAACGCTGTTGATCTGCTTTTCTTTAAAATTATGATATATGTATGTATGTATGTAGATGTAGATATATAGAGGCATAATTACTTTACAGCAGGGATTAAAACCGATACGAATATCGGTTGCAGTTACGGTTTCGGTTATAATCGAATTAAGGTTTTCGGTTATAGGTTATGCAAAATCTTGGAGTATCGGTTTCGTAACGGTTATCGGTTTTTTTTTGTAAAAAAGAATAAAAATTAAGGCTTATAAGAAGCTTTATTCATTGATGTACATTAATAACGATTTAATGCTCTTTTAGCCTGGAAAACAATGTTATCTGGTTACTAGAATCGTCCAGTGTAATGTCGATTTTATTATAATTTGAACTCATATAAATTTGGTTCATTTGGTTTGATAATTTCAAATATTTTGATTTTACGGATTTTTAATAACTTTGAACTGCCACAACTTTGTCAAAAGTCAATCAATTTCCGTGCGCAATGTAAATTTGAACAAGATTTTACCTTTTAATTCGTTCTGCATTTAAATTTGGTTCATTTTGAAAATTTGAAAAATTTCGAATATTTTAGAAATTTTACAGTGTTACCCCTTATCATTTTTCGAAAAATTTCGAAATTTTCGAATTTTGAAAATGAACAAAATTTAAACGCAGATCGAATTAAGAAGTAAAATCATGCTCAAATTTACATTGCGCATGGAAATTAATTGAGTTTTGACAAAGTTATGGCAGTTCAAAGTTATCAAAGTAGCTCAGTAGCTGCGACGGCCAGAACCGAAATAAACCCTTATAAATGAATCGGTTACTAAACGGTTATTTCGGTTTACAGAGTTTCGGTACAGCGGAAAAAATTATTTTCGGTTACGGTTTCAGTTATGGTTACAAATTTCAATTGGTTTTCATCGGTTAAAGGTTACGGTTTCGGTTAAGGTTTTAATACCTGCTTTACAGACATTAAGATAACGCTTGAGTTAATTGAGAATTATAAGTATCGCATTATCAACGAAAACTGTGTATTATTAAAGAATAAATGTAATGTGAGTAGCAGACAACATGATAAAGGTATAATACACTTGTTAAGGGTATTAAGCAGTGCATTTAAATTGCTCAACATCATTTATACTGATGTCAATTGTCATCGTCTTTCTTGATTTCATTTAGCTCAAAGTAAAAGTGGAAAATGTTAACGTACATATTCACTTAGTTTGGCTTCTTGGACCCTCGCCCAACTTGGCCAAAATGAAAGTTAAATATACTCTTTTTGAATACCTTGCAGACAAAACGAACGGAATCAAAGCCAATAGCAATAACCAAGTGCAATCGTTATAAATATATATGTATGTATATATGTATACAGTTATACATATAAATGTACATATATTTATATGTGTGTGTGCCCGTAGATCCCATATAGTCATCGAAATAGTATCATGCGGTTAGTTTGCTCTTCTCTCTCTTGCGGTTGAACGTGATTTTGAAAATGTCACGCACTTGGCGACAACGACAACAAGAAAAAAAACGAAAATAAATAAATTTTCAAGTGGGGCGAACAGGGAAATCCATAATGAAACGCTTTACGTTCATTCATAAAATTTACGTTTCTCCGTAAACAAAATTTGTTGCGATGATAACAGCTAAACACGGAGAATAAAATATATGTTACGTTTTCAGAGAATTGTCAAACTATCGTTTCCACAAAATCAATTCCAGTTCCCGGAAAAATTCGAAATATCAAATGATAAGAATTTCTCAAAAAGTTTTTTGTGTTAACACTTTTAATTTGATAGAAAAATATTATACTAAAATTATTTATATATTTATAGGTGCTTAGTAAAATTTTAATTTCTAAATGAATTCAATGTATGCAAAAGTCGTCAAATCAAGTTAAATTTAATTTTGAATGTCAAATTCATATCTATCTTTTATATTATACAGACGATTCTTAAAAGGATTCGGCATGGGTAATACGTAAGTAACGTACTGGGAGCAGATGATACTTACTAATCAGATAAGTAAGATATTTCATCTTTTAACAGTATATACAACCCATACACAAAACCCGGCAAGGAGGCATCACTGTCGTAAGTCAGCTTTCCATGCTCAAGTCTCCTAATTTATTATTCTTATTCTACCTTTGCTTAGAACATTCGACACCTTCCACTTTGTGGTGAAGAGTGTTCTGGGCTTTGGAACTTTTTACTTGCCATTTGCTTTTGTCTACACTGGCTATATTGGTGGTATACTCTGTACAACTCTATTAACAATTCTGTACATCTATGGCATACATCTTATGGTAAGAAAGTGCACTCGATAAAAACACGATAATATCGATTTATTGCAGCTTCAATGCATGATTGAGGCCAGAGCTCGCAGCAGGAGCGATGATATGACAATGTCGGAGACAGTTGCCTATGCATTCGATGAAGGCTCAAAATGTTGTCGTCCTTGCTCTAAAATATTTGGTCATCTTGTGGATATTCTACTAATTGTTGTCCATTTTTCTATTGGCGTTTTGTATATCGTTTTTATTGCTGAAAATTTGAAGTCAATTGCAAATTCCGTTTGGGATAATTTGGATATTCGGATATTTATAACAATCGTAACACTTTGCATAATTCCTCTATTCCTTATACGGGATGTGTATTATCTGACCCCGCTTAACATTACTGGAAATATTTTAATTTTTTTTATCATCGTATACTATATACTTAGTGAGTCATTCAATTTAACAAAAAGCGGAACTTCAATTGTGAATTCGGATATACACTTGTACATAGGCTTTGTAATGTTTTCCTTAAGTTCGGTGGGCGTGGTAAGTTTTGTGTATTAATATTGTAGCCAGGGATTAAAACCTTAACCGGAACCGTAACCTTTAACAGATAAAACCCGATTGAAATTTGTAACCGTAACTGAAACCGTAACCGAAAATAATTTTTTCCGCTGTACCGAAACCCATAAGCCAAAACTCTTTAAACCGAAATTACCGTTTAGTAACCGATTCATTTATAAGGGTTAATTTCGGTTCTGGCCGTCGCAGCTACTGAACAACTTTGATAACTTTGAACTGCCATAACTTTGTCAAAAGTCAATCAATTTCCATGCGCAATGTAAATTTGAGCATGATTTTACTTCAAAATTCATTCTGCATTTAAATTTTGTTCATTTTGAAAATTCTAAATTTTCGAAATTTTTCGAAAAATGGTAAGGGGTAACACTGTAAAATTTCTAAAATATTCGAAATTTTTCAAATTTTCAAAATGAACAAAATTTAAATGCAGAACGAATTTAGAAGTAAAATCATGCTCAAATTTACATTGCGCATCGAAATTGATTGAGTTTTGACAAAGTTATGACAGTTCGAAGTTATTAAAAATCAGTAAAATCAAAATAATGGAAATTTTGAAACAAAATTAACCAAATTTATATGAGATCAAATTATAACATTATTTTCCAGGCTAAAAAGAGCATTAAGACTTTTTTCATGTAAAGCAACGAATAACGCTTCTTATTTTCTTCAACCGAAAAGCATAATGTTTATTGTTTTTGTAAACCGAATCCATGCCGGTATTTTTGAACCGAAACTTACAAAAACCCGATAACCGTTACGAAACCGATACTCCAAGATTTTGCATAACCGGTAACCGAAAACCTTAATTCGAGCATAACCGAAACCGTAACTGAAACCGATATTCGTTTGGGTTTTAATCCCTGATTTTAGCTGATAACGGATTTTGAAAGTTATATTTTCACAGATGGTAACCATTGAATCGAAGATGGCTAATCCAGAAGCATATTTGGGCTGGTGGGGAACTTTAAATCGTGCTACTTTTTTGACATTAATTACAAATATCATATGGGGTTTGTTTATCTACATTCAAATGGGCAATGACATGTATAGGCCCTTTTTGGAGAATATGCCAATGAGCTGGTACGTTATTGAACATTTATTTTTTGTATTTTATGATATACCTTTGAATTCGTCTAGCTTTGGCGATACTGTTAAGGTTTGCGCTGCTGTTCTTGTTTATCTAACCTATCCTCTGAACGGTTTCGTCCCCATCGATATTATTTTCAAGCAATATATATCAAAGCGTCGTGATCTCGAAAGTCCTATCTGCGTCGAAAACATTGTGCGCATTATCTTTCTTGTTCTTACTGCCATCTGTGCCCTTGCACTTCCATTCATGATCCCAGTTGTGGAGGTGATCTGTGCAATTGCCTTACCTCTTCTTAACTTAATAATTCCAGCATGTACTAAACTTTCTTTGGGATATGAGTCTAAAAAGTGGTTCTGGATTTTGTTGCACATTTCGATCATAATCCTAGGAATACTCGTCTTACTGTGTGGATTATATAAAGCTTACTATGATATTACCATCTATTATGTGAAGAAACCAATTAAGGAACCTTTTTGGGACAATGCATATGATGATGTCTTGTCTTAATTTAAATTTGTACAAATTTATATAAACTGAAGCCCTTTTTACTTTGAATGCAAAATTTAAGATATACATATAAAGTGTTGTTAATACGATTATATAAAAATACCCTTGCTTGTCTCTTTCGAAATTCGTGTAAAGGAAACTTTAAAACAATAAAGAGACACAAAGTAAACTGAAAAAGAGTTCAATGATTCGACTTCAATCAGCAAGACTTTCAGTCTGGGCCATTATCAGACACGCTTGATTTAACCGGAGGCGCCCCAAAGCATGCCGCATATTACAATATAACTTGTTATGGGTCTCTTCTATGTTTCTCGGTAAAACTTTTAATTGATATATCCACGGTACATGAACAACAATAACCACAAACAGTGATGCCAGCATTTCTAAGGAATATAAATATAAATGAATAAGTGAAAATTTCCTTAGGCTCTTTGATTTGTGGCTCGAAGATCTTTTGTCGGATCACGCCGGATACACATTCTATATTACATAGTTCACGATCACAAACAACCTTTTTTCTATATTGCAAATATACTGATACAAATCGCAAATTTCATTACGCTTTTTCAGATAATTTAAGTTTAAATTATTCAGTTGACTTTGCTGGTATTTTAGATGTCATACTAATTTTCTATGCATCTTAAATGTTTGTATTTATGTGTGTCAGATTTGACGGGGTAAAAGTTGACTTGGTAACACTGCAATCCTAAGTCCACACACACATACACACACGCACACATATGACATCAAAATTCAGAACAAACTTGACCTAGAAATGAAATTTTAACAAGTTTGTAACAAACCTAATCACACATCCACTGAGACGGCAACAAATTCTTCTTCAACCAGACGATGATTGACAATTGAACGTCTTTGAAAGTTGAGTGAGTGTGTGTGTGTGTGTGTGTTGTGGGTAAGTGACACACCATGTCATACTGTATTGACAAAACTTTTTAATAAACATAACACAACTGTCACATGCAACAAACGAACTGAGTTTCTAAGCGATGACGAAGCCGCCACCTGACGTGACATGACGTTCCACAACGTCTCGCTTTGAGTCGACTCGACTCGACTCAATTTGACTTGACTTTGCTCGACTCTCATTCCGCTTATTGGTAGATTTTCCTCCCGCACCTGAGCAATGAAATGCAATTTTCACGTACACAAGTCACATAGATCGGTACAGGGAGTGGGTCCAATAAGGTTGACTTCTTGACTACCCTGATTGATTTCAGCATATTTATCAACACTTTTCGCCCAACCAATAACAAGACCAATAGCTAAACATCATCGTCAGGTTTTTGGGGATTTGCTTTCTTCACGTCCACGTACACAATCCAATTTGAGTTCTATATGTGGAAACGTATTTCTAGCGTCACGAGCCGAGTTATTGATGTGACCTTTCATAAGATTCAGACAACTTCTATCTTTGTAGGCAGCTAATGTGTTAACTCAAAAAATGATAGTTGCATCTTGTAAGGCTGCAAACCACTAAAATTTTAAGGAGCACCAAACAAATTAAAGCTTTCTGCGTAATTAGTCTCTAGTGTGATTTTGAAAGTTATTCTTTATTAAAGCAATGCCTTAATAAAGATGAATATTTAAATCGTTTATGATTATCAACGCATTATTGGATTTAATATTCCAGTTAATTAACTTTAATGCGATTAATCGAATGCATCATTAAATCACTTTTGTTATTCTTAAAGCTGATTAAGGTTTGTGGTACATTTTCCAGGACAGATAAAGAGTTAATTATTATCGGAATTAATTGACTTTAATTATTATTAATATTAATTAATAATATTATTTCTGCCCTGCTATTTCACTCGAGAAAATGTTTCGAACTCATTAGGTACAATTGAAGTTCATTCCATTTATAATTTTCTCATTAAATATTAGTCATTTGAAATATATGTAGTTACTGCCTGTTTAAACCAGACACACATTTAAAGTTCATTGAATTGTGATAAAGACTATTAAATTTATTTGTGTGTGCATATAACCATGTATTGTATGTTGGCACAACGTGACGTATACGTAACAAATTTGTAATTGCTCAACAACACGTGATAAAGTTGAACATTCTGCCATTTTGTTTGTCAATATGTTAATTAAACGCTAAAGGCAAAACCATTTAGCAATTCAAAGTAGCTTAAACTCAAATTTCACATTCTACTCATACACAAATATTTATTAAACCAACAACAAATATAAATATATGTAAATAATCGAATATTCAGTAGCTGTCTTTGCACTTGGTCAATCAGTTCAAGTTGAGAACTTATCCTTTTGAATGGCTCTTTAATTGTGTAAACACATCCCCCAACGCAGTTAACAGTCAACAGACAACTGTCAACGGTTTGGAAATTTCTTTCCAAAGTGCGACATTTGCCTAAAATGGCCCACTAACACTTAACAAACAAAATAGCTCGCAAAATGGCAGCGAAAACAAGCAACAACAAAAACAGACACCAGAGTCCCAAAGGAGGAAAAGTGAGGTAGAAGATCTCCACATAAAAGATGCTTCTGTATCATTAACAGCTGTTCACATGACACATGACAGCCGACAAAAATATGCGTCTCCCAAATTAGAGCTGGCCGCGTGTCGTGGTCCCCTTTCGTGACACGAGCATGGAATACATTACACGAAGAACCCAAAAATCTTTTGATGTTTTATTACAACCCTAGAAAAATAGGCATGAATCATATAAATGGATGTAGGTGTTGTTAGCCCAGTAAAGAGTCTATTTTATCTATTTAATATAAAATGTTTGTGTTGATTGGCGATGGAAATCATTTTAAAGTCCAAACGGTAAGTCCTAGGTTGCAAAAATTAATATATTAATTATAATTATAGTATTTGAACTTGCCACAATTATAAAATTCCCTTGAAAATAAATTTTTTTGTATACATTATTTAAATCAGGATTTTTACAAGACAGATTTTTATGTGGCAATGTGGGATCGAACCCAGTTATTTTTAAAACTGAAATCATGTTGTTTTTGTCACGATCTCATCTCTAACCGAGTCTTTCTTTTGACAATGAAACACGTTCACACACACACACATACAACAGAAGAATTTTCCGCGCGCCGCTTTCGCTAATGTCTGTGAATGAACTCCTTGACACAATTAGGAGTAAAGTGAGAGAGGAAAAGTGTATGCGTGTGTGTATGTGTGTGTGTGTCAAATGGATAGGAGGTCTGCAGGGGGAGTTTAACAAAAAAACTTGGGAAACATTTCAATGCCAGGGCAGGTGACAACAATTTGGAACACGCCCATCCTCCCGACGACGACGACGACACAACTTGGAAGTCAGCTCAAAATAATGGACACAAATTGCAAAGTTGTTTAATGTGCAGACCGAGACCTCACAGCAATTTGTCGTCCTTCATTTTGGTGGGGGGGAACGGGAGGGACAAGGCATGCGGCATGCGACAAGTTTCGAATGCTCTTGGCCACTTTTGGCGGCAATTGGCAAACGGCTAAGTTATTGATTTTGTGAATTTAACGGTTTTATGGTTTATTGGCCAAGTCAATTGTGCGCCATTTGTTTTTTGCCTTTAGCAACGGCTTTGCCTTTTCACTTAACCGTAATGTCATTTCGATTTGGCCCCTTACAAATCGACCTTCGACAAATCGTTGACTGATATCCCTCTCGCCCCATCTCACTAACTGTTTGCCAGCAAATCTTGAAATACCCTAACAATGCAAAATAAGATAAATTCAGTAGTTTCCATATTACGGAATATTCTAATTTAAGAAGAAATCTTTGTTTTTGCAAATGTTGAATATTTAATAAATAATATAAAAATGTAAATAATAATAACATAAATACTATTTATGTATATTATTATATATAGACTACATATCAGTATTTAATAACTATTAAAAACTTGGTTTAAACTTTAAAGAATGGTTTATTACAGGGATTAAAACCTTTACCGAAACCGTAACCTTTAACCGGTAATACCCGATTGAAATATTGTAACCGTAACTGAAACCGTAACCGTAATATTTTTCCGCTGTACCGAAACCCATAAACCGAAATAACCGTTTAGTAACCGATTGATTTATAAGGGTTAATTTCGGTTCTGGCCGTCGCAGCTACTGAGCAACTTTGATAACTTTGAACTGCCATAACTTTGTCAAAAGTAAATCAATTTTTATGCGGAATATAAATTTAAGCATGATTTTACCTCCAAATTCGTTTTGCATTTAAATTTTGTTCATTTTGAAAATTCCAATTTTTTCGAAAAAATCAAAAAAGATAAAGGGTAACACTGTAAAATTTCGAAAAAATTCTATTTTCAAAAATTTTCGAAAATTAAAATAATGTAAATGCAGAACAAATTTGGAGGTAAAATCATGCTCAAATTTACATTCCGCATAAAAATTGATTGACTTTTGACAAAGTTATGGCGGTTCAAAGTTGTCAAAGTTCAGTAAAATCAAAATAATCCAAATTTTCAAACCAAATTAACCAAATTTATATGAGATCAAATTATAGTAAAATCGACATTACACTGGATCATTCCAGTCACCAGATAACATTATTTTTCAGGCTAAAAAGGCATTAAGTTTTTTTGCAAGTAAAACAATGAATAAAGCGTCTTATTTTGGTCAACCGAAAACCTTAATTTCTTTTTTTTTGTGAACCGAAACCATACCGGTATTTTTAAACCGAAACTTATAAAAACCCGATAACCGTTACGAAACCGATACTCCAAGATTTTGCATAACCGATAACCGAAAACCTTAATTCGATCATAACCGAAACCGTAACTGAAACCGATATTCGTTTCGGTTTTAATCCCTGGTTTATTATCTAAAAGTGATATAAAAACCAATCTTGTCTCTTTGGCTACAGAGGATTTGCCAGTCGAGTCATTTGCCAAAGTGTTTTGTGAATTAGCCGCTTATGCGAAACAACAATAATAAGAACGATAGCTTTAAGGTGTATGTGTCTGTGTGTTTGTGTGTGAGCTGAAAGCAGGCAAGCAATTTACTGCATACATTGAGGGCGTTCCGGAGGCAATTCCGCTTTTGCGGTCACGGGGCTAAGCTGAGCGGGAAGGGAAGGGCAGTGGAGTGGCATATACGAAGTTGCAGGGGCGTTGCCAATCAGGCGAGACTAACAGAAAGACGCAGCAAGTGGACTACGACTTTGGCTATCAATGAAGAACCATTTGACCTTTACGTTTATCCCGCTTGCCTCTTATCAGACCCATGACGTTAAGGTTGCAAAGTTCCTCCTTCTTTCTTCCCTCCGCTGGCGAACAGATTAGAGCTGAGCCAGACAAAAATACTGAATAGAACTCACATAATCGCATAGTGGAGTCAACTTTTGGTATAACTTGAAAGTTTCTGCACAGATTCCAGTGTACGAAAGTTTAACAAATATTTTGCAAAAACTTTTTTAGAGAAAACGGAACGAAGAATAGGAAAAATCAAATGCTCATAAAAAGGAGACAAAACACTTGTCCTAATGCCTGTTATTTTGTAGAGAAATCTATGAGCCAATCAAATTGACAAAGTTATTATATTCTAAGAAATAATGGTAATTGTCAAGAAAATGCTGCGGAATATTCAAATTAGCTGGATATTTTTTATATTTATTTGCAATGAATTCTATAAATAAAATGGAAAATGAAAAAATGATTGCACAAATGCTTTTTAAATGTTGTATTTCTCTATTCAATCTTGTCTCAACTTGCACAATCACGTTCGATGGAGAAGAAGCGAGTAAAATGCACAAGTTGGGGGTGGTACAGGTGTTTCTAAGGGCTGAATAGAGGTATTCGACGGTAACGATGGAGACAACAAGGGCACAAACAGAGCTGGAATGCTGAAATGTGACCATGGAGGGCTATAAAAATAATTAAGTTGAGGTGGTAAAATGCACAACGTTGGAGAACAGCGATGAAAATGTCAAGTGAAGTTGAAAATTGCATCGCAAGGAAAATGTGCATAACAAAAAGAGATTGTGAAATAAGAAAAGATTAAAAGCAAGTGTAATACTATTTAACATGTATTTCATTACGTAAATATTATTATTCCAGCGAAATTTAAACAGCGTTAAACTCAAAGACAAAGAAAGTTTTCTTGTCTTACATCATTTTCATTATTTTTGCTATTTTGTATAAGCCAATTTCACTTGAAAAGCCTTGACAGCGCATTATGTACATATTTATTATTTAAAATTTTGAATTCCTTAAGCTGTCAGACGACGACAGAGACAGTCGAAATCACAATTGAATTTAATTTCATTGTTGTACTTAAGTTTACAACAGACAAATAAATAAACGTTGCAGGATTGTAAAATATTAATAATATTTAAGAGTATTATGTGCTATCGTTGCAGTGCATAACAGGCTTAAGACAATTAAGCTAAGATGGGCTTAAAGGAAATATAATTAATTTATAATTTAAAAAGAAAACAAATTAAAAGGACATAGTGTTGTTTCCGAAAGGATTAACTACTATGTATGTCTATATACCAATATTCAAAGAATCAAACCATTGATTGACAAATTGTGTAATCCAGGATTATATCGAAATTGTCGGGATTCGAACTATTAATCCTATAGCTGCCGTGTGAACAATGAGCTGTTGCAGAAGCAATTTATGCAACGAAAAGCTGTTAATTATTTTAGCGATATCCTTAGGCAGTCAAGTTTACTCTATTGATCCAATATCAGTGCACACCTTGGGCAGGTTTTGCAAAAAGACTCGATTTGCATGACAAAGCGCTGCTCTGGCTATAAATACAAACACAATTAAACACACACCCACCTGCAAACACACACACACATGGACAAATTCGAACACACAGACAGTGGACACATATATGTAGAAAGATAGAGCAGGACGCACAGGAACAAAGGACCTGACAGCAGTAAACGCCCCCAAGGCGCACATTAATTACAACTTCCGGTTTTGCTCCGATAACGGAAAAAAGCGTTCGTAAACTGATTGACTGATGGATTGGATTGAATTGGATTGAATGAATGAACGAATGACGTTTGATGAGTTTGACTTAAAAGTCACGTTCAGTTAGTTGCAAAAAAAACACAAAAATAAAGAAAAGGAAAAGTGCGCAACTGCCAACTGGGAAATCCAGACAGATAGACAGATAACACTTGGTATAACTGCGAATCGCCCCCACAGATTTTATGGAATGACAGCAGACGCATGCAATCAATAAGTGGGTGATGCAGGTGGAAAGAGAGACAGAGACAGATACAGCGAAATAAAGAGAGAGAGAGAGAGAGAGAGAGCGATTCGGGGGTGTTGAAGTTGTGTTCTGTTTTCCCGACTGTTTATTCAGTCTGAGGCAATTTTTGTTTACAAGATACAATTTGTTAACAAGTGCGAAGTCAAAATGAAAGAAGAAAATCATTTAGTAAAATTGGGAAATTAGTGCAACACACACGCATACATGTGTATATGTACATACATATGTATATATTTCAAAATACCACAAACAATGCCAACACTCCGTAGTGGTTTTTTCTTTTGGCCTCCGTTGGATGGAGGTGTACCAAAGGGATTATTGACTGGTAGCAAGTTTATTTTACGCTCAATGAGCTCAGCCGCAAAATCGATCGATTTAAATCAAAATGCTGGCAAGTGGATCTGGGTTGGGGTTGCTTTGGAGTTGGGTCATTTGCTGTCTGAGGCTCACTCACACGCCTGGCGAGGCAGGTCGCGGAGCACCATGAATGGGAAAGCGCGCATATGGCCAACAGACACAGACACAGCCGACAGCCAATGCGACTGATTGGGAAAACTGGGAACCCGTTGACGTTGACGTTGATGGTGATGTTGACGCTGTTGCTTCGCTAGCTCGTGCCGCATTATATACCCACATATACCCACATATACATACATATATATTGTGTGTGTGTGCGTGTTGGCGATATTTTTAGACCCTTCGACGTCTCAGCTATAAATATTATTTCTATTTTATTACACATTTTTTCAATGTGATTTTCTACAACATTTTTTCCCTGTTGTTTCAATTTTTTTTAACGCTTCGGACAGCACCCAATGTCCATAAATTTTGCAGTCAACAGCCAAAATGTATAATATTTTCCATAAATTTGTACATAAAAGATACACATACATGTGATACGTATATGTATGTAGTCATCTATAATAAGAGAACATCTGTAGCGCATCACGTGCCAATCATGTCCAGCTTATATTTATGGCTTACATAGCAGGACATTCTCATCCAAAGGATACCACTAAATAAAATCGATGCTCGATTAAAAGTATAGTATAAAACGCATTAGAGAATGAAACCCATCATAATATCAACGGCAGCAAATTGAAAGATCGTAAATAGAATATAAATGTTGCTACGATTTTATGATTATGACAAGCATTCTCGTAAAAGATACAAAACGCGTTCAAGCATTGATTTGAGAATAGCTTTTCGTGGCACGAAACATTGCTTTGAGTTAATTTTACAAGTTGGAAATCAAGCTTAAAAACATGAAACATTTCATTTTATTTACTTGGACAACTAAAAAATAATTAAAAAACTTTAGTCGAAACCATAACCTTTAACCGATTGAAATTTGTAACCAAAACTGAAACCGTAACCGAAAATATTTTTTTCCACTGTATCGAAACCCATAAACCGAAACTTTTCAAACCGAAATAACCGTTTACTAACCGATTCATTTAAAAGGGTTAATTTCGGTTCTGGCCGTTGCAGCCATGGAAACAACTTTTATAACTTTGAACTGCCATAACTTTGTCAAAAGTCAATCAATTTCCATGCGCAATGTAAATTTGATCATGATTTTACCTCTAAATTCGTTCTTCATTTAATTTTTTTTAATTTTCAAAATTCGAAATATTTGAAATTTTTCGAAAAATGATAAGGGGTAACACTGTAAAATTTTGAAAATTAACAAAATTTAAATGCAGAACGAATTTAGAGGTAAAATTGTGCTCAAATTTACATTGCGCGTGGAAATTGATTGACTTTTGACAAAGTTATGGCAGTTCAAAGTAATTAAAAATCACTAATATCAAAATATTTGAAATTATCAGACCAAATGAACCAAATTTATATGAGTTCAAATTTTAATAAAATCGACATTACACTGGACGATTCCAGTAACCAGATAATATTATTTTTCAGGCTAAAAAAGCATTAAGTTGTTTATTATGTAAAAAAATGAAGAAAGCTCCTTATTTTGATCAACTAAAAACCTTAACTTTTGTTTTTTTTTTGTGAACCGAAACCATACCGGTATTTTTAAACCGAAACTTATAAAAAACCGATAACCATTACTAAACCGATACTTCAAGATTTTGCATAACCGATAACCTTAATTCGAGCATAACCGAAACCGTAACTGAAACCGATGTTCGTTTCGGTTTTAATCTCTGTATAAAAGACAGTAATTCTTTATTCTTTTAATCAATAAAATAAACCGCTCTTTCGCTCCCCTTCTCTCTCTCAGTCAATATGTATATTTATTTTTCAACCATTTATTGCTCATCTTTCCTTAACTCCCATCGTCTCTGTTTCATTCCTATATCCATCTCAGATGTAAACAAATTATAGCTTGACCTATCATAATGGACATTCCTGTCAACAGTCTCCTCGTCTACTTTCCTTCCACCCGCAAGTGAACATTATTTATGTATAATTTTAACATTGTATATTCTTTCTTCCCGCCCTCAAGAGCATTATCATTATCAGCATTCAGCCATCTTAAAATGACCTAACACAATAGACTGTGTTTTTATTGAGCCTGCACAAATATTGATAAGAGTCGAGACAAAATTTTAATAAACGTTTTGGACTCAGGCAATACCAAACAAGAAATCTCAAACATTGATTCTTACAACTTTTATACCTTATTTCACACAACAGTTAAATTTGTCTATACATTCAGATTGAACTTGTTTTCTGTTTTCCGTTCTCTGTTTTTCTGCTTTCTGTTTCGAGTTTTGTTTTCTTATTTGTTTTAGTCAGTCGAGTTCGTTGGATGCACTAAGCGGAATTCTCCTGAAATCGGTTTCATCTTGATAACACGCTTTGGTATTTACTTTTTCTCTCAACGATCTTTCCCTGTCTCTCTGTCTCTCGCTTCGAGGATCGTCAAATGAACGAAGAGTTATGTTACGAGCTGTACGTTAACTTAACGACAAGACTGTCACTCATAGTATTTCCCCACTCAGTTCCTCGCCTCTCTCTCAATTTCAACTTTGTCTATTTGTGGGCGCTAAGGGTCTTTTGTTGTCTTCAAGATGTTGCCATTGTTTTCTTTTGGCTACAAAGACAAGTGATCTTTGTTCTGTTAAATGTTCAGCATGAATTTTGTTTTTCCTATACGATTTTATACTGTTTTTTTATGTTTCTATGTTTTTTTTTTGCTCGTAGTTGGCGTAAAAAAACATTGCCAAAGGCCTTGAGATTGAATACAACATTTGGAAATAAATATAGAATATTTAGCTAAATGATCTTTAAAAAAATAAAAGTTCATTAACGCAAACATTTGTCGGAAATCTTAAGATAATAAAAATTAATATAGAAATATGTCGAAATTTTTTATTTCTCTACAAAGGGGCTTATCAGTTTTTTTTTTAAATTTTAAAGTTTTGCAGCCTTGATTATTATAATTACTGTTTTCCTATAAGTGTCCTATATCTTCAGTATCTTCACTTGCTTATAATATTTGATTCGATTATTTAAATGTTAATATACCTTTCAAAGCATTTAATCCGCTTTTATGACCACTTAATGACTTACTCTCTGATTTTTTTCTCACCCTTGTTTCCGCCCCCTGGAAATTCTATTGTTGCAATGCCATAAAAGTTGACCAAGTTGTGGCCTTACCAACGAAAAATATACATATAAAAGTGAGCTAATTTACTTTTCTCAGCGGTTTTTATGGGTCTCCATGAAACACCAGGAAGATTGAAATGGTTTCGGCCATAGTATGGTGTGGCATGGTTGGTTTGTCTGGGAATTTCTCACAGTGTACACAACAGCACATTGTACTGAAACATAAATTCACTTTATTAAATAAAGCTACAGCAATAGCAATAATTCTTTGGCGCATTTGTAAGTGGTCTTCAGTTCCGCTCTTCATCGCCGTTGTCTGCGTCGGTGTCGGCGTCTTGGCGTCATGGTGGGCGTCCGAAATGGTTGCTATTTTGTCTATAGTTTCTTTATAGTATCTGTTAAGACGACCACGCGGCAGTCAGTCAGTCAGTCAGGCAGGCAGGCAGTCGAGTTTACTTAACAGAAATAATTATGTGGGATACACACAGCAACATTTCCACCACCAACAACAACATCGCGCAACTAAATTAAGCATATTTTAGCTATTTTTATATAGTTGAAAATATAATAATGCCATCTCCGCAGTCGCTGCTTCTTGCCGTTTGTTAATGGCTTTGAAATGAACGAGGAGAGCAATCCCAGACATGACGAGGCCACAGACATAGCCAAAGATGAAACTCTTTCGCAACGATGCGACGCGACGTCGGACCGCCAACGACAGCGACAACTTCCACCTGCATAAAAAAGCGTATGAGAAGAGGCGTCGTCATCTCATCATCATCCTCATGATCATCTCAGCATCAGCAGCAAAGACCCGCACTCCCTTTTTTTAATACCAATTAAATATATGTTTGCATGTATACCCTGTACTAAAATAGTTTCTTGTAGTTCTAGGGTTGTCTCAATCGATCGATGGAATGCGCAGAAATTTTTGAATATGAATTAATAAGTTAAAAAACCGTATTAAGCAGAGCTCAATATAGAAACAATGCTTTACAAAACAGTTTATATGCGGAATATTTTGAAGCTACTTTGAGATACTTTTACTTGAAGATACTTTTTTTCCTTTATGTTTCAGTTGAGAAATTGTATCTATAATAAAAATTTTTTCTTGTTCTTGTTTTTATAATTAAACGCAACAGCTTCTAGAATTTAAAACATTCTTCTACTTTGCAGGGTATCTTCCATTTGAGCACTATCAACTATAAGCTTAATTCTTATTTGCTTCTTTTCTATAATTTATTTTTAAAATCATCCCCACAACAGACTTGCAACTTACAAAGACGCAAAGCGGCAAAAGAAAAAAAAGCTGAGAAAAAAATGAAAAGAAAAGAAGAAAACTGAAAACAACGAAGGAAAAATTGACACCGGAAGTGGCTGCCTCATCTGCGTTGAATGTGGCACTGACTCTCAACGGCGAGACAAATTACTTGATTTGCATATGTATGTACATTACATATACAAGTATCTATATTATACTACATATATATAGTATACTCTTTAAGCCAAAGCCGAGTCCCAACCCCAATCCCCAAATAAAGAAAAACATCTCAGCATTGTCATTTTCATTTTTCTGCTTGCTTTTCGTATGGAAATTCATCAAAAATGTTTTTCATTTGGACGAACGCGCGCGCGCTCGCAAATTTGAAGCGCAGCCAAGCGCAACAACATAAACAGCAACACAAGGGGGAGGCAGAGGGGGAAGTCGTCAGCTAGTAAGGGGAAAAAGGGGGCAGTAGACGCTGACAACGCCCACAGCTACTGGGGTCTGTCAGTTAGACAGAGCAGTCAGAGCAGCGGCTTAGCCAGAGTCACTTTGCCATCCCATTCAATCATCCATTCGTTCATTCGTTCATTCATTCACTCATTCATTAATACCCAAAGACGCCGTAGCGGCAATTGTTGTTTTTATTACGCGATTCACTTTTATTTCTCTAGATTGCATCCAACTTAATCCCAATAAGATGTTAGCGATTCCGTGTCCGCATCTTCTGTCTTGCTATGGGGCAGCGATTACCGCAGCAACAACAAACAGCAACAACAACAACCACAATAATAACAACAACTAATACAAATGTAAGAAAATTGAAACTGTTGCACAGTGACGCAAACTTGCCCCAGAAATTCGACTGTCGACATGTTTATCAATAGTTTAGCTATTACTTAAGATATTTACGGCACATCAACAGCTCATTATTTACAGCTCA
Source organism: Drosophila kuntzei (assembly GCA_035042165.1). Classification (NCBI taxonomy): domain Eukaryota; kingdom Metazoa; phylum Arthropoda; class Insecta; order Diptera; family Drosophilidae; genus Drosophila; species Drosophila kuntzei. Next base: position 6,339,800 of record JAWNLU010001684.1, on the reverse strand, counting down.
AGTCATAAACTAAAAATATAACCATAATGTTTTTCAAATATATATTTCATTTTGTTAATGATTACGCAACATGTTTCCAGCTGTTCGAGTTGTAGAAGTTGGCGTTTAATTAATAAAGTAAATATGTTTTATTGTTGATACAGGTGAACAAACACAGGTAAACATTAAACAAATTACCTCTGGGTCTATTTGTTTTCAATAATTGTTACAATAATCATCAAGGCTTGATGCATACATATTATATCTACATATACTTATAACATATATGTATATATTTTTATATTGAATTACATGCATAACCAATCAGATCTCTGTGAGATTAATAAACTGGCGCCATGTTTATACAATTGTGGTTAAGATTTTGTAGGATTAGATTGTTATCAGAAATTACTGAACCGCCTTAACCTATATGGCACACAGTAGCTCTCATTTCTCTCAAGTTTAAAATTGTATATTATTGAATGGTTCAAGGGTTCTTTTCTAGGTACATATGTATATGATAAGTTACTATAGATGGCAATATAAACGAGAATAATATTCAGTAACAAAAAAAGAACAAAAATAAAGATGAAATTGCAAATTGTTTAATCAAAATATACAATTTATAAAATTCTTTTTCCTTGAAATTAACTGTTTGATCGATAAGATTACAATCCTGAGTGAAAAACATTTTTATTTATCTCAGATGCTAAAAAATGTATTTATTTAAATCTTAAGTAATCACTTGGAAAATGAGAGGGTATCGCCCAGTCTTTCATTTAAGCTCCGTCAATGTATCAGGTAGATTGATTATACAATTGGTTCTATCATCAAATCAATCAGCTAAATTAATCGGCTTATCAGCACGCTTCATTTAAAGCTGTCTGGGCTCGTATCAACCTGTTGTAATGTTCTGGTTTCAATTATTTTAATAGTTAGCTTCAACCCACACAAATATACAAATTGTCAACTCAGTGCAATGTCAACATCAAAGTAACAACAACAATGAAATGGACACGCAGGGAAAATGAGAAACAAATTCACACAAACTGTCTGATATACAGATACAGATACAGTTGCAGTTACAGATACAGATACAGACATACAGATACAATAAGTGCAAAAGCATCGTGGAAAATGTAGGGTATTAAGTCAGTCAGTGACTGTGTGTAACAGTTAACTGAATTTGTTGCACAATCTTGTGGCCCAAGACAGAGAGAGTTCGATAAACAGAGAGTGAGAGGGAATGGAAAGTCTTACTCAATCTAAAAACTGACTCAATCTGCAGACTGCAGTTAAATGTAAAATTCAGCTTGAATGCAACTGCAACTAATTAGTTTTCAGTCTGCTGCTATTTCTGCTGTAATCGCAACGATGCAGACAACGCAACAAACGACAATTTTCCCACTGAATTTTCACTTTTTATTTTTTCTTTTGTTTTCATTTTACTCTGCGAATGCCGCAAATGAAAATCAAAGCGAAACAACAGTGTAACAGACAAACAAAAGAATTTATGAGTTCGAAAACTTTTCTATATTCCAAATGGGGGGCTGTATAAAGCGAGAGAGGGTGGGTGGGGGATACTGATGAGAATGTTGCCTGCACACATTTTCATATCGTTCTGCGTCCCGCGTATCTTTTATGTGTCCCATTGGCATCGTTTGTGCCACAGCCTCTCTAAATATTTAAAAGTCCATAATAAGCATAGTTCAGAGTCGTTATTTCGAATATTTAAATAAACTGATAAACCAGTTGATGTTAATAGTATTGTTGTTATTGCTGTTGTTGTTGTGGTTCTAAGCATTGCGGTGTATTGCTTACAAGGTCTTAATTAATTAGTTTCCAGGCAAAGCCATACTCATAGAATAGAATAAAAACCAGACGCGAAAGCTTGAACTACACTCGCAGAACTATTTAATTAATTTAGTTGTATTTACAGCAAATTGCTTAAAGCAATTGAAACCCTAACAGACTTTATTGTATAGCAATTACGGGAACAACAAAAATTTGTTTTTTAAACAACTTTTAATAAGCTTTTGTTTAATTTAAATTTATGATATCACAGAATTAGCTTTAACGATATTGATTATGAGATTAAGAAATATTCATAACTAAGACTATTGCAAAAAGCTTAAAAATTATGAGCTAATTAATAAACATTCAAAATATCTACACTGAAAAAAAGACCAACTTCTAAAATCGAGAACATTCATCTTACATATTTTGTTCTTAAAATAAGACAATTTTAATACCAAATAAAATGAAATAAGAGAATATAAATCTTAAATTGTTAGGAAAGTATTCATTTGTTATATTTCATGTTTAATCAACTGTGGTCCGAATTCCACTAAAAGAACATATTAAAGGAATATTTATAAAAAAAATACCAAATCAGAAAAAAAAATTACATAGTATGTACTATATAAAAATAAAACAACAATAAAAATATTATAAGCTTATTTTTCTTGTTGTCTTGAGTATTTAAAACTGTTTGGAATATACATATGTACATAAATATGAAGTTGGTCTTATTTGAAATGTTTTTAAAATCAAGATGTGTTTTCTAACTTTAAGAATTTTATGTTCCCGACATATTTTATAGACTAAAAATTGTTAATTCTGAGACTAAAATTTGAACTTTAGAACCTTTTTAGCAGTGTATACATTTCCGCATAATAAGACAGCTCGTACATTTTTTTTTAAGTTTAATACATCGATTATTATTTTAACACGGTTACAAAATGTATTTAGACTACTTGAAAGCGATAACAACAACAACAACAACAAGTATTATATCCTCTTAAAAAGACTGCAATATTAGGTTTCATAAAGAATGCTGTTAGAAGCTTTATAAGGTTATCGGAATAGGTGCCAAGTACCTTATACGAGTGCTGTTTGCTACTTAAAATCAAATACGAAATCTAAATTCAAAATCATGGCCATGGCTCACATGCGATCAGACGATTTCGGGTTTTGGCCACACATGCCAATACCAATAACAATAACAACAACAAATACATAAATAAATAAGCTACGCTGAATAAATGAATATTAAATGCCGACGCCGAAGAGAGAAGTAGAAAAAAAAAGTAAATAAACGTTGAAGCAAATTCAAACGATATTTGATACGTAAATACCACAAAATGTTTGCATGTTTGTTTGTTTGTGCTATTAATTTGCATTGCGAATGGGAGGGAGTTTTAGTACGGGTGCCAAGGGGGCGGTATGCGGTTGACTGGGGGCGTGGCTGCAAAAGCCGCACACAAGCGACAAACGCAAAGCCAAAGCCAAAACCAAAACCAAAGCACATGCAACCAAATGCGACACTGCGAACAAACGCTGAAAACGCAAAATTTGATTGACGGCGTCGCTGACGAAGGCGACGACGACGACGACGACGTCATCGTCAAAGCATTTGAAGCTTGATACTTGGCCTGAGGTTTCTCTGCTTGGGCGACGCTGTTGCCGCCCACGTACAGCGTAACAGCAACAACAACAACAACAAACAGATACTTTTACACCCAGACCACGGAGAGCGGAAGCAACAGCTTTCATAGCCCAAACACTTTCAGAGAGGCAACGAAAGAGAGAATGAGTGTGAGAGAGCGCGCAATTGGCGTGAGAGCAACGAGGGCGACGACAACGGGCATCGGGCAGTGGACTGACAGTCAAGCTTTGCGGTTTTTAGTTACAGGCCGCCAACTTGTTTTGGTACAGTGGTACGCTACTGAATTTAATGCTATTTCTAATTTCTGTATTTATTATTTATTTAACTTAAACGAATAACAGTCGACAAAAATTAATAAATATTAAAAAAAAATTAAAAAAATTAGCATGTTAATATCTGAGTAATTTACAATTTTAAATATAGAATTTCGAAGCACTTTTTGGCAGCCGTTATGCTTAATTTGTTAAATTCATTTTCTATTTACGATGCAGAGACGTCATAGCCAAAACTTGTTGCAATCAATTGAGTTTAACTTGGGCTAAAAATTATACAAAATCATGCTCACTCAAATAAAGCAAATGCTATGCTGTGCGAATCAAGGTGAACTTAAAAGATAACAAATAAAATAAATAGCTTCAAAAAAGTTATTGTGAATGGAACACAAGTTAGACATGTTGCAGTTTTTAAGTTAACTAAGACAAATGCTAACACTTTAAAATGTTTCATATGTTTTTATTCATTTCATTCTTAATTTTGGATTCCTTTTACATTTATTTATGTTATAATCAGGGATTAAAAATAACCAGTTAAAACCGATTGAAATTTGTAACCGTAACTGAAACCGTAACCGAAAATATTTTTTCCGCTGTACCGAAACCCTTAAACCGAAACTCCTTAAACCGAAATAAACGTTTAGTAACCGATTCATTTATAAGGGTTAATTTCGGTTCTGGCCGTCGCAGCTACTGAGCCACTTTGATAACTTTGAAATGCCATAACTTTGTCAAAACTCAATCAATTTCCCTGCGTGACGTAAATTTGAGCATGATTTTACTTTTAAATTCGTTCTCCATTTAAATTTTGTTAATTTTGAAAACTCGAAATTTTCGAAATTTTTCGAAAAATGATAAGGGGTAACACTGTAAAATTTCTAAAAAATTCAAAATTTTCGAATTTTAAAAATTAAAAAAAGTTAAATGCAGAACGAATTTAGAGGTAAAGACATGTTTAAATTTACATTGCGCTTGTAAATTGATTGAGTTTTGACAAAGTTATGGCAGTTCGAATTTATTAAAAATCAGTAAAATCAAAATAATTAAAATGTTCAAACCAAATTAACCAAATTAATATGAGATCAAATTATAATAAAATCGACATTACGCTGGACCATTCCTGTAACCAGAGAACATTATTTTTCTGGCTAATAAGAGCATTAATTTTTTTTTCAGGTAAAACAATGAATAACGCTTCTTATTTTCGTCAACCGAAACTCTTATTCCCATTTGCATCTCTAAGATCAATATTGTAGATCTATAAGTCGCTATCAAAGTTCAATTTGGTTTAATTCAAACACACACCACTGTACCTAGTGCTATTGTCATTTACATTGTGGCAAGCAATTACAAGCGACAAGCCAAGCGGCTGTTGGTTTCTTATGGTTTTATTATATTTTTTGTAGGCGTGGCCCAGTTTTGTTGCTGCTGCTGTTCTTGCTGATGTTGTTGTTGTGGCTTGCCACATTTGGCAGACACAATTTATGTCAAGCCGACGTCTTTGGCGCTGTGCGAAAACATGCGTAAAAGTAGCTGCCAAAGGACCGCCCGCCTCCCAACACTCCCCTCCAACCATCATCCGAGTCCAGATATATTAGCTCTCGAGCGCAAGTAAATGTGAGTGTGTCGCTTGGTGAGTGTGTTTGTGTGTGTCTAATAGGCGCAGAAATTAAAACAGCAAACACAAACAAACATTGGGTGGCTGGGAAAAGGGGTGAGTGAGAGATAGAGAAAGAGAGAGTGGGCGGCAGTCGAGGCTGCATTTAACAACGGTGTTGACAGCCGTGGCGACGACGCAGGCATCTGTCAAACATGTCATACGCAAAATAGCTTAACTGTCATAAAAACAACAAGAGGCAGTCGGGGGAACGGGAACGGGTTGGGCCGTAAAACGCTTTATTACAATCCTAAAAACAACAACAATGACTATTCAGGCACATATGGCAAATGTGCGGCTGCGTTTATGTCTAACAAGTGGAGATCTTCAACACGGGGTCGCCGCATGCAGCAATCTTAAATTCAGATTCTTATTGAGGGAGTTCTCTTGATTCACAGCAACGATAACAACAACAATTGTTATTCTGTTGCGTTGATTTACATTTTTATGCTTTATTTGATTTATTTATTAATTTCACGTCGCTCTTTCGACTTCCCTTTTTATTGCCCCTCTCACTCTCTCTCTCTCTCTCTTGTTGCTTCTTCTTCTTCTTCTATCCAAAACGCCAACGCCTCGTAGGCGCGCATACATATACACTGCAAATAGTTTTTTTTTCCTTTTTGCTGCGTCTGTGCCTTTGTGAATGTGTGCGTGTGGCATTTTAATAATAGCACACATACAATATAAAAGCTCCCGCTGGAGCAACAAGAAAAAAAAAAAGAAGAAATCATAGAAAAAATGTTGCACTAAAAACTTCAACGCCCGCATTCTTGCAAATACCAATACAGGCACAAGTAGAAAGCACAAAACTTCTGTGCGGCTCCACTACACTGACTAACACACACACACACCCACACAACGACACACTCACACACATTTGTGCCCACTCTCACTCAAAGAGCCCTTTGGGAGTGTGGGGGAGGGGGTTAGTTGAGTTAGGCTGCCGCAATAAAGCTCATGTTGTCTGCGGCAAAGGCAACAGTTATATGCACATATATATGTATGTACATATATACATTTACATATGTGCATGTACATAAATATGTATATATGTATGTTCAAGTTGAGTGGGATATAGAACCCTTACCTCAAAACAGGAAGTTTGTAGTTTTTTTCAATTAACACTCGCGGCGTGTGTGTGTGTGTGAGAGCAAGTGCAAAGGGGATAGCAACAGAGGGGGAGCACGTCACAAACAGAGGGAGAACAAGAACGAGGGAGTGAGAAGGCTGGTCGAAAACTTATTTGCTGCAATTGAGAATTATGATGTGCACAGTATTTGCTCAATTGCTATTTATATTTGTTGTTGTGACGGCATAAACAACGCTTATACAACAAATCCAAATTCGCGTCACTTTATTAAATATTATTGTTGTTATTTTTATTATAATTATAATTGTGTGATGACAAACACGCTAATAGCATAGAGTTTGAGTGCCACAACAAAACTGCAAATCACACACACACATCCGCCGCACACACACACTCACACGCAAAATATGTAAACAGAAATCTACCTCTCGCTGTTTGCACCTCCGAGGGACGCGCGGGACGTCGCCTCCACAGACTTCGCCGAATAAAAACAACAAAAACACCGACAAACGACAAGCGACGACTGCGAGCGGCAACAAAGTGCAACTGTAACGGTGGCTGCGGTTTATGTTTTGAACTTTTTGCTATTTGCCGCCCCCGATTGCGAGAACGTTGCCCGTTTGCTTTGTTTTTGTTTTGTTTTTGTTTTGCTTTTGTATTTGCACACACACACTTTACTTTATTCCACAAACAAATTTGTGTTTAACACTTTTTTTCAACACAAAACACGCGCGCGAGCCAAATAAATGTGCAAGTCGATGCTTGCGCTCTCGTTTAACGACTGAAACCGAAATGAGCAAAAGCACCGTTGAAACGGGTACAGTGTGGCCAATTCAGCTTTTTTTCCGTCAGATCTGGCGTTTTTCGAATAGCAAATGCGGGAAAAATGGTTATCTAGCGGGTGACGGGAACTCTAGCTTTATTGAAAGTTGCAATGGCTTTTTTTGGCTTTTACAAATTTTCTGATAACAGTGTTATAAATAATTTTATATATACAGATATGGATTGCACAGGGCAAATAAATGTGCATAAATTTAACTGGGACAAACCAATGCTACAGAGCTGAGGGGGATGAAGGTTTTGTTGAGCTCGACAAATTGTCTTTCACTACTTGAATAATAACAAATTCAACTACAAACTACAATGGCTTTTTAGCTGGATGTTTTTAAAAATGTTCTATCGTTTTGAAAATGTTCTTGGCGGCACTACGCGCCTTCCTTGTGCATTGATATGCAGTGTTGCCAACTCAGTTTTTTCCGCCACATCTGGAGTTCTAGCTTTTTCTAAGTTAAAACAACTACTAGAATATTTCAAATTATTACTAAAAGATTACTGTTGTATATAGTTGTAATATATTATATATAATATAAAGTCAACCTAAGAAGTATAAAAACTATTTATCTGTCTTTTTTCTTGATTTGCCACCTTTTTCTAGCTATTTTTAAATGTTGATATAGCTTTTTCCGGCCCTGAAGAGTTGGCAACACTGATTTGATGTAGTGCTGCCAATTGAGCGGTTATACCGCTAACAGTGCAGCCCATTAACAGCGTTTCTGGTATTTTTTTTAGTGATTTCTGTTAGGTTCATGCTTTTTTAACTAGATGGCAACTTCTTACGTTAACAGTTGACCGTTTGGCGCCGAAGCAGTGTGAAATTTAAATTTATACAAATCACTATAGTTAATTCAAAGTGCTGTATTGTAATCATCTTTGGACTCTATACAATTTATAAAGTTTATCAGCGTCAATGACACTTTTCAGTGCACCAATCCCAGATGCATCCATCGCGTTTGCTGCATCCAAAACCGCCAGGATACAATGCACAAAAATCCTCAGAGTTTTTCAACTGGCAATTTCCCCCTGGACAGAAGTAATTGTAACAGCCCGCGGAGCACGTCTCCCGATCTCCCAGCGCACATCCCGAGCAATTGAGGACATCTGAAATTGTACCAAATATGCTAATTGTGTGCCAACTTGTGTATTTTGTGAAATGATATCTTACCACTTTCCAGGCATTCGGGAGTCGAGCATGCTGATAATGGTGGATTTGGGGGCATTACTAACATCGGGGGATCTGTGAGCTGTACAACTTGTGGAGGCTTCAAATAGATTACACTACGTGTACAAATCCTGGGATCACAAAGCTTATGTTTGCGATTGAAGCATACCCAGCTGGGTGGATAAGGACGACAAAATCGAGGACTTTGAACCAGGCAACAACCATCAGGTGGGATTTCACCTGGATAAGCCTCTGGCGGCGATGCTGTTGTAGAAGGAACCGATATTGGCGTCGTTGTATCATAGTTGATGTCCACACTCGGATCGTAGGGCTTTAGGGTATCATACTCCACATGCTGAATATTCTCGGTGACAGCTTCATACCTGAATTGATTTTTAACCACATTATCAATCTCCAATATTGTTGTAATGTAACCCGGCGACTGACATCGTTTATTGCGCCACACTGTGCCCACGGGACAAGCCGATGATAGACAACGACCCTCATGGTATTCACCTTGGGTGCAGATAATCTTACGGCATTGCTCATTAAGGAATATGGAACCAGGTGGACAGCGAACTTGTTCAACAGGTGCTACAATGGGTTCTTCTGTTGTTGTGGTGGTGGTGGGTTCCTCTGTAGTTGTGGTGGGTTCCTCTGTCGTTGTAGTGGTAAGTTCTGTTGTTGTAGTGGTGGGTTCCTCTGTAGTTGTAGTGGTGGGTTCTGTGGTGGTGGTGGGTTCCTCTGTTGTTGTGGTGGGCTCTGTGGTTGTGGTGGGTTCTTCTGTTGTTGTGGTGGCTTCAGTTGTTGTTGTGGTGGGCTCTTCTGTTGTGGTGGTGGGTTCTTCTGTTGTAGTGGTGTGTTCTTCTGTTGTAGTGGTGGGTTCTTCTGTTGTTGTGGTAGCTTCAGTTGTTGTGAGTTCTTCTACTGGTGAGGTTGTTGTTTCAAGCGGACAAGGCTTTGGCTTCAATAAATAGCACATGCCATCGGTGTGTAGAAAGTAGCCTAAAACAAATGTTCATATCTCTGTATTAATATACTATGCAAATTTTGTACAAATTTATTTAGTGGGCGTTAATCAATCGTTTGTCTAAATTTTATTTAATTTTTAAAATTCAATTAAAATATATTTTCGGAGATAACTTTAGAAGTAACTTACCCTCTTCACATCTGTTCTTCTTGTAGCACATATTATCGATTAGTTCATAGCCAACTGGACACACCATGCCCTATAAAATCGGTGACATTTATATTTATCCAATTTTTTTATTAATTTTATTTTAATTATAAATCATAAATTTCTAATTTAATTTTTAAATTAAGTGATCTTCTGTCGACTGCTTTTAGTTGACGTTAAATAAAAATATAAATAAAGATAGTCAAATTTGTAATTCAGCTAGATCAATGTTCAAATACTCTTACCGCTCCAGCATCATTTTGATAAGCTTCCGCTGTAGAAACGCTTCCGTAAATGGCAAAAACAAGCGACAAAATTGCGCAAAATGAAATCGACATGATAATCCGTCAGTTTCAGTCCCAAATCCAAAGCGATGTTTTAACAACTGAGCACCGATGACGACTAACTGAGAGAGGCGCCGAAAAATGAATTCACGGTGACAAAAACATAATTGCCCCGATCCGATAACCTTTCCCAAGAGGCTGCACGTTCTGATTATTCAATATATCAATATAGGTAAGAGACGTTTGTAAAGTTGTTTGGGGTTTTTAGCTCAGTTCTAATCGCCATGCTCGCCTATCAAGTTGTATTGCTGCCTTGGATTTTGCTCGGATTCAAGTTTGCGACTTCTCAATCTCCACAGAATTCAGTCATCGTTCAGTGTGCAACTTATTATTGTAATCCGCCGTATGTTCTTCAAAACGGCCTCTGTGTGGGGCTCACCACATCCCAATGTGGAAGCGGTGAGCGATTCTTTTTGAAACTTTAATGTATTTCCTAATCTGTAAGTTTTCTTTGACCAGGTTCCAACATTATTGTGAACGTGTTTCCGCCAGGATCTTCCCCTAACCAACTTGTTGTTCCATGTGCCCCAGCTCAATCTCAGCCTTGTCCTAGCCAACCTTATAATCCATATCCTCCAGCTCTACCTCAACCATGTCCCAATCAACCTATTCCGCCTAGTCCTCCAGTTCTACCTCAACCCTGTCCCAACCAGCCTGTTACACCCTATCCTCCAGTTCAACCCCAGCCAACACCTCATCCCATTCTACCAGTTGACCCTTATTCTCCAGTTCTACCTCAACCCTGTCCCAACCAGCCTGTTACGCCCTATCCTCCACTTCAACCCCAGCCAAAACCTTATCCCAATCTACCTGTTGACCCTAATCCTCCAGTACAACCCTGTCCCAATCAACCGGTTACACCCTATCCTCCAGTCCAACCTCAACCCTGTCCCAATCAACCTGTTCCGCCTAGTCCTCCAGTCCTACCACAACCCTGTCCCAACCAGCCTGTGACACCCTATCCTCCTGTTGTTCCTCAACCCTGTCCTGATCAACCGGTTACACCCTATCCTCCAGTTGAACCACAGCCAACACATAATCCCAATCTACCAGTTGACAATCCTCCAACTCAATCTCAGCCTTGTCCCAATCAGCCTGTTCCGCCTAGCCCTCCAGTTCAACCGGTTACTCCAAATCCTCCAATTCAACCCCAGCCAACACCTTATCCCGATGAACCTGCTCCAACTCCGTTTACCACTGATGAGCCTCAGACGACTTCGACTACCTTCGTTCCTCAGGAATCTTCCACATCACCGACACCGACACCGGTACCGAAACCTGCCCCGATCCTTCGCTGTCCCGCAGGAACAGTTCTATTGAATGGTTACTGTAGGTTGATATATTGTGGTTCCGGAGTATACTCGCCTTCAAGAGGAAGATGTGTGATGCCTCGATGCCCTCAAGGTACCGTTTGGACAGGTCAAAGATGCGCAGCACCACAACCAATTGAACTGGCTCCCATTCATATCGAGAGAACGATCGTGGTCGAAAAATCGAAGAATTCGCCGGATTTGGTGGTTAATAATGTGCAAAACTTGGTGGTTAATGCTTCGCTTGTAATACCGCAACGTGAAGACGATTATGAAGACGATTACTCTGAGGAATCAGATTCCACAGCAGCTCCAACCACCACCACCAAGTGCTGCACTGTGGTTGCCCCACGCATCTGTCGCTGTCCAATTCAGAGCACTCGCTGGCAATGCTACAACAGGCGGCAATATCTGTGCGGCGACTTCTGCAGCACCTCCAAAGTGGTGCTGAAGCCATCGAATATCTCCACCTGGATCGTCGACAATGATGAAATGCTCCTCATGCCGCCCAACTGGAACTTCGACTGCAGCACCCAGGACAACTGTGTCCCATCCATAGGTAAATCGCATTACCCACAAGATTATGATGAGAAATCAATTGAATATTTCCATTCCTTTTACTTTATAGAGAAGCGCGATTGCAGTGGCTGTGCCTCGGGTCTAATTGCATCCTGTTCCTCCTACTGCTACAACTATCATTGCAACGGTCCCAACTGCGGCTTCTACGATCAGCAAGAGTTTTGCAGCTTGGCTCAGTTCGCCAGCTCTGTTGTCTGTCGCCCGGAGGATGGCTGGAAACGATAGGAAAATTTCTATAATCATCTATCAACTGTCAGGCTTTATTCTACAAGACTTACTTCACAAATAAAGTTCCACTAAAATGATAAAGAATACGATATCGCTTACAAGATTATTATTTTTAATTAATTAAATTTGGAAACAATTTGAGACAGTAACTTCTGGGTCATATTATTATAACACAGAGCTAGGAAATATTAGTCATATAAAATGGATTATGTTTTTTAATTTTTATAACCTTTTTGGGACTTATAAATATTTTAACAGGGATTAAAACCGAAACGAATATAGGTTTCAGTTACGGTTTCGGTTATGCTCGAATTAAGGTTCGGTTATCGGTTATGCGAAATCTTGGAGTATCGGTTTCGTAACGGTTATCGTTTTTTGATAAGTTTCGGTATAAAAATACCGGTATGGTTTCGGTTCACAAAAAAAAATAAAAATTTAGGTTTTTAGTTGACCAAAATAAGAAGCTTTATTCATTGTTTTACATAAAAAACGACTTAATGCTCTTTTAGCCTGGAAAATAATCTGGTTACTGGAATCGTCCTGTGTAATGTCGATTTTATTATAATTTGAACTCATATAAATTTGGTTCATTTGGTGTGATAATTTCAAATATTTTGATATTACTGATTTTTAATAACTTTGAACTGCCATAATTTTGTCAAAAGCCAATCAATTTCCGTGCGCAATGTAAATTTTAGCATAATTTTACCTCTACATTTGTTCTGCATTTAAATTTTTTTAATTTTCAAAATTCGAAAATTTCGAATTTTTTAGAAATTTTGCAGTGTTACCCCTTACCATTTTTCGAAAAATTTCAAAATTTTTCGAATTTTCAAAATGAACAAAATTTAAATGCAAAACGAATTTAGAAGTAAAATTATGCTCAAATTTACATTGCGCTTGGAAATTGATTGACTTTTGACAAAATTATGGCAGTTCAAAGTTATCAAAGTTGTTCAGTAGCTGCGACGGCCAGAAACGAAATAAACCCTTATAAATGAATCGGTTACTAAACGGTTATTTCGGCTTAAACAGTTTCGGTTTATGGGGTTCGATACAGTGGAAAAAAATATTTTCGGTTACGGTTACAAATTCAATCGGTTTTCAAGCTAAAGGTTAGGGTTTCGGTTAAGGTTTTTATCCCTGTATGTCAAATCAAATAACAGTTTAAATTATACATTTTACACAGATTAAATAAATATGGTATTACGTTCCATCCATTTGTCAATACATTTGTTATTAAAACTTGTTCAACAATTTTATACCTTTAAATTTTCGAAATATTCTTAGAGAAATATCAATTAAATATAAAACAAATAAAAATGTAATGAATGAATGTAATGTAATGAAATTCAAATATTAAATAATAGATAAGAAAATAGCATAATAAAAAAAATGTAATCATGAAATATTTCATTAAATCTATTATCTAGTGATATTTTATCCAATACTGATATCGAATGTTTTGCCGTGACTCGATCTAATTCAAAGCTTACAGTAAATAATAGATACTTTGAAATATATATAAGGAATCTTAATGCATTCCATATAATAATTTAGCCATCACTGAAATCAAAAGTTGTTCCGCAACCCAACTTAAAATATAATCAAAAAGCTTTCATGATTATCGAATATTTGTAAATAAATGTACTATATAATGGATAATTAAATAGACGTGATGGATCCCTATGAGCCCCATAATGAATTTCTGAACTTAAATCGAAAGTTTTGTTAACACTGGACTTAAGCTAAAACTCCCATCGATTGTGATAATCAAAAGAGCTTTTCGTAAATTTTGAATACTTTTGAATGAATACACTTTTTAAGTATAAATATTAATGCATAAATAAACATACATGATGAAATATTAACGAATTTCATAGTATTCATAGATATCCTAGAGTGATCGATTGTGGGGCATAATTAAAAAAGCATATAGAAGATATTGGATACTTCTAAATATACATAGAATATTTATATACCTAATGAGGCATGAATGATGGATCTTAATGAATTCCTTGTGATATTTTGTTCTACTCTCGAAAGGTTTTCGGAATAATTTCCATCAATTTCTCGTCCGCTCGACTTAAGTGAAAGCTCCCTCAAATCGATGGTGGTGTGTAATCAATTTCTGATAGAGCTATCTAATCATAGGCATTTGTGCTTTTTCTTTTGGATTGACGGTGACTGACGTTGGGACTATGCAAAAGCTTCAGTTGTGTGTTGTATGTTGGGTGTGTGTGTGTGGTGGTGCAGTGGTGCAGATATTACTACACAGAGTCAAAGAGTCGCGGAAGGTTATTCCTGCTGTGAGATCGGAAAGTAACACACTTATGAAGTAGTGGGAAGCCCTCATCAAGAGTCAAGAATTTATGAGCATTTCATTGAGCAAAATGAAGGTGAGTTAAGGCCACATTTCTGTGAGATGATGACGCAGTTCTGCTGGCGTTTCATTACGTTTAATTGGTGGTATGCCAATTATGCCATTTGATTCTTATCTTATCAGTAATTTTTTATATATTTTCTTCTTTTTTTTATTTAGCAACTGAACGCGATCGTGGCTATGCTGCTGTTGACTTTGGGGCCATTGGTCAGTGGCGAGGCTGAGCAGAGCACCGCCAAGGAACAGATTGTGGTGCACACACCACTCCAGAATTATGAGCAACCGTCACTTCGGGATTACGATGAGTGTCAGGTGAATCGTCAGAATTGTTTAGATATTTGCGCCGGAAGTGACACTTGTGAGTCAGAGTGTCCACGCTGTCCAGAGTTATTGGATGAGCCATTGTTGGTGCATGGCGTCAACGATACGAACTATGTAGCACCCGCCCAGCCGCCCCTCAACACCACCAACATCATCCGCTTAACGAACGAGATCAACAACATTATCAATAATGATATACTATCCCGCAACGAGGTCAATGTCAAGGTTCATCAGAATGTCTCGCAGGTGGGCGGTCGCTTTGGACTTGGATACAATGATCAGGGATCCTGCTGCTATGTGGTGCGTCGGGAGAGAGAGTGCGACCACAAGGAGCACTGCAAGGAGACCGCCCGTCACCGTGTCTGTGGCAAGCGTTGTCAGGCTCGCGTGATGATTGCCAAGCGTGTGGTCCAATGCGAGAAGGATCAGCCGGAGGAGTGCCACGAGACGCTGGAGTATGTGCCGGCTCACAAGCGGAAGTCCTCGTCAAGGAATCAATATGATCAGAATGGTCATGGTGGGCGGATGAGGCGTGCCAGCTGCCAGAGCTGTCTGGATTTGAGATATGGCGACATATTGCAATACGGAATGCCACCACAATGTTTCGGTTGCTTCCAGGGATTTGCAGTACCTATGATGCCCATGTTTTATCCGCAATATTCCTATATGCCCAACTTTGGCTATCAATCGAAGTTCGAGCCGGTTGATGAGGATCACAAAATGGAGGATGATAATGACGACAATGGTTGGGTTGTCAAATCGGAAAAGTGTCAAGATTCGAATGGAAAGTTGGTGGATTGCCCGGAAGGCAGTGGCGATTTAGATATTCCCGTTGAATTGCCACCAGCGCATTTGGAAATGGGCAAGGACAACAACAAAAAAGATGACGATGATGGATATGATGTGCCCGTCCAGCGTCGTCGACGTCGCCAGAGTCGCCGTCAGTTTATGCGCTCCTTGTACAGTCGCCGTCATGGTCGTCATGGCGACTGAGATTATGAACTGCGTCAACTGCATTTATAATATCATGAGATTTCCTTAGTTCTACATTCCAACTATATGGTCATATTCTCAATCTAATCTCGAATTGTCTCTGCTGGCGAAATTGTTATGATTAGGCAATTAAGAATGTGACATTTGGCAAATAAAGTTTTAGTTTCTTTTCCACTTCAATTCTTTCTTTTATGTAAATTGCACACCCTGTGCCGAGGGTATATTAGGTTTGTGCAAATGTTGATTAAAACAATTAATCCATTCCCCATAGCATAGGAGTTTTCTGAAAATGATTTGACCTTATTTAAAAAGCTTTAAAGAAAACACGGAAAATTACATGTGCTAAGTAGGTTATATTATTTATGATTGCTAACACAAATTTAATTGTAAAACCATACAAATTGTTGGTTAGGCAGGATATATTATAGGATACATTTTGAGTAAAGGTTTAGCTGGAAATGTTTCACAAATTCTATTAATTTCATAACTCTATTTGTCATATGGGTGCTAATTATGTGCTTAATCATCAGATTAACAATTTGCATTGTACATAGATTATTTAAAAAACTTGAACAACAAACAAATTGCGAATACTCGTACGACTACGCATTGTATTTATGTTCTATATATAGCAATTCATAATTTGATAAGGTCAATTAGTGTGTGTGCCATCGAAAATAATAATTTAATTGGTTTTTAATAAGGGACATTTCTCTGCTTATAGACTAAACAACATTTAATAGAATTCTTCTTTTTCATTGTGCACATGTACTCAAAAATTGTTCTAACTGAGCGTATAAATTTGTTTTAGAAAACAGTTGCAGCATTTAGGTAGATTGGTAGTTTCATCGTGGGCATGGGCGTGGTCGTGACTGTTATTCCGCCCCCTTTTTCCATATAAACATATGAAACAAAATTACTAAACTTATGGTAATATTGCGCTGTATGGTTTGTTCGTAAAGCCACTGCTGACGACGGGGGCTGAATTACTTAATACCCAATTCCTTAAGCTCAGTTTCCTCATCCACGGAGTCCTCATCATCAGAGCCATGCACCGACGGTGCCGGAGTAGTGTGACCTGCAAACAGATGAACCAAAGGGAAAGTTGAATTATTATTTATTTTCTATTATTTATTTAATCAATGATTTCTGAATGTCATCCGAGTAAGATTCGTTTGCTTGAGTTATACAATGCATGATCGTAAAATAATTATATATTGATAAACATACGATTGTCCATATATAAAGCTTTAAGACAAGTGTAAATTCAATTTATAACTATTTATAAAACTATGAATTTAGTTTTTATAAATTCTCGGGGATTTTTTTGTTTTCCATTATTATTTATATTTATTACTAGTTATATAAACTTTGTGTAATACAAAGTATAATTAATAATTGAGTTATCGATTATAAGATTTGAGAAACATATGATTAAAAGTCACAAGATTAAAATAATATTTGTGTTGCAGATATAATCGTAAAAAGAATTAAGACCTCTTTTTTATTTTTAATTTTAATTCCGAAATATTTATAATCGATCTTTTGCAGATAAGCGAATGGCTTACGAAGAGTTAATATGGAATAATTTAGAGTTTTGATAGTACTATTAACTTGGAATATATTTATGAAATGCAGATACACTGCTTAATCCACTTGGGTTTATTGCTGGAACTTACGCGACGAGGTCGGACTTGGCGGTTCGCTGTGTGGACGTGAGAACATCAAGTTATTGCGCGAACCATACATGGAAGTTTCGTCCACATAATCGGGATAGACAGCCTGCAAGGCCTTTAGCCTAGCCTGTCTGTAGTACTGTGGTGATAGAGAAGAGAATAAGAATTAGTTCATCAGCTGAAATCATGGGGGAATATATAGTATTTACAATGCCCAGCGTACGCCAATCAAGCAGATCGCTGAGGCGCTCCGTGCGATTGCGCTGAATGATGCGCTGGCGGCGATTCAAGCGTGAGAACTCCATCATAAAGTTGGTCAACTGTTGCACACTGTTCTCTAGGCCAATGTAACGGCGATCGACTATGTAGATGCCATAGGATTTTGGATCACTGATGTGCTCCTGCATGAAACAACCGAAACCGGAAAGATTTGTGGTCACGCTCGGGATGCCCATGACGGTACATTCGGCTGGTGTATAGCCCCAGGGTTCGTAGTATGATGGGAACACACCCAAATGGCAGCCGCGTACAAACTCCTCGTAATCAATACCAAACAGTGGATTTGTCGAAGTGAGAAACTCCGGATGGAAGACCATTTTGACGCGATCATGTACCGTATTGAACAGTTGGCAACGTCTGATGGATGACAGCACCGGATCGTTCCAATCGTCGGCGACATTGTGCGTAGTTACCGGTGGCATTGAGTCACGTTGCATGGCAAACATACAGCGCTTAATCTTGACCAGATCATCCTTTTGCAGGAGCTCATCGGAACCGGGTATGCGACCTTTTAGGCATATATCAAACATACGTTTGCCCACCGCCTGCTGCACTCCGTTGAGGGTATCGCGCAGCTGTTTGATAACCGCATGTCCTTTCAACGAGTCCACATTGAAGTTGTTCGTCTTGGTGGGAAAGATGAGGAAGGCCACCACAGTGGTATCCGGACGCTCATGCTTCAACATGGCATTGAGGCGAGCCAAAGCTTCGATGAATATATCAGCTCCCTTGTTGCCAAACTCATAACGGCCGGCAATGAAAAAGTACAGCGTCTTGTCCAGATCAAAGTCCATATGACTGCAGAGCAGATTCCAATGATTAGACAATGATAAGGACAATAACATTGAAGGAAACTTACCCATAGAAATGACCGCGTACAAATTCATTGATCTTCTCCTTGGCGACGGCATGCAAGTTCTGGAACTCGTGAATGGCCGAGAACTTCTTGACATTGAGGCCATTGGGCGTAATGATGTCCGGCTTGCGCTTGAGCAAATGCTCCGCCTCATATCCCGTAATCTCCGACACCGTGGTGAAAATATGAGCGAGATGCGTTGCGCCACGTTCCAGGCAATAACGATGATAGATTTGACGCTTGCCGGCCTCCTCATCCACAGCAAACTTATCGAGATTGTTGTAGAAATCGGTGTTGCCAGCGCACAGATATCGACCCAGGAGTGTGGCGTGTGTGGTGAACACGGTGGCAATTTCAATTTGGCGAGTACGAAGCATTATGAGAGCCACTCCCGCTTGCCACTCGTGAAATTGGGCAACGATCCGTGGTGGATTCATATCGTTGCTGTGGGAATAGGCAATGGCACAGTTACGGAACTCTTCCAGAAACTCGGCAATCATGAAGCCCAGAATGACGGCATCGTTTGTCTCAATATCCAGATGGGGTATGCCAATGTTGCACTTCTCCCACATCTCCGACTTGAACTGATCCAACTTCCAGGCGGCGGAGCCAATGTCAAACAGTATCAACTGTGGATTGCCATCGACCAACCAGCGACCAGTGTGAATTTTATAGCCACGCGAGCGAAGCGTGTTGACCGCATCCAGCAATGGATTGCCGCGTGGAAATTCCATTTCCTCCATTTCGGTGCGTGCACACTGCTCCTTGTAGGGACCCATCATGCACAGCTGCTCACCCATTTCCTCAGTGGACACATAGGCCTTGGATCGTATAACCGTATAAATGCCTCCGACCTTGTTGGCCACCTCCCATGCCACCTCAAAGTTCCAGCGATTCTCGCGCGATGCAATATCACCGCGATCAAAGTAATCCTTTAGGTCCCCGCCGGACTCCACGCGTGAAAAGCGACGATTCATCTGGGAGAAGAGAAGATTGAGAATGCGATTAGCAAATGCAATAAATATGTATGCATGTAATTTATGACAAACTGCTGCCAACCCGCAAAGCCATGGACATGGCATCTTGATCTTCGAAGCGATAGGACATTTGTCGCCGCAACATCTTGAATGCCGTTTACTGATCTCACTGGCAAGGAAAGTGGGAAAGTGGGACAACCTTCTAGTCCAGGCAATCGCAATGTACTGATAATCACAACTAATTTTAGCTACCAACTGGCCCACATTACAACTGGAAACTGTCAACCAGTGATGCCAACTTCTCGCTTCAGAAACATCACAAACTGACCACAAAACGGAAAAGGTTTTTTAAATAAAATATAGACAGAATAAAGGACAAATAATATTTTTCATATTTTTAACAAGCAGGGATTAAAACCGAAACGAATATCGGTTTCAGTTACGGTTTCGGTTATGCTCGAATTAAGGTTTTCGGTTATATTGGAGTACCGGTTTCGTAACGGTTATCGTATTTTTTGTAAGTTTCGCCTTAAAAATACGGGTATGGTTTCGGTTCACAAAAAAATTTATGTTTTCGGTTGCCAAAATAAGAAGCGTTTTTCATTGCTTTACATTTAATGCTTTTATAAGCCTGAAAAATAATGTTAATTGGTTACTGGAATGGTTCTGCGTAATGTCGATTTTATCATAATTTGACCTCATATAAATTTGGTCTGAACATTTAGATTATTTTGATTTTACTGATTTTTAATAACTTTGAACTGCCATAACTTTGTCAAAACTCAATAAATTTCGATGCGCAATGTAAATTTGAGCATAATTTTACCTCTAAATTCGTTCTGCATTTAAATTTTGTTCATTTTCAAAATTCGAAAATTTGGAATTTTTTAGAAATTTTACAGTGTTACCCCTTATCATTTTTCGAAAAATTTCAAAAATTTCGAATTTTGAAAATGAACAAAATTTAAATGCAAAACGAATTTAGAAGTAAAATAATGCTCAAATTTACATTGCGCTTGGAAATTGATTGACTTTTGACAAAGTTATGGCAGTTCAAAGTTATAAAAGTTGCTCAGTAGCTGCGACAGCCAGAACCGAAATTAACTTTATAAATGAATCGGTTACTAAACGGTTATTTCGGTTTATGGGTTTCGGTTTATGGGTTTCGGTACAGCGGATAAAATTTTTTTCGGTTACGGTTTCAGTTACGGTTACAAATTTCAATTGGTTTTCACCGGTTAAAGGTTAAGGTTTCGGTTAAGGTTTTAATCCCTGTTAAAAAGTAAAGATCTATCCGAAAAAAGGCTAAATCGACAACACTACTGTAAGCTGCCAGCTGAGCATCATAATCAGTGCGTTGCATCATCATCATCATCCATATCATGTTCAACATCAACACATCATCACGCACATAGCATTCTGGAGGTGCGCCCAGCCCGGAGCTCAATACGACAACTGATAACAAAGCCCATAGCTCGAACCTCACAGCTGGCCTGTCAATTGCCCCTGACACTCAGCAACGTCGTCGCCGTCTCCCTGCACATGTCCTCCATTCATTTCGAGGGTCTGCTATTTTTAGTCTACCGGGAAATGACAGCCATAAAATCGCAAAATTCGCTTCATTTTCATTTCATTTTCTTTACACACTCGCATTTGTTAATACTGCAAAATTATGGCATATTAGAAAATACAATTTGGAAATACATCAATTTATATACATGTATTTAAACCAATATATGTATGTATATATTCCAAGCTAATTTTGTAACCGACAAACTAAACTAACGAAAAGTTGCCATATTTGGAATGGCGAAAATTATGTAACATTGTAGATTCATTGAGCAAAATACGTTTTCCATTGCATGTAAATATATTTCGTTAAATTTATATAGTATACATATGTGGTTAATGAACAAGAGGTTTTAGCACTCAAATTATTTTCAGTTTGAATATGGGCAAGTGTTTCAAATGATTTTGGCTAAATATTTCTCTTGTCATGAGTTTAACGAAGCAATGGATATAATCGATTTGATAACAAATTAATATGTGTATATATTTTTTGTATAATAGTTATTTGTATTGTGTTATTTCATATACGTTTTACAACAAATCCAATTATTTTAAATACATTGTTTTAAAACACTCAGTAATTAATGTTTACATTATATTAATATTTTTTTGTAAAACACTCCGATTATAAACAAAACTAAGTTTGGAATTTAAATGTTGTTTTCACCACATCACAATTGATTAGAATTTAACAATCATATCTTCAACAAAAAAAGAACCTATCGTAAGCACAACAAATTTCTTCCAGAGGAAAGTTGCAATTTGTCGATGATTTAATAAATAAATTAACATTACTTAATCACTCGACAATTGTTTAACAACAAACGCAATATGCGATAAAATAAAGAGGCAGGCACTTGAAAGTAAAAGTTGTTTGTAATGGGGAAACTAAGAAAATGCATATTCAAATAAAAGCATTTAACACTGAAAATTGTATTTCAATTTCAATTTCGCGTTGGCACATGCTCAATTTCCTTACGTTTTTATTGAATTAATTTAAAATTCGACTGATCAGTGCGAGATGTGGCGTGGCGACTCTTGCACGCTCAACAAGAGAATATGTACTTTTGGGTACATAAATATACATACAGTTAGTCAAGTAATTGTTTTGACAAAATAAGTAGTTCACATAATTGCACTTTAATTTTAAAAATAGTTATAATTAATTCTTTAATAAAAAAGAAAATAAATGGCACTTAGTTATTGCTAAATTAAATAAATAAATTTGTAACTTTTTTCTTTGTCAACACAATTACTTAACATACTGTATATTCGAAACTCAAGCTGCGCCCTCTGCACGCAGGTTAACGGTGCCCCCAGAGCGACTGCAAGAAACTCCAAGAACAGCAACAACAACAATAATAAGAGCAAGAAGAACAAAACACAAATACCATGCGACGCTATAGACACAACGTCTGTGTGGTGTGTGGCAGGCAATGTCTTTTTTTCTTCATTGCCGAGCAGACAGGCAGCTAAAAGTCAAATAAAGGTCAGTGGCTGCGTCGCTGTCGCCGCTGTGCGGGCAGAGTATTAAATATTTTCACCATTGTTGGTAGCTTCTTGGGCCTTTTTAACTCGCTCAACAAGTTTAAGTTGATAATTTTGTTGTTGCAGTTGCTAGCACGAAGGAATTTGGCTTACGACCGGCGCATTGATAGTAGTCGCAGCGCAGCGCAGCGGCTTATCAACGTTTTGTTTATGTTTCACATTTATCACTTTTTCGCTATTGCAAAAAATATGATTTCGCATCGCGGCGCCTGCGACCGGCGACGGCGACGGCGACGTCGACATTGGCGCCAAGTGCAATATGCTGATAGCGATAACGTTTTTCATTTCGAATGTATAAGTGTTTGTGTGTGTGTGTGTGTAATGTTTGGCACGCGCGCAGCTGTTAATTTATAATTTTCACGGAAAACTCATTCACCTTACAGCCGTCGTCGTTGTTAGCAGGTACAAACAAAACAAACAACTAGCGCGGGTTGTATTTTTTTTATTCACGCAACACCAACACAGCAGACGCATACACCGACAGTTGTGAAATCTGTGGCAGCCTTAGTTCCCGGAAAAAGATCCATCCCATATTCAGCTCAAAATGCAAAATTAGTTCGTTTTTTTTAATTTTTATATTTTTGAAGTTAAAATTTTTAAAATTTTTCAGAATACCCATAATTTAATAAACTGAGCACCTCAATTTGATCTAATTCCGGATTGAAAATGTTTATTAAATTTTTAATTTATAAATAACTATGAAAAACTAAGTTGCGCGCCGAGGCCATTTCACGATCCGACCGGCGTAGCCGCCTTTTTTTTATTGAAACGTGTGGCAGCCTTGGCTTCCGAAATAGATCATTTTAGACACATATTTTTAGATCAAACTAATTTTGAAACTAGAATTTTGATCATTTTCTGCAGAATTTTTGTTAGAATCTTGTAGAATTTCGAATTTTTGATTTGGAATTAAATTATACAACCTTATACTCCCTTAGTTTTACCTAATTAAGAAATTAAGATGGGTTCATTAATTATAATCATATTGCATAAATAAAACTATTGTAAAATTTAATTAATATTGCCCGCCAACTTTGAAAGTTACAGCGTTGCCACCATATATTATTTATATTGTCGTATAACAGTTTTCAATCTTCTATAGCAATCAACTTTTATCCTGATGTAAGAAAGCGGGAGTTTAAATGTATACAAGTGTTCTAAAGATACTCATTCCGAATAAATTAATTTAAATTTAAAAAATCAATAATATTGTAAGGAATATTATGGAATGTATTGAATAATAACAGATGTTTTCTTTTCTCTTCATTGGAATTGGTACGTTTTACCTTAAAATTTGTTATGTTTACTCATAAAAACGCATATTTCAAGCAAGCTATAACCTTGCTCTATAAACAATTTTATTTCATTTGTGGCACTCGCTTGCTTAACCTCAATTAAAGACCAAGACGAACACGCAATTTCTGTGTTCTATATCCTTTTTTTTTATTAATTGAAAAGTACAAAGACAATTGGTAATAACTTACACGGGAAAATCAATTTGAGTTTTCAAGTTGACTGGCTAATAAAGAATGGAAATGTAAGAAACACTTTGCAATTAGGTCAACAAAATTGTCAACTTTCACATTGTGTAATTTCTTAATTTCCAGCATATTTGAATAAGCAAAAGCAATTTGTCAGTTGTGGCATTGCGTCCAGTCATCATTAAAGGACATCACTCAATTTATCGCCTTGTCAACCTGCTACCAGTTCCGAATCAGTCTGTCTGCGTCTTAATAACCTCAGTCCATACTCATCTGACATCTCAATTGACATTCTGAGCGACACACAAGGTCAAATGGCATTTATGCTTTATTATTTTTGCACACCCGCATTGCGAGTGGGGAGGGGGGAGGGGGGGCTTAGTGGGTGCCCACAGAATCAACATGGACACTTCCGTCGTCTTTTTTCCGCGGTTTTCCGCATCTGCTTTTAATAGCTGTGTCTGTCTTTGACGCGTCTGCCACTTTGTTGTGTTCTTACCGAGGCAATTGATAACAGATTCAACCTAACAACCCACTTTACGGTTGTCCCTTTAACTTCCAAATTTATTCAGTTCACATATGATTTTAGTTTTCCATTTTTCTTTGTGGGTTTTTTAATTTCCGCATTTTCTGATTGTTCTCGAACAGTTTCAGACTATTCAAATTGTGGTAGCTACTTTGAATCGTTGGTGGTTATTGCAGACATTATGAACTTCCCTCCCATACACACACACACACACACACAACCACAACCACAAACATAAACTTACACCCACACATGTCAGGTTCACGCTTATCCTGTACTTGTTTTTGGTATGAGAAAATGGAAAATGTAAAAATTCTTCTGGGATTTGCAATGGTTAACCAAGCGCATAGTCAAAATGCAATCTTTGACCGCAATTCTGTTGAACGCTGCCAACATAAGTAGGCAATGGCATTTTTCACTAGATATTCTGTAATACCTATTTGCCACAATTTTGTCAAATGATTCGAAGAATTACGAATATTTTTGTAAGCATTACTTTAACAAAAACAAAGAGTAAAAATACAATTTAAACTTACGCAAAAACTAAAAAATTCTTTAATATTATGAAGACAACTTTTCACTTCCCTGACTTGGGATGAAGTTTATTTTTTAATATGGCATAATTTATAATTTTTTTTATAATAATTATAACTTTTCTATTCCTAATTTATATTCTAATTTTGGTTTCGCTATTTTTATTATTGCATAACATGTTCCTGGGTTTGCGTTCCAAATATTTTATTTACTCAAATTGGGAATTATTTGCCAATAAAATTTGATTCTTTATTCACAATAATAATTGTCAAAACTCGAATAGGGAATAAAAACGTTATCCTTAGTATATTAAATTGTCAGATAATTTATGTATGACTAAATGATGTTATTTATAGATGCGCATAAAGAGCATATTTCAGACTTATCTAATCGCAGGGCTGTTTTTAAAGCCACTTCACAAGTGGGTCAGTTTAGCAGGCCTATGACTTTCTACGCCATAAAGAGCTTCATTAAAAACTTTGCTCTAATTCATTAGTGCCCCCAAAAGCGTCACGTGAACTTGGAGCTGGCGGCAAAGTCAAGTGCCGGCTTGGTGACTAATTTCATTCAGGGGCATCCGAATGTTGCACGACAATAAAGATAATAACAGAATGTGGTGGCAAGACAAAAATTTTAAGAGGAGACAGACAAGAAATAAAACTCGAAAGTCATATACCCTGTAGATATAATATGAAAAAGCTGTAAAATTTATAAAAATCAAATTCTGAAGACAGTTTGGTTCGAAGCATAGAGCAAGATTTCCTGATTTCAATTTTATACAAAAGTATATTATTTACCTCATTATTTTTAATTATTCCTGAATTTTCTATGCGTTTAAAGTTATGTAATGAATTGATTCATAACTTTAATAAAATTTTACTGAAGATAATGAATTTATTAAAATAAATAGAATGTAAATTACAAAGCCATATTATTTTTGGACAATTCTTTATTATCAAACCAAATCTTTTTTTAAAGAAAAGGGTGCGCTTCGGATATTAGTTCGAAATACAAATTTCGCTTGTTTAATATAATTTCCTATAGGTGAAAATATCCGACAGCCATTGTATGATAGGGTATGCAAACAGTAAACATGAAGGAGCCCGAAAGAGGCGCCAACTTGCGAGTCGTTGATAGCGACTTGGTCATTATGAGTTGTTGCCTACTAATCGGCGCATGCGTCAACTGACTCAGGGATTGGGAAGTGAATTCGAAGTGGGCCTGAGGATGTGAGGCATATGCAACATGCTACGATGCTGAGCATGCTTCAATGTTGTTGATGCCTCTGCCTCTGTTTGGCTAACAAAACGCCGCCCGCTTTCCCAGAGCAGCAGAGCAGCAGCAGCTGACAGTGAATTCGAATTTCGAAAACTGTTATCAACAAACAGGCAACAATGTCCGTGTGAGTATGTATGTGTGTGTGTGTGTATATGTGAATGTGGTTGTGTGGGTGTATACTTGCTGCTGCTGCTGCTGCTTCCGTTGGCAGATATGAACCCATCAGTTGGCGGCTGTTGCACGTTGCGTGCGGTTTCGTTCTTGCTCCTGAGCTCGTGCCACGTAATTATTCCCTTCGTCCTGTGTTCGTCTGTTCGCGGCGTTCGTCAATATTCAAAGTGCGAGTCGCCTTTAGTTTTTTTGATCACTAAACTAAACTATGCACTGAAACTTGTTCCAGCAAGTGCCGGAGTTGTCATTTACCAGTCGCTGGTCGCGGCGTGCGGTCGTCTTTTTCGGTATTCAAACTTTCACTGAAAATTGATCAAAGTTGGCCAAATTAGTTAAATGCCAAATTACAATAATTTTTAAATTTCATATTAAAATATTAATGACAGTGGAAAATTAAAATGAATTATACGAAATAAATTAACAGAAGATATTCAAAGTTGAAAATATTATAAAAAACAACCAATTAAATGTTTATCTATTTAAAATTGAATTCAAATATTGACGAAAAAAAATTCAAAACCTTTAAAAACAAAAAACTTATATTAATAAATAATAGACAGTATAATGAACAATATTTTTAAATAAAACAAATTTTATCAAAAGAAAATAAATAATATTTTAAGATACCCGTTGAGAACTTTAGAACCTAAAATTTTAAAATAAAGGAGACCCAAAACAATAATATAAATAAATCTTTGAATACAAAATGAACAATTTAACTTAACAATAATCAATCAGCATAAATTTATGTTTACAAAATAAAATATTTGTTGGAATTTAGTTAAAAGTTAAAAAATAATTTGTAATTAATAACATTAATTTCTTATATTTAACAGAATTCTTGAATTTTGAAAGATATTTTATTTATATTTGTGTTGGTACAAAATAAAACAAAATTTTATTATTTCCTATTTTTCTCAAATAAAAATTCAGTTACAATTTATGACAATTGACCGCAATATTGAAATATTAAGATTTATTAATTTAAGCGGTGATTACAAACATTTCAATAATTGTTTTGGATAATATTTTATCGACTGTTTTTAGTTGACCTTTAATAAATAAATTTATCATACAATTGCCCGATAAGCGAGTCGAAATTAATTAAACGTTGAGCTTCTGTCATTTGTGCATTTAATTGATAATCCCTTAACTCTCGAAATATGCTGAAGAGTTAAACGATAACTAGACCCATGAACCACAATTAAAATGCGATTGTGAAGCGGTGAAAATGTGAAATTAATTAAAACGTGACACGGAACGTCGATACTCACAGCTAAAGTAATGGAAATAAAAAATGAAAACTCAGCAGCCAACGCGCTGGTTAATTTAAATTCATTACAAGCTGACAGCCAGATGAAAACGGCTAAGGACACGGCTGGGTCCTAAGAGCATCAATTTTTCAGGCAATTTAATTGAAGAACGCTCCAGAATTTTAGATTTAAGTCGCGTGGTTTATGCGCATTAAACAGCAAATAAAAATAAAAATAAAAACCTCAAAATATCATTATTCAGCTTCCTAAATTCGAGTTCACGCGTTGCCTGCTGAGATTTATTTTATACGTTATGCTGAGTAATTTCCCAAATTATAACGAAGCACACGTGCAAATTGGACAAATGCGAATAAAAACCAAAACCGAAACCAAGCGAAATCAAATCAAATGAAATGAAATTATACGAGTCGGCGAGACGCGGCGAATCACATTTATTATTATTATTATTATTATTATTATTATATTGTACATTTATTGTGCGTACTCGCAGATTGTTTAACGCCAATCCCGAAATGCCCAAGCAATCTTTGCAGTAAAAATAAAATTAAATGCCATAAATAAAATCGCATATATAATAAACATAAAAGTACACGCGTTTGCTCCTTGCCGTGACCCTTGCGAGTTGCGTCGTCTGATATCTAAATTTACAAGCGTGCTCCATTAAATATTAAAATACTTCAGTCGCCTCTGCAACCAAGATCCAGGTACCAGTTACCAGGTACCAGGTACCAGTTACCAGCTTCCTTCGTGCGGTTTCTGGTCGCCTAAGCTGCGTTTCTTTCTTTTTGGTCTTTTTTATGGGTGAGTATGCAGAATAATTTTTGAATGTCCTTATGAGCACATACATAACACATAAACCAACTTATTGAGAGTGGTGACATGTCTGCTTATACAAATTTGATGCATATATCTACGAGAGTGCATTTAATATCTGATTATACAAATTACACAGTATTATCGTAAACATACAGACATACAAGTATTATGAGCGTCATAGCAGATTTCGCCATATTTTTAAATTTAAATATATATTACATTTATGTCTTAGAATTCCACTTTCTTTTATTCGCATATTCAAAAGAACGAAAGCTTTTCACATTATATGAAAGATTATTGATTCAATTCAATTTCATATTATGCTTTAGGCAATCAGAAGAAAGCAATTTATTGCGAAATTTAATTTTAAAGCGATTTGCTGACTTACAAATAGTTAACGGGTTAAATTTGGAATTAGACTTTATATGATTGATGAAACTCGTGTTTTATCGAATTGTTTGCAATGAATTCTGATTGTTTTGAATATTTCTAATAAAAGCGTGCTCTGAAAAGTATGCAATATTTAGAGCTTTTCTTTCAATTTGTTATATTGCTCATACGCAATGTTGTCTGCTCTTTCCTACAACTTTTCTATTAAGCGATGGTCGCATCGTTAGCTGAGCAATGGCCGGAACTGTGATTTATTTCAGTGTCCATTGATTAATTTTAAACGTCAGGGGCGTCGTTGTTTCTTTTTTTTTGTTGTTTTGTTGATATTTGCGCCTAAATCAGGCACTTTAACTTTTATGAGTCGCTTGACCGAACTTTTGCAAGGCATGGCACATAAAACAAAGTCTTGGGCAACTCATGGATGACCATCTAACATCTTTTGGTCATAAAAATTGCCTTTAGCTGTGGTTCAGAGGCTGGCAAAGTGCAACACATCCAGTTTATATTATAAGTGTATGGCATTTCATAAATAGTTTTATGCATGGCATTAAAGTATGCCACATAAAAGCATAAAACCGCAATCGGCCAGAACATAAACCGATAGCTGGCTCTTTAAAGAGCATCCTAAACATAATATCAGCATTTTATACACTTCTCTTGCTGCCAAAACAAACCGTATATGTTATGCAAATGAGGCCCTGGCATGAAGGTCCTTCCATTTTTATTGTTCTCACCGCTGAAGGCGTTGAAGCATTGGAATTTTGTAAAATCCACAGCAAAAAAAAAATATTAAAAACAAAACCAAATAACGACCCAGCAAAAAAAAAAAAAAATAAAGTAAAACAAACAATACAAAAAATGCGTTGAAAGTTTTATATTATTTTGCCTACACATTTTATGTTGCGTCTTTGTAGGAATGTAAGCAGGCGTGACAAAGGACGAAAGGGTTTATTTTTGTGGGCTAAGTCTTACTGAATGAAATTCTATATATGAAAGGTTTAGCATGAAACTCAACTCTAATACCAACCAAATTGCAACTGTGAATAATATATGCGATAAGGTGAAAATGCGGAAAATGTATTCATATTTGAGTAGAGAAAAATGATTATGGAAGATTAGTCGATTTGTTGTGTTTTGTTCCCTACACAAATCAGATGATAAGCTAATCCATTTACATGATAAAAGTAACACTTGACTTTCCGTTCAAAAGATTGAACTGAATATTTTACGTCTTGCAAATAAATTAATATTGTAATTTTATGTAATAAAACATATAATGCTATAGGGTTACAAGAATTTATACTATTCCCATAAAATCAAATTTTAATAAGAAAAAAATGTAATGTGGTTTTCATGGTTAAAAGTTGGGTTTCTACACCGATCCGAAATATGAATGGCTCAATTAACTAAAAAGCTTTAACTATGTAGTACATAAAAAAATAGTTCAGTTAAAATTACAGTACTTTTTTATATTTATTTCCTCTTTGACAACATGTTAAACTTTAAGACTAGTTCTAAGATGAAGGGGTAAAATTGGAAAACACTTTAAACATGGGATTAAAACCTTAACCTTTATCCGGTGAAATCCAATTGAAATTTGTAACCGTAGTTGAATAAGAAACCGAAAATTATTTTTTCCGCTGTACCGAAACCCATAAGCCGAAACTCTTTAAACCGAAATAAACGTTTCGTAACCGATTCATTTATAAGGATTAGTTCCGGTTTTGGCCGTCGCAGCTAACTTTGAACTGCCATAACTTTGTCAAAAGTCAATCAATTTCCAAGCGCAATGTAAATTTGAGCATGATTTTACTTCTTAATTCGTTCTGCATTTAAATTTTATTCATTTTCAAAATTCGAAATTTTTGAAATTTTTCGAAAAATGATAAGGGGTAACACTGTAAAATTTCTAAAATTTTCAAAAAACTTCGAATTTTTAAAATGAACAAAATTTAAATGCAGATCGAATTAAGAGTTAAAAATATTATCAAATTTACATTGCTCATGAAAATTGATTGAGTTTTGTCAAAGTTATGGCAGTTCGAAGTTATTAAAAATCAGTAAAATCAAAATAATCGAAATGTTCAAACCAAAGGATGCAAATTTACACTGGACCATTCCAGTAACCAGATAACATTATTTTCCAGGTTAATTAGAGCATTAAGGGTTTTATTCATGTAAAACAATGAATAACGCTTATTCTTTTGGTCAACCGAAAACTTTATTTTTTTTTTTTATAAACCGAAACCATACCGGTATTTTTAAACCGAAACTTATAAAAAACCGATAACCGTTACGAAACCGATACTCCAAGATATTGCATAACCGATAACCGAAAACCTTAATTCGAGCATAACCGAAACCGTAATTAAAACCGATATTCGTTTCGGTTTTAATCCCTGCTTTAAACAGTTTATAGATATATAAATATATATTTTTATTTGTATATAAGGCTTGTCATTTTGACAGCTGTTTGCAAATTTGTCTCCTGACTGTGCAAAGTGTCAAAGTTGAAATTGGAAAATTGTGCTAAAATTGAAAAGGATTTCAATAAGAAAATTCCAAGAGGCATTTTATCAAGTGGCAGCTGCAAATGGCAAAACAAAACCAGCCACAAACTTGCCACCTGTTGCCATAAGCTGGCTCAGACGGAGTTTATAGGACAAAAGGTGAGGTTGAAGGGTCCTGTCAGCTGCTTAACGGCTCGCTGAGCAATCAAGCGACACACACACACACACACACACATACATAGAGGGATAAGAAGGGGCAATAGAACTGTTGGCTATTGTGTCAATGTCATGAACTACAAAAAGTTGATATCCATAGAAAGACAAAAACAATTTAATGGAGTCAGCTCGAAAATTGAATTTGTCTGACAAACTTTTGCATACGAATATCTTGGGAGTGTGTGTGTATAAGTATGAGAACAAGTGTGCATGTGTGTGTGTGTGTGTGGCTGTTAAATTTAACGCCGCCTACAAGCAATTTACATGCCTGTGGTTGAGTGCTTATCATTATAATCTACACGAGAGCTAAAAAAAGGGCTGACTCTGCAGCCTTCTGATTTCCCTTCATCTCTATCATCCTCTCATTGTCATTTGGGCACTCTCACGTGCTTGAATTAAAGGAGGTTGCATCATTATTATGATGACTACTTTTTAGAATCAGCTCATTTTACGTTTAAGGTTATTACCTTGACAGGATGGTGTGTTTGGAAGGATCACGGATCAAGGAAACCGTATAGACATGTAACTAAATATACCTGTGAATGTTGATTTCAGTTTATTTTTAGACATAAATTAGATTGATAAGAAAAATACGATAGTTATCGCCGACTGCATCCGTGACCCCCATGATAAGCAATCGAAACGCACCCCAAAACCTGCCCATCTGGTTAACTCCCCCCTCGTCTGGCCCGCATGCCGTTGCATTAATTGAGTTCAATTATCTAGTTATATGTTATACCCTTCCCCATGAGAGCAGTCTCGAGTATAAATAGATCATTAATTATGATACATTTTATCCTCAATAGATCACTTATTATGATACATTTCATCCAGAAATTTGTTAGGTCAGGTCAACGCTAATTGAAGAATTCTTTTTAAGTAGCTATATCTATATATCAATATTTTATCTATAGAACGTAAATCTAATAAAACATGATCAAAAATTCACCTGCTAGAATTAATTGACAATTAAAACAAATTAAAAAAACATATGTTTTAATTGATTTTAAATTAAAGAAGATCGTGAATTCTAATGTAAATTTTAATAAATGTAAAAATTGTTATATTTTGATTTTAATGAAAAGTGTACAGAAAAAAATAAAAATAAAGATAACTATTTCGACTAACATTTTAAATTTCATTCCAAATTTGTTTAGCAATATAGAATACAATATAATTCTGATCCTTAATATAATTTTTCAACCCTCAAAATAATGTTATTAAAACTATTGTTCAAAACTATAACTAGAGAGTTCCAAAAATGTATTTATTAATTAATGGCATTAATTTCTTAAATATTAACTTGATTAAAGATTACAACCAAGCTTATTTTAAATAGGATCTTCCACTAATATATTTAAATATTGGATCAGGTATTTTGAAGTCGTGTCTTAGCAAGCTTTTATTTAGCTGATTTCGTTATGTGTTTGTGTTTCACTTGTCGATTGGTTTGTTTGTTGGTGTCGTCTCTCGATTTGTTTTGCCTGCCTGCCTGATTCCCTCCCTCTTCCTGTTGACACTCCTCGTTCCGACGGTTCGACACTCCGACTGCCTGCCTGTCTGCCTTCTGCCGTTTATTAAGTTAATCACTCGTTGGCTTTGGCATGTTGCTGCTGTTGTCGTTGTATCTGCTGATAAGCAATATTACGCCGCGCTGTGATTATCATCAATTATTGACAGTTGATTAAAGTTTCGCTTAGCTGCGCTTTGTCCATGCCTGGCATTGGGGCGTGGAGTTAGGGACCAATCATGACCTATTGGGGCAGGAACAGCACGTCCTCCTGGTATTTGTGTAAGCGTCAGGTTTGTGGCACAGTGCAGGCAACATTGTGAAAACCCTTAATGTAGGTTTTTAATCTGTGTCGAGGATTTCCAACATAGAGTAAACTTACAATGTTATTACTTGTTAAAGTTTACTCACTAACACTTAAACAGGAGTTTTGTAAGGCTCTTAAGTATTTCCCATTGCCTTAAATTGGTCATTCGAGTTTTAAACTAATTAACAAATTCAATTGACAAGAAAATTGTCCGTAAAACTAATACTTACTAAATACTTGTTTAATATATTCAGTTTCTGTATGTTTTTTTTAAGGATCTTTGCTTAATTTTTAGATTTAGTAAATTATAGTTTTAATTTTTTAGCTGTACTTTGATTATAGGACAGTTTTGTTTCTTCTTTACAATTATTTCGATAATTTTGATTTAAAAGATGGAGAGATAGATATAGACCGACTGATAAGTCTACTTAAAGGTTTATTTTTCTGCCTAATGCTTACAGAGTATTAAAGAAAGACTTATAGGTGTTATTATTCCCTAATTTTGAGACATCCTAAATCCGTTGGCTTTGTGTTTGAGTTTCACAGTGAATTTGGTAATAGTTCTTTAGTTTTAACAACTAAACACACACACAAAAGTACTGATAACAGGCAAGAGTGTATTTATGAGAGTGTGTAGCTATGAAAATCTTCAACTCACGTGCCTGTGGCTTAATACTTGTAGTTGCATATCATTAGACAAAATTATGCACATCCTCTCATCTACTCCTGGGGGCAGCTTTGTATGATATGAGTATCCTTCGGGGCACTGCAGTCATGTGAATTGATTCAAATTGAATTAATTATTCACAGAAATTTGCATAAATCAGAGGCATGTGCCAAATATCCTTCAATATCTGAGATCGCATCACAGAATATACTTCGTCTGGTAATTACCACGACCAACAGTCAGGGCCTGACTTTGTTTGGCTAATAATAGATAATAATCGACTTTTGAAGGAAGAGCCCAGCAAATATATTTTATGCCCTTGAATTGGTCCAGCTGGATGTTATTGCTAATGTGGCTAAAAGTTGTTTTCTGGCCAGAACGATTTCAACACCATATACATACATATATATATAGAAGAGTATTGGCCATGGCCCTGACTGCTGTGACTGTTTGTTTGGTCACCTCATTTGCATTTTTATGTCTGTAAGCGATATTTATTCTTCCTCCTATTCCACTTCCATTTGGTGTCGCTGACAATTGTTGGGGGCGTGGCTGAAGGCTGAATTCCGAATGCCAAGCGTCAAGTTGTCCGCCTTCACGCAGCGTGTTGTCGAGCTGAAATGAATTTAATGTTCACCCACTGTAAGCGTATCTACCACTTCCGGCTGCTCGACTGCCCGTGTTTCCCACTATACGTCTGTCCGTCTGTCTCTTCGACTTGCTGTGTCTGTGTTTGTCTGCTGTGTGATAAAAAGTCTGAATTATTAAATAAACATAAATCACGATGCGCATACACGCAAGCATTGAATTCAGACGCCGAGAGAGCTTGACAGTGGAAAACAGTTCTTGCCACCCACGAGAACTATCCATATACGAGGGCGGCTCCATGGATATCTCTAATCTGAGCATCAGTTAACAATATATAAATATTTTAACTTTTTATAAACTAACTAGAAATTCGATTTTAGTAATCAAATTAATATTTTTAAAATTGCTTAAAATAAAATTCTTTGGAATTGTTTTTATCAAGTTCTCGAATGAAAATCGATGAATCGAAAATTAAATAAACTCGGTCTACTGCAGTATTAAAGATTATTTACATAAGTATACCAATTTTAATCAACGTATTATTAGAAATCATATGTTCTTTATTCTTCAGAATTTTGTAAATCTTTTTTTGATATTTGTAGATATGAAAGCAAATCTATATACAAAATTAAATAGCTTGTAGCGCTTGTAGTTTTAGAGATTATATAGATAATGCTTTAAAATATTCCCTTGCTTCTAAGAACTTGCTAAGTTGAACAATTCAAAACCTTTAATATACAATTACTTTATATGTTAACTATTTCAAAACTTGCAAAGTTTTCCTCGACTTGCCAGCTTTCTTGGAGCACAGCATCCTTGAGTAAAAATGTTTAACAAACGCCATTGGCACATTTCAAGTTCGCATGATTAAAATTTCATAAGACATTTCCTTAAAGCAGACGTTGTAAGTGAATGTATACGTAACATATGCAGATGCCTTTCAGCCAGCTCTTTAATGCGTGTGTGGTTTGTTTTAGTTAAGAGAGCCAACTATATAATGGGACCCAACTCAATCGATATCATATTTCACAAGTTTACGCACTCGAGTTGCCTATTTGCATAATCAGCTTTCGTATAATTAAAAGGCAATCGACGAGAGGAAGCAGATTCGACATCGACTTGAGATTCCCAACTTAAGTAAAAGTTTTGTACGCGTACATGCTAGGTAAAACATTTTCACCTTGTTGTTGGATTGTGTGTTATCATCTGAGCCATTTCCCCTTGACGTTTATTACTCTGGCAACAGCGCACACCTGTTACTCGGCAGACAGACGGCCATATCCTTAAAGGCTCACATCGACAGGAAAGCCAATCAGTGGCACGAAATGAAATTGCCAAGGTTGTTGTTGGGAAAGGCCTAATCGAAAACGGAAATAAAGGCGCTGGAACTCCGCGATCCGTGGCACGGCACAACATACTCATCTCAATTTAAGGCTGTAAAAACACTTGACACTGTGTTGCTATAGCAAATTATTTTTCATATATTATTTTAGGATTAAAAATGATGCTTAGGGAGATCTCTTAGTAATTTCAAAATTCAAGAAATTAATTTAAAAAAAATATATATCACTTTCGGTTACAAGAATTTAAAGTCATCAAAATCGTTTCAGATTTAGATTTTTGTTACTTGTTTGTATATAATTTGAGTTTAAATATACTTATAAATTTAACTCGAAAGAAAAACCTTTTGGATTTTCTTGGCTTATAAACTCGGTAAATTAGCACTTCGAACTTTCGACCCTTTTTTTCATCTTGTTTAAAACTTTAATTGGCAGCCCAAACAACTGACGAAAACAAAAACAAACGCAAAAGTAAAGAGTAAAGACAAAGTTTAAAGCAAATATTGAGTACTTTCTCTGGGCGGCTATTAAAAGTTTATCAAACTGCGATGTAGCTAGACAGTGTAAATAAATTTGCAAAAGCTGAAGCTGTGCTAACAAAGTGATAAGATTGTAATAAATTCAATTAGAAGGCTTTTTGAAATGGATACCTATCAAATATTGCGCATACGCAGAATATGTGCAAAATACGTATACGCCACAGATTTAGTAAAAATGTCAGAACATCTTCACTAACTACAAGTCCGTCTGTCTGACAGCCTATATATCTGTTTGCCACGTTAATAGCCTTTCCCGACTGCTGAGCCCATTAAATGCCTCAAAACTCATATGCATTTGTCTCACGTGTCGGCGCGCCTTTTATTGCCAATGTGTTTTTTTGGAGAGGAATGAGATAAGCACAAAGGGAGGGAAGGTTCGACTCGACTTTTTGCCACGTTTAACGTACATTAATTTGCAGCGTGCATGTTTTTAATGAAGATGCGTGCTTGCCCCTGAGCTCGGCATCGTCTCATTTGTGTTGAGAAGGCTGTAATTAATGGTAAGCCCAAAAGTTAACCCAGCGTTTTTAAATTTATCACCCTCAACGTTGACACGAACGCAGCCACAGTATTTAAGTCTTTAAGAATATGCTGTGTTAATCGGCTGTCGCATTTCAATTAGGCATCATCATTTATTTCAGTTTTAAACTAATCTTAAGTATTTAATTCTTATTATGCCTATTAAATTTGACAAAATCGTTTTAGTCAAGCAACTACAGCTATTTTATGATGACTTTTCTAAATAATTTTGATTTTTTTTTGTCTTTTATAAATACAAATAAAGTATGTCATATAAAAATTAATTTAAAAAATTATTATTTGTTGAGTAGTTAAATAAAAATCATTAATAAATATTATGAAACTAAAGACTAAATTATTACTTATTTGATTTTAAAATAATATTTATAACCAAGGATTAAAACCGAAACGAATATCGGTTTCAGTTACGGTTTCGGTTATGCTCGAATTAAGGTTTTCGGTTATCGGTTTTTTATAAGTTTCGGTTTAAAAATACCGGTATGGCTTCGGTTCACAAAAAAAAATAAAAATTAAGGATTTCGGTTGACCAAAATAAGAAGCGTTTTTCATTGTTTTACATAAAAAAAACTTAATGCTACTTTTAGCCTGGAAAATAATGTTATCTGGTTGCTGGAATGGTTCAGCGTAATGTCGATTTTATTATAATTTGATCTGATATAAATTTGGTTAATTTGCTTTGAACATTTCAATTATTTTGATTTTACTGATTTTTAATAACTTTGAACTGCCACAACTTTGTCAAAACTCAATCAATTCCCATGCGAAGTGTAATTTTGAGCATGATTTCACTTCAAAATTCGTTCTGCATTTAAATTTTGTTCATTTTGAAAATTCGAAAATTTTGAATTTTTTAGAAATTTTACAGTGTTACCCCTTATCATTTTTCGAAAAATTTCGAAAATTTCAAATTTTTAAAGTGAACAAAATTTAAATGCAGAACGAATTTAGAAGTAAAATCATGCTCAAATTGACATTGCGCATGGAAATTGATTGAGTTTTGATAAAGTTGTGGCCGTTCAAAGTTATCAAAGTTGCTCAGTAGCTGCGACGGCCAGAACCGAAATTAACCCTTATAAATGAATCGGTTACTAAACGGTTATTTCGGTTTAAAGAGTTTCTGTTTATGGGTTTCGATACACCGAAAAAAATTTTTTTCGGTTACGGTTTCAGTTACGGTTACAAATTTCAATCGGTTTTTATCGGTTAAAGGTTGCGGTTTCAGTTAAGGTTTTAATCCCAGTTTATAACTGTTACGGTTCCTGAAATTATTATTTTTTTCCCGAACAGTACATCAATTAACACAACATTGGTGATAGAAAAAACCACGACAAAGAATATAAGCGAAATCCGAGTAAAGCCATTCGAAAGCGACCTAAGAAAACAGAAAGTGCATGAAGAGCATTTAAGCGGCTTGAATAGATTTAAATTTTTAATTTTCCTTTTATCAAATAAAATGTTTAGGTCCTCGAACATACACACAAACACACTTACTCGTACATACAGAGAAGTCAGGAGATAAAAACTAATGCAAACTAATCACCGTTGACAGTAAAAGGGAATGAAGCACAAGCCTCAATGGGAACTTTAAGCTGGACAATGGACAGGGAACATTGTACAATCACTGGGAAAGTGCGCAATGCTATGGCAGCTCATAAAAGGGTCTGTCTTATATGTAATTCACACACAAATACACACACTTATTTATATGTTTGTACAGACAAGGAAAGCATTTTATAGCAGCTGCGTGTTTAGTTTTCGCTTTGCTTTTGGTTTTAATTTAAGTTGATGTGGCAAAGTGCAAATAAAAGGAACAGATTTATAAACAAAAGCGCTACGGGCTTGTTTTCACATCACTTTGCTTAGCTAAGTGAAATATTTACGCCCAGACAACAACAACAGCAAAAATAAACATTTACAAAAACTACACACAACAGACAACCCACATATGTGACTTTGAGGCTTTTGTCAAAAAAATGTTCACCACGCGGTTGCCACCAGCAATTCCACGAAAATAAATAAAATAAAAAAAATAATAAAATATATATAAATAGCTACAAACTGAAAGCAGAGGCTTTTCGACTTCATTTCGGTTTGATTAAATTTAAATTTAAGTAAATGACAGGCCATAAGTTAGATGCGGGCTGTCCCTTCAGATTGCTTTGGATTGCTAAGATCATTTATTTAATGAATATAGAAATAACCCTTGAAATCTTATCTGTTGTCTGTGGTCGCCTTTAAAAGCAAACTTATTAATATAAGTTGTAGCTGTCAGTTTGTGGCCTAATTTCAATAATAAAATGAATGTTTAAAATGTGAGCAGGTTTCACTCTAAAAAGATATAAACAAAAAATAAATATAGCACTCAAAAATATCAAATATAAATGAATATATTTATAGTATAATATTTAGTTGTATTTTTTTATAAATAAAATTTATTTTCAAAGTTCCACAAATCAGTAGAAAATATAAGCCGTAATCAAAGTGGCAGAGAAAGCTCAGGGAAAGCCTAAGGCAGTAGATGAAAAAGGGATAATGATGTAACATATGTTATGCCACAAAGCCGCAAAAAAGAAAAACAACAATTTGCCAACAAATACTGTAAGCAAACAAAATAATTTCCAGTGCCCAGGGCAACATATTTAAAAATGACAACACAGCCGCTCCGAAAAAAGGAAGAATACACTGTAAGAAAATAGGAATACGCCCTAAGCTCCTGTCTATCAAAGATGGTGAAACAGAGAAAGTATTAGGAAAGAGGGCGAAAATAGATGCTGAAAGAGCTGCTAATAATATTTATGGCATTCATTTTAATGCCAACTGTCAACGCGAAATTAATGCGCATCTGCACATATGAAGATGTCCTTTTTATGCGCCTCAGAGACAAACGCGAAAAGCAGCTTATGCGAGTTGCTTCGACATTGCGCATACGTCGTGTGTGCCACACAAAATCGGAGCCTAAGGCAGTGCCTGAACCTGTATCCTGTTATACTTAATTTTTCATAAAAGTAAAGTGCACACTCAAAGTTCATGACGAGACAGCAGCTAAAATTTGGCAGGACTGTCTTGCTAACTTATTTAAATATTGTGTTTACAAAGTGCTTTAGTTGTGGTTTTTAGCAGCTAACTGCATTACAGAAAGCTGTTAGCATTTTTAATTCCTTTTTTCATGCTCAGCTTAAAGCTAACTTGCACCTAAATTTGAGGTTTTATTCAACTCTCGAATCTTACTGGAAAATGCCCGTTTATGTAATGCTCAGAAATCGATAATAAATATAAAATTTTAAACTTTAAAACCAAAAACCTTTTAGTGGCTAATTTTTATGCTAATTATTCAGCAAGTAAAGAATTAGCTATTTGCATATTAATTGTCAGTTTAAGTTGATTTTAACAAAAGTTTTTACTGAAACAACAGATTAAAGGCGTGCTTAATCAAAAAAAGGTCCATCTTACTAAACAAACAATCTGAAAATTATTAAAATGACAATCAACTTTAAACCTATCCAAATAAAAATATTTCTGAAATTGGTTGACAATGTTTAACTGAAAGCTGAACAGCAGCTAAATAAAATCTTAGATTTTGACTTATAGCATAATAAAGTAAAATAAAAAATAAAACAAACATAAGAGCCTACGCAGAAATTGAATTTTAAATTGGTCAACAAGGGAAATTATTTCGGCAACAGAGTTGCGTTAACGGAGAATAACCAGACTTAAATCAACAAAATGTTTGGCATTCTTAAAGCTGCCTTTAAGACCAACAGCCAAACTTATGTGCCAAATATTTCAGCAGACACATTTCAGCAGATTGCAATTTCATTTAGATTTTTGTGCTGTCGACAACGAGCTTAAGGAATTTTCGTTTTAATTGCAGTCAAGCGATAATTTAAATTTCTGTGCTTTATACTCTGTAAAATGGCTTTAAAAGGGTGAATTCAATTTGTGGAAATAAAACTTAAAAGGAAAGTCAAATAAAAAAGTCATATATTTATCATTACTTTCTAGTAGTCATACTTATTTCTATATGAGTGCTTCAGAATTTCGTATAGGGTATCTTTAAGCATTGCCCATTAATGTACACATTGTAATAGTAGTTCTGTCGCCTCTGGATTTAATTAAAATTATTTCACTGACTACTTTCAAGTGGTTTCTCTGATGGAGACTTCGGCGTTGCTTTTCTGCACTACTTTAAACTGAATGGGCATTTGATTATCACATTTTCGACCGTTTTTCGATTGCGTTTAACCTGCTCAGTGGAAAGAAAAGGAGAATAAATTTAAATGCCAAAAAGATATAAATTCAGGTCTCGCTTTTGTGTTGATTCTTTCGCACTTTGAGGTTAAATAAACCTGAGTTGTCAGAATGAAATAAAATTGAAAACTGTTTACCACAGCAAAAGGCAAGGCAATCCTTAGCATTGCAAAGGGAATCGCTTACCAGGTTATCTCAACTTTGACAGTTTTATTGATATGCCACCCACAAAAGCCGCAGGCCAAAAGACAGACAAATATTTGATAGCATTTCAAAAAGTTAACGCTTTGTGTGCCATACTTTTAGGCTTTACACACGTCTTTCGTTAGGAGTGTGTGTTTGACATGTTTAATCGGGAAGAAACCATATGTAAATAGAACAGATAAAAAGAAATGTGTGCTCAATGAAAGAGTTGGCAGCTTTCAGCTTTAAAAGTTACAAATAAGAATTATTCTGTAACTTTTACTTTACAAAAATTAAAAATAGAAATTAACTTTAGTGTCTTTGAACCAAGTGAATCATACAAATTTTAAATATTCATTGGCGTATATAGATATATTGAATTAAAATTTGAACTTTTACATTTCCTTAATTTTGATTCATTTTGTTACCAATCCTACAAAATTAAAATCTTCGATTCTTGAGTAAACTCTTTTCATCTAAGTCTTAGATTCTAAGATCAACGTCTCAATTGTTGTTATTATTTGTCTGCCCTGTTCTTTCGCGGATCCCATATTAAAAGTCTATCAAGGATTTGTAACTTTTACTAGCCTTAACTGGTAATCAAAGAGACAAGTCAGATTGAACCCATTACCATGTCAACGGACGGAGACTATTATTGTTGTTATTTGTTTACTTGGCCAATTGATGCGTATTCCCAACATTTGATTTGTCACAATATCACATTGTAGTCGACTTTCAAGTGACTGTTTCTCCTTCCATAGCATCATCTCTTCTAGCTTACTGTTTATCATCATACTGACAACGACTGTTGTCTGTCAACAAATCTATGTGCACAATAACAAAGGACATCAACACAAATCAGACAACAGACAACCAACAACAGTACAATAGTCTCCTCAATACAACTAAACCCGAGTAAATATACTTAAACACAGTATTAATGCATGTCTCTGTGTGGGTGAATAAGTGTTAGTGTGTATGTGTGTGTGAGTAAACTACAGGAGGGTCATGTCCCTGCTGCTTTTGACCCACATACGCAGTCATTGAGAGTTGGCTAAGAGATTTCGGGCCTTAGGATATGGACAGCTTTAAGCGCAAGACAAACACATAAATCCAAAGTCAACTTTAAATAGAAACCAGTAAAAACAAGGAACATAGACGACTCAATACCCTTACGAACTGTTCATATTGCGAATAGAACCAAAATATTAATACAAATTTGTTAAATACGATAAAAATCATAACATGATTAAGGAAATATTCCGGAATATTTTTATGTATAAAAAGATCGCTATTTCGGATCAGAAAACTTTACGGCTTTATAAGGGTATGCAAATGCATATAAATTACACAAGAGACCCAGCAGGACCTGAATTACAACACAGAACCCAGAAATAAAAGTTGTTGTTGTTATCAAGGAATCTACAGCTCTAATAATGCAATAAAAGTTTCCGAAACTTTGATTAACAGTAATTAAGAAAATGAATTAATGTTTTAAATCATCTATTGAAAAAATCAAAATTGAATGAAAGTAAGAAAAACTTTTATTAAAGATTCACTGTATTCTAGAGTCTAGATTGACATATGTTTAACTTATAATTACTGTAATCAATTATGATTTTGGTTTA
This sequence comes from Drosophila kuntzei, assembly GCA_035042165.1. Taxonomy (NCBI): domain Eukaryota; kingdom Metazoa; phylum Arthropoda; class Insecta; order Diptera; family Drosophilidae; genus Drosophila; species Drosophila kuntzei. The sequence continues at coordinate 6,296,369 of JAWNLU010001684.1, read as the reverse complement.
TGATTTAAAAATTTCCGGCAAATTAAAGTAATTTGATAAGTTGTTTAATGAATGCATTTAACTGTAAAGTGCACACAATCATTTTCATATAAATCATTTTGTCACATAAATTCTGTTTTTCATTTTTCAAATTTCAATTTTCATAACTGTTCGTGCTTCATTTGAAAGTGAAAACCACAAAATCCGCAACGAACATTTTGTGGCTATGAAAATGAAGGAAAACGGATTGTGTGTTTTTGTGACACACAAAAGGTCACCATATTTCTCTTTTCAACTATGGTCCTTATCTCTCTGCTTTCTCACCATCTCCCTCTCCCTCTCACTCTCACTCTCTCATTCTCTGCCATTTTCTGCCTCTTTCTTTGGCTTATTGTGCACATTTGCCTATCTTTGCGCATTTTACATGCTGCGGCTGTCATTGAATTGATTTTCAATTTTTACGCTCGCCTAAACAGAAAATTCATCACGGAACATGGTACATGACAGGTTCGACTTTGAGAAACGACGAGCAGAGTTTAACAATAACAAAACGACGTTGCCTGCAAATTGCATTTATTTATAAGGGACAAACTGTCGACACGCTGAATTTAAGCCAATAAAAACTAGAATATAAAATAGTTGAAAATTTTACATCAGCATCCAATGAACTTAAATGCTCAACAACTATTAGTTGACAAATATATGCAAACAATTTCCATATACTTAAATATCTATGTATGTATGTGTGTGCGTATGTATATTTGTTTATGGATTTGTTTTCGAGATACTCATGCAAATTGGCTACCATTGTGAGTTCCGCGTAGTAAACACGACGAAGGAGAATGTCACAATCAAGGACTCTGTGTATCACAGATTATAATTTTCTATATAAATGCAAGTTAACTAAACTAAAGACAACAAGTAAGGAATAATATCTAAACAAATTTTGGCCGACATCAAATTAGTTTTCGAATGATATTTTGCATACATCTCAAAATAGGCTATTTAAATATATATTAAATATAAAAATTTATTTGTTCTTTCGCAAAATTCAAATTCTCTAGGTTTTACATCCAAATTCAAATTAGCAATTGAAATACAAATTTCAACAATTCGTATTATACAAATTCCACAATTCTCCTTATCATCATTGTAATAAAAAATGCCTTGTTGACAACTTTATGCACATGTGAAAATGTAAATATAATGCGCAAAATATGTCCATGAATTGTGACCTACTAATGCAAATTATACGAAAATTAGAATTTATACTTTTGAGACGAATCTTGAACAGCGATTCAAATACATAAATAAGAGGAATACAAATTTTGTTTAAATTGAATAGATTAATATAGAAATATATGTTCTTTCTCAGCATTATTTGTTCACACATACCCAATAATTCTGCTCAACTTTATTTCCATTCAAAGTTTTAACAAGTTTTCTACCACTTTCAGTCTCGAATTTCCATTTCAGTTTGCACCTGCAAAAGGCAGAATTGAAAATATGGCCACGACACTGTCACATATAACCAGGTCAAAGACAGGGGTATAAGGTGGCTTTCAGCTCATGTGAGGAGCTCGTTTATAATTCACATGGTACTGGGAAAGGCTTTCCGCAAATCTACAAACAAAATCACGACATTCCCTTTTGCGTCCCGATAGTAATCGCTTCCGGTTCCGTGAACCTTTATGCAGCTTTGGTCGTGGCCAAGAAAACTGTCAAACTCTTGAAAAGAGCAACCGATGTTGACCTTCGTTTCATGCAGATTTGGCAGCTGTGACAATTAAAGCCGTAGGCAACGCGGCAATTGCTTTTGGTGCTGCGCATAAATTTTGTCACTAATGTCTTGGCCAATTGTGAAATAATATGCGTATGATAGACGACCAAAAAGTTGGCCAATTTGCAGCTTAAATCGCTGCGTTTCACTTAACAAAATGAAACGGAAATTTACTGCTTCTAATCACTCACAATGTTTCATCTGCCTTTCCTTGGCACATTAATCAGCTTATGGCAAATCAATCAAATCCGTTCTCAGAACCAAGAAACCCAAAATTAAAGCAGCTTGAGTAAATAAAATGTAGAAACTGCTTTTATAGTAACATTCACGAAACAAGGGAAAATTTTGTGAAACTTTCAGCAAGTTAAACACAAACAGAATTGTTTGGCTAAGCTGAAAGATAAGAGCCATGGCTAAGAGAAATGCAGACAAACTTGGCAACATTCCCATACTTATTTCAGTTAATGGAACTTTGTCTCTTACGCTTCACAAAAAGGACAGCTACAGGTGCGCTGTGGCAAGGATAATTTCCGTACTGTTTGCTCTGATCCCGTTTCCTGTGCTGCCAGTAAGTCGACTCTGCTATTAGCTGGCTGCCTTAAAACATTACCAAATCTCTATGTTGTGGGGTTAAATGTACTTTATAGGAGACAAAAGAAAACACAACTGATGTAAGCACAGATGTTGCAATGTTGCAATGTTGCAATTTAAATGAACAGCAGGAGAACTCTTAACTGAACTAAATGGCAAAGTGGCAACCAGTCAACTGACAGTAGAACGAAATAAGACACTTACTGCAGATTACTAACCCCAACATCTGAGTCCAAAGCTACTTATGTAAGTACTTTTAAGTGCAATAATACCCTCTATGTATAAATTGAACAAAAAGCGAGTGTAATCCGTTGGGATATAGCTTAACACACTATTGTAACCGAAGTTACGTCTCTTAAATGTTTAAAGTTCAGGGTACTATAGAATTTGGAATGATTTGTATACCATTGCAGAGGGTATTATAATTTTTAAATTATATTATCTTTGGAAATTAAGATTAAGAATATAAGAATCTTTGAATTTTTGAAAAATATGTATCTCAAACAAACTTGGCTTCAAACGGATTTTCTAGGTCTTCTAGCTTTAATAGAAACGATCCGTCTTAAAATAAATATATACCTTTGTGAGCATATCAAATCTTCGGCTTGCCAAACTTTTCATTCTTTCTTGGTTATTTTTCCATTTGAATTGCAGTTTGTGGCGTTTTGTAAGTGATATAAAACTACTACTTAGTATAACTAGTAATTTTTATTTAATTTTATTTTATTTATTTTATTTCATTTAACGTCAACTAAAAGCAGTCGACAGGAGTGATTAATTAAATATTAAATCAAATTATAAAACTAAAAGTAAAATTAAAAATTAAATAATATAATAAATTTTAATTTTTAACTGAAAAAGAAAAATATAAATTTAAGTTTAATCTGGGGGTATTCAAAAATGATGATCCAACATTTGTTGCAAGGATTGGGAAAACCCAGAAAAACCCAATCAATCAATTAATCGTACCAGAAAGAGATATGTAATTCAATAGAACAACTGTTTAATTAATAAATATATTTTCTGAAATGAAATCTTAGATGAGTGTTGAGAAACACAACCCACTTATCATCATCGCGACTGTATCATTAACTTTAATTTAACCTTTCATAAAACACTTAACCCCCTCAGAGATCAAATTTTAACAATGCCGCTGGCAAAACAATAATTAAAGCTGAATCATCGTTAAACTAAACAGCAATTCTATTACAGACAGTTCAAGTATCTCTCAGGGTTAAGAAGGGCGGGAAATCCCAAACTCCCCACAACATTTGCCAGTTGAAATATCCTCGAAGATGACAAGTCCTTCACTCATTGTGTAGATGTTTCGATGAGGGAATTTTAATTGAAGACCATCGGAAGGGATGGAAGAGGTTTGATTCGAGTTCGCATTGTCTGAACCTGTCTGGCCTTTGCCCTTTGACAAGCATCAATCATTTTGATTTGCGTTTGGAGATCTTCAGGTTCAGCTCATTGGTGGTTTAATTTTAGTTATCCGTTCTTTTTGGCGATGGAATTAATTATCATTTGTCCTGGTTAACCCAAAACCCACTGATGTTTACAAAATTCAACGCTTGACTGACTTTAACCTACCATTGTTCTGACTTTAACAATATTAGACAATTAAACCCTTTGAACTGAAACGGAAACTAAAGACGAGCGCCTAGAAGCACGCAATGCTTTTGGTCTGGCATATGTGACAAGAATGTCAAGCAGTTGCCACGCCCACAAGTCCACACGCCCACACGTCCCTTACCAATTAGCAGAATAGTAGCTGTCAGTTCTGGACGATGCTCAAGCACGTGCACTTGATGGCCAAAGTTGGCGTGGTTCAAACTTTTGGCCAAAATATAAATCTTAAGCTGTCCAGAATGCCATCAGCAACAGGCGCCGATGAGAAGCATCAACCACAAAGCAGAATTACAACTTTGGCTTTAAAGACTTTGGAATACTCTTTCAGAATTCATTGGAAACAAAATGTTTTATTTTAAAGTAAGCTTTTATTATTTATTCATTTGGAATTTTGTTTAAAGAAAAACTGAAACCATTATAAAAAGAGTTCCCGAGTGAGAGTTCCTGCATTTTGTTTTCCTTATTTGTTCTTATTTTATATAATAAAACCTTACTTACCTTAAATGAGAAAATCATGTGTTAACCAATCGAATGACTTTTTATGGATTGCAACATTTTGTAAGACTACAAGCTACTTTTTTTTTTACTTCAACTATAAATGTAACTTGAACTTGCCACAATAATTTAAAGATGTCAGAGTCAGAAACTTGAAAACTCTGCTACACATTGAAAAGTAAATAATCTCAAAAGAAATTAGGAAGTAATATAGTTGAAAGTCAAAGAATTTTAAATAAAATTAATTATGTTCCTCTTGTAACTTTGTAGCTGACTTCGTATTTTAAAAAGAGAACTAATTATAAGGCAAATTCTTTACCACTTAATACCTACAATCATATTATTCTCATTGAGAGAAATGCATGCGTGGTTAAAAGAATAATATGGGATAATCCTTAAAGCTTCCACATTTCTAACATTTTTGTTATATTCAACAAATTTGTGAATGAACGAAATGGTGTATACAAATTAAATTGCTAATTAAATGCTTAAGGCATATATACTGCGAAAGTGAGTCTCCACATGACTGGGCAAGCATTTTGGCAGAACAAAGGATGAAAAAAGACCGGCTAAGTCACCATGGGACACATCAAACCAACAGTTAAAAAGCAATTGAAATGTTGCACAAATTCCACGGAACGTCAAATCTCCAAAGAGCAGGGCCCGATGGCAAATAAGTATAATTGACATTGAATGACCTTTGCCAATAGAATTGCTATGAATCAATAATTAAATAGAAAAATAGAAGAGAGAAAAAAAGTAATGCGAATGGAGCCACGTCAAAAAAGTAGCAAATGACCAGCAACAATAAAGAAACGAAAATGAAGGCACTCGAACACAATGGAGCGTGTGCATATCCAGAGGACTACAAGGACTCATTGCAGACTCAGCAGAACAACAATATCAAGAGCAACAACAATTGAGCATAGATAAAAAACAGCGGGCGGAGAAAACGAGCGCAAAAAGTGCGAAACAATTGCGTGCTAAACGCCAAAAACGTCAAAGTCAAAAAAAATGACTAGAATAGAAAAAGAACAGAAACAGAAACAAAAACAAAAACAGGCTACATGTAACAGTTAATGAAAAGATAAATGACATTGTCAGGCAGGCAGGCAGGCAGGCAGTACAAGGAATAGAACTATAGATGGATGGTCCTATGACTGTCTACGCTTACAGAACTGTCCATTAGTTGACTAAGTTCCAGATGCTTTAAATTAATTAAGGTCACAGCTAAACACGCTGCGTGTACGAAACTATTTCATTCATATTTGTTAATATTCATTTGGTAGGGGAAATATGGACGGTTGACACCGTTAACAAAATTGCCCTCAGGATGTGGTCTTAATTATCACTCAAAAAAAATATAAAGGCCATGCAACAAAGTTCAGTCAATAAAGTGTTGCTAACTTAATCATGTTTGTGTTCTAAAAAATATGTTTTAATCCGAAGTTCAAAATAAACTCAATGAACTTCTACATTAAAGCAAGTGCAACATTTGTTTTTTAGGTTTTTAGAAGAGTTTTTTATTTTTTTTTTGCAGAATTTTATATTATTTTTCTAGTTTTTATTACAAATTGAAAATATGCTCAGCGGCATTGCTGTATTTATATATGGCAGATATAAGTTAATATTCTCATATGCAGGTTCAAATATCCCTACAGCATAAATTTCAAAGTGAACTCAAGAAATCAAACGGTTTATATTTGAAATTCGAGTTTTGTTTTCAATACATGTAATTATCTAAATATACAAAAAAGGAACAATTTATGGCGCTCGGGTTGTTCTGGAGCGGCTCATATGTGATTTGGTTTTTTTTATTATAATAAATGTAAATCGATTTCTTTTTTTCATATACTTGCACTTAATACTAAGACATGAGCTAAAAAATTTAAAATAAAAACTTTATTGAGAGTTGTAGATTATGTTGTTTCATTCATTTTTTTTTTTATTATTTTTTTACTACGGGAAGTACGCACTTGTTGGCAATATTTAGTTGGATACAGCCCGGTTGTTCTGGGACTGGCAGTTTTGAAAAAATTCATTCGTTGTAGAGGATTTTGAGACTACAGTTATATTAGCTACATTCACTGATTTCCGGTTCTTGATGTGGAAACCAAAGCTAGTCGTTGTTTTGGGGACCCCATTGATGCATTCGTTGTTGTAGTTGTAGTTGTAATTGTAATTGTAGTTGTTGATCTTGTATAGTTTCGTTTTCGTTCGTTTACAAAATTGAGCGGTGAGCTGTTGAAAATATCAATAAGAATAAATTAATAACAATTACAACTATGGATGTCTTAGAAACGAATAATATAATAAAGTTATATGTATGCGTGCAATATTCATGATTTTTCTACAATGTTAATTACAATTTTGAAATATATTTTTAAATTTATCATATGGTTTATCATGTTATACTAGATGCTTGAAGGAATATCAAATGTGTCTACTTCTAGGGATACTACTGTATACAGTCAGGATAGGAACTACATGTCAGCTATGTAGTTTGCATGAACCAAATTTTAGACATGCTGCGTTTGGATCCATATAATTAATTCTTACCAATTTGTTTTGTATTGCGTTTCGTTACATGTAATTTATGTAAATTAAAGTACAAAAAAATTACAGAAGTGCTATATGAAATAGCGTCGCATGTTATTAGAGCTAACGATTTGGATATTTGCTTTTTTTTTTATTTTATTTTCTTTTATTTTTTGAATTTGTTTTTGATTTAGAAATAATCCTCTGCCTCAGCTGTGTATGGCAAATAAATGTAAATAAAATAAAAATTATATTGTTAAAGTATTCATTTTCATGTATGTAGTACGAGTATATTAAAGAAGGATCTTGGGATAGAATTTACTACTGAGAATTGCTATTTATTCTAGATATGATTTGTCTATAATAGGCATCTAACTCATGCTTCCAAGAAGTTTCGAGTTTTCGAGCAGAATGTGCATTTGAAATAATTTCCATTAATAATATCAGATATTTGGGGATTCTTTAAATATAGTGAAAGTTTTGCCAGTAAATACTCAGCATGAAATATATACAGGGTACTATACATCGTATATACAATAATGGGGATAAACTATGCAGTTTTCCAGTGGGATTACTTACGTGTCAAGGGCCTAGCTGGATGCTTAGACCACAGATAACGATTCTTCACCGGCGACAAATACGAGTCACGGGCCACGGGGCTTGAGGCACGGGGCACCGAGGTGGCACGGAAGGGCATCAAATCATCCACATCCCACCAGAAGGGATCGCGCACAATCGATGAGATGGGCAAGTTGGGGCTGGGGCTCAACATATCCCTGAAGCGGTTGCGTGGATGGAAGATTGGAAGTCCTATTGTGGTTCGACATAGCATTTGGTATGTGTTTATTGTCAAGTAGCAAAATTATCATCAATGATGGTTGACGGTTGACGGTTGATGGTGTAGTGTGCGTTTTTGTAGGGTATACAATTAAAGTTGTAGAATTTTGTTGTGTTTTGTTGTATTGCAATGTATACAAGAAGAGCAGAAAGAAAAATATTGTTTGCTTTGCTTTTAAACTAAAATACAAAAGAATTAAACAAAAAAATACAAGAAAAGACAACGCTTTAACATCAACATTTTTTTGATATTTTCCATGCGTATGCGGGGTTTTCGTAGTGGAAATATTACCAAAAATCTGAAGAAGGATACAATATGAAGATAGGAAAGATAGAGACCATGGATGAGGAAAAGGATAGGGTGCCAATTGTATGCCAGGCGCTACGGGAAGCAATTCTAAAAGCTGTATAGATGGGAAGCAGCAGAAGAAGTGAATACTAGATTCTAGACTTTAAGCACGGCGCTTTTTTTTTGGGTATTCCTTTTTTTTTTTTGGCAGATGCTGTTGGCAATACACTCAATACAAAGAACGTAATTAATATTTCTTGTGTGGAAGCCAAAGAAAAATTTTAGCGACACAGTAAAGGAGAGACTGAAGTCGATACGAATGCATTTGGAAAAATATGGTGATTATTTTTCAACACGTTCGTCATCATTATCGAAGTCTTCATTATCATTAATGTGTCAATTTGGGCAACAGAAGCCATAATAACAACAACAAGAAATTTTCGTCTCTTCTTGTATAAAGAAAAACGATTAAAGAGAATTTAGATTTTTACCCTCAGCATCGTAGGCGACTTCAGTGGGGCGAGGTCCCCAGCGACCGGCTTTAACAGGAGTGGGACTTGGCGAGCCGGCGCGCTCAAAAATGCTTGGCCTAGAAGCAGCTGTACCGGCTGCCTCAGCCTCAGCAATAGCGGGCAACTTACTTTCAAAGAGTTCATCCAACGGTTCCAATGAGCTGGCGCGGAAGCTTGGTCGCGTGAATGGGGCCAGGCTAGTGGCACGATCGAACACGGATGGTCCGGCACGTGGCACGCTGCTATCGCGATTCCAGTAGACTGGTGCTGGCACATAGGGCTCGCTGCCAGCGCGAGTGGTGCGGGAGGGACGGAACGGCGAGGCCGAGCGGCGGTCTAGAACAATGAAACAAAACACAAATACAAATAAAGAGCTATAGCATAGCTATTCAACTATGATAATATTACGTATTCGTCATGTCAGCCTGTAATTGTATTGAAATTAAGTTGGCGTCTGTTGCAACTAACACGTTGATAATGTAATACATATGTTCTTTGTCATGTGAATTTGACTTTTACTAATTTAATTAATATTTTAACCTAATTTGTATCCTTATTTTTATTTGTAAATTTTAATTTAAATGGTTGCATAGTTGAAAATAAGAAAAATGGAATGGTCCTTCACATCTACATATATATTTACTCTCATTTTCTCAAGATATTTTTCCTCGGCCTAGAGCTTAATTTAATTAATTAATCATATGACTGTTATAGCATTGAAAAAAGGCTATATCTATATTTTTTACGAATGTTTTACTGACAATAATATAAGCAGATGCCTTGTTTATTAAATACTGCTTCTTATTTGATAGTAATTAACAATGAAGATTATAAGGAAATTGTGACTGTTCCTGCGTTATCAAATTTTACAAAATATATTATCATATTCAAGTTGCTCAGCTTAACAACTATCTATTGAATCATAATAATAACAACATTATCTCAGATATCTATGAAAATTTTGTTTTTTAATGCTTCAATTCAATTGTTCATTGCGTATTATTTGTACTATAACGAGTTCTCTTTGATTTCACAAAAAAATGTATAAAAACGTATGCAAATAATATCATTATTTAAATTACTTTGTTTGCAAAGAAGATAAGATTACCAATACTTAGAAAAACAAGTAGCTGCATTCCCATTTCAACTAAATCAACATAATATTACCAAGAAAGTGAAATGTGCTCTCAACTGTGTTTTCCCTCTTCAACAAAAATGGAAGCGACATCAATTCTCTTGTTGACAAGCTACTGAGTATTTTTATTTTAGAGATTTTTTCTGTGGTTTTCTTTGACAATTTTAAGTAGGTAAAATGGTTGTTACTCATGTCTGTTGAATTTTGCAGTGTAGCAAATTACGTCAAAGAGAGTATTATATATATATATTATACTATCAATTACTTATAACATTGATGCCTGTTAAACTTGAAAATGTCTTGCTATCTTCTTATACGAGCACACGAGTTATAAACTTTAACTTAAGTCAGTCTCCCTCTTTTCTTTGGAGTTGAAGGATATGGCCATATAATGTACCCGTTTGCTTAGCACAATGTAAGTATACTTACCAAAACAATCTCCAAAAAAACACAACAACCCAACGATGTTGAAATACAGTATTCAATTCTTAAACAACACACTAAACAAAACACATAGTACAAAACTACAAGACTGTGGGCACGAAACAAGAAATGAAAACAATTCAGACAACAATTCTATGGATTTTGATAGATTTTTGTTGAATACTGCCGAAAAACTTTACAACAAAACAAAAATATAATGTGGATAGTGAAAATGTGAAACACATTGAACATAATATTCGTTAAATATTTCATTTGATTTATAGGTTTAGTTTTGTTTGATTATTGGCAGTTTATTTACAGGCACCGCACAGTGTATGTACTTAGTATCTATGTTTATTTTAGTAGTTGTGAGCTGTGGAGGTCGACGAAGAGATGACAAATTAACACACACAGAAAAGGACATAAGGACGTGGAACGACACAAAATGTATTAATTTCAATGATATTAAATTTTGATTATTTTCAAAAACAAAAAAGATAGTATATGGAAAACACAGTTGTTTGTATTTTATAATTTTTTATTAATTCCTTTTGCATTAATCTTAAACAAATTCACAGAGTTGTGAGTTGTGAGTTGTGACAAGCCAGTTTCAGTACAGTCAGAGGCGGGAGATAGTGCTATATCATACAGACTGTGGCGATCAAAAAACTCTTTTAGCAGCGTTCAGAATTTCTATAGTATAGCTGTTAGAAGAGATGGTTAAGGCTTAAAGTAATTCGAGGGATGGTTGGGGGGTGGTGGGGCGGATTTCGATGAAGTTTTGGATGATCTGAATGAATTTGAATGAAACGGGAAGTTAAAATGTTTTTTGTATATAGTATAATTGTTTAATCGATGTTTAAATGATATCTTCTGAGTATGTCTAAATTAAAATTAGATTTTATAAATGTTTTGTTTTGGTTTTATTATTTTCGTTGTTGTTTTTTTACCTCTCATAATGTTGTTGTATAAATAAGTTAAAAATTAAATAAAGCATTATATCATACAATGAAACATTTAACGAAATTGTTTTGTTGTTGTTTTTCTATATTGGGGCTGGATTCTTTTTACAGACAAAGTTATTTAAAATTATTTAATCGTTAACAATTTCTGCATAATTTTACAATTTACTAAAGCTAAGCCAAAACAGAAGTTTAACCAGTTTTAACCAGCTTATTTCGAATGTAACGCTCAGCGCTTCAAACTTTAATAGCTGCAAGATATAGTATGATACAGTGTTAAAGATATAGTTCGGTTAAGCATTTATAATTAGAAATCGTTGGATGAAACTTGAGCTGAGCAAATTTCTGGTACAAAAAAAATATGCTCGTCAAGTTTCGTGTTTGGTGTTCAATTTGTTTTCGATTTTCATTTTTCTTTTTTTTGTGTTTTTTTGTTTTGTCTGTAAATTTGTTGATTGAATTTGAAAAAATTCTGTTGAGTTGTTGTTCTTCGAATCGAATTGATGTTGGTTTGCTATTTTTTCGTGCTTACATTTTGTAATATTCTGGTGTTTTTACAAAGTAATATTAAGAAAATTTCGTATTTCATAGGATAGCAATTTCCGTAGATTTTAATTTAAATGTTGCTGCTGTTGTTGTTGTATTAATTACTTTCTTATTGTTGTTGTTTTTGTGTATTTTGGGCGTTTTGCTTAGTAAATGTCTTTGATATCCTTACCCTTGTTGAGTTGTGCCAACAGCTTATCCTCTGGCTCGTATTCCAAAGGCACCAGAGAGTTTGGTGTGAGTGGCTTGTCTCTCAAGTAGAGACCATAGCGAGATGGGTATCTATAAAGCGAATAGTAAACATTTTTATATTCATATTCAGACGATCAAACTATTGCCTTATATATGGTTACACACCTGCGCTCGATCTCTTGCATGCGCTTCAAATGATCATTCCAGGCCTTCTCTGCGTCGTAGTTAGCTGGAACTATGGACAAAAGTTATTTAAATATTAAATAAGAATTAAATGGAAATTAAATTGAATTTGAAATATAAAACAACTCAAATTAACTCAACAAGTCATTTATGCTTACATTTTAGGGCAAAAAACAAAAGTTAATTAGACGCTATTTGACTTGGGCTCACATTGCGTATGCGTAACATTCCATTAAAAGCAGTTGGATATACGTACGATATTTATCCAAAAAAAGCAGTTTATAAAATTATTAAGCAGCATAAAAGAAAAAGAATTAAAATATAGTAATACTTGAAAATATAATTAAATTAAATTTAAATCAAAGCCTTGGACATGAAATATTAAATGAAATGAAAATTGTTAAAACTCGTTATGATACCAAATACCTTATAAATGTCATGAATATTTGAGAAATGCGATAATCCCACAGCACAGCAATGAAATATTGAAACGGTTAGATATGTGTTTTATTGAATTTTAGCGAACAAAACTACATAAGAAAATGTGCTATAAATCATTCTGATTATCATATACTACACAGCTAAAAACATATGCTAAGGCTACAAATTTTTCTCTTAGTACAATATTTACTAAATTTATATATAAATATATATAACTAAATTGAGAGAAAAACTTTTGTAGTGCGCTGCGTTGAGAGATGTTTTTTATATTTTTCTCTCATTTTTAAAACATTTATATTTTTGACGACAAACATTTATGTATATTCTGAAACATTAATGAGAAAAAAAGAGAGAAAAATAATTGGTTAGTTTCAAAACAAAAAATACATTTGACTGTGGGGGGATCGCCAGTTGAGGGGTGTGTAGGGTTGAAACTAAATAGAGATTTCTCATAGGGTTACGCAGGGAATGGACCCTAACAACCAAGTACATATGTATGTAAATGTTATCATTAAATACAAGAATACTGTCTCTTAAATTGTGTGCCTCAGTTATTTGATACGAAACTCTCACGAAGCAGATTAAAAATGTTCTCCCATTGGTTATGTACCTGCATATACATACGATATATATATATATATATAATTTTTAATATATATATATAACCATATTATGTCTATGTATGTATGAGCTTATGAACATGTGTATATTTTGTCTTCACTTTTGTGGGCCTTTGCCAAAAACAATTCATACAACGCACAAATACTCAAAATCATTGACGTAATACTATTTTGGCTCTGCGATAGAATTTTTCCTTTTTTATTTTTATAATATTTATATAATTATGAAATCATAGAGAAAAATGTAGCGTAATTTGGCAGCCAAGGTGTACTGCAAAGCATTTGAAATGCATGATTGGCAGATGTAATGATTGATAGACAGACTGATTGACTGACTGAATGACTGAATGATTGACCAACTGATGAGCCAAAAAATCAAATAAGAAAAGCTAACAAATAATTGTGCGGGTTACTGTTTGCTGTAGGATAAGTAAATAGCGATATAGTTCAAGTACTTAGTACTTATTACTTACTTGTTCTGCTGTAATGATGATCATAGATGGCACGTGGCGAGTAACCGTAGGTATCACGGCTCACTGGCAAGTATCTGTAACCAGATGACTGCACACGCTCGTTGGCGGTGGCGGGCTCATCGTAGATGCTCCTGTATGTGGGCGAATCCAGGTACGAGCTGTATGGGCGAGAGGCTCTTGGTGCGTCATGAGCACGGATATCCTCGGAACCTGTATAATGCATAAACGAATAACTGATTGTTATACACTATACTCCAAATGACGTGATCTTATTGTTATAAAAATGTGAATAATACAATATCAAAAAAAAAAATAATAAAGTAGAAAGAGATAGAAAATAAAACCTATTCTTGTTTACTTGATTAGGTTTTTGCGCTACAATTTTTAGTCATTTGGCTCATTGCCAAAAAGTTGATTTCATTTTCGTATTTTGTATTTTGTATTTCGAATTTCGAATTTTATATATGATCGCCTAGTTATTTTGCCTTGGCGCAGCAGCCACATTTTTTCGCTTTGTTTGGCTCATGAGCACATAGTTAAAATATTTTCAATATACATATCTCTCTATATATCTATATATTTTAGAAGAAAGCTTTTCACATCTCACATATGAGTGTGTGTGTGTGTGTGTGTGTGTTTAGCTTTTTGGGTGATTACGCCTAAAATGACACCTGCCAAAAAATAGACCAAAATTCTATATGCTGCTGTGCTATTTATGTAGCTACTAAGTCTATAATACATTCGATTTGATAGCACTCTCTAAATATGTACATATAAAACAACTATTTGTGTTTTTAAATCACAACTTATTAGTAAGATATACATATATTATATTATGATTCTATTAATTTGATGCTTACCCTTCAGGGATCTGATGTAGGATTGCCAGAACTTGGCCTTCTTGCTGGGGCTCTCATTGCGCCCAATCATTTCCAAATGATTCTTGAACATTTTGATCGATTTGTTTTGTGTCTTTCAAGCACAAGAAATATTCGTTGAACTCGTTCGCTGCAATACCCATGAAATTTGCCAACTTTATTAACTATTTCTCTATTTCGTTCTCTATTTTAGATTTCTTGTTTTGCTTTGCACTTTGCACCAATTTCAAATGTTTTCTGTCAACGCAAAAGTTTTCGACTCTTAAGTATTATCTCACGTTTTGGCTCCGATTCTGAGTATTACTCGATTGTTCAAATGTCAGCACACGCACGAGATTCAGACAACACACAACCCTAGAGATGTCTCTTTATTTATTTATTTTTATTTTTTTTGCTATAGATGTGAATGTGTCCAAATCTTGGCTGACTCGGCGCTTTTGTTCAGTTCGAAAATAAACAGACTGTGTGCCACTTTAGAGCAGAGCAAAGTTTTAAAAAAAAATTGTATAAAATAGTTCTATATACATATTATATACATATATAAAAATTTATACATAAATATGTTTATATGTATAGTATAGAAGAAGATCAATCACTAAAAATAAATTCGTTTCTCAAATAATATCGTCAGTATACACAAAAAATCTATATGATCCGCCACATTAAAATTTTCATACTCTCTACATATACATACATACATATTTATGTATACGAAACTGGCTAAATTGTATACACATAATATCTATCTGCTCTATGTGTGAGTGAGTGTGAGTGTATAACGACGATCGGCGCGAGCTGCAGCTAAATTTGAGTTATTTTTAAATGTCCTTGAGTTGAATTTTTTCCTGGCGGGTGTCAGGCTAAAAAAGCGACGCCAAAATTCTTAATTTAATTTCGACATTTTTTATTCATTTTTCAGTCAATTTTTGAAAACGTTTTGCCAACTGCTTCAGTAGAATATATATGTATATAAATTATATTATATTTAAATTGTATCTTAAATCATTTGATTTACTTTTGATTTGTAATCAATGTTCAAGTTTAATATAAAATTCAGCACTTCACAATAGATTTGCTAATTTCCATCAATCGTATTCAGTAATAATATTCACTTGGTGTCAAATGTCTGAGGCTCTTATATAATCATCAATTTTCATTCATATTTTTGTCATAATTCCATTTGATAATTGGAAAGTTCAATAAGCGGCTTTGACACACTTCGAATAAATATGTTTTAATTCACTTTGTAGTTGTTCAAATAATTGCACAGATTTATTGTTTAATTGTTGAATTATCCCATATAAAGTCAATTGAAGTATTCTATTATTTATAAATATTTGTTGTTCATAGTCTATTTGTTGCTTGGCTTACAATTTGCTTTACTCCTAAAAAATAGCGATCTATCCTCAACGAAGAATTTTTTCAAACTGCAAACCATTCGAAATTTGCCTCACCAATTTTACTCGTTTCAGCATTTGCCATTTGTTTCACAGCCGACAAAAGCACGATATTCCTTTACGGCGTAGGTAGTCATCTCTGTATCTGTATCTGTATCTCTATGGCTGTATCTGTATCTGTATCTGTAGCTATCTGTATAGGTGTATGGCAAAAAAGCTCAGCAAGTTCGTCTATAGCTTTCGGCAGATCTGTGGGCAGTCGAGGGCGGCATCTGACATCGCCCACTCATTGTTGTGGATTTAAATGAAAGCGATGACGGCGATGATCATAAAAAGAAAGCCCGAAATTAAACCATGCACATAATAGTATATGCATATCCATAATTCGAGCGCATTATTCTTTGTATATTTTGGTTTCACGATCTTTATTTTTGTTCTACAAAGTTTATTTGTACATACATACGTAATACGTATCTGTCCCATTCATATTTGGCGGTACTTTTGGTAAATTTAACAATTTTGGCTATTAACTCATTTGAAAACATACATTATTTGAAGAAAATACGTCAATTGTGATATTGAACTGAACATTGAACTCTTAATTTCTGGATTTCACTTATAATGTTTAATTAATTCAGTTTCCATATACTATTAAAATGCTGTTTCTTAAAATTGAACAAAGCTTATTCAACATTATTTTTCATCATTTCGAATTTTATCCAACACAATATTATAACCTTAGTCTCTCTAAATATGAGCTCTAAAAAGAACTCAAGAGCATTTGTAGGCTTTAACACATCCTATTTTTTCAACCATTCATTTTAACCTTTCGTATTTTCTTTTAATTATATGGATCTCATGAGAATTTTCTGTTATTTTAAATATTATTCTATGCAATTTCAGGTATTTTTACAAGAGTACAATTTGTTTATTTGACATTGTTGTAATGTTTTCCTGATAATTGAATATCATATCATACGAGTACAGATAAACCAATGGTTACACGTGGCCCATGGATAAATAAACAAACTGACCCCGTGTGTGAATATTTTTATTTAAACAAAACAAATTCCGGAAAATGTAAAAGTAATTTTTTTGCATAACATAAGCCTTGTCCGTATTGGAAATTTAATGTGGGCGTATAGAGAATCGGAATAAAAGCTTATTTAAAAAGTTTGCTTCTCCATTGCCTCTGAGTTGAAGGCCAGCATATACGAGAATATTTTTATATATAGTGCTGTTATCTGACCTTTTAACACACACTTTGGAAGTTTATATACAGAGTATATTTCCGCTTTTGTTCAATATTTTGGGATTTAGGAAACAAATAGCCATTTACGTCATTTTTACCATTCAAGGCTGTTTTCAATTGCATCGCAAGCTCGTTTGACTTTGTTTGTTTACCTTACATAAGACAAAGCATCTAATTAGCTATTTTGCCCTTAAATAAACTATAAACAATTTGGTTAAACGCAATTTTCTGATATTGAACTTGACTTTATGCACAAATGCAGTGAAACTAAATAGGAAAATAGAAAGATCACAAAAGAACAATTGAGAAATACCTGGCAGAGATCTCTTTTGGCAAATCGAATTGAGAAATGCACCTACGAAAAGTCTTGAATTAAATATCACTTAAAACTTTTACTTTCTGGCACACATTCACAATGTTCGAATTAAAACAATTTGGGTTTTTTTTTATTGCAATACCAAAAATGAAACAAAAGAGCAACAATACAAATCACTTTGATCTTAATTCAATTGCAAAGTGCAAAAGGATTGAAATTTAAATACACTTCGTTTATGACTTTACTTTGTTAAATTGCCATTGTAAAACTTCTTTGAAACCAAAATTCTTATTTATTAAGCTTGTTTCAATAAGAGAACTTCTTTTACCGAAGCTAGGCCTCAAATCCCTTAGGTAGAAAGCAAGCACATGCACTTATAATTCTCAAATGGTTTAACCAACCGATGACAGACAAGGCTCTCAAGCTATTAGCTAAATTTCTGATTGAAGGTTGCGGCTGAATCTACCTTAAATATACATATACATACATATACAGAAATCTTCATTATGTGCAAGCAACCAATTCCAAGCAAAATCATATATTATATCATTGTAAGCAGACCGAATAGAAATACCTAAGTACCATAAATAATGCATATGTATGAGGCACTTGTGCGAACGTTTTTGGGGCCATTTAAGAAATGAGGTCAATTATTAAGCTAATTATTTAGCGCTTTCTGCAACGCACACATTTAAATAATTTTGATGTCGCCGAGCGAATAATTAACCATAAACTATCAACCAAATGCCACACTGGCAGCTACCCAAACAGTTCAACGTTAATAAATAATGCAGGAATTAATTAATTACATATACAAATAGTAATTTGTATTTGATCAAAGTCACAGGCAATAAACAGCGCAATTCCATATAATAGAATGGCATTGTATACATATATAATATTTACATTTTATTGCAATTGGACTATATGAAATGTACAAATTTAAGTATATAATAAGTAAACACAAATGTATTTTATTTGAGTGTCAAGTGAAATGAAACGAGACGAGGCGAGAATGAGAAGGAAAATAAAAAGCACACAGTGTCAACGCTGCGTATGAGCAATTTCCAACATTACGTTAACCTGTCTACAAAATGAAGGATTCAACAATTTTGAATGTCAACTGAGAACTACCTCTTAAACGTTAATTGTATACACTGTCAGATACACTCTATAGATGAAGACTTCTTATACCTGTTTGGCTAACTTTTCTGTTACAGGGTATTTCATATTTGAGTCATACTGCCTGCCTATGGCCATTATGTTAAGCCAAATAAAATAAAAGCAAACGAAAAAATTCAGAGTTAAATGATTTTGGTTCGTTTCGAAACTGTAAAGCTCTCGCCGCTCTACAAGTACGAGTATAGCCTGTAGATACATACATACTTACTTATATGTATGTATATAGTTGGGCAGCATTCATCTAAGTATATTTAACCTTAACATATCGCAGCCACCTTCAAAGCGCAAAAATGTTCAAAATAAAATTTCTCAAAAATATAAAAATAAATATATGTACTCAGCTCTCAGATGTGTTTGGATGTTCATGTGTGTGTGAGGGTATCTTTCTATCTCTAGCTAAACTCGTATGTATCTTTTGCCCTGCTAGGGTATTGCAAATGGTATATAATATCTCTCAGGCTCCACAATGTTATCCACGCAAATGAACTTGAAAATTAATTGTTGCCTTATTATTACACACACATGTGTGTGTCTTTACATAGATTCAGAATCTGTACATAGGTACATACATAAGATACACATATTCTCCCATTGCCAGTAGGTGTTGGCTTCAATAATTTATTTGCCTTTCGTTTGTTTATAAATTCATGCAAAATTTACGTTAGCCCCCAATCTTTTTGCTTTAATTTTCCATATGACGTGAATACTCATCGTTTGTTCATCAAGTCAAGAAAACTGAATCAAAACAAGTCATGGGTCATACGTGTTAAGCGAGCCTGCCACAGTAATGCACCTTGAACTGGAATCTTCTGAATAGCCTGTCTACATCTTTCAGTTGTACAATTTTCACATCATCACTCACTGTCGAAAAGGACGACAAATTTGCTCATCATTCGAGTACGCTGCATGACGGTCAAGGACACTAAGGTCAACTGTGCAACCGCCAAAACTAATATCTCTTCCCTCGTTGCCCCCTCATATATATGCACGTTGCAGTTGTTGCCTTGAAATGTTATAGTCATCATTTGCGGTGATTGATGATAACAAGCTGTGAAAATCTGGCAACAAGTTTTCTTATATGTTATTGCCTTACTAACTTGGCTCTATCGACTATGGAAGCCGCTCTGCAGGCAATCTCGAGTAGGTTAAATAATCAAATACGAGCTCTTTCAACCAAATAAACTACTTAACCAATTTAATAAAATACCTTAGTACAAGAAAAGTATTATACTTATGTATATGTGCCTTAGCTTTGAAGAAAAATAGTAATCTTAACAGAAGATATTGTCAAGGATTAATATCAAGGATTAAAACCTTAACCGAAACCGTAACCTTTATCCGGTGAAAACCAATTGAAATTTGTAACCGTAGCTGAAACCGTAACCGAAAATAATTTTTTCCGCTGTAGCGAAACCCATAAACCGAAACTCTTTAAACCGAAATAACCGTTTAGTTACCGATTTATTTATAAGGGTTAATTTCGGTTCTGGTCGTCGCAGGTACTGAACAACTTTGATAACTTTGAACTGCCATAACTTTGTCAAAATTCAATTAATTTCCATGAGCAATGTAAATTTGATCATGATTTTACTTCTAAATTCGTTTTGCATTTAAATTTTGTTCATTTTCAAAATTCGAAAATTTTTAAATTTTTCGAAAAATGATAAGGGGTAACACTGTAAAATTTCTAAAATTTACAAAAAATTTCGAATTTTTAAAATGAACAAAATTTAAATGCAGATCGAATTTAGAGTTAAAAATATTATCAAATTTACATTGCTCATGAAAATTGATTGAGTGTTGTCAAAGTTATGGCAGTTCGAAGCTATTAAAAATCAGTAAAATCAAAATAATCGAAATGTTCAAACCAAATTGAGGTCAAATTATGACATTACGCAGGACCATTCCAGTAACCAGAAAACATTATATTCCAGGGTAATAAGTCTTTTTCATGTAAAACAATGAATAACGCTTTCTTTATTTAGTCAACCGAAAAACTTAATTTTTTCTTTTTTTTGTGAACCATACCTGTATTTTTAAACCGATACTTACAATAAAAACGATAACCGATACGAAACCGATACTACGGACTTTGCATAACCTATAACCGAAAACCTTAATTCGAGCATAACCAAAACCGTAACAGAAACCGATATTCGTTTCGGTTACAATCCCTGCTACATATATAAAGAAGAATATAATAAAAGAAACAAACTAAAAAATATTTTTTTTTAAGTATTAATATCCTATGGTATTAATTAATTAATCAAAAACGAATCAGTCCTGTCGACAATCTAGAGCACAAATTGTGAGAGTAAAATTGAAATTAATGTATTTTCTCAAGATAGTTGGAAAAATGGGCATTAAGTGAAGTGGGTAGTTGAATACAATGGATCAGAAGTCCCAATTATTGTCATTTTAAAACGAGTACATATTCTGGCATGCTTCTGACAATTCAGTGTGAAATGTGCAATTTCTGTCAGCAAAGTCGTTTTATGCTTGTTGTAACAATATTAGTTGGAAATAAAATGACATATTTAGAATACTCTTCCAAATCGTATTATTCCGTTTACTTCCACCTATGAAAACTTCCTGCAGTTGCCACTGATATCAGCGCCACATCAATAGGCAGTTGACGTCATCGAGCAACAGACTCACATCCTGTTTATTATTTTGGCAAAATGTATACAAATTATACGTACCTATACCAAATATATACATACATGTATATTTCGCTACATAAATAAATGTATCATTCCATTCATGAATAAAAGCCACAACGTAATTGCTTGTCAGACTCGAGGCATGAGAAAATGTAATAAAAATGTATTAATATTAAAGCCAAAAGAGTTGACAGAATTTGGACATTGTTATGATCTTTTTGGCACAAGTGTTTCGAGGGCGTTTACTGATTTCAATTCTCAATGCCAAATCTTTTCGAAATTGAGAGTTTTTTTTTTTTAATTCTATTATTGTTTTTAATTTTCATGTACAATCTTCAATGTTGTGTTGACAATTTTGTTAAAATTGTTGGATTTTGTGAGCTTATTTTGTTAATTTCATTGTTCGCACATAATTTTGTTTTATAAATACATTAGATAGATTTCTGCTTATGTCGTATTTATATTTCAAGAAGATTTATCTACTTTAATGTTAGCTTTGCCTTTTTTTATAAAGTATTTCAAAAACACGAACAGGAAAACAGCAACATAATATGAAAAAGAAAAGCTTTTTTCATTTTCCCCATTTTGTCAGACTGACGTCAAGGGATTGTGTTCTCGTTTATATAAAATGTTATGGGCAATTAAATTTAAACTGGATAAAAATCAAATACAAAAGCGTAACAACAAAATTAAATTATCAAATAAAACAATCTCTGCTGAAAGTTGATATCCATTGTGCAATATTGTTAACTTCAAAGAGTATTCAATTTACGTATTACTCTCTTCTTAATAAATACTATTCCTATCGAATTTCATTAAAATGCAATGAAGTGAAAAGCGCGAGAAGGAAATGCAAATAACTTAATGGATTTTTCATAAATGTAATATCTTGTTTTCCTCAGTTTCACATTCGGTTTGTCAGTTTTTTTATGATTTGCCCCAAAGACAAATCTATGAATGAACGAATCTTTGGTACGAGTGCGGATAACCATAAAGAACACAATGAAATATGTTTATGACAAAACAAATGGTAATAAAGCGTAAATAAGGCAAAGTGAGAATAATGGATTTTATTTATCCCTATACCCTATATTTATTAAAAAGAGGTATAGCAACAGAATATTTAATTTTATAAACGTAATACCATTAAATTAATTTCATTCCATAATAATTAAATTGTTAAGAAAGACATATATTGTGAAATGTGAAATAAAATATTTATCCCTATTGTAACCAGAGATAAGGATAAATTCAAATTTATTATGTCAAACTTATAAACACAAAAGTGTACACACAAAACTATTTTCCATATAATCTTAGTATTGGCTAAAGGGTATCTTCCAGTCAAGCACACTTGTTAAAAACATTCTGTTGTTGATTCTTGCTTACTTTGTGTCGTATTTGCTTGTGAGATTTGTGCTTCTTGATATATGGTAAACTAAAGAAGCTTAGAAACTGCTCAATACAAAAAGCAACAATCTAAGGACACGTTTGAAGTCCTTGCATTCATATACAATCTATTTATTATACAATATATTTCTAAAAACTTTATAAGCAAATTAGTTATTCAGCTACTCTCAAGTCTCTAATTGTTTGTGGTATTCATTTTGTGTTATTTGACTGACACATTCAATTTAGCTGCAGTCTCATCTGTTATGCCAGGACGCATTTTGTGGCGCCGCAATTTGTGGACCGGCAGCCTTCTTGTAATTTACAGCACATTGTAAGCAACTGCAGCCTTGAGGTGCAAGACGAAGTCTCATCTCATCTATTCACATTCGACATTCAATGCATAACTCAATTTACAGCTTCTAATGGCCTATATACATATGACTGTCAATTGAAACGAACATATGCGACTGCAGTCAGTAATAATAATATAACATATGTTGCAAGTGACTCTGATGTCGCCGCTGTTTATTAAGCAAGTTACACTTGAGCATCCCCAAGGCAATCGAGCTATGAATGTATGCCAATTACTGTGCCAGCTGCAGCTGCAGGTGCCCTTTGAAAGCAATTGAATCAGCGCTGATTCAAGCCAAGTCATTGCCCAGATTTCCAGCGAAACTGTGGCAAAGATAAAAGTATGCCATAGTATAAATAGCAATTGTCCTGCGCATTTACTCTTAGTACAAATAAATTAACTTTGACAATGTAACAGACATTTAGGAAGGTAATAAAATCCGCAAAGCAAGTTAAAACAGTCTATGACTAAAGTCAAATTAGCTTAAATTGTTAGCTAATAAAAACTATTCCATGAGCAATAAACAATATGGCAGAAATTTTAAATACATCTACTCATTACTCTACATCAGCACAGCAAACAAAAAGTTGTGGCGCCTCTTTGAACAACTATTGTTTATTTTAAATTATTAATTTCGTTGGGCTAGATCAGAGAAATGGCCCACAGTGCGTATGCGCGATATAATTCCATACTTTCCGCATGGCTTGTTTGACTTGTTGAGTTTCCCAGGAAAATTTAGCCAAGTCGGGACAACTAATTGCATTTAACTTTATTATTTAATGCAGTTTTAATAGTCAAGTCAATTTGCTGACAGCCAATTGTGGAACAACGTGACGTATGCGCAATATGTTTCTCTCGTTTCCATACTTGATGAAACACTCAACGATGAGCAGACACTCTGAAAGGTTTTTCATACTGCAAAGTAAAAGCTAATAAAATGCAATTAGCATCTTGCTGCGCTGTAAAATGTTTTTTATTTATCCACAAACTGATGTCTGCGAGGCTGAATAACATTCAGTTCAGCTGACCTATTTAATAGCACTTCAGTTTGATACCCTGTACCAGTATCTGTATGGAGGGGTATATGGGTAAAGCATGTGATAAGCAGAAGAAAGCAACCTAGATTCTAAATAAAATTCTAGTTTGTAAAAGACCTGTGCAATTCTCATCTGGCATTAGAAATGAAGAGTCCGTAATATTAGGCAAATAATCACAACGAATTTGTATCACTTGGCCGCACAACTGTTGATTTAAACCAAAATGTGACGATGGCTTTGATGGAATCGAGGCATCAAAAGACGAGCCAATCTATTGACATATTCCCCAAAGGCAAAACAGAAAAAAATAAAGAAAGACATCAACTGATTTGACTTGGGGCTGGCATAAATTATGAGGCGCCAAATGTCTGGCGCATTGCACAAAAGTCAACATTGGTCGGTGGCCTTTGGGGAATTGGCCAAAATGCGCACAGTTATTCAAGAAAACTAAAGCCAAACGGAGCTGGCCAAAACTTCTATCCCATTCTTTATAAAAAAAAAAAATCCGCATTTCAAGTTTGTCAAAAAGCCACAGGGCGTATGCTTAATGTAAAGAATTGATAAATGGGTATATCAAGGTTCAAGTGAATTATATAAAAATGATTAATAAATTATAATAATTTAAAGCCTAAATCATTTTAATTCTTTCTCAACAGGTCTTTGCCAATCCAACCCGTAGCAATGTGCCAAAATCGTGTCAATTAGGTGAAACTTAAGGCCTTCTTTCGGAACATACTGAGAACCAATTCATTGGCAATATGTACGGACTGTTGTTGGAGAATTTATCCGAGTACATTAAGTCCGTGTACGGTGAGGAGAAATGGGACGACATAAGGCGACAGGCGGGCATCGATTCACCTTCATTCAGCGTGCATCAGGTTTATCCCGAGAACCTGCTCCAAAAGCTGGCCAAGAAGGCGCAAACGGTGGGAAAGCTGCAGAAATTAAATACAATCAAATTGCTATATAACTTACCTAAAAAAAACATAACTGATTAGATATGATCCCAGATAATTATATAAATTTATTTTTGAATTAAAGTTTTTATATGAACTCTAAGATCGCAAAGCCCGTTATAGAGTGATTTGACTGTACTCAATCATTACAAAGACAATTCCATTAAGTCAAATTACTTTTTGCAGGTACTGGGCGTATCGGAGCGCGAGTTTATGGATCGATTGGGCGTCTACTTTGTTGGCTTTGTGGGCCAGTATGGCTACGATCGGGTCTTATCCGTGCTGGGACGGCACATGCGAGACTTTCTTAATGGTCTGGATAATCTGCATGAGTATCTCAAGTTTTCGTATCCGCGCATGCGTGCTCCGAGCTTCATCTGTGAGAACGAGACGAAACAGGGCCTCACGTTGCACTATCGATCAAAGAGGCGTGGCTTTGTGTACTACACGATGGGGCAAATACGTGAGGTGGCACGGTATTTCTACCACAAGGAGATGCACATTGAGCTGGTGCGCGAGGAAATATTATTCGATACGGTGCACGTGACTTTTCAGCTGACATTCGATAACCGCGCTTTTACCCTCGCCTCCCTGGCCATGACCCGCGAGGAGAAGCATTTGCCCATTAGTGCCCACGTGTTATTCGAGATATTCCCATTTTGCATCGTATTTGGGTAAGTGGGATTGCGAACTCCCAACCACGATTGCCAATTGACAAAATGAGAATGCACCACATACAAATCGAAATAGAGACAATTTCATTAAAAAGAAATCAAATATGTTTTTTGCATGCAAAAATAACGAAATAATAATTTATTTTCAATTACTTCTTTTACAATATATATTAGATATGTAATTCAATCAAACAAATTTCTTTCACAATTAAAAATTTTTCAGGCAATTTACATTTATGAATATCGAAAATAATTGCTAAAAACTAAGATAAATGTACATAGTCTTTATAGTTTACTTTGAAACAGAACAGTCTATTAGAAAATAATTGCACACTCAAATGGAAAGCAACTAAAAGCTCCCAATATTTGCGATTTATTTAAATTTTTCTACATTTAAAATGTTCACTTGCTGGAAATTTTGTGGGCTACTAATTTGTATAAAAATGGAAATACTTAAAATAGCGCAGAATATTAAATTATTAATTATATGTTATGCCATATTTAAAATATTAGTGTTAAGACTAATCATAAGAAAAAAAAACCAATTTCAAATTTAGTTGAAAAACGGCAAGTGCGGTATTCGTGCTTCCAACCACATGTCCCACTACAGTTGGCTTTCTCTTTCCCTCCACTTTCTCTTATAGAGCTGACATGGTTGTGCGCAGCATTGGCAACTCTTTGATGGTCATATTACCGGAATTATTGGGCAAGAAGATTACAGCCTGGTTCGATTTGGTGCGACCGCTAATTGCATTTAAGTTCCAAACCGTATGTACTTACATCGAGCTCTCTAGTATGCAACATTCTACTAATTAAACTCATTGTTAGATATTGAATCGCACAAACAACATATTTGAGCTGGTTACCGTGGATCCGGTCACTGAGCGATTTGATGCACAAAATGAGGATTTGATGCTGCACGATGATGGCAGCGAACCAGAGAAGTCACTCCGACTCAAAGGTAATGTTTTAGGCGGATTAGTTCCATATACAAATTTTGTGAACATTTTTAGGTCAAATGGTTTACATGGAAAACTGGCGCATGATCATGTTTCTTGGCACTCCGGTGATGCCCGATCTGACGTCACTGATTACCACGGGTCTCTACATCAACGATCTGTCCATGCACGACTTTAGCAGAGATCTTATGCTCGCGGGTACACAGCAGTCTGTGGAGCTGAAACTGGCGCTGGATCAGGAGCAACAAAAATCAAAAAAGCTGGAAGAGTCCATGCGAAAGCTGGACGAGGAAATGCGACGCACCGACGAACTTCTGTATCAGATGATACCCAAGCAGGTGGCAGATCGTCTGCGACGAGGCGAGAATCCCATAGATACCTGTGAGGTGGGTCTACTCAGTTTGTATAGGAGTTTTGATAATGAATACTAAGGACATCAGAATTAAACTGGGAAAATGTTAGGAACACCCAGCTCGAAAGCTTCTAAATAGGAAATAAGAATTGGGAAAATTGAAATCAGGAAATTTAAATTGGAAAACATAGGGAATGTGAAACATTGAAAAGTCCGAAATCGAATTTTAAAATCAAGGCGACTTTCATATTTTGGTAATGTTTCAGAAATACTCTAAAAAGAACCAAAAAAATCCGGCTTAGCCCTTTTTAGAATTATCTTGAATCAGTTGAGTATGTCTTGGCGTATTGAAAAATTAGCGGAAATTTAATTAGAGTCTGGAAAATCAAAGCAACTTATTCCTACTACATATACTGATGAACTAGATTTTTTTAAATTTTTCTAACTTTTGCTTAATTTTTTCTAATCCTTATTTTCCTTATTAAAATTGTATTTTTATTTTTGCTTTCCTTGATTCTGTGATTCTTACAAAAATATTCGGAATTCAGAATAAGGCATAGGGTATACATGATGCTCATAATCATCTAAAATGAGTTACATTTATCTTTTGCACAGATGTTTGACAGTGTTTCGATTTTGTTCTCGGATATCGTGACCTTTACCGAGATTTGCAGTCGAATTACGCCCATGGAAGTGGTATCCATGTTGAATGCCATGTACTCAATCTTTGATACTCTAACCGAACGTAATTCGGTCTACAAGGTTGAGACAATTGGAGATGCGTATATGGTGGTGGCTGGAGCACCGGATAAGGATGCGAATCATGCCGAGAGAGTCTGTGATATGGCCCTGGATATGGTCGATGCCATAACCGATTTGAAGGATCCCTCAACGGGACAACATTTAAGAATACGTAAGTCAACTCCAAACATTTTTATGCCCATACAGGAGACGTGGTAGACCACATAAGATTTACATATTCTAGATCAGCAACAACAGATGATATAGCTATGTCCGTCTGTCCGTCCGTCCGTCTGTCTGTCCGACCGTCTATCTGTATGAACAAACAGATCTCAGAGTTGCTAAGAGCTTAAAGAACTAAATTTTGTATGTGGACTAATCTTATGTGCAGGCAGATCAAGTTTATTTCAATTATTGAATACCTCATATCCTCCGCAATCCGAAAATAAATAAGTTACAGTAGTTTTTTTAAAGCTATAGCAATGAGTTTCGGCAAGTCTAAGGATCCTGTGTCCTGAAAATTTCATCACGATCGAAAAATAAATAAACTCGGAAGATATTCAATACTTGAATTCGTGCCCTCTCCACTTGAGTGTTGTTACTTGTTCTGATATATCTCTGATCAGGTGTGGGCGTTCACTCGGGCGCCGTCGTCGCTGGCATTGTGGGTCTAAAGATGCCACGTTATTGCCTGTTTGGAGATAGCGTTAATACCGCCTCCAGAATGGAATCGACGAGCATTGCCATGAAAATACACATATCGGAGTCCACAAAGGTGCTAATTGGACCCAATTATAAGATACTCGAGCGCGGTGAGATCGATGTCAAAGGCAAGGGCACCATGAAGACATACTGGCTGGAGGAGCGCGAGAATCGCTTACCGTTACAACTGACCTCTGGGCTACAGCTGCACCCGATGTCGGCTGCACCGCCGTTAACGCCGCTACCCAAAGCGATAATGCCAGCTCCCAAGCCATTAACACCCCTGCCACCACCGCCAGCAGATCCTCCCCAGCCGTCGCTGGCCAATGTGGTGTTGGGTGCCAGCGGTACAGTGGCTGCAGCGACGGCATTGGCACATCATGCGCCTGCGACAGCCGCAGCCGGAGCCACAGCCGGAGCCGGAGCCGGAGCCACATCGACAACCACAACGGTGGCAGCCGTAGATGAGCGGAGTAGTCGCATCTACTCGCCGGTAACCTTTAAGGATGTGGCAAGGCGTAGCATTGCCAATTCCCCAGTGCGCAGCAATGCTGGTGCTAGTTGTTATCCAGAGCAGAACAGGCGGCGCGAATCCCGCTCCAATTCCACCGGTCACGTTTTCATGCGCTCGCCCAGCGACATCTTTGGCTCACTTATACTGGATACCGAGGAGTTTCTCGAGGACTTGCAAATCTCACGTGGCTCGCTGGCAAATTCGAGCAGCAACAACAATAGCCAATCACCTTGTGGCTTCAGTCCGACTCCACCATTTCGCATTGGCAGTGCTCCGCCGAAGCCAAGGCCCAGCAATCCGGATATGTTTACAGCCGAGGAGCTGGCAGCCATGGATCAGTTAACGCCACCATCAACGGCACCACCACGCGAAACGGCCACTTGCAGCAGCGCCACTCTAAAGCCATCCACATCCAATGCTTCCCTTGATCGGGACAAGGGAGCTAAGATGAAGTAAGTCCGAGCTCAGTTCGTCCATCTGATGTGGCCAACGGATTGAGATTGAGTCATTTGCATCACTTTCACTCTAATTAGAAAAATCACATTCTCAACTAGCACCACCTTGGAAGCATCCAATACGCCACCGCCTCCGCCAGTCGCTGCTATCGCCAGTACATCCAAGGTGGCTATAAAAACAACAGCTCCCATTCTCTCTCCCACAACTGGAGTCTGTCCCATGCGTACGTCAAAGTCCCCGCCTGTTCTGGTGGGCACAGCACCTGCCGTGGTGCAGACCAATAGCGGTAACAGTCGACCTGGATCCAAGGATTCCATGACATCGGTATCCTTGCATTCACCACCACCGCATCGTTCCAGTTCCGCACCAGCCAGGTGAGCTCTGAATTAACTTTAATTTGAAATCGAAATGATCTATAATCATTACATTTCAGACGGTATTTTAATTTTCTCACGCAATTTGTCCATTCATTAATCATTGATTAATATATTTATTCTTGATCGGAAAACTATACCTTATCATATAGCAGTCATAGAAAAGATCGATCGAAAATCAACCTATAGTATGAATAACTTTCCTTTTTCCTTCGATATATCTGGCATTGTCACAAATTATGCATTTGGGGTTGTTTAATGAAATCTTTACAAAAAGGAACGATCGGTCACAAATCATGAAAACCTTTGTTGTTCCATGAGATATCTTAGCCAAATCTCACAGGTTCTTGCTGTGGTGTTGTCTTTTACATCCTCAACAAATATGGCTAAAATCTACTACATACATATGTATATCTTATGGCTGTCTTAGAAAAGATCATTTGAAAATCTACCTTTAGTTCAAAAAAAACTTTGTTGTTTCTTCAAATATCTCAAGCATTCCCACAAATTAAAACACGCTAAATAAGTTTGACTTAAATCGGACAACCATATCTTGAAGCTGCCATAGGAATTATCGGTTGAAAATTGAATACAGGGCTCTGCAAGGATTTACAATAAAATATATTATGTTATTGAAATTGAAATTTGTAACCGTAACTGAAACCGTAACCGAAAACCATTTTTTCCACAGTACCGAAACCCATAAGCCGAAACTCTTTAAACCGAAATAACCGTTTAGTAACCGATTCATTTATAAGGGTTAATTTCGGTTCTGGCCGTCGCAGCTACTGAGCAACTTTTATAACTTTGAACTGCCATAACTTTGTCAAAAGTCCATACATTTTCATGCGGAATTAAGTAGTGCATGTTTTTACCTTTAAATTCGTTCTGCATTTAAATTTTGTTCATTTTGAAAATTTTGAAATTTTCGAATTTTTTGAAAAATGATAAGGGGTAACACTGTAAAATTTTTAAAAAATTCAAAATTTTCGAATTTTCAAAATTAACAAAATTTAAATGCAGAACGAATTAAGAGGTAAAAAAATGCACAAATTTACATTCCGCATGAAAATTGATTGACTTTTGACAAAGTTATGGCAGTTCGTAGTTATTAAAAATCAGTAAAATCGAAATCAAATTTATATGAGATAAAATTATAATAAAATCTACATTACACTGGATCATTCCAGTAACCAGATAACAAAATTTTCCAGTCTAAAAAGAGCATTAAATCTATTTTTATGTAAAGCAATGAATAACGCTTCTTATTTTGATCAACCTGAAAGCCAGAATTTTTTTTTTTTTTGTGTAAACCGAAACCATACCGGTATTTTTATACCGAAACTTTCAAAAAACCTATAACCATTACGAAACCGATACTCCAAGATTTTTCATAACCGATAACCGAAAACCTTAATTCGAGCATAATCGAAACCGTAACTGAAACCGATATTCGTTTCGGTTTTAATCCCTGATTATTACGATATAATCCTGTTTATTTCAGACCCCATTCCATGTCAAAGGCGGCACGCAAAGCTTTCCTGGCCGCCAAGCAAACGAGGGCCATGGAGAAGTTGGACAAAATGATTGAGGAAGCGCAGGAAGTAGAGTCGCAGTCCACAGCCAAGGCAGCCAATATGCGTCTTGCCATTTTCGGACATGATGGTGGTGGCGATGACTTAGCAGCTGGTGGTTGTCCACTCTTTTTGCCACCACCACCGCCACCCCAAGCATTGAGTCGCGCTATGCCCAGCTCTATATCCGATTCGAGCATTTGCAATCATGGGTAAGAATGATTCTTGAGGTCATTGTATTGTGTAAGCCATGTTAATTGTACGCTTGACAGGCACAGCCATGCGCCCAGCTGTCATCATGCGGTGCACGATCCCAAGCTGAGCAGCAGTCAGAGTTTTCAGCATGCTCGCACCTCCGGCCCCATAACACATCAGTGCTGCAGCGGATTTGGACACGGCAATGGACGACACTCGCATCGCATGCACTCGAATGCCTGTAATCTGCTCTAGAGAACTAAGTTAACTGGCAAACTACATACATATATCGTATGTTTCTCAATGTTCCCGTGCGCTTTTTAGTCGAAAGAGAGCAATTATTAGAGGTTAGATAGTTGTTGATTCTCATAATCTATGTGTAACTAGATTATATTATATGTATATGTATGTATAACTCTAGTTAGTTGAAAGGCTTTCAATGTCTACTGAAAAGTATTGTATACACTATTGAAACACAATTGTTCTAGAAGTATATATGTTTACAGTATATCAAGTAATTGCATTGACAAAAAAAAATTCACAAATATTATTTAAAAACAAAACTGCCTCTTGGAATTTTATGATTTTTCTTATTTTCCTATAGTAAGCAACCACTATAGGATTCGCGAAACAAAATTTTTTAAAAAAATCGATAAACCGCAATTTATTCATTTTAAAAAATGATCAAAAATGTAGTGAATTTTTTATTTTGTCTAAGCAATTACTTGACTGACTGTGTTTATGTCTAATACCTATCTATCTTGTTTAATGTTAAATCGCAAGATACAAATTTCTTGACCTCTCGAAAATGACAATACAAAAAATAAAAGAAATATTGTTAAGTTAAGGCTTTACACATCCTGGTACCACCTGACACATATATGTACATATAAGTACATAAATGTGCTCAAAAATATATTGTATACTAAATACTAAATATTCTATGTACTTATATATGCATTATATTTAAAAACAGTATATTTGTAGTAGTAAATGCATCAGAATACTTAATTATATTTTTTAAAAAAGCAGTGCAAATGAAAAGGCAAAGAATGAACAAGTACAAAACGGGCATTAAAGGTTTATACATATTTGTATTTCTAGAAATGAATCAACTTTAGGTCCAGCCATAAATACATAATATGTATGTGTAGGAAAATGAATATTGAAAATTGTGGGAAAAGCGACGCTAATTGTATTAGGAAATTGTCTGAATTTGTTTAACTTAGTCGTTGTTATTTTTAGTTGGTAGGAAATAAAGTAAATTTAATAACTTAATTAACAATTGTATTAATACAATTGTTTCCAGTTGTTGCCTATCTTTTATACTATCTGTTCACTCTCAAGAAATAATGAATACAAAATATGAATATATTAGATTAAAATAGATTGAATACTGTCTCTGTTAGTTATATAATTATTCTTAAAACAATAAGATCAAAAAGTAATATCTTGAGATCATAAAATATAGAATGTGCTAACTATTCCATATACAATTTCTTTCTAGTTCTGTAACTTTTGTGTTCATTTTCTTCAATTGCACTTTAGCATATCACATTAAGGAAACAATGCAAGCATACAAAAAAAAACCAAAGTAAAAATATATATATCTATTTACTATATGTAATATATGTAATTATGCAAGTGTTTTTTTCAACCACATTTGAAGCGTTGCAATTCATCCGTTTAGAAAGTGACTAGAATTTGTTGGGCTTAAGGATTTGGTGGTTATTTTGCGGTGGGATTTTCAAGCACTCTCGCTCGCAGGCGTTTGACCCGATTCAAGGTTGGAATATATAAGCGTGCCGTCCAGTGTTTCGATGGTCTGTATGGTTGTCTTGCAGTAGAAGCATACCTTTGAGTTCATCATGTGCTGCATGATGCAGTCGCTGCACGATTGATGCTTGCAGGGCGTAAATACGGCAGTGATGGGCTTGGCACAGCAAATCGGACATAGCGAATCCTCAGAGGGCAACGTTATATCTGACAGCAAAGACTGTTTGATGCGCAGATTCTCAATTAGACGTCGAATATCCTCGATTTCATCCGGGGACACGTGCGTGGGATCTATACAATGGTAAAGCTTAGTAATGGTCAAATTTTGTTTATGCTCAAGTTACTCACAATCATTAAGGGCAAATTTAATGATAGGTGGATCCGCGCGTATACGTTTGGAATTATTTAAATGCGGCACGCGGACATCGTTAGTCAGCGGATCAATATTTGGTCGCGTCGAGGGATCAAAGTTACCGCGTGGTATTTCCTTCTGCTCCAGCAGTGGAGTGCGTATCTCCCCCAGTGCAAACTCCAGAGTGGCAAACTGAAAACTGGGATCGGTTAGAAAGGCGCGGGATATGCGCGTCACCTTCTGGGGCGTAACATCGCTGTTCATTTCATTGCGCATCAAAGCCAACAATATGCCCAGCGCAGCGCTAATGATGGGAAAGTGGGTCACAGCATTTAGATCAGCGGAGCACATGTCCACCACAAACTGAAAGCATCCCGGCGGCACTGTAACACGTGACAGCACCTGACTGATCAGCTGGCAAATGCGATTCAATAGCAAGTCGCTATTTGCACGAGATTCATCGGCCACAATGTCCGGCGCAACGGTTAAAATCATTTCAAGGCAACGCATCAGCGACACCGTCAACTCAAAGCACATGGAGCAGATTTTCAGTTGCTTGGGCTCAAAAAGTGTGTTCTCCTGACGCTGTGCCGTGTTTTGAATCTGCAAAAGTCACATAGATTATTGAGCGATGAGTCTATATTGCCGGTAACAACCACAAACTAACCTCCTGTAGCAGCAGTATAAATTCAGAGAAGGCCCAATTTAGCTGACTCAATACAGAGTTGAGGAAAGTGGTGGCAAACGGCTCATCCTCATACAGCTTGGAACCAATCAAGCGCTGAAAATGTTTGGATGGATTTGCCGGTGCCACATTGTGCAGCAATCCAGTGTGCGTTTCATTTCGTGATCGACTGCGGCACAAGCCTTGATTTAGGGGCTGTGATCCACCTTGCCAGACACTGGGCTGACGTGCATCCTTAAAGGCATATCCCTCGCCCAGCCAAAAGCGCAGCAGCAGCCAATTGCTTTGACCCCATGCACGATTCTCATAGGGACGCAAAAGGGCGCGAACCAATGACGCCTGAGCGCGTTTCGAGGCACGCTCCAGGGCACGTACTCCACTTTTGTGGCACGTGAGCGTACCCAATGCTTGTAACAGGGAATCTTTGCAAGAAGCAAGTACAATCCTCGAATCCGCCGAATGCATGGCCAGAAACTCAGCGGCGGCATTAACGCTGCATTCTGAATCCGATACCTCAAACTGGACGCGAACATCGTGATGACTAAAGTCCATCACAGTGTCCAGCAAAATGGGTAAGGTATTAATGTATACCTCAGGCACAAAGGAAAAAAGAGGACCCGTGAGTGATGCGCTCTATAAAGACAGATATATTAGATTAATAACATTACACTATGCAACAAAATGCCATTTTTTTTTGTATATGTTACCAAAAACGCTTTGAAACATTTCCAATGGTATGACTTTTTTTTCGAGAAACAATCTTAAAAAAATACAATATTTGATTTTGAAAAAAAGAAAAATAAGTCTTGATTTTCGTCAAATGAACTATTAAATGTATCAAAAAAGAGTTAGTTTGATAACATATACAGTTTTGAAAAGAGTATACTACCGATAAAGAGCGCAAAGTGCGCTCCAGGAGCCATATGAACAACGCACGACGGTGGCTGCTCAAGGCGACGGCACGTAACCAAACTTGCTTCCTCGCCAGAGAAATTGAACGAGTCTGTTAACATGAAGTGCAAAATTTAGACAGAATCAATTCGTATAATGATGTTGGATGCACTTACAGCAAATACGTTTTGTCGTTGACTGAACTTGGAACGTAGTTCGGACATGACATGCTGATGATTCTCATTCATACAGACATTCGCATGCTCCTCCAGTGCTATAAGTTTTCTCTCAATGTCCTCGCGATAATATTTGGTCTCCATTAGGACCTCATTTAGTGTAGCTATCTCATCTCGCACCGCTGCTACCTTCACAATATACTTGTGTCCGGCCGAATAGTAGAAGAGAACACAAATGTCCATCAGTTCGCAAATGCTTGCATCGGATGGCGAATTGCCTGGTGCGGCGTCAGTATTTTGTGGCACTCGCGGATTGAGAAAGTGGGTGAAGGTTGAACTGTTGGCCCCCTGTGCATGCCCAATTACTGCCATATTGTTGATATTTTCGCCTAGCAGGTAAAGCGTGGTATCTGAAAATATTACACATCTACAAGTGAAGCAAACTAATCAAGTTTCATTTCATACATACCCACTTCGTTGACTCGTATAGAGTTGCGATCCTCGTCATAGATTTGCTGTGTACGCTCTGTGCCAAAATGTGAATCGATATCGGTTCTATGGACCTTGCGAAGATGCGACAAAACTCCACCAACGCGATCAAAATGCATATAGTCAAAAGTGCCATCCATAAAGAAATCAGCGTTGACTTCCATAACATGACTAGGCAGCTCCTCCTTGAAAAGCGTACGCACCTGATCGATTAATATGGAAACAAAGGCGAGGGCCACCGGTGCGTCCAATGGATGCTGTATGCTCGATTGCATAAAGAAAAACGCATGAAAAGGCTGCATGTACAATAAGTAAGAATTAGTTAAACTCCAAACGGGCAACGAGCCAATGGATATAGCTTACGCGCTGCTCCATGCTCAGATCGATGACATAACGTCGCATTTTGGTTAGAAATAGCTTACGACTGGAGGGAGAATCAGAGCTACCATCCCTATTGTTCATCAGCGTGTTGAGGAAATCTTTTTGGAGTACATATAAACTATCCGTGATCTTGCGCACCTTTTCCACAACATTAAGATACTTGTCCTTGGGCCCATCAATGCCCTGTGTCCAGGCCATATAATCAGGTAGCAGATCCGCCAATACACAAAACTCCAGCGGATGTATGTATAAAAAGAAGGCTAGGCTAAAAAACAAAAGAAAAATGACTTAATTGACCAATGACCAATAAAATCGAATACTCAAAGTATAGTTACCAATGCTTTTTGAAAAGCTTGCCCTCCAGCAGATACTTGCGCGATTGCTCGTGCAGACAGATAGAATGCATTACGCTCAGCGACTGGCGATGCTTTTCATAGTCCAAGCCCTGAACAGTGTGAGTGTAAATGCCCAGCAAAGCATTGACCACTTTACGCAGCACAAACTTGACTTCATCGGCCTCCATGAAGTTCCAAAATAAAGACAAGAGACCTTTAAGTACGCTATGAGAATTTTCTTTTTCAGACGCCAGTGTTGTCATATTTGAGATGCGTGTTAACAGTACATCCTCAATAATGTAGGGATCAAAAACTTCATTCGTAAAACGTTCTATCAGCATCGTTGCAAATATGCAATAGACCGTCTTCTTGGTGGATACTCGCATTTCAGAGCTTGAATCACTCCTTATATTATTTGACTGTGCATTGTAGTGAGAAAATATGCCAGCCAAATTGATGAGGTAGTCCAATAGTAAGTTGGCCCGACGCAGCTTCAGTATAGGGCGTGCCATGATGGGCTGAAAGCCGGCCAGAGGATACACAAATGGGCGATTACCAAAGTTTGCTTGAACGCCCTGTGTATATCCGAGCGAGATGGCCGGGAAAAATGTGATGCCCGGTCCTCGTTGTATCTTGTCAAAGGCAATGCCCATAGAACGTCCATTTCGATAGTATTCAATAATCTCGCGATCCACATCGATGGTGACACCAATGATATCGCCAATTTGCCACTTATCGCCGTACCTGCAAATATACAATACATATGAATATAGGTAAAATAAGCAATTGAATCATTCTTTATACTTACTTCTTTGTGGATATGTGCCAGACCTGTTGCTTGCTACCGTCATATCCATAGCTAAACTTTGTATCGCCAACGCCACTATTCTCATTAAATGTACAAACACCGGACGCCCATCCAATTTGCATGACGCCCTTGGTGTGCAGGTGAATCTGTATGGATGGAATCAAGTGTTACACAAATTTGACGATAACGCGCACGTGCAACCCACACTCCCAAACTATATTGAGTTAAGACAGTTCAATGTCATTGACCGTCGACTAAGCAACCACCAACTCATCCCCATTTCCATTCCCGTTCCCGTTCCCATGCCACACATTTTAATGGCTATGATTACCTCATACATCCAACGTCCGCCATAAACGCAACAATTTGCGCGCACTGTATTGAAACTGCCCTGGGAACGCAAGGCCAGTCTGTCGGAGGACACACGCACCGTTGTCGTATAGTCCACATCAAATATAGCCAATTCAGGACCAATTCGAGCCTCTGTGTCTATATAAAGACGGCGTATTTCCTCATTGCTATCTGTTTGTATCTGTTGAAATTTGTCCTCTAACCAGTTTTTAACAATTATCATTTGCCTGCGAAATAATAATAAAATGAAATATTCCTCTATATATCAGACCATTCATGCTACGTACTTTGTCACGGAGAGCTCATTAAGCTTTGGCAATCGTGGATCCGGCATGGTAGAGCAGTTTCCTCCATCAAAGTCATCTTCCAAGTCAGAGTTGTAGTTATCTTGGTCAAGGTGCTCGAAAATGTCTTCATTGAAAACTTTCACGAATAATTTTGATATCGACATCTTGGCACAGTTTGTGTTATTAACACATCGCTTGCTTTATACGCACTTTATACATAAGAACTAACATTTTCTATGCGGAGTTTTCATCTAAATTTGAATTAAAAATAATATTGTACGGTGTAGAGGTGCAGAAACATCGAGTGAAACATCGATAACATGGATGTTTTCAAAACATCGGAACCATCGATGGTTCGTGACCACCATCGATGTTTTC
Organism: Drosophila kuntzei; assembly: GCA_035042165.1. Taxonomy (NCBI): domain Eukaryota; kingdom Metazoa; phylum Arthropoda; class Insecta; order Diptera; family Drosophilidae; genus Drosophila; species Drosophila kuntzei. The sequence goes on along the minus strand of JAWNLU010001684.1, from coordinate 6,257,866 downwards.
ACAAGCAACTCTGCGCTCGGTGAGAAAAAATTGTAAGTAAATGAATTTCTTATTGTTTTTTCTAAAAACTAACAAAATTGTTGATAATATTTAGGATTTCTAGTTGATGGTGTTGGTGGACGTTGATGGAAAGACGTAAAGTCTACCAGAGCCGATGCCATTATTGCCACAAGGCAATATATGGAAAAAGAAAACATTCCTGACACTTGCGACCCCTTGAAGTATTGGGAGGTATGATTTTTAAATAATTATGACTAACATGTTAAATAAGAAATATTTTTTACAGATGACTGCTGACAACGAACTGAAATTGGTTGCAAAAAAATTTTTCTGTATACAAGCCTCGTCCTGTGAGTCTGAACGAGTATTCAGCAAAGCTAGACAAACCATATCTGACCGCAGGACAAGGCTTAAACCTGAAGTTGTTGATCAACTTTTGTTCCTGAATAGAAATAGACACTTTAAATGATCTCAAATAAATCTCATGTTACTGTTTGTGCTGTTTCTGTTCTTTTTGCATTTTCTTTTTTTTTTTTAAACATCGATGTTTCACTCGATGTTTTTTTTGAAAACATCGATGGACACGAACATCGATGTTTCTGCACCTCTAGTGTGACCGTCTGTCAGGAGTATAGAAATACCAAAATAAAAAATAAAAATTATACTGAAACAGCTGTTTACAGCTGTATCAAATTATCGATAACTTGTCTTCGACAGTTGTCGATGACTCCAGGTTTTTGTTGACGCGTCACATTCCTAATTGGAATCCGATTTTACATAAAATAATAATATTCCAAAGCCAAAGAATAAATAAAAATGGGTAGTGACTGGGATGAGATTAAACGTTTGGCAGCTGATTTTCAAAAGGCGCAGCTCACGTCCACACTCCAAAAGTAAGTAACAGCCAACATAACAGCTGCCTTACTTTATAACTGACTTCTTATCACTAAAATAGGCTCTCTGAACGTAATTGCATTGAAATCGTGACTTTGTTGCTGGAAAAGCAACTGCTCGATGTTGTGTTTACCAATGATGGCAAGGAGTATATAACACCAGATCATTTGGAACGTGAAATCCAAGATGAGCTGTACGCTAACGGAGGACGAGCCAATCTTGTGGAGGTCAGCAAAGCTCTTAATGTTGATCTGTCCCGAATTGAGACACTGGCGGAACGGATTGCGGCTGAGAATTCACAAATACACCTTATGCTGGGTCAGCTTATTGATGAGGACTACATAACGCATATTGCACAGGAGATCAACGAGAAATTGGCTCAACGTGGCGAAATATCCATATCAGATTTAACGTCACAGTTTGATTTGCCCTCGGACTTTCTGCAGCATAATGTTGTGGAGAAACATCTGGGCAAGATCATCAAGGGCCGCCAGGATGCAACGAATCCGCGCGTGTTCTTCACTCAGGCATACATTCAACGTTGCAAAGCCAAAATCCGTGGTGCTCTGGCAGCAATCACAAAGCCAACAAATGTTGCTATTATTCTACAGCAGATTAATGTGCAGGAGAAGATCTTTCATTCTCTATTGGATGAAATCAACCCAGCAGGTCAGGTGACCTCAAAGCTGACCAATGCTCAGTACGTGCCACACATTTACGCAAAGACACAGGCGGATTGGGTCAATTCGTTCTACAAGCAAAACAGTTTCCTAGAATACGAGGCCATTAATAAGCTGGGCATATCGGATGCCAAAGCTTTTATACGCAAACAATTTCCCAACGAACAGTTCCTGTTCCTCAAGCGTGTTGCGCTGGGAGCTCGCCTAATTGAACTGACTGTGGTGGCAGCTCTCAATGAGTGCAGTGCCACTAAGCAATATCTAGACTTGTCCACCATATTACCATCTAATTTGTCTGAGGAAGACATCGAGGAAGCTTTCGACGCTATAATGGCCCAGAAGCATTGCAATCCGAGCAACTTTGTCTTTTTGGATAGCATTGGTAAATTAACAAAATTAAGAGGCTTAACAAGCTTCCCTCATCCTTCTCTGCAGTCTTCTCCCAGGCATATCTTGCTCAACTGGTGCAACCATGTCAGGAAATGGCACAAGCTCAGGCCAAGGCAGCCATCGACACTGGCGTGTATCAGCAGTATATTGTAGAGAAAACCTTGGCACAAAAGGGCAACTCCATGGCCACCTCTCACGACGCTGACGATGACAAGCTGGACAAGCGAGACGAACGGCGTAAAAAAGCTGCCTCTGGTAAGGCAGGTGGTGGAGCACAGGGTCGGGAAACTAAAACGAAATCTACGAAGAAACATCAACGGGGACGGGCGGCTGCTTACAATCACGACAGCGACGATGAGGAGGATACGGTGCAAGCAACCGCTGGCAGTAACCGTAAATCTGGTAAACCTCTGGAGCTGGTCAAAACTTCAGATATTACAAATCTAATTAAAATCACACTGGAAGAGGAGGGTCTAGAGCATCTGGCGAAGCCAATTGCAACACTCTACTTAAAGTAAGTTTATTATCATTTTATCTAAAGCGTTACTCAAATTCTTGTATCTAAACAATAGCCAACTCAATCAGACCGCATTGGCCAAGGCCCAGGAATTGTATGAGGCAACACCTCAAACAAATCGTCGTCAGACTCATGCTGCAATACAGGAACGCGTCAACACATTGCTCGTGGATATACGTCTTTACGAGAAGGGCCTGAAACTGTTTTCTAGCGACACACAATCGCAATTGGTCAAATATCTTCTTAAATCTCTGGGCAACGATATATGCAATGAACTGACGCTTTATGTGGCAGCCGAATGCAATCTGTCGGTGAAGTCAACGAACCTTAATGTCGATCAACGCATCAAACTGGTGCAAGAATGCGGTAAGTTAAACAACATCAAGTATTTCTCCCATAATAATAAAGGAGATCAATTTAGTCAAACATTGTCGTGAAAATATGGGCAGTGGATAAATCGAAGTCAGAAATATTTTATAATAATCAGCTTTTGCACCTTTTACTATTTCATATTTCTCTTATTAAGAAACCAGCAAATAATTTTAAATTTATTTAAATTCGACCGGAGTCAAAGAAATAAAATTTTTGTAGCCCTTATATTATTGAACTAGATCTATAATCTAATCTTTTGATTTGTTCTTCAACAGATGCACAGTATCGCAACGCCTTATTAGAACAAAACAAAGCCTTAAACAAAAGCATCGACGATTTTGAGCTGGCCACAGAGGCGGTGCTTAAAACCTGCAGTATGATTGTGAAAAAAGTTGATAAGAAAAAAGATCGCTTACTAATTGTCAGCCACAAGGAAAAGCTGCTGCAACAGCTACTGGAGTGTAATGAACCAGCCCTGTTACTCCATCTAGCTGCTCTGATACTCTTCACGACAATCACAGGTTGCATTCTGCATGCATCGGGAAAATTTGTCTCAGCCATATTGCAGCACATACGAATCACTCTAAATGAGCCGCAAAATGCGCTGTTACTGCGCTATCATGGTATGCAACTAACATAATAGTAAATGTATTTTAATTGACACGTTGTTTTCTTGCAGATCTCGTCCTGCAGTTGCTCCAACAATCATCGCCTGACAGTGCCGAATCCAAGTCTGTAAACGAACAATTGCAGTCGCTTCAGACTGAGGTTGTTGAACTAGCCCAAAACTATTCACGTGCCTCCGTCTCAAAGGCTGATTAAAGGACGTTCTAAGAAATACAAAAATGGGCTTCCCAAGGCACTGAAAAGCTCCGATAAAAATTGCATTAATTGGTTATGGTCTGCACTAGAAGTAAATTGCATTATGGAATTGTTAAGTATTGTGTACATAATTTAAAAAATGTTTTTATTATTGCTATGCACACAAGTCTCCTCAATACAATCAATAAAGTTAATAAAAAAAAAACACTCATGTCAGAATTTGTATCACTTTTTAGATTGAAAACTTCGTATGTTGAAAATCTTATAACGGACTTGTCCCAATCGAGATATGACTTAAGTACTAGTGACAGATTTATATTTGAAATTTTGTTTTTTTTTTAGCTGTAGACTACATTCCAAATAATTCAATAAACATATGCTATTAGAAGTATGTACAATGCTTGTTTTACATACGAACAATTGTTGAATAATAATTTTTAACAGATTTGAGCCAAGTTGTATGTTGTTTTATTACTAAGCTTTCTATCGAGAGTATTTGATTGTTGCTGTTTCATAAGCAGAAACCCATCATTGAGCTAAGATTTTATTATGATAAGTATAGTTTAGTATTATATATATTTGTATTTATGTTAGCTGCACTTTATAAGCTATGTAGTCTTTGTAGTATTTGCTTAGCCTTCTCACAAGATTGCCTTTTAAAAGAAAAAAAGAATATTTATTGTATTTGTTAGTTGTAGAATAATTTTTTTAAATACATACATAAATAGTGGATTTTTAGCATCACAATTTTCCAACGTTTGTCGAATATAGTTAATGAATAACTCCATATTCTTAAGCGTATCGCTGTTGGGCACCAACCAAACAGTTGGTAGGGTATTCACAATTATATAGGCCTTTCCAATGGCATCATTTGGCGTACACACGCGCATGGCTAACAGAAGATAGCGATTTAGGAGTGCGCCAATTGCTAGCTCCCGCAACGGTTTGTCTGCCAGAATTCCCTGCCAGCTGAGAAAATTTCGAAATAGTTTCAGACCACTACAAAATTGACGCTGGAAAAACGATCCCTTGGCCTCCTGCACCCTAAAATAATAAAAACATCGAATTTTGACATAATCAAATTATGGCAAATGCATATTTTCCACTTACTGCTTAGGAAATATGGGTATAAATACATCATTTTCGAGCGCTAGACGCATACGTTCCATAATTGACTCAAACAACTTTCTGAGTTGCTTATTACTGCTGTGAAGCGGAAATTCGCGGCCTAAGCGATTAATAAATCCAATAAGACGCAACGTTTGCGTTGTTGACAATGGATCCCAGCATTCAGTAACTAGAGCTGAAAGATAACAATTATAACAATTTGGCACCTCTAGTTGTTTGATTACACTCACAGTTCACTTTGGGAAGCACAATCTTTTCTATGAGCGAGGGCACCAGGTTAACATCGGGATCCTCTTTCAAACGCTCAACGGTCTCATCCGGTTGGAATGCATACAACATGCAGGCTTGATACCAATGCATTGTTTCAATATCCGTGTATTCTTCAAGCAGCGGTGACCATAAAAGCAGCTCGAGACGAACAATTGGCGCCAGCAATTTGGGCAGACAGAGACTAACGAACGCATCTTGATAAGAGTTAATATCCGTTTTGCGCCAAGCAAAGAACTTAACAAGTATCAGCTCAATTTTGCAGAAATCATCGGTGACATCTTCAAACGCGTCTGCTGCATCTGTTTCGATTTGTGCCATAGCCGCTTGACATTGTTCCTGCTGTTGATCGGCAATCTCATCATCGCTGGACATGCCATCCAGATGAGAGGCTAACAAATCGTTGCGCTCTCGATCACAACGTCGACGTGTCCGACGACCCTCCCGCTCAGCGGCCCGACGCACTTGCTCCTCGTACTCTGGCGTTCGCCGTGCGACAGTTGACACAGCTTCTGTAAATTGAAGTGTCATAAGATAAACAAGTTTGATTTAGAGATGAATTATTTCAGTCTTACTTGTTGCTTCCGCCATCTCTTTGGCCTGATCGCGCACATCCTGTCGACGCCGATTGACCAGATATCGTTGACTCTTGCCGTAGTGCTGCAGAGCGCGTTTCTCAAGCTCGTTAATGTACGGGGATTTGGCTGCCAGACAATCGACTAAATCGTTAACGTAACACTTGACTTCCTGATAGAACTTGTATTTAGCCGCTGCCGTTGGCGCATTCTGATGACACTCGAGTTGTTGCAATTTCAATGATTTTAGCTCGGCTGCAATGCGTGCTATACTGGCACTATGATCATCATTGCGTTCCTGCAGCTCATTGAGACGTGTTGTGATGGCAGTCCGCATTTCTTGTGGCGTACGCAGAGCTGTTGCTTTAGCTTTCTCCTTTTTGGGCTTTAAGAAACTTGATCGCATCACCGATGTTAATGTGCTGCTTTTATCGAAGGCGCTCTTTGCATAGGCCTGCTCCAGTAGTGTTGAAGTTGATGGCGGTACCACATCCTCCAGTTCCATGGCTCCACTGCCACTGGGAGCAGCTGGCTTGATCATAAAACGTGACAGAACCGTTTCATGCTGTGCGTGTACCAATTGGGCGCCCGTGACGCCTTTGCGTATCTGTTGATTCTCCCACTCGTGCATTTCGCGATCGGAATCTTCCTCGGTTACTAAAGGAATGAATTGAACAAAGATTAGACAAAGTCACAAAAATGCTTAGGATCTACAAAAATGACGTGCAGTCGACGTCAGGTCTGGGACACAGCGATATAGCTGTCAAACTGCTACATACAATCATTTTCAACAGCATAGAATTGTTCGCGACGCTCTTCGCGCTCCTTTCGACCCGTTATGTCGTTCATGTCCATGCGCTCCTCATCGTCCGATTGATCCCCCTCGACATCTTCACGTGGCAAACGCGTGCTTAGCTTGGGTGGCTCTTTGGGCTCCTCTATTGGTATATAGTCACCGGCACCTATAGAGCAGAACAAAATGTAAGAAATGCTTTACCACAAATTATCCTTTGGTCTTACCTTGTTCTCTCGCTCGTTGTCTGCGTTTACGTGCCGCATGTATCATAGCTGCGTCCGGAATCGAACCGCTCTCCAGCATTTGCTTCAAGTGTTCGGGCTTTGAGAAACGGTGCCCCGCTTTATCACTATCCCTATCTTCTAGGCGTTCATCGTCGCTCATGTCATCACGACCAGCACAAAGTGCGGCACGTCCATTTAAAACAGCGTCAGGAGTTTCCGACTTCTTGACCACAAGCTAATTTTAGGAGCAAGAGTAAACCAAATATTATTATCCGTGCTTAAAGGTCGCATTAAAATATTTATTAATGAATTGTACACAACTCGAGATAAACGAAGAGGTTATATGCTTTAACTTTTCAAAATTGATTTATTAAGTTTGTTTCCTGTATTTTATTCGTGCTTATCTCGAACTGTGTACTTTAAAAAAGAGAAACGTGCATTAATTCTTTACAGATCTGGATTAGTTGAAAGCAATAGTTAGATAAGCAACCTAAATGTAACTTTCAACTTATTTACAATAAACAGTATGATTAATTAATCAACAAGGGTATGTCTTATGGCTGTTGCATTCTATGTGAAACAATATTATTAGCCAATTGTGTATTTTTATGGTTAAGTCAAAGACATATCCAAGATATTCTTTTTCCCTATAGGAAATTGGACTGCTCCATATTCTTAATATTTTTTTGCTTTGTTCGTAAATCGTAAAAAATTGTTTGTTGTTTTTTGTAGAAAAATTGAATAATAATAACCTTACCACAAAGTCGTCTGTGCGTATTTCGGTTTGGATCATATCATTATCACACTTTTTACTTTTACTCTGTACGCTCGCATTGTCGCTCGTTATCGACGTACTTGTATATCTACTAGAATTGGCAGTACCAGCACCCGAAGCGATTGCACTGGACGACTCTAAATGCTGTGGAGTACTACCATTCTCAAAACCCATGTGTCCGCTGTGACCAGTGTGGTCCGCTCGCTCCTCGCGCTTCTTCTTACGCCGCTCCTTGTCCAGCATTCGCATGACTTTCTTGCTGTGGGATGATTTTCGCACTTGAAACACTTCTCCATCGTCCTCTGTGCTCATAGAAATCAATCAATCAACATCAATCACAATCACTTTGAAATACACTCACCATCATCAGCAAAACTAAGTAAAGCCTTTGGCTTGCCATTGTCCTCTGATTGCTTAATAGCTTTCTTATTTTTATCTTTATCCCGCTTGCCGGATAGCGAAATTATAGGCGCAGGGGGTGTATCAAAGACCCCGTCAACCTCCATGGACGTCGCATTGTCGTCGTCGTCCGCATTACTGGAGAATACGCGCCGCTGGATTTTCTTCGGTTTGCGAAACAGCGACATTTGCTACACTATGGTTTATTATCTTAAATGTAATTGACTGTATTTCACAAAAAATTAAAATCAAATATTATAGCCCACAAGACGTTTTCGCAAAAAGAATTCTTCCTCTTTGCTTTTATAGTCGATATCACCGACTCGATATTGGTTTATCGAATAGAAACCAGGGCTGGTAATAAAATATATCGTCCAGTAACATATTGCATCGATTAACAGAAAACTGTTCTGCACTTAACATTTAACTCGTGAGCTGATTAAAAGCATATGTTTTACCACAATTTTTCCCATAGTGTTTAGATAAATTGAAGAATAAAAACCAGTACAAAGATTTCAATTTTTTAATTTTTCAAATTTTCAATAACAGTTGATCGAAATGTAATGATAATTGTTATTGTTATTGATAATTATAATCGATTATAATCGGCGACGTATTTCTAAACATTTCGACACATCTCTATCTGTTTTAGGGGCTAAACTTTTGTTGGTCAAATAAGTTAATTTTGTTGCTTGAGCGTTATTCCAAACGAAGACAATGGGTCTCAAAGGCTGCGAGGTGCTACTGGATAATCCTTGGAACACGTACTACGCTGGACAAACAGTCAATGGGCAAGTCAAAATTACCTTTGATTCTCCGAAAAAAGTGCGAGGTAAGAAAAATTTGAAATTATGCGTGTATAATGTATATATATATATATATATATTATATGCGATCTGAGGTCGCATTACTCATAAGAGTGACGGCATCAAGACAATAAACTTATAAATGTACAAAGATTAGCTTTCTAGGAAAGTTGTTGTTCTTATTACTCATAACAATAACTGCCGCCACTCTCTCTCTCTCGCTCACTAAAAGCCGGTCCCGTTATTTGTGTCACCCATTTGAGTGGACCCAAATATATATTTAGAATTTAATTAATTATATATCATCTTAGATCTGGCCATCTGGTTAATGACATATTTAAGCATGTTCAATTATTCCACTTTGATTTTACAATGAAACTTTTATTGAGGTCAATCTATTGAAATGATGCTGATGGCGATGATGTCATCGGTTTGGTAGTCACAATGACAGCAAGAAACGCAGAGCTTGTGATTCGTCGCAGAAGCATTTTATTTATAGCATTAGCGATGTCATTTTGTTGTTTGTTCTTAAATTGTTAACCACTTGTTCAACACAGGCATTATCATACGATTCTTGGGCGAATCGAACACTGGATGGACCGAGGAGCGCAACGTAACGAAAGGTGAAGGCAAGACTGAGAACGAGATTACGCATTTTAAGGGACAAGAGGAATATTTTAAGATACAATACTATCTACTTGGCGGCAAGAACAGTAAGCTATGCAACTTAAACCTGGCGTTGAATTTAAATATCTTACTAAAATTCCTTTATGACAGGCCCAGAAACCGAGCTGCCAGCGGGGACTCACACGTATCCCTTTACGTGTGCCTTGCCCGCCACATTGCCGTCTTCATTTGAGGGCGAGTTTGGTCATGTGCGCTATACGATTAAAGTTACCTTGGATAGGCCATGGAAATTTGATCAGGATATGAAAATGGCCTTTACGGTCATAGCACCTGTTGACTTGAATCTCAATCCACGTGTCAAAGAGCCGTTTAAGCTTGAATTAGAAAAATCATTTTGTTGCTTCTGTTGTCGTTCGGGACCGCTTGCTGTCATCACACGCATTCCCCAAACTGGTTATGTTTCGGGCCAAACGTTGCCCATAACCTGTGAGGTTGATAACAGAAGTAATGTGAATCTCACCGCGGTTAAATTCGAATTGCGTAAACTTGTCACGTTCCGAGTTAATCAACCACACAGTGAAAAACGCGAGTCCAAAGTTATAATTGCTCAATTGAGCATTGGACCCGTAAATGCCGGAGAATCTCATACATTTACGCAGCAAATGGAAATACCTGCACTACCCCCAACAAATTTAATCAACTGTGGCATAATTGCGCTTGACTATGATTTGCATGTGGAGTGCGATGTTAGTGGACCGCATCGTAATCTTACTGGTAAAGTGCCAATTACCTTAGGCACAATACCGCTAGCAGGTATGAGGCTACAGTCGGATGATCCTTCAATGGCACCCACACAGCCAGTTAGTCCAGTCAGTCCGCCTGGCGATGCTGGGTTGGGTGGTGCTCTTGGCTGGAGTGTAGCTGACAGTGCAGGCGGCTCACTCTATCCCAATATACGTGAGTAAAATTCAAGACAACTCTCTACCTATGCCTTTCATAATATATTTTTCTATATTATAGCTCCACCTCAATTCGTAGAAACGCAATATCGAGCACCTACCATAACTAATCGCGATGACTCGGAACACACTCAGATTATTGGAGATGGTGCATTTGCTCCGCGTTACCCAACTTTTCAATTTAAAAACGCCACTGCTCCAACATCAAGTCCTTAATTCAATCTAAGAATAATTATATGCAATCTTCCTATTGTTTCTTTTTCTTCTATTTGGATCTTTTACTCCTAAGCTTTCCGTCTATAGGAAAGCTTGCATACGTATATTAAACAGCACAAAAATACACTGCAATCTCGATTTCCACGCTCAAATATGCCTTTTGTGAACGAATAGTCTAAATTAAGAAATTATACGGTGTCTCGTAATAAAATATATATGTATACATTTATGGAAAACAAATTTTTGCCTTGTAATTATATTCTGTAATATAGAAACTGGAAAATCTGATAAATATTAAGAATAATTAGATGCGATTTGACGGACAAAATTAAAACTTTTATTTATACTTATAAATATAAATCTGATGTTATTTTAGCTTAGACTTGATTAACTTTGTCGACATACTACGCTAACGTTAAGCTACAACATTTATTTAATTTCTGGTCCAGGCTTACACTTGGACATTTTAATACATTCTTCTTTTATTCTTTTGCCTTTTTCCTGTTGGTCCTTACGCTTTTGTTCTTCTGTAGAACGGCCACCAGTTGCCTTCGCGGCCAAATTCAGGCAATGCTGTTTTAGTCTGTCTATTAATTTCTGTTTAGCTATTTTATCACATTTTTCTTTCAGAGCAACTTCTTGACATTTCTCTTTAAGTTTTTCGTTTTCAGCTTTATCTGTTATTCGCTTACACTGTTCTTTTTCCTTATCCTGCTTTTCTTTTTTGGCCAAGTTTGCACACTTTTCCGTTTCGGCCATTTTCTTACACTCTTCTTTTTCCTTATCCTGCTTTTCTTTTTTGGCCAAGTATTCACAGTTTTCCTTTTCGGCCATTTTCTTACACTCTTTTTTTTCCTTATCCTGCTTTTCTTTTTTAGCCAAATTTGCACACTTTTCCTTTTCGGCCATTTTCTTACACTCTTGTTTTTCCTTAGCCTGCTTTTCTTTTTTGGCCAAATTTGCACACTTTTCTTTTTCGGCCATTGCCTTACATTGTTTATTAAGCTTATCCTTTTTAGACTTTTCGGCCAGTTTTTTACATTGGCTCTTAAGTTTATTTTCCTTTTCTTTTGCGGCCAATGCCGCGCATTGTTTTTTCAGCTTATCCATTTTAGACTTTTCTGCCAATTTCTTACATTTCTGTTTCAGTTTATCTTCTTTTTCTTTTTTCGCCAAATTCTTGCATTGTTTTTTAAGCTTGTTCTGTTTGGAGCTTCCCTTCTTAGACTTGCTTCCCTTCTTAGACTTGCTTCCCTTATTTTTTTTGGCCAGTTTAGCGCACTTTGCCTTTTCGGCCAATTCCTTGCATTGTTTTTTAAGCTTGTTCTGTTTGGAGCTTCCCTTCTTAGACTTGCTTCCCTTCTTAGACTTGCTTCCCTTATTTTTCTTGGCTAGTTTAGCGCACTTTGCCTTTTCGGCCAATTTCTTGCATTGTTTTTTAAGCTTGTTCTGTTTGGAGCTTCCCTTCTTAGACTTGCTTCCCTTCTTAGACTTGCTTCCCTTATTTTTCTTGGCTAGTTTAGCGCACTTTGCCTTTTCGGCCATTGTCTTGCATTGTTTTTTAAGCTTGTTCTGTTTGGAGCTTCCCTTCTTAGACTTGCTTCCCTTCTTAGACTTGCTTCCCTTATTTTTCTTGGCTAGTTTGGCGCACTTTGCCTTTTCGGCCATTTCCCTGCATTGTTTTTTAAGCTTGTTCTGTTTGGAGCTTCCCTTCTTAGACTTGCTTTTATTCTTCGACTTGCCACCCTTATTTTTCTTGGCTAGTTTGGCGCACTTTGCCTTTTCGGCCATTGCCTTGCATTGTTTTTTAAGCTTGTTCTGTTTGGAGCTTCCCTTCTTAGACTTGCTTCCCTTCTTAGACTTGCTTCCCTTCTTAGACTTGCTTCCCTTCTTAGACTTGCTTCCCTTCTTAGACTTGCTTCCCTTCTTAGACTTGCTTCCCTTCTTAGACTTGCTTCCCTTATTTTTCTTGGCCAGTTTAGCGCACTTTGCCTTTTCGGCCAATTTCTTGCACTGCTTTTTCATTTTCTTTAGCTTGTCTTGCTTAGCAATTTTAGCGCACTTCGCTTTTTCGGCCATTGCCTTGCATTGTTTTTTAAGCTTGTTCTGTTTGGAGCTTCCCTTCTTAGGCTTGCTTTTATTCTTGGACTTGCCACCCTTATTTTTCTTGGCTAGTTTAGCGCATTTCGCCTTTTCGGCTAATTTCTTACATTGCTTTTTAAGCTTATTCTGTTTGGAGCTTCCCTTCTTAGGCTTGCTTTTATTCTTGGACTTGCCACCCTTATTTTTCTTGGCTAGTTTAGCGCATTTCGCCTTTTCGGCTAATTTCTTACATTGTTTTTTAAGCTTCTTCTGTTTGGAGCTTCCCTTCTTAGACTTGCTTTTATTCTTCGACTTGCCACCCTTATTTTTCTTGGCCAGTTTAGCGCACTTTGCCTTTTCGGCCATTGCCTTGCATTGTTTTTTAAGCTTGTTCTGTTTGGAGCTTCCCTTTTTAGACTTGCTTCCCTTTTTAGACTTGCTTCCCTTGCTTTTCTTGGCTAGTTTGGCGCACTTTGCCTTTTCGGCCAATTCCTTGCATTGTTTTTTAAGCTTATTCTGTTTGGAGTTTCCCATCTTCGACTTGCCTCCCTTGCTTTTCTTGGCTAGTTTGGCGCACTTTGCCTTTTCGGCCAATGCCTTGCATTGTTTTTTAAGCTTGTTCTGTTTGGAGCTTCCCTTCTTAGACTTGCTTCCCTTCTTAGACTTGCTTCCCTTCTTAGACTTGCTTCCCTTCTTAGACTTGCTTCCCTTCTTAGACTTGCTTCCCTTCTTAGACTTGCTTCCCTTCTTAGACTTGCTTCCCTTCTTAGACTTGGCTAGTTTAGCGCACTTTGCCTTTTCGGCCAATGCCTTGCATTGTTTTTTAAGCTTGTTCTGTTTGGAGCTTCCCTTCTTAGACTTGCTTCCCTTTTTAGACTTGCTTCCCTTTTTAGACTTGCTTCCCTTTTTAGACTTGGCTAGTTTGGCGCACTTTGCCTTTTCGGCCAATTTCTTGCATTGCTTTTTCATTTTCTTTAGCATATCTTGCTTGGCCATTTTAGCGCACTTTTCTTTTTCGGCCAATGCCTTGCATTGTTTTTTAAGCTTGTTCTGTTTGGAGCTTCCCTTCTTAGACTTGCTTCCCTTCTTGGATTTGCCTCCCTTATTTTTCTTGGCTAGTTTGGCGCACTTTTCTTTTTCGGCCAATTCCTTGCATTGTTTTTTAAGCTTGTTCTGTTTGGAGCTTCCCTTCTTAGACTTGCTTCCCTTCTTGGATTTGCCTCCCTTATTTTTCTTGGCAAGTTTAGCGCACTTTGCCTTTTCGGCCAATTTCTTGCATTGCTTTTTCATTTTCTTTAGCATATCTTGCTTAGCCATTTTAGCGCACTTTTCTTTTTCGGCCAATTTCTTGCACTGTTTTTTAAGCTTGTTCTGTTTTGAGCTTCCCATTTTAGACATGCTTTTATTTTTGGACTTGCTCATCTTGCTTTTCCTGGCCATTTTAAAGCCCTTGGGCTTTCCGGTCTTTTTCATAGATTGATTTTTAACCTTGTTCTGTTTGGAGTTGCCCTTCTTAGAGTTACTTTTATTGTACCAGCCGCCTCCGGGATTTTTGTTCCTATAAAAATTAACATTTATATTTAAGCACGTTTTCTTCTTGTCCGGTTTGGAGCTTGCCTTCTTGGACTCGTCTCCCTTATTTTTTTGGCCAGTTCAGCGCACTTTGCCTTTTCGGCCAATTTCTTGCATTGCTTTTTCATTTTCTTTAGCTTGTCTTGCTTAGCAATTTTAGCGCACTTCGCTTTTTCGGCCATTGCCTTGCATTGTTTTTTAAGCTTGTTCTGTTTGGAGCTTCCCTTCTTAGACTTGCTTCCCTTCTTCGACTTGCCACCCTTATTTTTCTTGGCTAGTTTGGCGCACTTTGCCTTTTCGGCCATTGCCTTGCATTGTTTTTTAAGCTTGTTCTGTTTGGAGCTTCCCTTCTTAGACTTGCTTCCCTTCTTCGACTTGCCACCCTTATTTTTCTTGGCTAGTTTGGCGCACTTTGCCTTTTCGGCCATTGCCTTGCATTGATTTTTAAGCTTGTTCTGTTTGGAGCTTCCCTTCTTAGACTTGCTTTTATTCTTCGACTTGCCACCCTTATTTTTCTTGGCTAGTTTGGCGCACTTTGCCTTTTCGGCCATTGCCTTGCATTGTTTTTTAAGCTTGTTCTGTTTGGAGCTTCCCTTCTTAGACTTGCTTGTATTCTTCGACTTGCCACCCTTATTTTTCTTGGCCAGTTTAGCGCACTTTGCCTTTTCGGCCAATTTCTTGCATTGCTTTTTTATTTTCTTTAGCTTGTCTTGCTTAGCAATTTTAGCGCACTTCGCTTTTTCGGCCATTGCCTTGCATTGTTTTTTAAGCTTGTTCTGTTTGGAGCTTCCCTTCTTAGACTTGCTTCCCTTCTTCGACTTGCCACCCTTATTTTTCTTGGCTAGTTTGGCGCACTTTGCCTTTTCGGCCATTGCCTTGCATTGTTTTTTAAGCTTGTTCTGTTTGGAGCTTCCCTTCTTAGACTTGCTTCCCTTCTTCGACTTGCCACCCTTATTTTTCTTGGCTAGTTTGGCGCACTTTGCCTTTTCGGCCATTGCCTTGCATTGTTTTTTAAGCTTGTTCTGTTTGGAGCTTCCCTTCTTGGACTTGCTTCCCTTCTTCGACTTGCCACCCTTATTTTTCTTGGCTAGTTTGGCGCACTTTGCCTTTTCGGCCATTGCCTTGCATTGTTTTTTAAGCTTGTTCTGTTTGGAGCTTCCCTTCTTAGACTTGCTTTTATTCTGCGACT
This sequence comes from Drosophila kuntzei, assembly GCA_035042165.1. Classification (NCBI taxonomy): domain Eukaryota; kingdom Metazoa; phylum Arthropoda; class Insecta; order Diptera; family Drosophilidae; genus Drosophila; species Drosophila kuntzei. The sequence continues at coordinate 6,242,576 of JAWNLU010001684.1, read as the reverse complement.
TGCCACCCTTATTTTTCTTGGCTAGTTTGGCGCACTTTGCCTTTTCGGCCATTGCCTTGCATTGTTTTTTAAGCTTGTTCTGTTTGGAGCTTCCCTTCTTAGACTTGCTTTTATTCTGCGACTTGCCACCCTTATTTTTCTTGGCTAGTTTGGCGCACTTTGCCTTTTCGGCCATTGCCTTGCATTGTTTTTTAAGCTTGTTCTGTTTGGAGCTTCCCTTCTTAGACTTGCTTCCCTTCTTCGACTTGCCACCCTTATTTTTCTTGGCTAGTTTGGCGCACTTTGCCTTTTCGGCCATTGCCTTGCATTGTTTTTTAAGCTTGTTCTGTTTGGAGCTTCCCTTCTTGGACTTGCTTCCCTTCTTCGACTTGCCACCCTTATTTTTCTTGGCTAGTTTGGCGCACTTTGCCTTTTCGGCCATTGCCTTGCATTGTTTTTTAAGCTTGTTCTGTTTGGAGCTTCCCTTCTTAGACTTGCTTTTATTCTGCGACTTGCCACCCTTATTTTTCTTGGCTAGTTTGGCGCACTTCGCCTTTTCGGCCATTGCCTTGCATTGTTTTTTAAGCTTGTTCTGTTTGGAGCTTCCCTTCTTAGACTTGCTTTTATTCTTCGACTTGCCACCCTTATTTTTCTTGGCTAGTTTGGCGCACTTCGCCTTTTCGGCCATTGCCTTGCATTGTTTTTTAAGCTTGTTCTGTTTGGAGCTTCCCTTCTTAGACTTGCTTTTATTCTTCGACTTGCCACCCTTATTTTTCTTGGCTAGTTTGGCGCACTTCGCCTTTTCGGCCAATTTCTTACATTGCTTTTTAAGCTTGTTCTGTTTGGAGCTTCCCTTCTTAGACTTAATTTTATTCTTCGACTCGCCTCCCTTGCTTTTCTTGGCTAGTTTAGCGCATTTCGCCTTTTCGGCCATTGCCTTGCATTGTTTTTTAATCTTGTTCTGTTTGGAGCTTCCCTTCTTAGGCTTACTTTTATTCTTCGACTCGCCTCCCTTGCTTTTCTTGGCTAGTTTAGAGCATTTCGCCTTTTCGGCCATTGCAGTGCACTGCTTTTTAATCTTGTCTTGTTTGGAGCTGGACTTGCCTCCTGATTGTTTACTCTTAGCTTTTTCGGCCAATTTCTTTCGTTGTGTTTTCAATTTTTTTATCTTTTCTTGCTTAGCTCTTTTAGTGCATTTTTGTTTTTCTGCCAATTTGTTGCGTTGTTTTTTAAGCATTTCCGTTTTGGCCAATTTCTCGCATTTCTCTTTCAACTTTTTAATCTTCTCAAGTTTATCACCTTTTGCTTGTTTGGCCATTTGATCACATTTATTTCTTAGTTGTTCAATTCTAGCCAATTTGTCGTTTTGTTCCTTTTCTTTCTTAGCATTACCTTTATTTTTGTTAGCTCTCTTTGATTTGATTTCTTTCTGATCTTCTTCGATCAGCTTTTGGCAAGCTTTTCGGAGCTTTTGAGCCAATGTCTTGCATTGTTCCTTCAGTTTATCTGTTTGGTTCTGACAGACATTGGCTGATAACGAACTGAATTTACGAGATTTTATTTTGAGTGTAGCAGATAACCCATCTAATTGAACACATTTGGGTGAGTTTTAATTGATTTCACTGAGTGATTTCGCATACTTACTTTTGAGTGGAATGTTATGATGAGTTATTCTAATTTCATTTTTATTATGCGCGATGCTTAGATGATGTGCCAAAATCTTCGATCTACAAAATTTTTGAAGCAAACCATTACAGAACTGCGGGCGGTATCTGAACGAGACTTTAGACGGAGAGCAGCAGTTGCAGGATCGGAAATAGCGTTGGGCTTGAACTGGTGTGTTGTTACCAAAAGTTAAAACAGTTCGTCTAAACATTTTTAGCCCGGGCTATTTTTTATAAAAAAAATTTAGATTTAAAATCTTACGGAAAATTTTGTTGTGTTCCCGGAAAAGGTCGAATGAAGAGTGAAGATTTTTTATGCTCTGCTACTATCGTTAGAAATTTGACCTGACATTTTTCGACACATCTACTAAGACTATGTGAAAAATAGTAGGGAAGGCTACAATCGAGAAACCCGACTCTGAGAGACCCTGTGCTTATGATGTAAAAAATTCATATACACACGAACCAACACGCAACGTCAGTGTTATCTTCATTTTCCATTTTCCCGGCACTGCATTATATTGCTTTTTGAATTACTTCCGACTACATTCTTGCCCACAATTTTAAATTTTTATTATTTCGGACCTTCGATGTCTTTGTTCCTGTTTCCCAATTCTTAAGTATCTAATTCCATTTGTTGAACAAGCTTATTGAACCGCATATTTCGCGATATTCGCGGATACTCGAATGAGAGTAGCATACATACATATAATATAACATACAGATTGCGCTATATACCGATTCAAAGAGGGATGGTTGCGGTTATTTTATTAAAGCAATTGTGGTTTTTTATTATTACGAATTTTACAATTATGTAAAACACTTTTGTGATAAATCAAAGTATGCTCATTTTTTAAAATTGAAAAAATAATCACAGTAGGTGTGGTGTAAAAAGGCGACATGTCTGTCCTGACGGTTACTTGAAGAGTGGATTGTATAGTATAGTATTGGCCGGTAAAGCAAGCCAGACAAGGTACAAATAAAAAATGCAATAAATGCCTAAGATTAAATACACCCAAACCACAAAGAAAAATGAGTGACTTTAGACTAAATTATTTTAAAAAAAAACGTAGATCTCACTATCCTGTAAAAGATTATATCTGGATACGTTACGGTTCCGCTAAAAATGCAGTACTAAAGTGGTCACAATCATCACTTATAGCTGAAAAATTAGCATAGCTCGCGTTGCTACAGTCGAGCATACTTGATTTGATGGACTGGCTAAGCGCAGTATTAGATTTTCGAATAATTGATTTAATGACAGCTATATGATAGAGTAAACCGACTTAAACCTACTTTAGTCGGGACATATAAGACAAATGTAGAAGCATATACTGTCAGTTTGGATAAAGGTGGGCATCCATAATCGAATTTGTTACTGTAACCTGTTCGATTCAATGAAATATTCGACATTAGTGGGTGTGCTTGAGAACAAACCAATGGATGTCAAATAATGAAAAAACATTCAGAGAATGAACACCGCCACAAAATAATCCAATTTCTGGAGGACTTTATTTTGTGGGTAAAATGGTTTATTGAGTGTGACTTGTGTCCAATTGATAGCCCTTTTAACCAAATTATTACCACACATTAATTACTGCTAGCAATTCTAGTTATCTAATTGTAGCTAATTAAACTCGAGCTTATAGCATTTTTAAGTCAGTTCAGTTAATACTACAATTTAAGTAATGAGAGTATTACAGTATTTATGGGTCTTAATGATTTGTTTATTAGTAACATATTTAATTTATTATTAACTAAATTCCATTTTTTATTTGTTTGTTTTACGTTGGCATCTTAGGCTCCTCTATTGTTGGTTTCGATTCAGCTCAGTTGTCCAATGTCTTCATTCTTCAGTTTTGCTTTCCAGAGATTTTTGTTGAATCTGGAAAGAAATACTATTCATTAAGTTATTAGTATCTGTGATATATTATTGACCTACAAACAACCTAAATTTATAATAAAAGCGTTGCTGATTTGTTAGCTCTTATCAACTACGAGTATAATTTATGCTCGCGCATGCAAATACGTAACAAACTAGAGCCGACGTCATTCACCTCGCTATGACATTGAATACTCAATAAACTGGGACCGATAATATTAAATAAATTAATCTTTAGTTCAGTTTAATTTCATAGTTGTAGACCACTATTTGTGAGATAGACCTAATTATAATATGATTTAAGTACAATTTCTTACCCGCCAAATATGTTGACTCAAAGTATTAAAACTTCGCTTATTATTCTGATTGATTTGATCGGTTCGACCTCGTTCCCTGACCTCCTGAGATCCACCACTAATTTGAATTTCTAAATGTTCATCCTTGCCTATTACCTTATTAGTTTGCCTTTTATGTATTCTATCGTGAAGTGAGCCTCCACGAATTTTAGTATGGCTATCACCATCCAAATGTTCCTCAAAGCTCTTAGATAATCTTTTATTCTTTGTAGAGTAGTCATTCGCTTTCGTATCGATCGTTTTTTCTTTTTGTTCATTATCCTTTCGCTCCTTATATATTGCCTCAGAGCCCAGGCCTTGTTTTAAAACTTCCGGCGAAATGAAGACATCGTTTTTTTCTTGTTTCAAAAAGTTAGTTTTTGAGTATTTCGATGTATATTTATGAACTTTTCGAATTTGCAGCGACCAGTTATGGGAAATTGAAATTGGACAACGCACAGCAGAATACGTTGCGAAATTTCTCCGATTACCGCCGCCTTTGTTATTTTTATCCTTATTCACTACTAATCCATAGAGGAATTCGGACAAAGTCATCTTTTCATTTGATTTATTGGGTTTTCTTGATTTTTTATTCTTGGCATTCTGTCCCTTTCCAGATCTCATTCGCCTTTTACGTTCAAGACTCTTTTTTTTCGCGATATCGTGAAGGCGTTTTGCCTTAGAAATATATAGTTTGGCACGTTTTAGATTTTCTTCTTGCGCATCTCCTCGAGACTTTGCTTCTGGAACTTCACTAGCGCTTTGTACTTCAGACAAATTGTCTTCTGATTTTAAACTAAGCTCTCCAGGCTTAAATTCAGTTTCATTACTTATTTTCGAATCATGTTCAACATTCTTTCTTTTTAATTTTTTACTTCGACGTTCTTTAACCTCCGATTTCTTGCTGATATGATCACTTGGTGTTAAATTCTGTTTTATATGTCTCGAACCAATTTCTTCCGTTGACTTAAATCTTTTACCAATCTTATCGGATTTGAAATTTATTTCTTTTCTCACTTTCTGTTTAGGTCGAGTATTTTCTCTTTCCCCATAGAGGTCACCTTCTGATTGGGATTTATAGAGTTCACCAGGTGTTAAATGTGTTTCGGCTTTTATTTGTGTATCATATTGAGAATTCTTTTTCTTCAATTTATTACTTGTACTCTGTTCTTCTAACTTTTCAGTCCCTGATTTTGATGTACCAATCTCTTCAGGATTTAAATCTGTTTCATATCTTGTCTTCTTTTTAAGTTGAACTTTTTTTTGTGGCGCGGTACCAGCAGAATTATCTTTATCTGACATGTCAGTCTGTTTAAAATCTGTTTCAAGTTGAATATTTTTTCCTTCACCTTTTGGTTTGGATTTCTTTCCAAATTTACCAGCTTTTTTATTTCTTCTTTCGCCAATTAATTGAGTACTTATCAATTTTGGGGCTTTATTTTCCAAGGTGTTTTCATTTGTTACACACTCTGAACTGGACTGATAAAGATCTCCAGGAGTTAAATCACTTTCGGATTTTATTGTATTTTCGGTCACGGAGAGTACAGTTTCTTTATCAGATGAATATGTAGGATCTGCAGTCGTAGAATACAAGTTGTAGTTATTGCATGATATAGATTTCACTTCAAAAATTGTGTCTACAGGATTATACTTCTCATTTGAAATGATATTATTTTCAGGAGACTTTAGGTTTTTATCGTTCTTCTTGACATCATAAATTGGATCCATAGGATTTATTTTTGATGGTGGATTAATGGAGGCAGGTTCATTTTTGGAATATTCTGCAATTATTTGTGACTCTATAGTTCTATCAAATTCATCCTCAAGGGCTGCTATATCATCAGATTTTGTTTCAATATCAGACGACTTGGGGTTCTTTGCCTTCAGATGAGTTGATTTTATGACTGACTTGGAATCGAGCACAGACTTATCATCATTATAGCAGGATACTAAATGGTCAACTTTGCTCGTCCCAATCACGGATTTGCTCCTACTAATTGTAGTACCAAAGTGCTCTGTTTTGTCACACTTTGAACTAACTGGAGTTATTTCAAACTCTTTATTTGCCTGACCTTTATCCCAATTATGATCTTTACCGATAGTGTTTGTATCTTGTCCCATGCGAGTCTTCGAATTTGCCTCGAGTAGAAGAGCTACCGTACCACGCAAAGGTGATTTTGTTGCATAATTGCCAAATCCTTGTCCTGATACATTGCTCGGAGATGCGGTAAATTCAGCTTTCTCATTCAATTTAGACGGTTTAAATGGTGATAAACGGGAGTCAATTTCATTATCATTTGATCTACTTGTTTCTATTTTACTTGAGTTCATTTCGTTAGCTGTCTCTACTTCTGAAGATTTAAAGTCAAATTCATCCCTACCCTCATCAGAGCTTTTTTTAGACTTTTGCTTTAAAGTTTTTACACCTATCTTGTCCTGAAAGGATTTATATTTATGACCTAAATTTTCAGTGTTAGTTGGAAATATATATGGCTCGACGTTACTACCCATACTTATTACAGTGGGTTTGTTCTCAGAGCGGTAAGTAGATTCTATTTGACTTGAATCCGATTTTTTATGACGGTGATCCATGATAGCTTTAGTTTTTGCAATAGACGAATCGTTATTCATTTTTAAAAACGTTTTCGATTGATTGCATGGGACCTTAAAAGATTTTCCTAGAGGAATCATAGAGGATTTACCATTAGAGTCCATGTCCTGAGCTTCATTGGAAGATACAGTACTATCGGCAGTATTTCCAACCGATTTAATTTTATAACTGTTCATGTTATCCTTTTTTTGATTATGATCTTCTTTATGAAGCCCTGTCCTGAAGCCCTGAATATCTTCGTGAGAGGGGATCTTCAGGCCCTGAATATTAGATGAACGATTATCTCGCTTTACTGGAATATTTGGATCAGTGGATTCTGGTTTTTCGTTCGTACTATTTAATAGATTTTTAATATATTCACTGCTTTCTTCGCAAACTTTTTCGAACTTGGAAAAATCAAATTTTTCAAAAGTCTTTGGTTTTTTGAGCTTTTGCTTAAGAGGTCTTTCTGTTGCATAGTTTGCTGAGATTGAATCGTATTTTTCTTCCCCGGCATTATCACCTGATACTGAGGAGTCCTGACACTTTTTAACACTAGAACTCTGTATCTGATCGGGTTCGACTTTAGAATGAAAGTTGTCAGCTTTAGTGGACGCATCAAGTGAGTCGACTGGGCTGATCAACTTGGCCACAGGCTGAACAACTTTTCCTTGAGATTGATTTGCATTTGCTCTGTCACAGCGATGTATCCTCAAGGTTGTAGCATGTGATGAACCCTTTACTTTGTGTTTATCATGTTTATCCTTCTTAATCGTATCGTCGGATCCAATGCCATTATTTCTCTCATGAAAGTATCGAGCCGTTGCAGGTAACGTGCCGTACCGGAAGCACCTGCAACGCAAATAGGAATGGAAGTTCCGTGATAATTGCCAGGATATGTTGTGTTGAGCCATTTCAGTGATTGGCCTACGCGAATATTAATTTTAGCGAAATTTCGAAAACTTATTAAAATAAAAATAAAAACTTGAATTTTGTTGTAGGCCAACACATTTATTTTAGGTTTTTCCAAAGTATCATTTCTCTGATTTAAGATGCACGGTCTATGTTGTTAAACCTAAAATAAACCATAAACCTATAATATTCAACCTAAAATACTGAAATTTCAAGTAACATTTTAATATAATGTGAAATGGTAACGTAGATATATCAACAAATATTTGATGAAAAAAGTTACTGAAAATAAGTTATAGGGTATATTGTATGCGTCGTTCCTATTCTTTAAGCCCTGCGCACGTCAAGTTTGCTTCAATTTATTGCCACGCCCCTATTCAGCCAGAGTTTTGAATATATTTTTTTTTTTGGTAATAAACGTTGTCTAATTTTATTATCTGTCATCCAACTTAATCGCAACAAGATCGGTGAAATAGAACTGCTGTAAAGGCTGTTTTAAATTTTCAAAGCAATATAGTCTTTCCCGCTTGTTTTGAATAGGAATTACGGAATTTTTGTTGTTTCAAAAAACCAAAATATATAATTTTATTTTTAATAAGATATGTATATATATTTAAACAATGTTCACCATGCTTCAAACGTTTTGAAATTTTGTTCTCTACGTACTTGCAGAGTCCTTAATGATGGTACTTTAAGGACATGTGATGTACTATAAATTTTTAAATTATTTTCTGCCCAGTTATTTTCAAACAGAATTTCTGAATGTCAGGTCGGCGACTCTAACCAGAGACCCACGGGACTACCACAAATACATACATACATGAATTGAAATTCTGCGAATATACCAATTGATTCAAAACACATTTGAATTCATATTTATTACTAGTATTAAAATAATTGTTCCGTAACTTATGTTTTAAAATAAGTGGTACTTTTAACATTTAGATACAAATTTAAATATTTTATTTTCTTTGAAATTTAAAAAAAATCTAAAAATAACTGTTCCCGAGCTTAATAGTAGTTAGCCAATAATCAAATTTTTGTCTTGTACTAATAGAAGGAAATAATTTTACGAACATGATTGTATTTACGTATATCTAGGAATGCAACATTTTTTTTTAATAACATTTAAGCTAGAATTTGACAGGATTGTTGGTGTCCCTTGGCTGTACGTGTATCATAACTTTGATGGCTCCGTCCAAACCACAACGGGATGTTTCAAACGCCTTTGCAGTTTCCTTTATATCAAAATGATGTGTGACGAGCCGCTTTATGTCCACCTTCCCGGAAGCGACCAACGCCAAAGCACCTGCATAGCTACATAAACAAACCATTTAATATTCAAAAATCTCAAGGAATTATTCAGACTGCAACTCACTCATTACAATAACGGAAAACTCCACGAATGTCCACCTCCCGTGATAACGCGTTGAACAAAGGAAGCTTTATATTTGCCGGACCCATGCCAACGACGACAACGACTCCGCCGGATCGTGTTGACTGCCGAATCAACAATTTAAAGTAATGTAAATATTTTATGCATATTTATTCTCTTACAAAGATTGCCACACGGGTGCTGGTCTCGGCCCCACAGCAATCAATTGATACATTGGGCGCCTCACTCATTATATCATGAATAAGCTTCTGGACTTCTTCTGCGGAATCATCACGATTTAGCAGTAACGTATGTGTAGCTCCCAATTTTTCAGCGACATCCAGACGATCCTGAACCAAATCTGAAATTAAAATCTCCGTAGCACCCATAGATTGGGCAACCTAAAAAAATATATGAAGAGTTGGTTTATTATCATACGGAAATAAAATCCTTTAGGTTACGTACGAGTAGCGTAACTAATCCAATGGGACCCGCTCCAATAATAAGCACCTTGGAACCAAGGCCAACGTGAGCACGACGGCAGGCATGTACACCCACCGACAGTGGTTCCATCAAGGCGCCCTCCTCCATGGTGACGTAATCCGGTAGTTTGAAGCAAAAGTTTTCAGGATGTTTGTAGTATCGAGTCAGATTTCCGTCGTAAGGTGGCGTAGCACAGAAAACCATATCTGGACAAAGATTATATTTTCCCTCCTTGCAGAGTACACACTTGGCGCAGGGATATCCTGGCTCAATCGCGACACGATCACCCACAACCAGAGTTCGAACTTTACTGCCAACTTTTGCTACAACGCCTGCACTTTCGTGGCCAATAATCATGGGTTTTGTCACCACAAAGTGGCCGATACGCCCATGTGTCAAATAATGAATATCGGACCCACAAATTCCGACGCTGTCCATGGATATCAAAACCTCTGTGGATTTTCATCAGTACTTCAGAACCAGAACGAAAGTATATATTCGGCGCGCCGAAGACTTGAAACCATTGCAGAGCCCAATATTAAATTTTATATAGAAATTTTTTCATATAAAAGTTAATACCAAAGACGCAATCTGTGAAAAATATCTGAAGAAACATCCAAGTTTTTTCATATTGAAGATTGATACCTTACTACACTTGATAAAAGTGCTTTATTTCGTTAATTTTTATCGTTAATTAAATGTTTTTAGATACCGCTTTACTTTTAATTAATCTTATGTAGCACATTTTAAAATCAAGTTATCAAAACAATGTGCGCAAAAGTATTTTATGTGTAGAAAATTCGGTTTTTCCTTAAAACCATTATATTTTATAAACTTTCTTTCTTAATAATTAAAAGAAATCAATATTACTTTTTGAAACAGTTTTTTGGAACATAGGTTTTGAAGCATACGAAAGGTGTCGAAATGTAGATTCAAGTGAGACTGAGACACAAGTATTCATAGAAGCAGACGGATATACATATCAACTCATATACTTTATGGGGTCTGGCCGACATTTCGTGAAAAATTAAAATACCCTCTGCAATGGAATAAAAATACAAAGCTATTATAAATATGTATGTAAAATCGATAGCTTTCAATATTTTTATTTTCTCCTTTTCATACTTACCATCATCAGAAATGGTTGGTATGGGTCGTTGTTCCTGTATTTTGAATTTAAGAAGATTACTCATATAGAAATTAGCTTTAGCTCTTGCCAAGGGCGTAGGCATGACGACTGTTGAACTCTCCCCCTTTACTCAGAGCTAACAAGTTATTAACTTCCAAAATCCACCCAGAGTTGTATGATATCAAATATCAAATTAAATGTCAACATCTGGATCTTTCATTGCTTGAAATGTGTTGAGTATGAATTCCAACTGTAGAACTTTTAATGAAAGTATATAAAAGATAAAGAAATGTCAGAATTTTAATTTTTTTTGTTTTTTCTGTCTTTTTGGGTTGTACAAAATTTGTACAACATGCCTGAATGATTTCTTTTTAAAGACAAGATTGAGAAATATTCGCGAAAACTAATATGATAAATACTAATATAAATAAAGTATTTTATAATACGAAAATTCTAAAAAAAATTTAAATTTAATTAAATGTTTATATATATTATATTATATATTAGATAACCCATACCTCAAATTAATATTTTGTTAAAATTGAAAATTAATTCATGACAGTTGATTTAAGTAGCTTCGAAAATTTGTTTCAAAAATTAAATTTATGACATTTAAAGAACTCGGAACATTTCGCACGATTGTTTTCAAATGCAATTATTTTTGTATAATGAAAAATATGATTTGCCCCTCCCCTTTTCGCACAAAGCTGCCTACGCCCTTGGCTCTTGCATTCACTCTTCTTACCAAACGTAAGTCATCAATCCCATGTAATACAGCAGTCAGATTATCCTGCGTCATTTTGTTACTATGAAATGAATTTATACATTGTGCATACGACCAAAAAGAGACTTGCACGCTTTTTGAATATAATTTATTACCTGAGTCCTTGTATTTTTTTACTTGAGTTTATTTCAGCAGAAGTCCCTAATTTAGAAAATTTAAAGGGATTAATAGCGAAATAAATAACGGCTAAGTCTTGCTACCATTCGAAAAGAGTATTTTGGTGAAAGGTTCTATATCGGCTTGTCCTTTCGGTATCTGTACCGGTACTACAACACAATTTTAACCAATTTTAAAGTCTTAAGAAACAAATATAAACTTAACTTAAATTTTAAAAAATTAGTACCGGTACAAAACGGAAAGTTGTCAGCTTCAATAGACACATCAAGTGAGTCGATTCAGCTGAAAGATTTCCCGCTTTCCCATAGCGATGTTTTCTCAAAGTTGTAGCATGTAAATGAACCCCTCACTTTGTCTTTGTGTTGTTTACCCTTCTTAATCGTATCATCAGATCCAATACCATCATCATGTTCATTAAAGTATCGAGTTGTTACAGGATATGGGACAAACCGGGAGCACCTTTTACGCAAATAGGAATTTAAGCATCGTGATAATATGTGTTGAGCCATTCTAGTGATTAGCCTACGCGTATATTAATTTAAAAAAAATTTCGAAAACTTATTAAATTAGAAAAATAGAAATTGAATTATGTTTTCCGCTAACACAATTATTTTAGATACTTCTAAAATATCATTACTCTGATTTATTATGCAAGGTCTATATTGTTAAAACTAAAATGAACCACAACCTATAATATTCAACCTAAAATTTGACTGTATTGTACAAATTTATTTACGTATTTCAAATAGTCTTTTTAGATAGTTTTAAAATTGTTGGGCTTTTAAGTTGGGTTCTAAATGTTTTTATTTTGTTTATTATATACTGCAAGTTGAACTACATTAAAATATAGGTTCACCAGCATGTTTTCCAAATTTTTTAATTATTTTCAGTATGTAGACCTTTAAGAACATATGATGATATAAAATGATTTAAAAATTCAGTTAATACATTTTTAATTTTTAGAATGATACTAATTCCGTAACTTATATTTAATCTCATAAACGGTAGATAGCTTTTATTTTAAATTTAAAAAAGAAGTGATATTCCGTAACATTTATATACAAATTTACATATGTTTATTACTTTGAAATTATTAAATAAAACTTAAAAATTGTCTATATTATAACAATGATCGAGGAGTATAGCATGCGAATTTAAAATAACTATACCCAAGTTTGATAGCCAATAATAAAGTTATGGTCTTGTTTTAAAATAATAATCGAAGAATTATTGAAATTTATGACCTCATTTATTAATCTACTATTTATTTTCCCATGATTGTATTAATTTAGTATTGCAACGTTTGTTGCTGTAATATTTTTTAAACTAGAATTTAACAGGATTGTTGGTGTCCCTTGGCTGTACGTGAATCATAACTTTGATGGCTCCGCCCAGACCATAACGGGATGTCTCAAAGGCCTTTGAAGTTTCCTTAATATCAAAATGATGTGTGACGAGTCGCTTTATGTCCACCTTTCTGGAAGCGACCAAGGCCAAAGCACCGGCATAGCTACATAAACAAACCAATTAATATTCAAAACGCTTAAGGAGTTATTCAGACTGCAACTCACTCATTACAATAACGGAAAACTCCACGAATGTCCACCTCACGGGCCAGCGCGTTAAACAAAGGAAGCTTTATATCTGCCGGACCCATGCCAACGACGACAACGACTCCGCCGGATCGCGTCGACTACCGATGGAACAAGTTAAATAAATTAGCTATGTAAAAATTGTTTGCACATTAAAACACTCACAAAGATTGCTACACGGGTGCTGGTCTCGGCTCCACAGCAATCTATTGATGCATCAGGCGCCTCACTCATTATATCATGAACAAGCTTCTGGACTTCTTCTGCGGAATCTTCACGGTTTAGCAGCAACGTATATGTAGCTCCCAGTTTTTTAGCTACATCCAGACGATCCTGAACCAAATCCGAAATTAAAATCTCCGTAGCACCCATAGATTGGGCAACCTATAAAAACAGATGAACAGTTGGTTTATTATCTTATGGAAATAAAATCCCTTAGCTTACGTACGAGTAGTGTAACTAATCCAATTGGACCCGCTCCTAGAATGAGCACCTTGGAGCCAAGGCCAACGTTAGCACGACGGCAGGCATGTACACCCACCGACAGTGGTTCCAGCAAGGCGCCTTCCTCCATGGTGACGTAATCCGGTAGCTTGAAGCAAAAGTTAGCGGGATGTTTGTAGTATCGGGTCAGACTACCGTCATAGGGTGGCGTAGCACAGAAAACCATATCTGGACAAAGATTATATTTTCCCTCCTTGCAGAGTACACACTTGGCGCAGGGATATCCTGGCTCAATAGCCACACGATCCCCCACAGCCAGATTTCGAACTTTACTGCCAACTTTTGCAACTACGCCCGCACTTTCGTGGCCAATGACCATTGGCTTGGTCATCACAAAGTGGCCGATACGACCATGCGTCAAATAATGAACATCGGACCCACAAATTCCGACGCTGTCCATGGATATTAAAACCTCTGTGAATTTTTATTATTATTTCAAAAAGAACGAAAGTATATATTCGGCTCGCCGAAGACTTGAAACCATTGCAGAGCCCAATATTCAATTTTACAGGATTTTTATCATTTGTAAGTTAAAACCAAAGTTAAATCTGTGAGAAATGGTCAAGTTAAAAAAGTGCCTTATTTCGTTAATTTTATCGTTAAATACATATTTCTTTATTTCCTTTATTTTAAATTAATCTTTTGTAACACATTTAAGAATCAAGCAATAAATATTGTGTATGTAGAAAATTGTAGAAATAACATATTTGATCAGTTTTCTTTTCTTAATAATTAAACGAGCTTAATATTATTTTGGAAGCAATATTATTACCTAGTTCGATATGTAAAACAAACTAAGTCTCCTCAACAATTAAGTTTAATGGGTAGAAAAAGTAAAAAATTAGAAACTAGTTTGCATAGAAACAGACGGATAGACAGACATGACTTTATTGACTCGTATACTTTATGGGGTCTGTTCGACCTCCATATCACTTTTCGTGATATAATTAAAATGACCTCAGCAAGGGTATAAAAATACAAAGCGATTGCAGATATAATCAATCGATTGCTTTCAGTATTTATAGTTTCCCTTTTTTTTGTAAACTTACCATCATCAGAAATTGTTGGTATGGGTCTTTGTTCCTGTATTTAGAATTTAAGAGGATCACACATAAGGAAATAAGCTTTAGCTTTAGCTTTATTCACTCTTCTTACCAATCGCAAGTCCTCAATTCCATGCAACACAGCAGTCAGATTATCCTTTGACATTTTCAATACGTATTTTTGTTACTAGATGAATTTATACACTGTGCATACGAACAGAAAGAAACCTGCACGCTTTGAACGCTGGTGTGATACTAATTCCAAAATATTCAATGTAGCTGCTCGCTGAACTTTATCAGCAATTTGTTCTCTCTATGTATGTTTATACTCACATACATACATACTATACATATGTACATTGATTACACTATTGCTGTCAATTATAGAAGTTGTGTTTCAGTTTACTTAATACAATAAAAACGTAATTGTCGCTCTTGTCCACTATTCGTTATCGCCCCACTTTTGAGCAGCTGTTCCTCTTCCAATTTTCGCTTTGCTTTGTACATTTATTGTGATGACAGTAATTGCCGGCACGGTTGCCACCTTCGGTGCATTTGTATCAAAATTGGTACATTATTTATTCGTTGGTATCATTATGGCAATAAATTTTACTCATTTATACAATTAAACAGAGTATTAAAAGTCTTATTAAGGTTATGCACTTAAGGTGATTAAAGTATTTAATATTTGATGGAAAATGGCTCCAAAATGCTATCAATTTTAAAAGTTCGTAACAAAAAATAATTACTTTTTCTTTTATTTCGTTAGGATTTTGTTCTAACCAGGAATAAAACCGGAATGGGTAACCGATGTCCAAAATTAAGTGATTCATTTGTAGTCTCAGAACTAAAACAAATTCGTTTTGAAAAACCGAAACGCTTATACCGGAAGGTATAATGATATAATATTAACATATTGACATTTTTTAAAGTTGTATTTTTGTACTGTACTTGTATCAGTACCACAACTGAAAGCAATAATTAGAAATATAACATTTAAGCGAAATACTCATTTCGGGACGTACCGGAAACCGAAACCGTAACCGATATTAATTTCGGTATTAATCCCTGATTTTAACTCGAAATACAAATATGAATGCTCATCTTTATTTATTTTTTGATTTCATAAATTTAAAGAAAAAAATCTATATTAATATTAAATGACAAAATTATATGGTACATGTTTTTCGAAAACGGAATATTTGTTCCCAAAATGTGGAACATAATATTTTCCATAACATTTTTAGAAACCTATTATTATTTGCCCATGGTTGAAATTATTAATAAATTCGTTGTAACCATTAAGCTAGAATTTGACAGGATTGTGGGAGTTCCTTGGCTGTACGTGTATCATAACTTTGATGGCTCCGCCCAGACCCTTACGAGATGTCTCAAAGGCCTTTGCAGTTTCCTTGATATCAAAATGATGTGTTACGAGCTGCTTTATGTTAACCTTACCGGTTGCGACCAGTGCCAAAGCTCTGGAATAGCTACATAAATAAACGTAATAATATTTCAAAATCTTAGGGAATTATTCAGACTGCAACTCACTCATTACAATAACGGAAAACTCCACGAATGTCCACTTCGCGTGCCAACGCGTCGAACAAGGGAAGCTTTACATCTGGGGCACCCATGCCTACAACGACAACGATTCCACCGGATCGTGTTGACTGTCGAAACAAGTTAAGTTAGGAAGGTCAAGATACACATTCAGCTCTTACAAAGATCGCCACACGAGTGCTGGTCTCGACTCCACAGCAATCAATTGCTCTATCAGGCGCCTCGCTCATTACATCATGAATACGCTGCTGCATTTGCTCTGCGGAATCATCACGATTTAACAGCATCGTATGTGTAGCTCCCAATTTTTTAGCTACATCTAGGCGATTTTGCACCAAATCCGTAATTAAAATCTCCGTAGCACCCATAGATTGGGCAACCTATAAAAATAGATGAACAGTTGGTTTATTATCTTATATAAATGAAATCCTTTAGGTTACGTACGAGTAGTGTAACTAATCCAATTGGACCCGCTCCTAGAATGAGCACCTTGGAACCAAGGCTAACCTGAGCACGACGGCAGGCATGCACACCCACCGACAGTGGTTCCAGCAAGGCGCCCTCCTCCATGGTGACCTGATCTGGTAACTTGAAGCAAAAGCTTGCGGGATGTTTATAGTATCGGGTCAGAGTACCATCGAAGGGTGGCGTAGCACAGCAAACCATATCAGCACAAAGATTATATTTTCCCTCCTTGCAGAGTACACACTTGGCGCAGGGATATCCTGGCTCAATCGCCACACGATCACCCACAACCAGAGTTCGAACTTTACTGCCAACTTTTGCAACTACGCCCGCACTTTCGTGGCCAATGACCATAGGCTTGGTCATCACAAAGTGGCCGATACGCCCATGCGTCAAATAATGAACATCTGTCCCACAAATGCCGACGCTGTCCATGGATATCAAAACCTCTGTGAATATAAATTAGTATTTTAGCAATAAGTATTTTAACAAAGAGGTTATCAACGTAACGCCAAAGGCATGATCAATATTCCACTGATGCTTCCTATGTCAGATATAGTAGTCCGATTTAAGCCATATGCCAATGTTGCTTAAAAAATGTTTACTTTATTTAATTTTTATAAAAAAAAAAATATATATATATATATATATATGAATCTGAATCTGAATCTATTATAATTGCTCTGTCTGAATAATGAGCTTAGAACTGTTATCAAGAATTCTTAAAAATATTATATACAAGAACTTTTTTTAGCTGTCTTTAAATATGTTCATTATTGCACAATTACCCTCACTAATGTGTTCTGTTTCCTCTACTCGAGGAGTATATGGATTATTCTTTATTGGGCTTGAAATTTAGAAATATTTCGAAAATGGAAAGATCATGTTTCTACAAGCCTGAATGCAACCAATAGAGTTAGACTGCAATTTCGCGAACACAAGTCCTCGAAATCCTTTGTACACCCAAAGTATTTTCTGCTCTCATGTGCTTAATACACACAGCTGAACTATAAAAAATGTTAAGCATGATTAAGGAATATTTTAAATACAGCTCTTAGAAATAAAACACATGAAAAAATCTAAATTAGACTGTTAGAAACGGTAGGAAATAGAAGCACGAATAATTTTTGTCCTGTTTTTATCGCTTTTATTACCTACAAAAGTGTACTTTACTACGAAAACCTGACCTAAAATATGTTAGGCTGACTATTCAATAAAAAGAATTTCTGCCCCGCCACTTCATTTTCATCAATAGCTTTCAATATTTCTTTGTTTTCCCATTTAAACTTACCATCATCAGAAATTGTTGGTATAGGTCGTTGTTCCTGTATTTAGAATTTAAGAGGATTACAAATAAAGAAACAAGCTTCAGCTCTTGTATAAATTCTTCTCACCAAACGCAGGTCCTCAATGCCATGCAGCACAGCAGTCAGATTATCCTTTGCCATATTGTTATTATAATACACTGTGAAAGAAACCTGCACGCTTTGAACTCTGATGTGAATCTAAATCCAAAATACGCAAAGGTGCTGTACTTTTCAGCCATTTGTTCCTAGTACATACATATGTAAATATACAGACACACATTGATTACATATGTACATAGGTAATCTAGTGTTGTCTGTCAATTAAAGAAGGTGTGTTTTGGTTTATTTAACAATTAAATGTAATTGTCGCTTTTGTCCTCTATTCGTTATTGCAGCACTTTCGAACAGTTGCTTTATTGTGATGGCATCAAAGGCAATTTATTTATTAATTGTCAAACTAAATATATACAGCCAGCACAACAATATAAATTAAAATTAAAGTTATTAAATAACAATTAAAAATGAAAGTAACAAATTTACATTTAAGTGTCCCAAAAACTATTTAAAGGGTGTGAAAGGCAACTAGCAAAGTACAGGAAAAATTATTTAATAATATATAAGTTGTGAAAAATGATTAGTAAAATATTCGTAATTAAGTTAATGACTTATAGTTTTTCTTGCTTTATTTTTCCAAATAATTTAATCCGTTTAATAATTGTTATATGCATACAAATGCACTTTTTCTATATACCCTTACTTGTACAATGCATTGATAGCTTCAGGTTGGTTTTTCTATCAGTTTATTTTATTTGGGAAACTAATCAGACATATATGTATGTATATATGAAGTTGTTTTTTTGCATTCGAACATTTTAAATTAATATGTACGTTTGTGCGGGTATTTAATCTTCAGTACAATCTTTCTTGTTATTTAGTATATCTCTTAAATTGTAGAATTTTTATTTAAAAACGATTTGCTTATATCGCATATATGTATATATATATATAAGTATTATAGCCTCTAATTCTGGCCTGGTTTGTATTTTCTGCGCTTAAAAATAAAAAAGATGTCTGCTTAAAACTAAGAAGAGGCTTCCATCACGACAACATCGCAGTTATATTATATTAAAATAAATGCACAATCCGTAAATGCAATATTAATGCTCTGGAGTATATATGTATTAAGTGTCCTATTATATTTTGATAAGATTTTGGCTTCGAGTGGAAAAAAAAAGAAAAGAAATTCAAAGCGAAATTCTAGATAACCAGCTAATTACCGGCTATTCGAGTATGTATACAGATTAAACTGTCTGAGAGGCTTACATGACTAATAACTTAATAGATAGACTCAATAAACTTTGAATATATTCTCGTATTTCTGTATGTAGAACTACAAGTGTATAAGTAAGTAGTATATACTCGTATTCGTATATTTATATGTTTGTATATGTATGTATTTCCATGTTATCTAAAGCTTAATTTGCTTATAAAAGGAACAAATTTGGCCAAAAGGAAACTTAATGCATTGAACTTTAGTTTTTGCAGTACTCGAAGTACCAAGATACATATTCGTGCCTACGGTTTATGCTTCTAATTACGTTTATCACACATATGGTCGAAAATCGAGACCGTCACAAATAGTTAGATATGATGCGGCTGCAGTGCTTGGGATATAAGTACATGTAAATAAAATATGTATGTAAGAGTATTTCGGCAGATAAGTTAATTATAATTAATTCAATAATTACTGAATGACACTTAATTACTTGATTTATGAACGCTCTGGCATCTGCAGCCAGCACTTAATCTGGCTTCGACGGTTCGCGTTGAGTTTTTATACCCTTGCAGAGAGTGTAATCATTTTGTGACGAAATGTGTGACCCCACGAGACAGGGTGCTCTGCAAGGGTATTTAATCTTCGGCGCTCCGAAGATAACTCTTCTGTTTTGCTTTACATGGATAACTCCTGCCTGGGCTTGTTTATATGCAAGCGCTGTGGATCCTGTGGCGCAACGCAAATATCAGTTAGTATAACTACCTCATAGGGACTGCAGTCGGGCATGTGTAAGAAGCCACAGAGCCAGCCATAAAATCCCTTTTCAATATCGGTAATATCATTTACCCAGCTACTGTATTGCAGACTCAGTTGACGAAAGCCCGAGTACAAGCCCAGGCCAAAAGTGCAGAGCACAATGACAAGGGGATAGGCTAGAAAGAGTATTGGGGTGACGAATATCTTGTGCAGATACGACTTCTCCTCACAGTAAAAGTTAAACATATTGTACCAGGTCAGAGTGCCAATGTAGAATGAGTACACAGCTGATATGATAGTCACAAAGGGCAAACAGAGCAGCGAGATTAGAAATATGTGAAGTCCAACGCTGCAGCTACAAGTGCAGCAGAGATTGTGTCCCTTGTGCGATTCATTGGCCATTGCATGGGCATTGAGCTGTTCAAGTTCCTCGCGACTGATGTTTATCTGCAGGTCAATGGATTGACCCTTCTTGCGACCTCGCTTGATAGTGCCTACACAAAATGAGAATCTCAATATAGTACTCTTATAAACAATAAAGAACGCCATAGTCGAATACACGACTATAAGATACCCATTACTCAATTTAAATACAAATATATTATTTGTACCTTTAAATTTTCAACTCTTATACTCCATGAGTAACGGATATATATTTACTATACTTAATAGATCTGTAGCTGTAGTGACATACCCGTCATGGTCAAATAATTGGTACCGTCGACAGCTTTGCGAGCCTGATAGCGTTCCAGACTATGATCGTATGTATTTAGTACGCTGGTTTCACCCGACTCGAGATCCTCATAGTTGGCAATGTCTGGCGAGGCACGATGACTGCGCACATGTGGCAAGTCGGAAGTGCGTATGTTGACCCGCTTCTTCGAGGATGATCGATTGCTGAGACTGAGACAATCCTGCGATTTACTCATTTTGGCATCCAGACTGCTCTCGGAGTAGCAGCAGCTGCTCGGCGTTACGGTGCTGCTCTCGTGTCGCTGTGACGTTGACTTGGTGCATTGTGAAATGGACTCAAAGTTTTGCAACTCATTAAGATTGTTGGTTGACCGCGTTGACTTATTACTATGCTGAGTGGAGCTGGCCGAGTGTGTGCTGGCAATGGTATCCTGAGCGCCTCCCAACTCCCCTGGCAATTGTGGCAGTGGCTGTTTGTTTTTGATAATCAACTTCGATTTGAGTAACTCCTCTTCGAGACCCGGGTTCGAGGGCGATAGCTTGGCCCGATTTGGCTGCAAAAATACAAAACTAGGTGTGAAGAGCATTTCCGTTAAGTCAAAGAAAAAAAAAGTAGCACAATAAAAGACTTTTTCCAGAATATTGGCAAAATAAAATATGACTCGAGCGTTACAGAAATAAAATAAAAGCTGAAGGATTTAAAATCTTTTGCATGAGTGGTAACTTGACATATGTTTTTTCTACATGTATTATTTGCGATCTGATCCATACATAAATTAATGTAGTTTAACTTTTTCAATGATTTTTAACGAATAATTGTTAAAACACATATTATATTATTTTAATGAAAATGAGCTTATTCATTTGTCAGGCAGATAATATAACTTTAGATAATATTTACAGAACTTGTGGTGAAAGTGCCCAGATGTTTTTAAATGTAAATTGCGACTCACTTGCACATTGACTATGTGATCCACATAGTTTTGCTTTTTGGCCTCTGCTTTGTTTTGTTGACGTTTTCGTGGTGGTATAAAAACTGGGCGTTCCTTTGTTGTCACTTCCGCGCTCATGGCGGACTTACCAACCATTTTGTCCTCTTAATATTTTTCGCACATATTTCCTAAGCTAATTTTTTCAGAAGTGTCTACTTTTTCAGTGCAGCAACTATTTCAACACTAACAAAATGCACTTCCGGCTGTCCGTCTCGGTAGCTATGTAATTATCGATTTTTCTTGGAATTTCATTGTCCTTGTGCTGGATTCGCGTTCATTGGCGTTGCCGCCTTTCGACTTGCATTTAGGTTTTGGGCGGATAATGTTTACAGAAAACTCACGCCTGCGCATTATTGTGTTTTAAAATGCAACTGAACAGCTGTTCCTATAAATAATGTATTGAACTACCCATTTGGAATGTGCAATTGCTTATTTATATTTACTAATACGAAACCTATTAACAAAACAATAAAACTATGTTCAAACAAACGGCTGAAATATTGTATTATTTTTTGGTATATTTCAATTCGCCGCACTGGCAGTGAAGGCAGATTTTCGCCGCTAAAAGACGCCAAAGAACAACAATTTAAACTTATACATTTTTAGTTGTTAGAAATAAATTTAAATTGAGAAATAATTATACTTATCTCTATAAATGCGACGATTAATAATATTATTTGAATTTATTAAATTAAGTAAATTAAAAGCTTATCACAATGGCGCCAAAGCGTGTGCATGTTATCGATTAACTATCGAAATGAAATTTTAATCTGATTTGGTTAAGCAAAAATTATAAATAATCGCATTTATATCTGGAATATGGGAGGCAGGTCATTTATACTGAATACGATTTACAGGTAATGCCATTTCCTCAAATTATCAAACTTTCGCAATTACAAAATAGCTAAGTATCGATATAAAATAGCTAAGCTGGCAGCACTGGTCTCCACATCTATACTTAAACACTTTTCTTCCATTCCTGTTCGAACGTGCACGATCGTAATCTCTTGTCGGTGTTTTTCCATTAGAAATAAAAAAGAAACGAAAGATGTCTGCTACTGAAGGCAAAGTGTGTATAAAAAAGTGTTTATCATCTGAAACAGAATGTGTATTAATTATTTTCAATATATGTAGGTAATCAAATGCAAAGCTGCCGTCGCTTGGGAGGCAAAAAAACCACTTGTTATTGAAGAAATTGAAGTGGCCGCACCAAAAGCTCACGAAGTATGTAGACTACAACAAAATATCAAAGTCTAATTGTTAGAACGTTAAACTATTGATGTGTCCATATTTAATCTGCAGGTTCGCATAAAGATTACGGGAACAGGTGTGTGCCACACGGATGCTTTTACGTTGAGTGGTGCCGATCCCGAAGGCCTGTTTCCCTCTGTGCTGGGACATGAGGGTGCCGGCATTGTGGAGAGCGTTGGCGAGGGCGTTACCAATTTCAAGGCCGGTGATCATGTCATTGCGCTGTATATCCCACAATGCAATGAGTGCAAGTTTTGCTTGAGCGGCAAAACGAATCTCTGCCAGAAGATTAGGATTACCCAAGGCGCTGGCGTAATGCCTGACGGAACCTCACGGTTCACCTGCAAGGGTAAACAATTGTTCCATTTTATGGGTACTTCCACATTTTCCGAGTACACTGTCGTTGCTGATATTTCGCTAACCAAAATTAATGAATCTGCGCCTCTGGAGAAGGTGTGTCTTCTAGGCTGTGGTATTTCGACTGGTTATGGTGCTGCGCTGAATACTGCCCAGGTAAGGCGACTTGAAATTGTTAGCATGCAAGCTCATTAATTATTCTATTATTATATTAAGGTGGAGCCCGGCAGCACCTGTGCGGTTTGGGGATTAGGTGCAGTTGGATTGGCCGTTGGACTGGGTTGCAAGAAGGCTGGCGCTGGCAAGGTCTATGGCATTGATATCAATCCCTCGAAATTCGAGTTGGCCAAAAAATTCGGCTTCACTGATTTTGTCAACCCAAAGGCCGTGGCCGACAAGGGATCAATTCAAAATTATTTGATTGACCTGACTGATGGTGGTTTTGATTATACCTTTGAATGCATTGGAAATGTCAACACTATGCGTGCTGCCCTGGAAGCTACCCACAAAGGTTGGGGTACATCAGTTGTCATTGGTGTGGCCGGAGCGGGTCAAGAAATTGCAACTCGGCCATTCCAATTGGTTGTTGGCCGTGTCTGGAAGGGATCTGCCTTTGGTGGCTGGCGTTCGGTTTCGGACGTACCAAGACTTGTGGAGGACTACTTAAAGAAGGATCTGCTTGTCGATGAGTTCATTACCCATGAGATGTCATTAACCGAAATCAATGAGGCTTTTGATCTAATGCACAAGGGAGAAAGCATTCGCAGCATTATTAAATTCTAGAACGCCCAGTTCACAAATACAATTAGATTATTTTCCACATGCCAAACAGTTTATAATAAAGATTGAATCACTTTAAACCAATTATAACATAATATTTATAAATCAATATGAGATCTTGTGGTATGTATATATAATAGATAATGCTGCTTATCTGTTGGCCGTTCTATTAGGCGCTCCAATTATTGCTCATCTGATCTTTGACCTTGGCATAAAATGTGTTTACTATCACTGTGCTCCTTCATATTTATATTTATTTTATGTTTTTAAAGGTTAGACAGGTCTGTGACGGAATCCAGTTGTCCTTAGCTATCAATTTAATTTGAACACATATAATATATATGAATATTTATATTTATTTCATATTATATTGAGATAAGAATTTTTTCTGATGCTCTACTTTAGGGTTAATTAATTACTCTACCACATTGGTATTTATTATAAATGCGCATGCAGTTTGGTATTGTTTTACATATTTAAATAAAAATTATAATTTTAAATGCATACACGTTGGCTTAATATCTATGTACATTGTCTTTTATTCGTACAGTATGAAGAACACAATGTTATTGCATATAATATAAATACATAAAATGTCATACTTTTTTTGTTCGTTTACAATTTTGTCTACATAAATACATAAAATACTTACATACAAACATGCAGTAAATTGGCAATGCTCTTTATAAATGTGGCATTTAGTAATACATTTCAATATAGTAATTTCTATGGTTATATGAGTATAGATGTGTAAGGATTAAAACTAGTATTCAGAGCAGAATATTAAGTCAATTGAAGAAATAGTTGAGAATACTGAATATAAAAATTCGCATTGAAAGGGCAAGAGAATTCGAAAATGCAAACATCCGTAAACAGTAGGTGACACTATGTACGTTCTAAGACCTTTTTGTAATCCCATTTGATAAGATTGTGAAATACATGTATATTTGAGCAGATTAACTTGACGAAGATGTTGATAAAGATGACGACACAAAACGCCGATGGCTTAACCGTCGCTTGATTACATTTGAGTGTCGTAGTAGTAGAAATCATCGAATGGATACCCGTAAAAGACCGGGTGCTATGGCACTCACGACCAGCGCGACTTCTGCATTTCGATTTGGCCCTCAAGAGTCTTGGCCAAGTAGATAACGAACAGCTGTAGCAGCGCTATGCCCAAGGCAACGCCAGCGATCACATATAAATTGCGTTCGGCCCAGACACGAACAATTTCAATGCAGCCGCTGGTCCAAATACGTTTGCTGGCCGCAGCCACAGAGTGCTCCTGCACACCATATCCGCACATAATGTTGACTAGTCCCGAGCTAATGTCCGTGGCATTGATGCAACAGCTGTAGGGAACACCACACTTCTCCACTGAAGGCGATGAGCAATTAAAGTACTCATTTTTACCTGAAATTTAAAAGAAGAGGGTATAAGTTGATAGTTGTTAAATGGCTGAAATTGCTGCTCACTCCAATCCTGATATCCAGCATTGCTGAGGCCGCAACACTTAAACTCCTGCTGTGCAAAGTCGATAAAGTTTTGCAAATCGGAATCATCTCGATAAGAATGAATTATCTTGTCGGTAAACTGAAGCTCCAGAAAGGAATTCATGTTTTGTGGAAACACGAAACAAATTATGGCTGCAATGATTTGAATAGAAAGTTAGTGGAGTGTAAGCTAGAGCTGAATTAATTTGCAACTCACCTACGGCCATTTCCATGAGGAAGAACACAAGCAAGCACATGGAGTAGAACTTTAAAAGGCAAGTGTTCTCCCGCAGTGCCCCAAGGCAACCAGCAAAGCTGACCACAAATATGACGATACCCGCAATGATCATAACCAAGGATATATTGAATATAACATCATAAATAGTTTCGAGTCGAACCCAGCCATTGCCATCCTTTAGCTTATCCATAAATGCATATACTCCGATGGCCATCAACAGACCTCCAAACAGCCAGAACAAAAAGTTTAGCAAAAAGATAAGATACTTCACACAGCTAGATACGTATGTAAAGTGGTGTGGGTACGACATTCGGGGATGCATGTAACTGCCCCCGCCATGATATCTATGGTTACTCATGGCTGCCTTTTGGTATGGATTTCACTAATATTACTAACTAGTGAAAATACTTATGTATTTGTATGTATGAATCTCGGTTGATTATTTCTTATATTCTTCTTCTTCTTTCCACTCTTTCGCCCTTTGTTGACGCCCTCTTTGCGTGTGGTCTATCTGCTTAGAGATATTTTCAAGTCGAATTTTCACATTGCGTCACTTTATCTAGACGATATGCTTATTATTTTAATTTTAGTAACATTATTTTGTGTTTTATTTAAACAATTCACAATTTACTAACGATTACAGCAATATGCAGCCAACAAAAACAACAAAATATGTTTGGCAATGCCAGATCGGCAATATTAAAGTTCACATCGTTGGCAACGCGACACAACAGCTGGTCAGAAAAACAGTCTGGCAACAGTTGTTATTTTCACAGGCAGCTGTTTTCTAGCTTTTTAGTTTTTCATTTTCCTTCGCTGTGAAAACATTGGCAGTTGTAGTTGAGGTCGGCTAATTGGACGCTGCTTACAACGGCTATAAAATTATAAACAAAAGCCAAAAATAGAAATATAACAAGCAACAGCACCAAATTATTTATTAGCAGGTGAGCGATTTTCTGCCGTACCCGTTGCGCCGTATTCAAGGACACTGGGTGTATGTGTGTGTGTACGCTTTTAAGTTTGCCTTGCGCCGTTCATATTAAGCACGTTGTGTTGAAAATTACTGTGCACGAGGCTCAGATTATGAAAAATTCTACTGACCCGACAATTTTCTATAAGCAAGCAAATGCAATTGAGCAAATTGCAAGCGTTGACTTTCACCCTAATGCGCTTTCTCTCTGTTTCTGAGTGCACACATCATTCGTACACACACACACACACACACACGGCCAAACACACGTAGAAATAGAACGCCAAAATACGGAAGTGGGAAAACTTGCATTAATATTAGTTTAGTCTGTGTATGTGTGTGTGTGTATGTGTATGTGGGCGTAAGAGAAAAACCACTCATAGGCAAAACATTGACTTTTCAATGTTGTTTTGGCTTTTCGCATGTGATTAAATAACCAACAGTGCCAAGTGCAAACTGCAGTTGTTCGTCGTTGCACGTTGTTGTTGCGCGTTTCGTTGTCAATTCGTTGAGGCGCTTGTAAAATGTTTTCACTTTCTCGCTACGCACCGTGGGCACGAAACATTGCACGTACTTTTATTGGTAGCAAGCAGAGGTGCAACTTCAATCAATTAAAAACCGGAGCCGTCGCTGTCTCTGCTCTTCCATACGCTCGTTCCTTTGCGGGTGAGTATACCCTGGACAAGGGGTGGGTGGTGTGGGTGTGTCACATTGGACTGTTGTCGGCTTAATTAGTGGCCGACTCGAATCGGCTTTCAATATAATAGATTTGATTTATTGTTAAAATGTTCGAATAAAAGCAATACGCAATTATATCGATTTTCTTTTACATTGGCGAATTTCCAATTATAGATCAATTTTCTAGTTCAAATAGTTGGCATTAATGCTCTACTGTCCACTTAGCTGCTATTTTTAGACTCGCCGTGATTCATTTCATTCGATCAACGATTCAATTTTGTTTTTATTTTTAATTCGTAAAAGCAAAAATTCGAAATGAATTCATCGTTTTTAATTAATTGTGCGCGACACACTTCAGTGGCTTTTCTCAATTGTTGCCCACTGTCTTTACCCCAAATTTCCCCCCATTTCGTGCACCGTTTTTGTTTATATTAGGCGCCACTTCATTTAAGTGCGGCAGCATAAAATTATTTTTAACCTATGCGTTTCTATCCACAATTTGTAGCTATGCAGTTTCCAAAGACTACAAATATGTTCACACCTTCTCCATCTCTTGTAATGTATAATGGATAATGGTCTCTGGCATTTTGTTTGTGGCTTGTTATGTTTTGTATACAAATTGCATGGCTACATTGTTTTTAATACCCTGTACTAATCTACATCCAAAATGACGTACATTATTTTCTTTAACATTAAATGGATAGGATGATTTATTTAACTCTCACTTTAAAAGAGCTAATCAGAACTTTAATGGTAATGCCTTCCCCATTACACGTCATATCGTTAAATACTAATAACAACAGTAAACATATTATTTTTAATTATTATTTGAACATGTTTTACTTGACTTACTGCAAATCATTGTTGATAACATAGTTTCTTATCGTTTGTAGGCCAACAACTTGCACATTTTATAATATATGACCATTTAATCTGTAGACAGCAAATTGGCTGATAAATAAAGTACTAAAGCAATAATAGATTGCAAAGTTTTTAAATAGCTTATAAATAGTGCAATAAAAAATCAGCATTAGCTAATAATTTGAGTCTTAAATCTGTGGAAATTTCACAAAATTGTAGGTTTTCTCAATATATTTAAAACCAAATATTAAGCACACGTTTTACTGTAAATTAATATCAATTGCTCAATTGTTATGAAACAAAAACAAAATAGGAAAAGGGAAAAATAAAACCAAGTACTAACCGCAAACTTAAGTACAAAAAAAAAAAATCTACTCAAATTGCAGATTCACGTCAGGGAGGAAATAACAACGACGAAGACGGCGGTAAGACGACAAATTCCAGAGCGAACATGGAGAATAAAAGCGAAAAGATTACTGTAAACAAAGAGGAACTGCGCAAACGTCTAACCCCGCTGCAGTATCAGGTTACCCAAGAAGCGGGCACGGAGCGACCTTTTACAGGTTTGGTTCTTAATAGACATGTATGTATGTATAACGTATACTTAATGTAATAATATATTTACAGGGTGTTACAACAAGCACTACGAGAAGGGGATGTATCAGTGTATTGTGTGTCATCAGGACTTGTTCAGCTCGGATACCAAATATGATTCCGGCTGTGGTTGGCCAGCGTTTAACGATGTGGTCGATAAGGGTAAAGTGACCTTGCATCGTGATGCCAGCATACCAGGTATGTGTACTTGATCTACAGGACGATCTACCTTAGCCTAGATTCGTTCAGCACTTTTAGATGTTTTGGCAAAAGTTTTGCATTTGAGATTTTCGTTTGTAAAGTTTTGATTTTTAATTGTATTTGTTTGTCGCTTTGCAATAACTTTAACTGAAAATCAAAATTGAGTTTATGTTGAGCACCCTGTATAGCAAACGCAAACTATATGTATATACATACATAAGTATATTTTGATAGATTTTAATTGAATTCTGTTCAGTCTCGTAACTCCTCAAAGTTATGAAATTAATAGAACCGAGTTTAAAATCCTAATTCTTTAAGAATTTCAAATTGTTATTCGATATTATTGTGTTGTCCTTTTGTGTTTGTTATTGCTATTGGAAAAGTTCTGAATTATCGTACAAAGTGCATACATCCATGTACATACATATAAACATAAGTGTGTTATTACCATTTTTAGAGTCGTGTGTTCACTGTAGTTTTTCGAATCGCTTAAATGCCTACTGTTTGTGCCGTTGATTGTGAGTTTGTCCTGTTTAATGAATGTGCAACTAATCCATTTCTGATTCTGAACAGAAAACAAAAAAACTAAATCTTACCTAATTGAGTATTATTCTTTTATCCACATCTTTTTTGCTAACCAAAATCGAAAACTTCTTTATCAAAATTTCCCACAACAAATTTATAAAAAAAAAAAATAAACAAAAAATAACACCTAATATATGATTAAAACAACAGTAGTCATTTCAAAAACGTTAGGCATGGTACGCACTGAGGTGCGCTGCTCCAAGTGCTCGGCTCACATGGGTCATGTGTTCGATGATGGACCACCACCGAAGCATCGACGCTTCTGCATCAACTCAGCGTCAATTGATTTCGTGAAATATACAACAACATCAACGACGACATCGTCCAAGAAATAATAATTTCGATTATTTATATTACATACATTAATTTGTTACAAAAACAATCTATAAAAGAAGACATGTTTATTGTGTTTAGTTGAAGTACATATAGTACAATTATGTGAATTTTATAGGAGTTTATTTACAAACATACATACATACATAAATATTATTACGCTGAGTGTGTGATTTGATGAGGCCTGATAAAGTATTAATACTCCAACGGATATGTATCGGAGATTCCATTTATTATAATGGATCAGCTCGAATAAACGTAATACTAAATTATCGTTTAGTTTGTAATTTCTCTGATTATTTAATAACTCATTTTTCAATTGCGGTTTTAAGATGCATAAAACTTATATTAATCGCGAATCCACAGTTTCATCCAAAAGTATTCATAAAGCACGCACAAGCTTATCTCCATTATTTTAAGTTGTCTCAAACATTCGTCCCCATCTAGTTGGGTTAGGAACCATGTACATAAACTTTATGGATGTACCATAAAACTGATTTAAGCAGCTGGTCGCATTGCTTTCTCTTCTCTTCTCTCCTTTTCTTCATTTATTTATTTAATATTCTTGTAATTTTTTATTTGGTTTTACAGTTGTTATTTTTGTACGTTTACGTTTTTTATGCTTTTGCTTTTTATACATTGTATTTAAACTTTATTTAATGTATAACATTGCAACACTATTGTAGCCGATCCATATATTGTCCAACAAACTGAATAATGTGTATTTTTCGTATATTTTTCTATTTCTCTTTTTTTTAACTCGCTTCGAAAAACCAAAACAATACCAATATTTAATGTAACTGTAAACGTTCTTTGGGGGTTTGTTTTGCTAACAAAACACATGTATACACCCTCACACACACACACACACAAACACCACACTCACACACATACAAATCATTGTTAAAATATTAACAAAAACGACCGACGCATAAAATGGCTTTCTAACAAATTACTGAAAATTATTTACCAAATCATTCGTTAAAACTATCTTTTTATAATTTTTACAATTTTTATATCCTACTTTTCATTTTCCAACTGACTTCGTCTACTTTGTGATCTTCTTTCGCTCTCGCACTTACGAACATTGTCATATGGCACATTTGTTATCTCGCTCTTTCGCTGTCTTTTGCACAATTACATTTTTGCCGTTACATTTTCTGTTTCTCTTATTGCTTGGATCATTTCTCTTATGTTCTGTGTACGCTCTTGCATATTATTATATCCCTCTCACAATCTATCTATCTTTGCTTTTCATTCCACTTGTTTTACAATTTATTTTCTGAACTATTTTATTTTTATCATAATCTGAACAAATGAAATTTAATGAAATGCAAATATCAATGATTGTGAAAACAAACAAACAACAATGAAAACCTAATGCAATGAAAAAACAAAAACAAAAACAAAAATGAACAAACGTACCCAATTAATCTCACAATTTGCAATAAACAAATTAAAAAGGGGGCAATATTTTACTACTAATTGCACATCCAGAACGCATACGCACCGAGGTACGCTGCGCCCGCTGCAACGCCCACATGGGCCACGTTTTTGAGGACGGACCGAAACCAACACGCAAACGCTACTGCATCAACTCGGCGTCCATTGAGTTTGTCCAGGGGGATGCGACGGCTTCAGCGCAAGCCTTGAGTCCACAAGGAACGCCAATTGCGCAGCAGTAAAGTGGAACGTTTTGGGAATGGAACGAACAATCAACGAAAACAAAATCGAAACATGTGCGAAAGAGTCTAACCTCAAATGTTGCTGTTAAGGGTTTTTACACGTATTTTCTAACTTTCCGTAAATGTGGCCAATATTCCCTAGCATAGTCTATTGACATCTATTGATATCCCTTAATAAATGGGCAGCTATTCATACAAATGAATTGTTCACATACACATACGTATACACATAAATGAAAAGAAAAGAAATAACCAAAACTTCCGTCTGTTTGTGTAAATAGCTAAATGTTTCTCTCTTTTACTTTGTTATATTTATACATACATACATATGCATACATTAATACTTTGTAATACACACATACACACACATTAATAATAAACGTGTATTTTTTACAATATACAAAAATCAATTTGCATACAATTCTTATTGTGTTGTTGTTGTTGCTGCTGCTACTGCTCTTTTCTATTCGATTTAGGCGCCAATCACATGAACGTGCGAACAGCTGTTTTCACATCGCGTTGCCAACCTAACTTAAATCGTTTGCCCACAAACAGTGGTGAATTGTGATGTAATATCCGATTTCGATGCGAAATACGTGGAATAAATAAATAAATAGATCGCTCAATTGAGTTACTGTTGTGGCATTTAAATCAATCAACTCAATAAATCAACTGCTAAATTGCGAGCAAAAGTTGCTTGTATATAAAGTGAATAACTCAATAATACAACATGCTGTAGGGTGTCTCACATTCAGCCTAACCAACTGTTTGCACATATACTACATACCTATGTATGTACATACATATGCACTTGCAAATGTCTGCGACATTCAAAATGTTGTTATGCCGGTAAATTGATCGTTGAACGTCGAAGCGATCACAACATGTGCTCCTCTCTTTTTGTAAATTATAAGTTTTTAATTATCTAACAATCGTAAAAAGCGCAATCAGTGTGATATATTATGAGAGATACTGACATCTATAATAAATCCTCTCAACGATAAGATTATACTTTGTATGCGACTCCTCAGTGGCTGCTTCTCATTTCCAAGAAGCTCTGGCCAAGTTGCTAAAATTAAACCGACAGGCAGAACGTAAAAAGCATGCACAAAACTGCAAATCCAATCAAATTAAGCACAACGAGCTGACGAACGTGATAATTCAAGTATTACGATTACGACACCGTTTGGTTTTCACGTTACGTTACACTACGTTACGTTGGATGTAACGGTTACAGAAACAAAATGAAGGAATGGCTTAAAATCTCTTGTCTGCTGTGCATTTTTGGCTTTGTTCGGGAAATTCGACCGTCAGAGCCGTACGTTACGGAATATCTTCTAGGTCCATGGCGTAACATTACGGAGGAACAGGTGAGTTTCGACTATAACTAAATTGCTTTCGGTTCCTTAAGAATTCATGTTAGTTTTTCTATTATATTGTACTATTATTTGATACTTCGACTTAAAAATAATAAATTTATTTATTTATTTATTTATTTAACGTCGACTAAAAGCAGTCGACAAAAGAAGTATTTAATTAAGTATTAAATTAAATTATAAAACTAAAAAGTAGAATTAAAATTAAATAGTATAATAAATTTTAATTTTTAACTGAAAATGAAAAAAAGAAAAATATAAATTTAAGTTTAAGTTTAAATGAATAATACATAACTATAAGTTTGACTCTTTAAAAAATTAGAAACTTTTTTACTAAGCAATTATATAGATAGAAAAAAAACAAAGAAAGCTTGAAAGTGAGAAAATAAAAATATTACAATTTTATACATATTTTAATCAAGTTTTCAAGTTTCAGCGATTCCTAAAACCGCTTCAACAATTGTCCCAAATTTTTAAGCGCTTGATTAATAATGCATAAAATAAAAAATCGTATTTCACAGTTAACTCGAGATGTCTATCCGGTGGGCACATACTCACATCTGGTTCAACTGGTCTTCGTGTTTCTAATCACGGACTTTCTGCGGTAAATGTGTAATAATTGACTAAGTAAGAATTATTTAAATATGTAGTACCTTTTATACTTGTAGCTATAAACCACTGATCATAGCAGTGGGCGCTGCTGGAGTGATCATATGGAGTTTGCTCATTTGGACAACCAGTTTGTTGTCATTGCAGATATTGGAGTTCTTCTATGGCACTTACATGGCCGCCGAGGTGGCTTACTATACATATATTTATGCCAAGGTCGACAAAAAGTATTATCCACGTGTTACATCTCACACACGTGCCGCAATGTTTGCCGGCAAGCTTATTTCAGGCATTACGTCGCAGCTTATGATCAATCTAGAGCTGATGGACTACAAACAGCTCAACTATATTACGCTGGCCAGTGAGTAAAAGTTATTTTAAGACAAAGGGAGAAGCTTAATCTCTGACAGATTGAAGCATTGATACCATTGCAGAGCTTTTGTTGAATTTTTGAATAATTGTTCTTATGACAGTCGGCAGTCATACTAAATGTTAACAGCTATATGATATAGTGATCCAATTCTGCCGGTTCCGACATACATATGTACTGCCTGCAGTAAAAATACGTAAATGCGTTATTCTCTGCAAGGGTATAATGAGCCATTTCCTTTTATTAATCCATCTGATTGATTTCTCTTTCAGCACAAATCCTGGCAATGATTTGGGCTTTTGGCCTGCCCAAGGTGGACAAGAGCTTGTACTTTCATCGCGGAGCGTATTTAACTGAGCCCGCCCCCAAACTTAATCAGCTGCAGTTGCAGCAGGAGTCGGGCACAACCATCGAGGCTGATGTGGCAAGCCAACAAACAAGTAGTCTGGTGCAGTCCAGTGCTGGCCGTTTGCTGTGGCAGCACTTTCACAATGCCTACACAAATCCCCGAGTGGTGCAATGGAGCTTGTGGTATGCCATTGGCCTTGCCGGCTATCTGCAGGTCACCTACTATATGCAGGTGTTGTGGAAAGATATTGAACCCGAACCGCAAATTGCGTGGAATGGCGCTGTGGATGCGGTGCTCACTGCTCTGGCGGCACTGAGTGCTCTGGCAGCGGGATATCTACACACGGGTCGTCTTAGGCCACGCGCCAGTTTGATTGTTCTATCCGTGCTATCGGCATTGGAGGGCGGCAGCGTCTTAATCTGCTGCTGGACTGATAATATATATTGGTCATATGTGGGCTTTGTGATCTTTGGCGGACTCTATGGCTTTACCATTACGGTGGCCAGGTATGTTTTATACTTTGATATATTCTATTTCATATTAATATACATTTGATTTCTTACAGCGCCGAGGTGGCCCGTAACCTGCAGGAGGACAGCTTTGGTCTGGTATTTGGCATCAACACGCTGCTAGCTTTGGTCTTTCAGTCCCTGCTTACCATCGCTGTGATCTCTGAATCGGGATTTGCCCTCAACCCAGTCGGACAATATACAGTCTATGCTTTTTATTTTATTGCTGTGGCCGTCATATATTTCATATCCGTTATGGTAGAGCACTTCTGGTACCGCAGCAAATCCACAGAAAAGCTGGCGGACAGCTTGGAATAGATTAATTCGTCATGTACTTAATAGATATCGTTAGTAAGCTGAAATTAGGTTTGTAGAATTACAGATGTTCCTTTACAAATATCAACTTTCAAATAATGCAATAAAATTAGATACGTATTTGTCAACACTTTCACTCCATTTTTATTTTAGTGTGAAATATGGAAAGTTAATGACAAGGTTTTAACTGATTTAAATGCGAAAAATTCTAGTTTTATATATGAAGATCAGTCAGCAAATAAGAGAATAGATAATACCATCATAATATGTTTATATAATGGGATATCATGTTTAGATAACAATATTATGATAACAGAATTTATCCCAAAGTAGAGCTATTAATTTAATTATAAAATAAGTAGAGGCTAAAGCTGAAAGATCATTAACGCCCACTTTGTATGCGGTTTTTAAGTATTTGTTTATTGCCTACATTAAATGAGTAAATATATAATTGCATTCAAACCCGGAAGTCGTCCATTAGACTCGTATAAAAATTAAGTACAGGAATTGATTACACAAGATTTGTGTTAGGGTTCAGTCCACTTTTTGTTTCCCATGGTGCAAATTATGGAATTGGCCAATAGGGCTACCAATATCATCTACAATTGCATTTAGAATGATTTTCCATCTCATTTTAATACATCAATTAAGATAGATAATCAATCTACTTAATGGCCATAATTATAATATTTTATAATAATTGCCTGCGCAACACATGTGATAATATTATTTCTACATATCAATCGCATTAATTTATATTGTGTGAATTTTAGCAAGTGGAATGTAAAGATCGTGCTCTAAAGATTGCTAGCGATTAGGGAAAATTTCAACGTCCCGTTGTGTTTACTCATCGTTAATCTGTTGACGGTTAGCTCTGATTACAAATAATCAACCAAATCCATGTACTTATTGTTCAAATTGTAACCCCATATAAGTGTGTATAATTATTTTAATTATTTGTATGCTAAGCATGGGGAGTTGTTCAAGATTCCGCTAAACTGGCGCTGTGAGTGCCGTCGACTAAGCTGTCGATTAGATAGTTAATGACGGCTGGCGGTGTAAGGTTGGAGATGGAATTGTCTTGGCTGAAAGTCTCTTGCTTGCTCTGCGTGTTTGGATTTTTACGGGAGCTGCGACCGTCGGAGCCTTATCATGCCGAGATCCTGTTGGGCGAGTGGTATAATGTGACGCAGGATCAGGTGAATCGATCGGTTTATCCCATTGGAACCTACTCATATCTGGCTCTGCTGATTGTTGTGTTCCTTGTCACCGACTTTCTCAGGTAATTGAATTCGTTATGCACTTACATATAAAGTCAACAATTGTATGCCTTCGACAGATATAAACCTCTGATAATTGCCAACGCATTAACTGGCATTGTTATCTGGAGTGTACTTATTTGGACAACAACGCTACTGGGTCTGCAAGTTGTTGAGGTGTTTTATGGTTTTTATCAGGCCACCGAAGTGGCATATTATTCCTACATTTATGCCAAGGTTGATAAGAGGTATTATCCTCGCGTCACCTCGCAAACCAGGGCGGCGATGTTTGTTGGCAAATTGGTGGCAGGATTATCGGCACAGCTACTAATAGGCCTGAATTGGATGAACTATAAGCAGCTGCTGTACATATCTGCCGGCTGTAAGTATACTATTATTTATTTGGAATCAATGAAATGATATATATACTCACTCTTAATTTACATAGCGCAAGTCCTGGCACTTCTGTGGGCCTTTGGACTTCCAAAAGTTGAGAAGAGCTTGTACTTTCATCATAAGCCAGACACAGCAACTATTGAACATCCTACAGTTGAAAATGACGAGTCATCAGCAGCCAAGCAGAATCATATTGGACCAATGCAACTCTTGTGGTCGCACTTTCGCAGCGCCTACACAAATCCCATGGTCCTTCAATGGAGTCTTTGGTATGCCATCGGATTGGCGGGTTATCTGCAAGTCACAACCTATATGCAAGTTGTTTGGAAATCCTTTGAGAACGAACCAACAGTGAGTACAGCGCTCCCACTTCTCAGTGACTGCCAAATCATCCCGATTCCTGGATTGCTTCAATAGATTGTGTGGAATGGGGGCGTCGATGCCGCACTTACAGCATTAGCTGCTATATTTGCTTTGTTAGCGGGCTACTTGCACGCCGGACGTTTGAAATCTCGTGCCAGTCTGTTATCTTTGTCCCTCCTCTCGGTTCTTGAAGGGGGCTGCGTTTTATTGGCATCCTGGACAACGAATATATATATATCCTATCTGGGCTACGTGCTTTTTGGGGCACTTTACGGTTTTACCATTACGGTGGCGAGGTAAGCCCAATATATGAAAATTTCTAATTTGTATTCAGCTAATAGACAAATGTATTTTGCAGTGCCGAACTTGCTAGCAGTCTGCTCGAGGATAGCTTCGCCTTGATCTTTGGAATTAACACACTTGTTGCCTTGGCGCTACAAACATTGCTCACGCTTGTGGTCGTGTCCGAGAGTGGCGGCCTTAATCTCACCAGCTTTGAGCAATTCACTGTTTATGCATTTTATTTTATTATCATTGGCACTGTGTATTTTATCGCTGTTATTGTTGAATCCATATTGAACCGCTCGAATGGTCCAAAAACACAAGCAATTGAGATTGAAGAAGCCAAAATAAGCGTGAAAATTCAAAATGTAGAATAATTTTATTTGCTAATTTTCCCTTATGTAGTCAGATCGTAATATAATAACAAATAACAAATAACAAATAACCACAAAAGGTGGCGCCGTGTTTCAGCCGTGGAAGAATTGCAAAATTAAATAATTGTTAAAAAATTCAATTTTGATATACAATTTAAAGTCGATATACAATATATCAGTTCACTATCACTATCTGTATATCGATATATAACTATATTTCCGACCAATACCAGATGAATATACGGTCACACTGTTTTAGTGATACTGTCTTTGACAGCTGGGTTTATACGGTCACACTGTTTTAGTGATACTCTTTTTGACAGCTGGGTTTTTGTTTAACGCGGGGCTATTTAACAAATAATATATTTTGTAATATACATAAACAATGCATTCATAAAACGTCAATGCGTATCGTTCTCACTGCCGGGACTGTAATTTCAACGGTAGCAACTAAATTGGCAAACTGTGAGTTCGTAATCAATGTAAAATTATAATGGACGTGCTTTCTTTCTCCCGGCCCCCATATTTATTGAATTTCTTATTATAAATTAATGATTTTAGTTTCAAAATGCGCTTTGTACGACGCGGTGTACAAAAATGTGTGTTGGTGAGTTGTGTGCTCCTGATGTTCTTCACTTTGTACATGTTAAATGAGCAGCCGCAAAATGTTGATAAAAGTCTCACCATGTAAGTCGATACACATGTTTTGAAGAAATGCATGTACACACAATATGTACATATGTATGAAATACGTATTTATTTCTGTTGGTTTATCTTTGTGTTTCTCAACAGCGAAATAATGGAGCGCTCGATAAGATCTGCAATGAATCAGGGTGAGTGTCGACAGCCCCATTTGCCTTTGGATAACCCCGATATCATGAAATTCTACGAGCCGGTTAATAAAATTAACTGCGATTCTGAGATGGATTGGGTAATGTGCGAGGTAAATTCAATTCGTTGTTACTGATGAATTATGAATTTATGCATACAATCTGTTGTATTTCAAAATATACAGAAATCTATATGCTTTGTCAAGCCCGAGATGAGTGCCATTCACGGTGAGATAATCTGCTCCTATACGGATATTATACGCAAATCGGATTACAAAGCGCGCTTTGGACGAACCGTGAGAATCAAGGAGCCATATGTCCTGCAGGAGAGTGATTTTGTGAAAGTTGCTTGCCGTTCAGAGAGCGGTCAGCGATGGCATGGAATGGCATATGGAATACGCGACACTGTGCAACGTCCTGTAGTGCCCAACTTGTCACCCAATTTGGCTGTGCTGCCGCCCGAAGTTATTGCTCAGGCGCAACAACAGATGCAGGATCTGCCGACCTCTCCGTTTTACAATGTCCTCATGTTCGGCTTGGATTCAATGAGTAGAAATGCCTTTATGCGTAAGCTACCGCGTAGTTATGCATATCTGACCAAACAGTTGGGTGCAATTGTGCTGAAGGGATACAATATTGTGGGCGATGGCACGCCTCAGGCATTAATACCGCTACTCACTGGATACACGGAACTAGAGCTGCCGGAGACGAGAAAACGGATGCCCGGCTCCGGTTACGCCGATGCGTATCCCATGATTTGGCACGATTTTGCCCGTCTTGGTTATGTGACCTCATTCAATGAGGATATGCCAAATGCAGGCACTTTCACGTATCGGATGAATGGCTTCGATATTCAACCCACTGATCATTATTTGCGTACTTACTACATGCAGGCGCTGAATATACTGAGCGGCAGCTCGCCCCACTGCATTGGCAGTCAGCCGGATCACTTGGTCATGATGGACTACACCAAGAATGTGTGTATGATTTATAATTTGTTAAATTCATTGAAATAATTACCATTAATTATTTTTGCAGTTTATGCTGAAATATCGAGACGCACCACGATTTGTATTTAGTTTTCATGGAGGACTCTCGCATGATTCCATAAATCTTGTGGGAGCAGCTGATGATGACGTACACGATTGGCTAGTGGGGCTGAAAGAGAAATCGCTGCTTGACGATACCATACTTATATTCATGGCAGATCATGGAAATCGCTTTGCGGACGTGCGGGCCACGCTGCAAGGCAAACAGGAGGAGCGTCTTCCCTTTTTCAGCTTTACTTTTCCAGAATCGTTCAAGAAGCGCTTTCCACAGGAGTACAACAACTTTGTGAACAATGAGGAGCGTCTGAGCACTCCGTTTGATGTACACGCCACGCTCATGCATTTAATACGTAACTATTCATTGTTATATGTTATATATCAGAATTTATTTTAATGTTCTTTGCAGAACTGCAAACGCCAAGCATGGATGAACTGGCAGCCGAAAACAACTACGATAATACCTTAAATGAACCAAAGACGGAACCAAATCAAGCAAAAGATATTAACATATCAGAGATGGCGCGTGGACGTGCTATATCTCTGTTTGAACCCATACCAAATAATCGATCATGTGCAGATGCTTACATTGAGCCGCATTGG
This sequence comes from Drosophila kuntzei, assembly GCA_035042165.1. NCBI lineage: Eukaryota > Metazoa > Arthropoda > Insecta > Diptera > Drosophilidae > Drosophila > Drosophila kuntzei. The sequence continues at coordinate 6,202,428 of JAWNLU010001684.1, read as the reverse complement.
TGCGCTTGCCTCAACTGGCTACCACTCCAGCTGAACGACACACGTTACGAGGGCATCCTACTCAAAGCAGCTAACAGCATTGTGGATACCATTAATGGGGCAACGACTGAACGCCGACAGCTTTGCGCCCCACTGCAGTTATTACGGATTAACTGGGCGTTGCGCTTACAGCCACACAAGGAAATGCTGCAGTTTAAATCGAATAGTGATGTTGATGGCTTTTTGGCCAACATGAATGGCCAAACGGTCGTAAGTGATGAGTTGTATCAGTTGCAGGTGGTCACCCAGCCAGGCCTTGCGCTCTATGAGGCGAGTGTCACGTACAACTTGCATCATTTCAATACCACAACAAAACTCTCGGATATTTCACGCGTCAACCAGTACGGCGAGCAGGCCAATTGTATTTACGAACGCGATCCGGAATTGCGCAAGTTTTGCTACTGCCGCGATTAAACCAAGTCAACAAATCTGCACATAACTTAGTATAGAATACAGAGTCACATGATACAATTTTGCACATTTCTTTTAAGACTTGCTCTCTTTTATAATAATTATTTACATATAGTATGTATAGAAGTCTGAATTCAGTTATAGTCATGTGCCAAAGAGTTAGCTCTTGTCACTTTTTCCTTAAGTTGAAAGTCTGTAGATCTTACAATTTGTTCCTTTACACAAATCTCAAACTATTGTTGTTGATAAACAAAAACAACATTTCGAATATTAAACACTCCGAATGAATAGAAAATAAAAAATATAATATCAAAGAAAAATATATAAACATTGAGTTATTACAAATGCATTCTCTTAATAATGTGTATGCATGTGCTTAAAATAGCAATTCATGAAATGAAGAGCTTTGTAAACTTTTCTTATAAAACCTAATCCAAAGAAGAAACTCCATGACATCTTAAGGTTATACATATATTTATTTCAATGTTATGTGTTTATTTTTATTTGAATATTCTCGTAAACATTGCTTGTACACTAATTATACATTAATTACAGATAACTTCATGTTTGTCTCTGTTGCACATATTACTGCCTGTATAAATTCGTAATCGCATAATATTCCTATATACATGGTTATGATTTATAACTTTTAATGCACTTGCCTGCCATAAGTCATAAGTGGCAGATTTTAAATAAATATAGATATATATGTCTATGTAACATTCCTTGTCCCTTTAATAATTTCATTACCATATTTGAAGTGGCACTTTCAATATATCATGTCTGCTAAAAGTATCAATTATTGTTTGTAATATATATAACTGTTATGTTTTATTGATATATATTTATATAAATATATATATTAATGTGTATAACTACAATATTTCGCACACTGTACGAATCTTAACTTTGGATTGGATGCTAAGTATTGAGCTTTTTCGATTTTTTCCTAATACTTATTTGTAAAAAAAAAAAAATTTAATTTAATTTAATATTTGAAGGTTCTGCACATTTAAAACCTAAAAACAATGTAAAAGAGGGTAAATAAATAAATCATGATTGATTTGTAGAAAAATAAAAAAAAAATCAATAAATTATTTATTGAAAAATAGCATCAAAATGTTACAAACGAGTAGGAAACTAATAAATGTATACTAGGATCGAAACAGACATTTTTTTAGATTAGATTTGTAATATAATTATTTAAAATTGTAATTGTATATGTAAATGTAGTATCTAATAGATAGCCTTGCACTGAGTGGGCGTGTGTTTCTTTATGTGCGCCTTCGCAAAAAGTATCGCATACTTTTCAGTTTAGATTCCACTTCCTTATCCTCATTATAAATAATACACACACACAACTTATATAACTAACCAGACAAACATATGTGCAAAACATAATAATACACACATACACGATGCCAATATAACTTGGAGTGTAACTACATATGTATGTATAGAATAATTTCGGGAATCGGGGGATTTCGTATTGCATTTCAAATGTTAAACTAGAATTGTAAGTGTAATGATTATTTGGTTATGTGCATGAGAGATTTTTTTTGGGTGCATCTCGCTTAGCTATAGGCAGCAGTTGCTGCCGCTGTTGACGTTGTTGTTGTTGTTGCTGTTGTCATTTGGTGTCACGACACCGATGTTGCAAGAAACTCCTGCAATCGCTGCACGGTGCCTCGATCCAATTTGCACAAATCAAAGTCAAATGTTTTATGCGTGATCTCATAGCATCCGGTTGCGGCAATCATTTCGACAACTTGCTGCAGCTCCTCGTTATCCTGCAGCGTCATGATCTTGTGATGCAGCTCCTGCAGTTCAGTCAGGTATTCTGTTGGCAATGGAGTATTGCTGCCACCGCCACTGCTCAGCGGTTGATTCAGTTGCTCTGCAGGCGAATGCCCGCTATTGCTATTGTTGTTAATTATTGCTGGACAACTGTTATTGTTGTTGTGATTGCTAGGCGAAGATCCAATGTTATTGGATGCCGCTGAAACTGCCGTCTGTCGCAATGACGGCGACTTGGATTTCTCACGCGTCGCTTTCGCTGGCGGCTCCTTCTTTGTGTTCTTTAGAGGTGGCTCAATGAAAGTGGAGTTGGCAATGGTGCTGCCGCTGTTGCTATTCTGTGAATTGCGTCGATTTCGTTTCTTTTCTTCCTTGAGGTCCACTTTGTCCAACTTCTCTGTCTTGGCCTCTGGCGATTTGTCCAACTTTTCAGTCTTCTCTGACTTTTCGGCAAGCTTTGATTTGACTTTGTGATCCTTGCCAGGCAAGGCAGCAGCTTTACTATCCTTACCATGCGCTGTATTCTGTGCATTCTTTGCACTCTTTTGTTGGCTGCTCTTCGCCGGCAGATCGGGAAAGCTGCTGTTGGAGCTATCTGAATGCTGTAACGTGGCAGCTGTTGCTGCTGCAAGTGCACTTGTTGCAGCCAAGTCTGGTGCCGATTGTGCTGAGTCCATGTCGCTCAAATCCAAATTACTTGGCGCCTTGATATGTGACTGCGTCGGACCAGTTGGTGCAACAGTTGCCGCTGCCGCTGCTGTTGCCGTGGCCTGCTGTTTGTTACTATGCTTGGAGTCAGCCTCACGTTGTCGTTTCTCATCCTTGCTGGCGGTTTTCTCCTTGGATTTCTTGTGCTTCTCCTTCTTGTTAATCACGGCTACAGTTTTCTCTGTGTTCGGCTCAGTCTGCTGGCTGTTGAGTTCCGTTTTGGGTGATGGCTCAAATGGGACTACAGCCGTTGATAGTGACTTCTCTGTTGCAGTTGGGATCTGTTGCTGTAATTTATCTTTTTCACGCTCCTTAGACTTGTCCTTGTCGCGCTCTTTTTCCTTGTCTTTGTCGCGATCGCTACGCTCTTTGTCCTTGTCCTTGTCTTTATCCTTATCCTTGTCTTTGTCTTTGCTCTTGTCCTTCTTCTTGTGCTTGTGTGATTTCTTCTCCGTGGTGCCGCTTCCATTGCTGCTCGTCGCCTTGTCACCTTTTGTTTCCGCCGCTTTCTCGGCGACTTTTGTGGACGTTGCAGCTGACTGTGAGGCAGGCACTGACACTTCCTCTTTATCGTGGGTCCGTTTGCCACTGCTGGAGGCCAGGCTACTCGCACTGGCGCTGCTGCCCAGTGAATTGGGCGTGGCCTTGCCTGTTGCCTTTAGAGCATCGTAGTTGGCTTGAGATTGTTGCGACTGTGATGGTTGCGTTAGGTTATTGCTGCTATTTGTTGCCGGACTGTCTCCGTGTCCTCCTCGCTCATCCTTGAGCGCACGTTTCTCCTTCTCGCGTTCATCCCGCTGCTTGTCTCGTTCCCGCTCCCGCTCGCGCTCGCGCTCCTTGTCTTTTTTCTCTTTCTTGGACTTTTTGTTGGAGCTGCGCTCCTTGTCCTTCGACTCCGATTTGCCCGACGATTTATGCTCTTCACGATCCTTGGAGCGAGAGTTGGGCGTTGCAGCAGCGCTGTCAGCCGACTGCTTCTTGGGACTCATCTCGGCTAGACTGCTTCTGGCCCCCGCCTTGGGACTGACTGTGCGTCTGACTAATGCAGTTGCAGCTGCGGTGACGACGCTGCTGCTATTGCTTTGCTCGCGTTCTCGTTCCTTGTCTCGTGTTTTGTCCTTTTTTGACTTTTCCTTTTCCTTGTCGTGTTTGCTGCTGCTGCTCTCTCCAGATTTGCCAGACTTGCGCTCCTTGTCGCGCCCATGACGATCCTTTTTGTCTTTATCGCGCGGCTTTTCCGAACTATTTGATTTGTCACGCTCCTTGCTTGATTTCTCCTTGGCATCATGTGATCCGATCTTACCGCTACCAGATCCAGCTTGTCCCTTTGCATCTGGTGAATGCTTTGACGCTGTTATGCCTGGCAGATTAGCACCTGCCATTACGCTACTGCCTTTGGTAATGGGTGTCCCAAATAGTGCTGAGAAAGTGCTCACCTTCCCGGTATCATCATTGCGTGGTTTGTGCTTTTTGTTGGAGCCGGATCCAGAGCCGGAATCTATTACGATGCTGCCGCCACCGCCCTTTGCCTTGACCACCGCCAACTCAGATCCGGGTAGATCGCCAACGCTGGGCGAAAGCGTTCGACTCAGATTGCCAGCTGCAGCAATGTTAGCCCCAAAGACGGGTACACCACCACCACGCATTAGCTTGGCCCGAAACTCCTCCGAGGGCGCCTCAAACACATGTGTCTTCACTTCGACCCGATGATGCGGTGGCCCCGTCTGTTGCAGATCCAAATCATATTGATACATGATGCGCTTAGGTTCGTCCCGATTGCGAAAGTATATCTCGACGGGGAGTATGAAGCCAGCATAACCCGATTCCTGTATGGCATACGGTGCCTCTTTGATTACTGCAAAATACAAATTCCATTATTTTTTTGGTTTGGCGCGCAGCACAAAAAAAAAATAATAAAAAGGCCATTGCAAATGAGAGAAACTTACCACGCTTTGGCTTAGGAAATGAATCGTGGAGTATGAAGACGACCTTGTCAACGAATGCACTTATGTCTGCCTTGTTCACGCCCTGTACATATATCTCCCAGTCGTGGGTGAAGGCCTGTGGATGTTTCTTGCTGCGGAGCTTTGATGTATGACCAATTTCGAACTGCACCTTGACCGCCATATCGATGACGCCGGCAACGGTAATTCATCAATCTTCAATATCGGCAAAACGAATATTCTGCAAGAATTTTCGTATATAAACAAAAGTGTGTGCAGTTTGCCTGCTTAGATCTGAGGCGGCGCAGTGTGAGTGTCTGCCAATGTTTTGTGTGTGTGTTAGTGTCAGCCTAGATAAAAATGCCATGTGCCGAACTGGAGAAACAATATTGCAATGTTTATTGCTCTCCAAGGCAATGCTAGAAGCTGCAACGGTGAGTGAGAAGCCCACTCACCACCAGCTAATTTATTTAAGCAACAAAAATTGGCTATGAAAACGAAAACACTCGCACTACATACACATTGGGTAATATATCGATATCGTTGTAAATAACATAGATAATTAAGCAATACACCACTGATGTCAAATTGAGCAATATATCGATGGCATAGAGCTATCGATATTGTCCCTAATCGACATTAACAGTATTTGAATCAGTTTTTTATATTTAGCCTTTTTCCGAATAAATCTGTCCATTTTAAAACTACTTTAGCTGCTTGAAATTTTTTTAATCTTTTCTTTAGGTTTGTGTTTCTTTTCGGATTTCCCTACATTAACGGCAAATAGTTGGCATCGTTGACCTTGGTTGACTTGAATTGGGGTAGTACAAAATTGTATTTATAATTCTACGTTTTTGGCCTACTGTGATTTTTAATCGATAGTGGCTATCGCAAATGTAAACGATAGTTGAGCAGCCAATGGCACCAGCTGTTGTGCCATTCACTCGCGACTGCAAAACAATAAAATGTTTTGCAAAAAAAACCGCAATAAAACTTGAAGAAAATTGTAACAAAATCTAATGTAACCTTCAAATAGGCCACGCCTACACATTGGTACTGTTCCATAATGGCCAGTGATTTTAGCACCAGTCAATTTGTGTCCACAAACACATGCTCAAGTGCAGCAAATTTCTCTCGCTGGCTGACCGAAGAAGTCTTCAAGCTGATCGATATTGTCCAACGGGATGAAGCTATCTATAATCCGCGACACAAGTACTACTTTTGCCGGCCATACGTGGAGAACTTTTGGCGTGAAGTGGACTTGAAGCTTGAAAAGAACCCTGGGGCCAGTTTAGCGAAATGGACAAATTTACGCATTTCGTTTCGACGCGAGTACACCAACTATTTGGAAGAGAAAGTGCCGCCTTGCTGGTCGTACTTTGATCGCATGTTCTTCTTGCATCCATATCTGAGAAAGAAGCACCAACAGCCGAAATCGCTGGGTTCACAAGTACAGGATGCGCTGGCACATCTAAGCAGTCTCTCCAATAGGATGCAGCGGGAGCGAGGAGTTACAACATGTACGGCGGCAAGTACCACGAATGCAGCGCAATTGAACACCAGCGTCGCTGCACACTCGGCACAACCATCGCCCCAGCCGCAGCAGCTGGACAACTATTTGGACTACTTCGATGAGCACGATCACAACAACTCGGAGCTAGATGAGATTATTGATGAGGAGCAGCGGGCTCGTTTCCAAAGTCATCCGCTGGACAACAACGATATTAAATCGGAATGTGAGGAACCAATTGAAGATTACGAGCCGGAAACCGAAACCGATGCCGAGCACCGTGTCCATCATCCACATCAGGATGATGAGGACAATGAACACGAGGAGCATGAAATGCCGCCAATCGTTTATGATACGGCGGTAACGGCATCGGCATTGGCATCGGCACCCAGTTCCACGTCCACCTCATCTTCGTTGGCACTAGAAAAGCGATACTCGCAGCATTATCAGCAGCAGCCACAGCACGCCAGTACCAGCAGATTGCAGCACATGAATCGCCTACAGATGCGCACATACCACGAGGAGGCACGTGCTCTGCGCTCACGTTCCCAGGAGCTACAAGGTGTCGCAGCTACTGCTGCAACAGTGGCTGCTGCTGCGAGTGTTGCCAACTTGCAAACTCACTCGAATGTTTCGTTTGTGCGTCCAACTTTCAGCAGCAAACCTGTGGACATGGTAAGCACCACTACACATAATGGAGGTGCCGTTGCCGTCATTGGTTCGGCATGTGCGTCCGACGCTGAATTGCCCACGCCCTCAAGCGTTGCAGTGGCAGCCACGCCCAGCAACGGTTATATTAGCCAACGACATGTGCATGTGCCGCATTCCCACTCCCATGCGCATCATCAGTCGACGCCGTCACAACGTCTGGATGTTAGCAATTCGTCTGGAGCTGTGGCTACAGCAGGAGCTGTGGAGTTATGCGATTGCAAGACGGATTCGGATGCCATGTTCCTTATGAGCCTTTTGCCTGACATCCAGAAACTGAATGGGCGAGATCGTGGCAAAATCAAAATAGCTTTCCAAAATATACTGCAGGATTACTTGTATCCCGACTAAAGGCGACTCCAAGTCGCATCTGCTGCTAGTTAAGATCTCTCAGCTTTTCTGTGTATACAACTTTGCTTATAGCATGCACAAATCTATTTTGATTTATTATTATACTCGTATATAAGTTGATCACTCGGCTCAGCCGATAATTCTTGTTTTCCATTCGCGTCATTCATTAAAGCTTTGCTGTGCAAAAACAAAGTATCCTTAATTCTAAACCCCTTTGAACAACCACATGTGTTATAAATTATTTTATTTATATGTATAAATATTTAAAATATATTTTATGTTTAACACAAGAATAAATTCATTCAAAATTTACAGCAACTGCCTATGGCTTAATTTAAACTACAATTGCAAGTGCTGTTCTGAAACATTAAATCGAATTCAGAATTCAGATCAGAGACTTGTTTTGTAGAATGATAAATAGGTATTGAAATATACTTGACATCACATCCAATGAATTGTAAATTCATCTTTAATCAAATAGCTTAAGGTCGCGTGCTATTTTCTGGATCTTATTGTCCAGCGTCTTGTCCTCGTACTCACAGATATAATAGTGCCTGGATGTGCACTCCTGTCCATAGTATACATAGCTATGCTTGCCAGCATTATAACTGAGTCGCAGGCAACGTCCTTTGCCCTCGATCTGAACGGTATTGTTGAGCACATCGCTGTCCTCCGTTGTCTGCTCACTGCTGTCCACCAGATTGGCGGCCGTCGAGTTTTCGCTCTTCTGTGACATCGCTATCGATGTAAGGTTTGTATTTGGATTGACGGGTTTGGCGGAATTCGACCAAATCCACAATAGACCGGGGTTAAGGCCACCTAGCCAATAATCGCGACCCCTGTGTGCCGGCTGATTCAGCAAATAGGCCATGATCTCCTCGTTCTCGGACACCTTCTCGAATTCCGCGAGATGGGCGGAAAGTCCTTTGCATGCTGTATTTGCTGTCTTCCAGTTCACCTGCTGCTGGCTGTTTATGTAGTAACAATTGTCGCTGATACGCGTAAAGTTGGTGGGACAAGGATCTCGCACCTCCTTCTGATTGTTGCCGGCCGTCAGATAATAGATTAATTGCTCCGTACGTCGCACTCGACTTTCCAAATAATCTGCCGATTACAATATTTTGAAAAATGTTATAAAAGTTATTTTGAATATCAGGGATTAAAACCTTAACCGAAACCGTAACCTTTAACCAATGAAAAACCGTCGAAGCTACTGAGCAACTTTGATATCTTTGAACTTCCATAACTTTGACAAAACTCAATTAATTTCCATGCACAATGTAAATTTGAGCACGATTTTCCCTCTAAATTCGTTCTGCATTTAAATTTTGTTCGATTTGAAAATTCGAAATTTTTCGAAAAAATCAAAAAAGTCAAAGTGGTAACACTTTAAATTTTCGAAAAAATTCGATTTTCAAAAATTTTTTAAAATGAACAAAATTTAAATGCAGAACGAATTTAGAGGTAAAATCATGCACAAATTAACATTGCGCATGGAAATTAATTGAGTTTAGACAAAGTTATGGCAGTTTGAAGTTATTAAAAATCAATAAAATCAAAATAGTCGAAATGTTCAAACCAAATTAACCAAATTTATATGAGTTCAAATTATAATAAAATCGACATTACGCTGGACGATTCCAGGCTAAAAGAGCATTAAGTTGATTTTTATGTAAAACAATGAATAAAGCTTCTTATTTTGGTCAACCGAAAACCTTATTTTTTATTTTTTTGTGAACCGAAACCTAACCGGTATTTTTAAACCGAAACTTACAAAAAACCGATAACCGTTACGAAACCGATACTCCAAGATTTTGCATAACCGATAGCCGAAAACCTTAATTTGAGCATATCCGAAACCGTAACTGAAACCGATATTCGTTTCGGTAATAATCCCTGTTGAAAATCAATTGTTTTATGGTTGTTAGGCCACTGAAGTCTACATATGTTCAAACTACATTCTATAAAAGAATGAAATGTTAAACAAATTCTTTCTTCGTTTGTTAACTCTACTGCAAATCAGATGTGGACTTTTGTCAGACACTGTAGCAATTATTTCAATATCCTTTTAAATATACTCGGATCATTTAAAAACTTTCACTTGCTATTAATTTTTAAAGATATTTATCCAATATACATATTTTAGAAAAGTCAAACTTTTTCCTAATATGATCTTAAAGTGATCCTGTGGTCATTTCAGTCATGTTTACTCACCAACACGATAGACCAGCTTCTCAATGGCGCCAAGAAGATACAAATCGTTTTCGGAGACAGCGCGAAATGTGTTGGGTGGATTGCCATGGGACAAGTGTTGCTGCGGGGAGTGCGCAGGTGATTGCTGCAGCGGCACCGGACGTAAGTGTGCCTGAGGTGGCGACGATGAGGCACTGCTGGAGCTGCCACCGCCGGTTGAGCCACCGATACCAAAAAGTTGTTGGAAAAAACCGGGTTGTTGACGCTGTTGCAGTTGTTGCTGTTGCTGCTGCTGTTGCTGCTGTTGCTGATGTTGTTGCTGGTGCAACATTTGGTTGGTCATGGGCCGGAACTGAGGATTAACAATCGGACTCTGACTTTCCACCGGCGTACGCAGATGAGGCTCCAACTCCACAGCCTCGCCAATGCGTCGTGTAATGTAGATGTTGTTGCCGGGACGTTTGTAAGCCGAGGAATGATAATTAATAGGTCCATTCATATCGTTACCCATATAGCCAAGATCTTTAGACATGCGCTGGCTGCTGCTCTGGCTGCAAAATGTTAACAAATTAAGCTAACTATGGTAATCCCAATTGACATTGACTGATCTTTGTTCACGCCGCATTTTATAAATGAAATTTGCAAGTTTTGTAAGAAAATATGTTAATTTTAGGAAATTTCCTGTATAAAATGCATCGTGAATCAAACATTTTTAAATTAAGAGAGATTGTAAGCTTTTGTTTTTTTTTTAAATATATTTTGGAGTAATATTCTTGATTTTAGAAACCGATCATTTTAACCGATCATTTTAACGCACCTTAATACATAATCTTCGAGAAATTGCGACCAATTTGGAGCCTCTGATTCATTTGCGTATTTTTGCATAGTTTCACCGTCTGCAACTGCATTACATAATCCGAGAAAGAGGCCCAGACTTAATATCACCATTAAGGCATGACGATGACGACAGTCTGTTGTTGTTTCCTTTGCGGACGATGACATCGCGACATGTAATGTCTGTCCACACTTTAATATTCCACTCACTCACAACTCAAGTCAATCAAATACAAAATACAAACAAAATGAAATTTAAAAAATCACTTTCAATTTCAGTTTCGAATTCGATTTTCAAGTTGCGCCCGCTTCTTGTTGTCGCGTCGACGCTGAGATTCAAACTGAGACTGAGACTGAGACTGAGACTCAGCTCCAATTGGATGTGTGGTTGGGGCGCAGTCGCTGTCATGACCATGGCAATGGCTTCTTGTTGTTGTGGTTGCTGTTGTTGCTGTTGTTGTTGTGGTTGCTTACGAGAAATGCAAAAAAATTTCACTTTCTCCGAATGTAAGTCATTGGGTTTTTGTTTGCTTTGCTTTGACTTGACTTGACTTGACTTGTCTTGGGTTTGGTTTCGTTAGTTTAAGTCTGTCTGTCTGTCTGTCAGTCTGTTTGTCTGTCGGTCGTTGTTTGGCGGCTTTTTGACTTGTTGTTTGCACATTGTAAAACTCATAATATGTATGTGATTTAATTGTCTGCTTTAGTTTAATTGATAATTATACACACATTTTACATAATGGACGCATACAGATTTTCAAATACCAATTGGATTCTCACGTTTTTTCCAGATCCAATTAGGAATTTAATACAAAATGTCATTCCAAAAATAAAAAATTATCATTCCTTATTCATTCATTAATTATTGATTATAATATTTTAAAAAACAAAGAATAATAAAAACATAGAAAGAATAATTGTTTCCCGGATGCTCGATAGCTTACAAACTATACTATTTATTTATATCTACGTTTTCAGATATAATTCAAAATTACTATACACTGCTAAAAAAATATGTTTTCTTTCAAAGTATTTTTTGGACAGTAATTTTTTTAATTTTGTGAGGAAAAAAATAATAATCTTAAGATCAATAATCTCTCTCTGCCTCTCTCTTGTATATTATTGAAATTTTATGAGATAATGTATACCAAGTGAAATATGTTAAATTTATTAATTTAATAAACACTCAACAATCTATTCCAATCCGTCAGTTTTAATAACTATACTTGTCCAGATAAATTTATGTTTAGCGCCACGTTTGCATTTAATTACAGCTCAACTAATGGGTTTATTTCAATGAATTGAATTGGGGACTCATTGATAGGTTTGGAAACGGGGGGTCCATGATTATAATCAACTTCCTATGATCATGGAGCGTGTTTCACTCGATGCCCACATGCTTGGACATGCTCTCAAAAAGTTCGAAATTGATTTTCTGTGGGTTGTTGTTACGAGACATTCGACGAACTTAAATATTGACTTTCATTATGACTTATTTTGACTACTCGATGGGCAAAGATGTTGCAATGAAGGTCTTCTCGCATCTCGTTTATATCGTTTGCTTCGTCGGATGACGCACTTGTAAATTTTGGATATTTGCTGCGGTCTTGAGGGGTTTTCCCAAAAGCTGAATAAGTGTGTGTGAATAAGTCAAATTGGTTAAACCTTAAAAAAGAGTTTGAGTTTTAAATTATTAAAATGTCTCAACATGAAGGCCTTTGTGACACTTGGTAATCTTTTGTTACCAAGAGTTAATTCTAAGAAACGATAAATAATTAAATAATAGTAATAATAAATTAAAAGTTAAACACAGCGCAAGTGGAAGTTAAACCCTTTCGAATCTATCTAGTCTATAAACTCATAATAATTATGAAATTTTTATGTATTTACAAATAGCATCCTATTAACCTATACTGAGAAATACACTACAATCACATAATAAGAAAAAGTTATTTCTAAAACTATATTCCAGCTCCAGTTTTAAAATGATTTTTAATACAAACCCACCTGAAAAAATACAAGGAATAATATTTTGATACTGCATTGTGTAAATAGAACTTCAAAGTGATCTTATGTCTATTTATCTGCAGTTGCAGCTATTTTGTGATATAATCTAAGACTTTGTACCATGCAAAGAAAATAAGTAGCGCATTCTCATCAAAGCAAACATCAACATATAATTTTTTTTTTTTTTTGGAAATCTTTTTTATAAATATTTTATACTTTTTTTTTAATATTTTTTTGTGTGTGTGTGTTTTTTTAGGTTTTAAATATATTATAAAATTTCAACCATCATACTTAATAGCATAGATACATTATTAGCTCTCTCTCTCTCTCTTTATTTCTCTGTCTCTCGTATTTATTTCACTTCTATAAACTGATGTACCTTGAATGTGAGTGTTGTGGTCAAGTTCTTAATATTTTTAAACATGATTTTAAAAATACAAAAAAATTATTGTTGAATTCAGTAGCTACTTATTTTGTTGCATTATAGTGTTAAACAATTTCGTATAGTTTAGTTAGTTTTTGATGTGACTTCTATTTCCATTTTCCACTTCGATCGTTTGATACATGCTTGTTGTTGTTGCTGTTGTCGATCTAGTTGTTGTTGTTATTTATTTATTTAGAAATAGATTTGTTTTAAAGATATACACAATGGATGTTGTTCTTGGTATTTGCTTAGGTTTTCTTTGATTTGCAAAATCTTGATCTTGATCTTGAGATGATATTCGTTTACATTTAAATGAGTTCCTCTTCTTCCATCGTCCATAATTCCAGAGGCTCCGCTCACTGCCCCGCTTAATAGCCAGCCAATTCGGCGAATGTGGAGTCCATCTCGTCGGCCAGAGACTTGTATCTGTCCTTGTTGATGCCCAGCTCGTCTAAGAAATTAATGGGAATCAAGCATTAATATGGTTTTGCAATAGGAATACAATTGAGAAGACAACACGAAACGCAACACGAAACAAATAAATTTTGTGCCACTGTACCACATGTGACAATACACTGTAAAAAATTATAAAGCTCTATCCGTTAATATAACGATTAGTTGAGCGCTGTTTTAGCAAGCGTTTGACTTTATTTACAGTTAGTCAAGTAATTGCTTTGACAAAGAAAAAAATTCGTATGCTTATTTTTATATTTTCAAGGGATTAAAACCGAAACGAATATCGGTTTCAGGTTATCGGTTCACAAAAAAAAGAAAAATTGAAGTTTTCGGTTGACCAAAATAAGAAACGTTATTCATTGTATTAGATGAAAAATGGCTTATTGCTCTTATTAGCCTGGAAAATAATGTTGGTTACTGGAATGCTCCAGTGTAATGTCGATTTTATTAAAATTTGATTTCATATAAATTTCGTTTGAAAATTTCGATTATTTTGATTTTACTGATTTTTAATAACTTCGAACTGTCATAACTTTGACAAAACTCAATTAATTTTCATGCGCAATGTAAATTTGAGCACGATTTTCCCTCTAAATTCGTTCTGCATTTAAATTTTGTTCGATTTAAAAATTCAAAATTTTTCGAAAAAATCAAAAAAGGCAAAGGGGTAACACTGTAAATTTTCGTAAAAATTCGATTTTCAAAAATTTTTTAAAATGAACAAAATTTAAATGCAGAACGAATTTAGAGGTGAAATCATGCACAAATTAACATCGCGTATGGAAATTGATTGAGTTTTGATAAAGTTGTGGCAGTTCAAAGATATCAAAGTGTGAGCCAGAACCGAAACTAACCCTTATAAATGAATCGGTTGCTAAACGTTTATTTCGGTTTATGGGTTTTGGAACAGCGGAAAACATGTTTTTTCTAGTACGGCTACAAATATCAATCGGTTTTATCGGTTAAAGGTTACGGTTTCGGTTAAGGTTTTAATCCCTGATATTTTCAAATAAATCTTGTGATTTTTTTTCTTTGTCAAAATAATTATTAGACATACTTTATATATATATATTTTTTTTTTTTGTTAGTATCTATTATTGATAATTAACGATTGCTTTGCGTGTTGGGGAAGGGGTCTGAGAGAACGGTTCTTTCTAAGACTGTAAAAATAAATGAAGAAATTGATGAGCGTTGGGTGACCAAAAATTGAACTACTTTGTGTATATTCAACATCTGTCAAAGAGATATTGTAGAACCGTGGCAAAAGCCAACTGAACTGCAATTTAAATACAAATATAAGAAAATAAATGATAAAAATGAGTGCAGCAAAGAAACTGCAGATAGAATCAAAAGTGGGCTTGTTTCTTGTGTCTGGGTCTGGGTAGGCGAAGACAAATTCAACATGCCACATTAAACACTAAATATTCATTCATTTCTCATATCACATATATACATATATACATATATACTACATATACTACATATAACATAATTTGAAATCACCTGGTTTATCGAAAGCATAAATAATTACAGTTGGCATTTTGTTTATCTTTTCTTTTTTGATAGTGGAACTTTTGGTCTGGACTTATTTTTACAGTGTATCGGGGGATCGTTTGGGCAGTAACCGCAGTTTAAAGCAAGACTAAACAAATTATTTACAGTGTAGATTATAGCGAATAATCTGCACAGTGTCAAGAGGAAGGGGACGGAGTTGCAAATATGAGTTCTGTTAGGGAACTGCCAGGGAATTCGTATGTATGTATGTATGTATGTATAGGGTATATGTTTGTATGTATTTTGTTTTTTTTGGGAATTGTGTTTGTTTGTTTTGTTTTGTTTTCTTTTTTTTTAATATCCAGTAAGTTCAGCAAATGTCTGGTCCAAATCGTCGCAGATTGCTTTGTACTTTTCTTTCTCATGGAAGAGACGGTCTGCAAAAAGCATTTGTTGTTTTGTTTTATAAATTTATATTACATCATTAATAAAAGCATGTGTAAGTTGAACAATCAACATATTATATGTATGTACGAGTAGATACTTTTCTCATAGACTGTACGCATTAGTTGAAGCTGCATTGAGTTTAAGAACTTGAAATCAATGCGATATATTTACATATCGTATAGACAGTTGCTCAGTCATCTCATTGGAGCACTGATTGGGTCAATTTGGATATTGGGGATTATGGTCAATTGATAGATATAAATACCTTCTAGCCTGTCGACTTCCTTCTGCAGACGCTTCACTTGCTTCTCGGCGTGCTCGGCGCGCTGTTCGGCCTCCTTCAATTTGATGGACAAGGTCTTCATCTCGCGCTTGAATTCCTCAACACGCTGGTTGGCCTTCTCCTCGGACACTTCCAGAGATTTCAGAGAGTTGCCGACAACCTAACACAATTACCAAGTGCATTTTAATGGGATCCATTCGTTTAATTTTTTTTAAATTAATTTTCTATACCTTCAATTCTTCCTCCAGCTCCATGATCTTGGATTCACCGGAGCGGACACGATCCTCAGCCACCTCGAGCTCGTCTTCAACGAAGGCCAGCTTGCGGGAGACCTCATCGGACTTGGTATCAGCATCCTCAGCCAGCATACGGGCTTCCTTCAATTGGTTGGTCAACTGATCCATACGCTCCTCATCCTGCTGGGAACGGTTCTCCAATACTTTGCACATACGGTTGTTCTCATCAGCCGATTGTGTGGCCTCCAACAACTTCTGTTGTGCGGTGGTTGAGCGCTCCTCAGACTTCTCCAAATCCTCCTCAATCTGTTGGACCTTACGGTTCAAGGTGGCTACCTCAGATTCCGTGGAGGTCAACAGTTTCTCCTTCTCTTCCAATTCGGTGTTGGCCTTCTCCAGCATCTCCTTGGCGGTGACCAAATCGACCTCAACCTGAACAAATTTCTTCTCCAAATCGCGCACCTCCTCATTGAGTTTGTCGGCGCGGGAATTGGCATCCTTGGCTTGATTCTCACAGGTATCTGCCTTGTCAATGGCATTATCCTTCTCAAGCTTCATCGCTTGCATCTTCTTCTTGATGGCGTCCATGGTGTTTGTGTTTTTGTTATTCGCTTAGGAGGGAAGAAAACTGGAAAAAGACTGGAAAATTGAAAGATAATGTCATTATTTTCATTATTAAAATCGATTAGATATTATTTGATATTATAAGTATAAAAGATATCCTTTATTTTTGTAGTTTCAGAACTATCTTTAATTGATTTTTCTATCTTTTCAAGCGTCTCTGCACTTTTTCACTCGACAGCCTTCAATTCCCATTCAAATATTTCTCGCAGCTCATAAAAATGCACTTTATACAAAATCTGTTTACACAATCAAATATATATATACATATGTATATATCTCTATGTCTCTATATATCTATGTATATAGATAAATTCAAATCTAATTGTAAACATATTTTTCTTTGCCGAAAAATTTATAAAATCTAACGTAATTTTCTGTTTTAAATACGCCCACATTATTCTTTCCCTCTCCCTCTCCCTCTCACTCTCACACTTTGTCTCTCCCCATCTCTTTCCATTCTTCATGAGGTATTTATTTGTTGTATTTAAAAATAAACTTGATATGCTTTTGGCCGACTCTGAGCATATCCAGTCCACATACATATACTGCCACATCGTTGGCGCTGGCGTTTTTGGACATTTTTTGCCTGATCTGTAATTCTAGAGTTTCCATTATTAACACACACACACACTCTCACACATAGATACGCACAAGCTGATTGCAATTTGTAGAAATGTTCAGTTCATTCTATAGATATTTCTTTTTTGGGGTCAGATCATGTGTGGGTGGTTTTCTTTTTGTTGGTGTGTGTATCTTCTAAACTGGGGCAAAGTCATTTATGTTGTATCTTGGGGGTCTCATAGTTAAGTAGTCAGATATATTTGTCTTAAGAGTTGCCATATCTTATGGAGGCAACAAGGAAAAAGATACTGTATCTTATGAAGTATATGAAAGCTTAGAAATAATAGACCAAGGTATACGTATATTAAGGCCGTATACTATATAGATACATAAAAGAAAATGACAAACTAATTTCTGAAATACAATTAAACTCATATAGAAGGAGTTTATTCTAATACATTTTTTAATGTAAAAGATTTTAACTACTTATTTGCCTAAATAAAACGACTTAATTAAAATTTGAAAATATTTTCAAAAGTATCTTTAACTACATTTTCAATGTATCTGCAACAATGGCCTTCATAGGCTTTCATAAAAGTTGTGTGGGTGGATATAGTCAGATATCTATATCTATATAGTATACACATTTATATACGTTATATATATATATATTTGAATAGGTATATGTATGTGGATATTTCTCTACATCGGCACTCTAATAATTTCAGAGCATTTCTGACAAATGGCCAAAAACAAACTCAAGGATAAATTACCAATAGCAAGACAGCAAAATGTTCGCTGAGATCATGAAAGCTCAGCGAGAAGAAAAGCTTTTTAGTCTACGTTTCAAGTAGAGTTAAAAATAAAATCTTTAAAGTTGATTTTGAGTATCTGTGTGTGTATGTTTCTGTATCTGTATCTGTATCTGTGACGGGCAGGTGTCTGTCTGCAGTTAATTTTATAGAAATGTAGAAAAATGCTCAGCAATAGATTTTCTCGTGAAAATTGTGCGTAGCTTCAATCATGTGCATATGTATATGTATATATGTATATGTGTGTGTGTTTGTATCTGTGTCTATTGGTGTGTAGCTTTTCGTATATATGTATGTGTGCAAATTTCCACTTATACACATATATATTTCTGTGAGATTTAGTTACAAAATTCCTTATAAGCGAATTTCTCACAACGTCCAAAAGTCATCATAAATTTTATGTTTTATTTCGCTGATGGAATTCATTTTCAGGAAACTATATAATCAATTCACTCTTAAGATCCTTTCTGCAGATTTTCATTAAGTTGCAAAACTTTTCGATGACACTTTTTTTATGATTTTATCTGCAATTATTTTTAGTCGTTTGTCGTTACGTTGATATTTTTAATATTTTTGAAAATTTCTCTTTAGATTTATTTATAGACACATACATATGCACATTTTATAATTTTTAAACTGATTTCTTGATATATATTTTAGATATATATACATATATTTTTTAATATTCAGAATGCAATTAGCATGCACTTTTGTCACTTAGCTTATTTTTTACCAAACAGTTTTTCATATTTTGAAAAATGAGCTTTGGTTAATAATTGATTCAAATTTGCTAATAATCAATTAATAAATTTGTGATATTTTTTTATTGTTTCTAAAACTTTTTTTTGTGTAATATTCCCAATGCAAAAATCCTGGCAGCAGCAGCCGTAACTAACCTTAGCGTTTCAAACACACTATACGCTGTCGAAACCCCGAGAACACTGATGCTGACCAAGTCGCCGTCCCGAGAAAGCGACCCCAAGAAATAACACAAGGCGCACACAGCACACATCATACACACAGATACACAGATACATACGCACACACATACATGCATATGGTCACACCATCGCAGTATTGAATAATTTTTCATTTTGTAAAATTTCCCATTAAAAAATAAAAATATAATCGGAAAAGCGCTTTCGCAACTTTTTCATGGCTCGATCAAAAATTTCCCTCGAAATTTCCCCAATACATTGACATATATATATATATATATTTGGATACATGTATCTGTGTTTCCGTGCACACACACACACACACACACACATACACATACACGTATATCTCTAGAAATGCTCTCACCAAATCGTATATCTATTGGTATCGCTCCCGTTTTTCTTTCATTGCATTCTCATCATATGCCTCACAGACAGGCGTGAAAATTATGCGTTTTCTGCTTGTTTTTTTTTCAATTTGTATTTCATTTAATTTTTTCTTTTTTTTTAATTTTCATTGTATACTCTGTATCTGTATCCATCAGAAGTGCGTCTAAAAATAGCACATAAATATGCAATAGAAGCCAGAGACACGAACATGGCTAACAAGATGAGAATCTATTTTGATTAAATAAATATTGAGAAATATTTCATTCTGTTTCGCACGGTGCCAGTGTGACGTGACAATTTAACTTAAATACGTATATAAATAATTTGCAAAGCTTTTAAATAATTTTAATCAGTTCAAAATATGATTATCCCAGCACGGACGCCTTTAGATCATTTAACTGCCTACATTTTTTAAAATATTGAAAAGAGCATTTAAAAATTTAAATTCTTAATTTCATGAAATTATTCATTTCATGAAGTATTCCTTTTAGATTCATTCTTATTTTATTTTGTGTAAGATATTTTTCTCATTAATTGCCATATTTTCTACTTAAATTAAGTGATGCGAACGAAATCGTATAAAAATTAAAATAATACAAAAATGTATTTAATTCGGTCAAATTAAAAGAACTCATATGCATAAATCTTCTCTTTATATTTAAAAGGAAAAAGCTTAACGACCTTTGCTGAGTTTTACCAGCAGTTATAAATATGCCATTAGGAATTCTGGAAATCAATTGTATACAATTAAATAATTTTTCGCACAATTTTGAAGAAACTTAACAGAAATAAACAGAAAACCATTTTGGCAAATGTACTTCCCTAATTATGGGTCCGGTTTGAAATTATTTGAGTGGAAAATTCATTTGCTTTCGATAAACCTAACAAAAATTAAGCGATATTTTTTTGGAAAAATTTATACGGTTGGAAAACTCCATTTTGTTTTTCCCTCAATAAAAAGTATTTTCTCCGAATGAGTATTAAGATTTTTGGGAAGTGTAATTTAAAACACATTTAAAACTCATCGCCTGTTGTATAAGCTATATTCTCAAGTTTTTTAATTTTCTACATATACTCGATTTACAACACTAAATTTTCAATTTTCTTAAAGTACTGTTCCTTAAAAAGCATGTTGCCATGTTAATACTCACCAACTATTTTCCAAATACAGTAAAATACAACATTTGCTTATCATTTTTTTTTATTATTTGCAAAAGAATTTTTTCCCATTTATTTGTCATAAAAATATAAACGATTTATAACTGAGACATAAATGTTGTTATTTTATATTATATAATTAATTTGTTTGTTTCAGAAATTACAAAAGCTATAAACGTGTACATTTTAATAATTTTCATTTGTTTTTTTTTTGTTTTGTTTTCATTTCATACAAAGGCCATAGAAATCTTCGTCATTTAAGAAATACATTTTCCAACTAAATTGAAAGCATTAATAAATAATAGAGATAATCCATAAAATTGACTGTTTTAATGGGCTATAAACTGTGTGGATTGCTATAAATAAGTATGGTAAAAATATTATTATATTTTCGTAAGATATTGACTGGTGGGATTTATAGATATTATGAGGAATGGAAATTAAATCTGGCAAATGCCCAACTGGGTTCTATGTGATTCAAGCTGGAAAGGCAGTATTTTCTCTTCACTCGAATTGTTTTAAAGTACATATGTATTTTAAATATATAATTGCTAAAAATTTACTTAATTATTGTGGAATGCTTATGTAAAATGTCTTGTAGCGGAATATCGAGAGGCAATCGATATCATTTTGTAAATCTCAGGCTGCATTTGCTGTTGTTGTTGCTGGTGTTGTTGCTGTTGTTGTTCGTGTTAGTTTAATAGCTGTTGAGATCAGCATATTCCAATTCCTGGGCAATTGATTTGTACTTCTCTTTACCTTTGCTCACCTCATCTATGAACGCAGCATGGAGGAATAAAATACACATAAAGTTTATATATTTTTTCAGTTTATTGCATAGTAGTTTGAATACAAATAATAAATAAAGTTGTTGAGTTAAACGAATACACAATGCGATTGTCACATATTTCAATAAAAATAAAAGCTTTACACAAAATCTACAAATAAATCTACACAGAAATCAAGAGTGCAAGCAAAAATACGTTTACAGGGCGCCTACAAGTATGCTACGAAAAACATATTGATAAATGTGCGATAAAAGTGTTGATAGATTTTGTTGCTGGCTCTTTGGGGCGGGCAATGATTGGTGCGCTTATTCCTTGAGGATGAGCTCGACAAAGGCGGTATCGAGATCGTCGCCAATATCCTTGTAACGCTCCTTCTCCAAAACAAGGTCGTCTGTTTAAGGTGAATGTCAAATCATAAACGAAGAAAATAAATTCAAATTAATAAAAAATTAAAATATATTTAAATACAATTAACATAAACCCTTCACCAAAAATACATATAAAATCCTAAACACAAGAACTGACACTTGGATAAAAACATACATATATAAATAAATAATTACCTCCTCAAATAAAATTAAACAAAAATTGCAGGCAGTTGAACTGCTTGTCGTTGACAGCAGCAGCAGGAGCAGCGTTTTGGTCGGTAAAGCAGTGCGCCGCTAGCTGTTAAATTTAAAATCAAAATTAAAATGCAACAGGCAGACAAATAAAAAATAAGCAACCAGTTATCTGTTTTTTTTGTTTGCTTTTGCAATGCTTCGGTTAAGTTTTAATAAATGTCATTAATCAATAATTTTCTGTTTTCAAAACGTGCTTCAAATTATAAATAAAAGCGGGGCAGCATTTTGTAGCAGTTGTTTTGTGTCACGATCGAGTTGTGCGGTAAGCTTTGGGCGTATATCGTTGTGGCTATCGTTATCGTTATGGTTATGGTTATCGTTGATCGAATTAGGCTGGTGGCGCCTCGCCCTCAGCTGGTGCGGCAGCTGCTTCGGCGGCAGGTGCAGGTGCAGCGGCTTCAGCTGCTGGCGCAGCAGCCTCGGCAGCTGGAGCTGCTGCTTCCGCGGGTGGTGCGGCACCTTCAGCCGCGGGTGCAGCTCCTTCAGCTGCGGGTGCAGCACCTTCAACAGCGGGTGCAGCACCATCAGCTGGTGGAGCAGCTCCCTCAGCAGGCGGAGCAGCACCATCAGCAGCAGGAGCAGCTCCATCAGCAGCAGGAGCAGCTCCATCAGCCGCTGGTGCAGCGGCTTCGCCTTCTGCAGCTGGCTCGGGCTCAGAGCCGGGTGGTGGGGGCTCGTAGTTCTTGACAAATGGCACCTCAGCGCCCTCTGGCGGCAAATCGATCGAGTACTCGAATGGCGGTGGTGGTGGCGGTGGTGGAGTTGGCTCCTTTGGTGGTGGCGTCGGTTCCTTTGGCACTGGCACACCATCCTCCGAGATAACAACAGCCCCTTCAGCGCCCTCAACAGCACCCTCTGCAGCAGCAGCAGCAGCGGCGGCCGCTTCGGCAGCGGCTCTCGCCTCCTCCATGGCTGCCAATTCCTCGGGCGTGGGCGTAGGCAGCTTGGGTGTCGGTGGTTTTGGATTGCGTACCGTCCAGAACGGTTCCAGGCCCTTGATCAAGTCGATGAATGCCTCGTCGAGACTGTCGCCGATGAGGCAGAAGCGTTCTTTTTCAACGATTAGATCGTCTGGGATGGTTCAATGGCAGTGAGAAAGCAAGCAGTCGAAAGATACGAGAGAGAGAGAGAGAAAGAGGCGTGCAGATAGAAAGCGTGAAAAGGATGCAAAGCGCAACTAAAAAAAAACTAAAAATTAATGCTTTTTTTATACCCTTGCAGAGGTGTTTTACAATTTACTACAAGAAGTTAATTTGTCGGTACACTATATCATATAGCTACCATTGGAACGATCGGTCGTTAATTTTAATCTTTAGGATGATCTTTGTTGTTATTTTTAAATATTTCAACCAATACAGATTATGTATTTGGTATTATCTGATTCACCCTGATCAAATTTTGATAAAATCGGACTACTATTTCATATAACTACCATACGATCGGTTGAAAATTAATCTTAAGTATGAGAAACTTGAAGTATTTCAACCAATCTTACAGATTATGTATTTGCTAATGTTTTGTGTATCCTAAACAAATCTTAAAGCTTTATCATATAATTAACATAGGAACGATCTGCAAGGATATAAAGTCTTCGATGTGCCGAAGAAAAACTTTCTTTCTTAATTTTTTTTTTTGGAAAATTGGTTTAGGGCTGGTGCGGGTGGGGCGGGTCAATGTTAGTGAATGCGACGAGGAAAACACATTGATCATTGGTATTAACAGCAACGAGATCCTTGTGAGAGATCCTTTTGGTGATCTATTTAATCTAATGAAACAATTCTCGATTTTTCTTTAACATCAATGATTAGGCAGGCGGCGCTTCAACGGCAGGAGCTTCAGCCACAGCAGCATCGGGAGCGGGAGCAGGAGCAGGAGCAGGTGCATCAGCGGGAGCTGCTGCCTCAACGGCGGCAACTTCGGGAGCCGCTGTCTCCGGAGCAGGTGCAACTGCATCTGGAGCAGGAGCAACTGCATCTGGAGCAGCTGCATCAGAAGTAACGCCATCAACTGCAGCAGCCACAGCTGTTTCACCCTCCGTTGGTGCTGTTATCAATACATCCCCCGCTTCGAAATTCTTCACATATGGCACTTCAGCGCCCTCTGGCGGCAGATCGATATTATAGTCAAATGGTGGCGGTGGTGGTGGCGTCGGTTCCTTGACGGGCTCCGCAACAACAGCGGCAACAGCTTCAACGGTAGTGCCATCGATTCCAACGATTTCACCCTCAACCGTCTGACCCTCTTCCCCTTCAACAGCAACAGCATCTCCTTGGGCGGCCAATTTGGCAGCTGCAGCATCGGCAGCTGCCTGCAATGCTGCTGCCTTGGCGGCAATCTCCTCTTCGGTCAATTCTGGTGTGGGCGGCTTGGGATAACGATCGTTATAGAATGGCGGCATGTCCATGAGCTCGACAAAGGTAAAGTCCAAGCTATCGTTAATTATTGCATAATGCTCTTTCTCGTTGATCATATCGTCTGATGTGTTGGTAATTCGGGGATTCGTCGGTTGGTTAAGTGATCATTGAAGCGATCGTTTCAATTGGTTAGTGGTCAGTGTTGTTAAGAGTAAAAAAGTCAGATTAGTGCAAATATTGACTGACTCTTGTTATGGCTAGTTAACTGACGAGCATATGCAGCTCCAAGGTAGCCAATTGTGGGTTGGATTCGGCGTGGTCAATATCACAATAACAACGACAACAAATTGGCTGAAACAGACACTCAATCTCTGGGTTAGCACGACGACATGTGACAGATGTTCCATTTGTTATTATTATTGTTTGAAAAATACTTTATTTGTGCAATTGCAGCAGCATGGTATTGTATTTGTATAGTATGTAATATATATTGTATGTATATATTAAAAATATAAATAATTAATTTATGTAAATCGTAAATAAATCAATTTCTTTTTTCATCATTTCCATTATTTTTTATAATTTTAATTTAATGTCATTTAATATTATGTTCATCATCTTTTTCCTCCTAATTAAGCTTGCACTCTTTTGGGGGCAAGAACACATTTAGATTTCAGCCAGATTAGCGAAGAAAGTAATTAGCATTGTTTGTTTATGTTTTTCTTTTATCGTTTTTTCGTTTAATTTAAAATACATTTATAGAAAGAGATGTTAATCATGAAATGCTTGAAATTGGAATGATGTGCGCTATGTGCGTGTCATTTTTGGGGTGGTTTTTTTTTTCATTGTTTTATTTTATTTTAATTTAGTTTAGTTTTGTTTTTCATTTGTATTTGCTTTGAATTTGTGTCTAAATAATAGGCGTGGCAACTTATAAGTAGGCAAATATTACACAACGTTTTGCAAACACTATTTGTTTGAATTGTATAAACAATGTAAATATTAGCATAATTAATACAGTAGTTAGGCTGGCGACAAAAATACAAAATAGAATCTTTCCATTTACTTTACATAAAATACATGTATGTATAAATAATTACACATCAACTAATTTGCAATTTGTGTCTTTTTGCCATCTATAATCATATTATAATTCAATCAATATCAAAACAAAAATGTAGCAAAAGCAAATTAAGAAAGAAAATTAAGTAAAAAACAAAAATATTGCAACAGTGTTGTAAAGCATCGAGTGTTAAAGTGCCGCCATTTTGCCAAATGACATGACAGCGATCAAGCAGTGTAACTTGCAATTTCAACTGCTTGACTGCACTGCAGTGAACTGCTTGAAAATTAGAATGTTTGTGAAATTGTCTTTTTTTTTTTTTTGATTTTTTGTTTTTTTTTTTTGGAATGCACTTTTGCTGCAAGAGAACATTTTTGTATTTGTTTTTGCTTTATCTTTTGATTTTATCGTAATTTGTTTGTTTGTTTTCTTTCTTTCTTTTCTGCTTTTCTTTGAGTTAAACGCTTAATAATTACGTGTTTAGAGTTTTGTCAAAATTGGCGTTACACTCGCTTTTCTATCTGCATGGAAGACACTTGGTGTTGTCCTGTGTGCCTCTATGTGTGTGTGTAGTGGTGTGTTTATGTGTTGTTTGTATATGTATGTGTGTGTGTGTGTGTATGTGTGTGTGTTTCTATTATTATAATATGGAAAGCGCCAGTTTTCTGTATTTGACGTCAAAGCAGGCAGTTTAGTTCATTTACATAAGCGCAAATAAGAATTTTACATGTTTTGTATGTCATGTAAAGTGGCTTCCATTTCCTCCTGCAGCAGTTTGTTCTTAGCGCGTTCATTCAACAAGTCGTCTGTGTTTTTTTTGGCATGCAGCGTTTTAAATTATAATTATTATTTATATAAAAACAATAAACATTAGGGCGTTGGCGGGCGCAGGCGGTGAGGCGGGCGGGGAGTGTACAAGCGGCACACAAGTTGTAATTTGATTTTTTGGTTAAGCACAACGAACAAAATCATATGAAAAATAAACATAAAAAAATATACATTTAAATATATTAATAAGGGTAAAAATTAAAAATCATAATTTAACACTTGACTAACATATGGAATTTTGGTTTGGGAATAAGAATAAGGAACTTAATTTTGCACCTACTTAAACTTACGCAAATATATAATTAAATAAAAAGTGAAAAATTCTCAAAATAACTACAGCTTTTATATTTTTGTACTTCATTGAAATAATACCGCTACATTATATAAAAAATTATAAATTTGTACTATCGCTTGCTAATCAATTGATTTAAAGTCTTAATCTTATGCTCAAATATTCTTTAACGGACATACCTTCGAGCCTGTCGACTTCCTTCTGCAATTTCTGAACGGAACGTTCAGCGAATTCAGCGCGTGCCTCAGCCTTTAAGTGTTGGTAAATGGAAAGTTGAAAGAATCATATATTAGTAAGTTAAATATTTTAAAAACAAAAATATAGCTACATGGACATACGAAATCTTTAACAATTTGTTAAAGTACGTATTGACCATGTTGGCTTTGAATTGAAAATCTGTTGAAACACCAGTGTTGTAAAACGCACAAACAAGCAGTGCTAATATTCTTGCGCGTCAACAGAAATTCAAATAATTATCATAATTAAAAAGGAAGCTTCCCAAATTTGCTACCAAAACCAGCAGTAAGTATTTAGTTTACAGTATGACTTATTGAATGGATTAGTGAATGGTGATTAACATAATGTTTAAGATAATGAATGGGTTATAATTAACAAATGTATATAAAAGAACATTCAATAAAACGGCATACATTAATAAGATAACTCAATTTTGACCATTTGCTCAAAACACTTACAAAGTTGTTGATTCTTTATAGTTTATAATATGTATTTGGGGTACTATTTAGACTATTTAATAATATTACGGGAATATAGATAATAACTACATAAATTGCTGTACGACGCTACGCAGTCACTGCATAAAAGACAATAAATACTTAAATCAAATTGAAAATTGAACCAATTCGAAATGCTGTTAAAATTGTTTGATTGTTTTTGAAAACATCAGCAGTATTTTAATCTAATATGAAAATACTCTAGGCTCTTTCAGTTGTGCGGTGACTTACAGTTTCTACATTTAATTTGAACTGTATGAGTTCCTGTTCAAAATATTTCTGATTTTCGCGGGCCTAGACGTCGAGAAAAATACAACAAATTTTATGTATATCAATAACATATACAATATGTACGTCATCATCATTATAAAGATGTGCATGTGCATGTGCATGTGCGTGTGTGTGTTTTGTTGTGTGTAACGTAGTTTGTGTGTTATAAAATATCTACCGAATATCAATAAATATCGTTATTAATTTCTAAGTCGCAATCACAATTAATATTGTTTTTTTTTGTTTGTTTGGTTTCTTGGGTACAGTTGCTACTACCAAGCACAAGTAGTGTTGCAAAAGGACAGAATTTATTTTTACTTTAGTTGATTTGCAATCAATGCACAAATAGTTGTTTTCAATTTTTAAAAAATGTACACACACACGTCCTAGGATAAATACTTGCCATGATGCACGCACTATTGATATACATTATGTTACATGAGGTTATGTTCATTTGTTGTATTTTTCCCAATACGTTTTTAGACGTTTAGGGTATTTTTTTTTTAGTTTCAGTTTTAGTTTGGTATTTTTGTAAAAAAAGAAAATATCAAATATTGAAATTACGATTTATAAATAACAAATTTGTCTTGACGACTTATGTACAATTAATTTAAAATTGAGAATAACGATTTGTGCAATTTCATATTTTCTTTTTTTTTTTGTTTTTCTTTTTGAGATCGATTAAAAGTATTCGCATAATGCATTTACCAACACCAGAGACCACAAATAGTATCGATTAAACGCTTACAAATACTTAAGTAGTATACATATGTACATATATAGTATTTATGTAGTTGTAGTGTGTACAACTTGTCGTATACCTCTTTCAAGGAATGATCCAAAACCTTGATTTGCGTTTCAAAGGTTTCCTCTTTTTGTGTGGCCTATTTTTATGTTTAGTTATGGTTTATATTTGATTTTTGTTTTTGTGGTCGTTGGTGGGAAATATTTATGTGTTAGCAAAACATAGATTGCAAATTGTTTAGACAAATTGTTGAAGCATGCAGAGTTTCAGGCGTGGCAGGTCAGGGCAGGGTAGTTGGCAGTTGGCAAGGATTATGCCGTTTTGTGTCCAGTGCGTTAATTAATTTAATTATATTCAATATATTATATTAAAATATAATAAATATAATTAATATTTGCGGCAACATTAAAGCGGAGCGTGTTAACAATATATGAAAATAAAATAGAAAATATAACAATAATTAGTAAAACAAATAATAATCAAAATTAAGGACATTGTACAAGTTGCTCTCTCGGTAGACATTTTATAAAAATTTGAGTTTCGAGTTCGCCTTTGAGCGGTCCTGTGCGCTCAATTAATAAAAAAAAAAGAAAAACATTTATATAAACAACAACAATATGAAGAACAAGAAAATAAAACAGATATATCGCTGGTTGGTTTTGATTGCTTTTCCACAGATCTGGGAAACTCCTTTCGCAAATCGCTGTAGTAATTTTTGTATCTACCTCCTTTAGACGAGTGTTCAGGGTCTTGATTTGGTTCTTGTACTCTTCCTCACGTTGGTTGGCCTATTTATTGTTGTTTTTGTTGTTGTTGTTGTTTATGGGAGTTACGGGAATGGGGAATACATATATATTTATAATGTAGAGTAAATACAAAACATATTTTAATGTTGAGATATATTTGAATCATATGATGATAAATAGAAACCAATTTGCATGTTGATTGCAACATTTCATACTGACCTTCTCCTCAGACACTTCCAGGGACTTCAAGTTGTTGCCAACAACGCGCAGCTCTTCCTCAAGCTCCACAATTTTGCTGTAGTACACAAAAATATGAGGCATTAGTTAAGTAATTTACACAATTTCTTGTTGTATTGCTTGTGTTTGGTGGGAAAAACAAAAAGCGCGTCTCATGCAGAAAATAAATTAAATATTGTACGCAATGTTTTCGCCAACGCCAAAAAACAATGAAGAGATCAAAGTCAAAAAATAAACAGAAAACTGGAATCGCGAATGATCGAGTGGTAGATACCCTGCAGTCCTAACTCACATATGTACTGCTTTCAGATTAAATTCGCACGGCAAGCAGTTGATACTCAAGCTCAGCAAGCAGTGCATTTCTGCAGTGGTATTCTTAACAGACAAAGTGTTTGGTCTATTACACAAACTTAGACTGTATATATACCCTTATTTTAATGTCTACAGGGTATACAAATATTTAGTTGACACTATACTTTCAAATCTTTCGAGTCTGGAGGCGACAGTAGAGTAAAAAAGACTACAAAAAAATAAATCATGACTCGTCAAACCTGGCGAAGGTCTGCACAGAAACGTTTGGCAAATATTTTAAATAAAATAGAGAAAAAATAATAATAATAATTGTTGAACCGACATTTCACTAATATCACATCAAACGATTTCACTTTTTTTTTTGTCAGTGAGTTTTGTATTATTTAATAAACCGTTGAAAACTGTCAATTGCCTCGGGATAATTTAAAACTATGCAAATTATAAATAAACATGTTGTCTTTTTGATTCGGCTTCAACAATTATTGCGTAAAATATTTAAATTCAACAAAATGCAGTTAGTAATTGAACGTGAAAGCAAACAAACCTTTCGCTGAGCTCAACTTTTTCCTCGGAACGCTCCAGATCCTGTTCCATGAGCACTAACTTTCTGGCCACCTTTAGGGTCGAGGCGACACCAGAAGTTAACAGCAGTCGAACAGGGTATTAACGAGCGGGCAGGCGAGCAGGCAGGCAGGATATTAATGAGCACACACACATTGAATACACACAGGATTCGCATTTTTTGATTGTTTGTGGGTTAAGCGTTTTGAGCACATAGAAAAGGTATTTCGATTAGTTAAAGTAATGATTATATTGTTTGGCTAAAAATGTGAATATGTTGTGCATATGAAAGGAGCATGATGTGAAATTTCTTTCTAAACTAGAAGACATGCTCGTTAAACACACACACACACACAGAAAAGAGGGTATTATAAAACAAATTTATTTTTTTGTGGGAATATTCACATTTTTGACCAATTTATGAAAAATTATGCAAAAAGCTAGCTAGCTAAATAAAACAATAAATAATAAACGTAAAAAAACATTTGTATGCATAAATGCACTTTGAATAAAAGTGAGGTTAGGTTTGCTGGGTTTTAACATAGGAGCAACCTGTTAGTTAACAGCGCTGCAAAAATAACATAACTTATAAACTATGGGCACATTGTTTTGTTTATTTTGGCACACAAAAATAACGTTCTTAAGCTTTTAGGCGCAACATTTAACTAAACTGTAATTGTATTTGAAAACGTACTTTTCACCCTGCTCGGCACGTTCTTCGGCACGCTCCAAATCAGCTTCAACCATGGCCAATTTACGGGCAACCTTTTATATTTTTATATATGTGTATATATATATATATTCGATTTGTGTTGTTGATTTGGTTTTTACATAATTTACATTCGTCATCGTTTTGAATATACACAGAGAACATAGAAAATGCGTTAAATTATATGTCAAATTTGTTTTGTTTTTACAAAAGAATATGTATTAACATTTGGTATGATGAAAGTTACAGGTTAATTATTTAAGAACGAATGTTTTTTTTTAGTAGTAAACAATATGATTTATTGTTGTTAGTTTTTATGTGTTTTGTGATGTTTATTTTGTTTTTTTTTTTGGTTTTTTTGATATTTGATAACTTGTGCTTATTTCGAGTGAGTTTCATATTGTTAAACCACCATTCTCTTGTTGTTGTACTCATTTTACTAGGGAGCTTATTTATATCTACTAGCGTCAGTTGATATTCCAATTTCTTGTAGTTGTACATTAAAGAGCGGATTTCCCCTAGTAGTATATTCATAATTCTGACTTTCTTTTAACGGAAATTAAATGAACCTATTGTTTCTCATATTCTAGGTACATTTAAGGCATTCCTCTTCTAAAACTTTGTAAATTTGTCAAACTCAAGTAAATTTAAGCGGTTTTGCCGGAAATTGTTCCTACTTAGATATGATATGGATATACGTACAGATATTCTGTAATAGTTTTGGGCAAACTATATAGAACTGGCGTAAATAGACCAACGGATTGAAAGGAAATTATGTTTGCCAAATTAGTAGCTTGAACTCAGTGAATTTTGATATGCGAGAACCGCCTACATCTATGGATTTTAATTACAGGCCATCCAAAATTGAATTTCCTGTTGTCCAGAAACGCGTCAACGCGTTGTCGTATGCAAATCTTGTTGAAACGCCTCAAAATGAATCATATGAAAGTGAGGAATGCATTGCCAGCCAGCTGCTTCATCGGATGGTTTCATAAATAATACCATCATACAGGTTTCTGGCTAAAATTGCAATACGCATCCAAAAAGAAAAAGAAAGAGAGACAAGCTCCGATGTACGATACGTGGGGAAAAGAGTGAGCGAGTGTGAGTCATAACCATGAAGACGGGGGGTAAAAGAAAGGCCTTGAATCTTACATTCATATACTCATAGTATTCACAACGTGAGTGTCGTTTGCGTTGGGTCAAATAATCGTAATAATTATTATGATTAATCATCAAAGAGTTTTGTAACATTTTCAGTTATTTAGCTGCTTATGTCATTGGCTCGACTCGGAGCGCTAAATATAATATATGTACAAATTAACAGGCCATGGCTATCTATGCTCAACTCAACTCAACTCAACTCAACTCCACAACACACACACACTCTCTCCGCTCTTGGGCTTATCAGTCAACTCTTTGCATTTTGTGTGTTTCTCAGTTCTTCTTCGCTTTCCGTTTACAGTTTCTGCGAACAAAGATAGGAGGCAACAGGCAGTCGGGCCAACGGCATTGCTGCTTATCGCCAATCGCAGTTTATCAATAGCTTTATTTAGCCGATTTGATTGACGTATGAAAATATAAAAAAAGCACGTAAGCATCGAGTTAAAAAACTGCTAAACAAAAGTGTTGAACTCAGTTTGATAAAAATTGAATAAATGAAATCCTAAAACCATCTCAGTCTACATACATATATCTAATGTCTTTGTCTACTCGCTCTTTATTGTACAACTCTTCATTTAGAAATATAGATAGATTTTGTTATTATCAACTTTATTGCAAAAATGTTATAATTCAATTTAATTATTTAATTAATAAGTGTTACATATTTGTATCTTTTATTTATATATATGCAATATCTATACATTTAGTTTAGTATCGCAATTGCATTCGCAATTATTTGATTTAAAAAATGTATACAAAAATATTTGATAAACCCAACCAATTTTACAATAGAATAGAAAAAATAAAGTTTTAATTTTACAATTACAAATATTTCCAATTCGCTTTCCTTTTTTGTTTTTTTATGTTGGGATATGTTTAAGGTCAATATTGTGTACATTTTCATATATAATATATCAATAAAAATTTGTTTTCATAATTTTTTGTTAATAGAATTTTGTTTAGCTCCACAGTACTTTGAGTACATTAACAGTTTGTATGGGATCGCTTAACATTTACTTTACATTTCATTATACATACGTAACACACACATATTTATTTATATAATATATGTATGTTCTCGCTAGACTTTGTTCAGACAGTTACAATCAAAAATTTCACATATCATATATTGAATTTACTTGGTCTACATACATATAGCGACATATATACATAATTATAATTGATCTTGACTAATACAGTGGTTAATTTTGCATATTCAAATATGTATATAGATTTATATATCGTATATCGGGCGGCATGCTAGCATAATCTAAAGCTATAGCTGCACATTTATCATCATCATCATCATCTACATGTCAATCATAATCATCATCATCATCATCATCATCATCGATTTAAGCACAAGTTTTACAATATCAGCACCTGTTGCCTGTTGCTGATTCCTGTGCCAAAATTGTTTTAATCAAGGCTTGGATTATCCAAAGTATTTAAGAAAATTCTTTCACTCTTATTGTTTGGCATAGAAATCAGTTACAGATCAAGTATTATTATTATTATTATTGTTGTTGTTGTTGTGTTCGCTGTGTGTCAATGAAGTGGAGGATAAAGTTGAAGTTTCACCAACAGCAGCAGCAGTACTAATTGCATTGTTATTGTTGTTGTTGGTAGTGGTTGTAGTTGTAGTTGTTGTTGTTATTGGGTGACTTTGTTTACTATTACTGTTACTGTTGTTGTTATATTTGCTTAAAGTAATTAAATTGGTATTTAGCTGCACCTCATCGTATTTCTTGTCAGCCTCCTCAGCAAGGAAACGCGCTTCCTTCAGCTGATTCTCAAGAGCGTCCATGCGTTCTTCATCGGCAAGGGCGCGATTCTCAAGAATCTTGCGAGCACTATATATATTTATACATATATATATAGATATACATATATATATATTGATTGATTGATTAATCATAGGATGACGACGTTGCGACCATGCCCATAGAAGACAGTGACCAAGTTGTATATATCGATGATTTGTCATTTAGATTTCATTGGTACAGCCCCAAAATGTTATTCGAATTTTAGTCGTGAATCATTCGACGTCATCGCATCCACATCGGTGTAAAAAGTGTTGAGTTGTTGGTTGGTTGTTTGGTTGTTTGGTTGTTGTTGTTGACATTATGACAAACACATAATGGAATCGCAGTGATACACACAGAGATATTTGACAGTTTTTGGAGAGGAGAATTAGGTTTTTGTTTGATTTTTAGTTCGTTCCATAGTAGTACAGATTTTGAGAATTTTGCAAAAGAAACAAGAATTTGTTGTTGCTTGTTGAGTTTTACAGTTCAGACAATATTTAGAAAAAAATTACAATACAAATATTACGAGTAGCTGAAACAGTGCTTTGTGTAGAGTTTTCCATTTTTTTTTCGAAACTATCAATATTATTATATTGATAGTTTTTAACTATTGTGTAAAGTTTACAAATGTATGTGTAAGTTTTCAGTACATCTCTACGATAGAAAGCACAAGGCAATGTTTTAGCTCT
The DNA here is from genome assembly GCA_035042165.1 of Drosophila kuntzei. Lineage (NCBI taxonomy): Eukaryota > Metazoa > Arthropoda > Insecta > Diptera > Drosophilidae > Drosophila > Drosophila kuntzei. The sequence continues at coordinate 6,168,184 of JAWNLU010001684.1, read as the reverse complement.
TGTCACATACAAAAACATGTAAATATTTGGACAGCCAGTTACTAAGATATACTACCATAAGCTAGACACATGCCATATATCATTACAATGTGTATATACATAAGTAGATGCTTATAAACTATTTATATTGGTACAATACAATCCATGGATCCGATCTTTGGACGAGTTGACTGCGGTCGACGTTGTAGAGCTTAACAACTAAATGCTGTTTACAGAAATTGGTGTTGAGAGAACTTAAAAATAGCTTATGATTATTATTTCTGTTAAGAGTTGGTAAGAGAGCGCATTATTATAGATTTAACCCACAACCTAATTAGTAACGGTAAAGTTGACGCACCTAACCTCAAATAAAAACTAAAGAAGAATTTAATAATGATAAAACCAAAGAGAATACGACGAAAAACAACCCTAGTAACCCTAATGCCCTATACTCTGAGAGTTGTTTCGAGAAATATGTATATAATTATACCTCTTCATATTTCTTATCAGCTTCTTCTGCAATTAATTTTGCTTGCGCTAATTGATTCTCCAATAGAGCTACTTTGTCATCTTCCATATTTGTGCGATTTTCAAGCGCTTTTCGTATCCTAAATTTCAAAAGCAATTATAAAAGAGCATTGTTTATATGTTTTCAAAAAAACAAATAAGTATGTAGATCTTGATACTTGATACTTAAGTTGCTTAGGTAAACCTGTAGACTTATCAATTAAGCATATACGTATTATCATTTGACATTATTTATAAAAAAGATTAATTGTAAAAGAATATAAGAAACTTGTACTAACCGTTCGCTCTCATCTGCAGCCTGAGAAGCTTCCGACAGCTTGGCTGTGGCGGAACCCAGACGCTCCTCAGAGCGTTCCAAGTCTTCTTCGAGCAATTGAATGCGACGGTTCAATGCAGCGACCTCAGATTCGGCCTATAAAACAAATATTCGATGTTCGAACGAACAAGACAATATAGCAAACCGTACAAAATGCTTAAAACTTAATTAAATGCTTATAAAAGATAACTTAATATACTTAATGGTAAAGCAAGAAATACACTCAATTTTATCTACTTAAAATATTTGCTACTTTTGGTATCCAAATTTGAACCTAATATTTGCGCTCTCTTCTACTATTTTAAATCCCACCCCTGTTCAAATATTTCTAAGTATATCTAATCTGGAGTCGACCGCAGCTTTTGTTCCATCTGAAAGTAAATTTGTTTTTTTTTTTTTTTTTTTTTTAGTTTCCACCTTTTGCGAGCGTCAGCGTTTTAGCCAGTTGAATTAGCAAGGTCAAATGCCCTAAACATTTTGGGCTTGCGTGTGTAATCGATAACCGTAAACACCAAGAAACCTGTCAATTATTGAGGGGCTGACAACTGCGGACATATCGATTTCCCTTGTTTATCTGTTAAACAAGTTGGCAGCCCCAAAAGATAGGCAACAGCTAATGACAGCAAGTACAGTAAATATTCACACAAATGACGTCAACCACTTTGAGAAACAACCTTGCCGAAAATTAAAACAATTTCAACAGCAAGTTTTTCCCAGCAAAAAAGTTTTTCCAAAAGAGAACACAAGCAACATGCCCATTAAAGAACGGAAAATATTTGACATTGACGCCGTCGCATGCGATGTTCCATTGCCTTTTAAAGATGACAACGAGAATGAGAAAGATACATACAAACGTTGAAAAGCGAAAATGAATTAAATGTGTGCAGCACACGCCCAAAAATGGCTTAAAGCGACTTTGACCAAAAGCGGCAACAAATGGACAAGGCAGTCCAGATCCACTGGACGACGACGGGATGGCAATATTGCCAATTTTGCATTGCAAACATGCATACATACATATTTACTAAGAGTATACCGAAATACATATGTACACATGTACAACATTAACATTTGTTGTGTGAGTCTGACGTTTAGAATGCGGCGACTGAGCGTCGTAAAAGTATCGTGTGATTGTGATTATGAATTGGAACCAAAAGCAACCGTGCCGCTTTGGCTTACGTCATCGTCCAAACAGTCGCGACGGGCAGCATACAAAATACACACATACACACACACTTAAGCACACACACATGCATATTGTACATGCACATGTATAGGCGTAAGTTTAACGATAAATAAAAAAGCATTTCAAATAGGGGGAGCAGCGTAGCTTTCCAAACACACACGAAAGTCAAACAACAAAACCGTTGATGAAGCAACAGCAGTAGAAACAACAAAAATGCCAAAAGAAAAAAAAACACAAAAAAAAATAATAAAGAGAGAGAAAACCAAATACATTGAGCTTGAGTTTCGTTTAAAAATAGCGGGAGTCATGAATGGGTGCGACAGAGATAGAACTAGGCGAATTTTGGTCTTTGCTTTGAACTCATTAACAAAACGTATTCAAGTTTAAACGTTTTTTAACGCAAGCCCAAAGAAATGCAAAGCCATACAGAATAAGTTTCAAGGAAAGACAGAGAGAGATGGAGACAGAGAGAAAAAACGACCGGCAAAATGCAAAAAAAAAGAAATAAAAATTAAAATGAAATAAAATAAAATGATAATAAATAATAAAAGCCATGAGTATGCAAAAGTTGCATGGCTAAGAAATGGTACAAAAAATTGTTGACGGCTTAGTCACACACACCTTGAAATTATATTTGACTCGAAATTGCCGTGGCAACCAAAAAAAAAAAAAAAAGCAACAACAGCAACAATAATATAAGAAAGACAGGCGGCTACGTTCGAGTGCGTAGGGTGTGTTTTAATGTTATATGATGCATTTTTAATTATGAACCGAAAAATAAGCCATAATAAAAACAATAAGCAGACAACTTCCAACTTGTAAACCGTATAAAACTAAGCGCTCTCAAGCATAAAATCTGCCCTTTTGTGAGGACTGAGTTTTATAGCAGCCAGCTTACAAATCTGTATGCACGTATGTATGTTCATGTGTTGTAATCTCACACTGTCTCTGCTCTGTGGAATTACGAAATACATAGCAGAGAGAGAGAGAGAGAGAGTAAAAGGCAACAAATCAAAACCAATTTGTCACAATGAGACATTGAAATTATCAGTGTTCAATTGCATGACAACAAGGAGGGGAGTCAGTGAAGAGAGTGGTGACGGGCTGGGGAAGAGAAAGAGGATGATCGCTTTTGGGGCCACAAAAATGACATTGAAAGCATTGTTTAAAAAAATCAACAATAAAGCACATTATGTTTTGTTTTAGCTTTTGTAAAACTGAAGGGGGCATAAACTAAACGTCAATCACTTGACAAAAGCGAGGAAAAATGAGAGCAAAAACTAACTAACTAACGGGGCATAGACGAAATGAGGGTACGAATGGCTGATGAAAATGAATTTGAGGAGTGCCGTTGCTTGTTTTTTTTTTTTGACAATTGTGCAACATGTGAACTATGTTATACTGTTTTCAAAAATTTGAAAGTTCTATAAAAATTAAAAAAAGAGAATTTCTTCGCTGTAAACACTTCTCGAGAAGCGCGCAAAATATGACGTCAACAATGTTGTCATTGTGGTGCAAACTGTGATTTCACACACAGATACGCACACACACATGCACGCAAGCCCTACAATTGTCTAATTAGAATCGAATTAAGCGCAAATAAAACTTTATGGAGACGGGGCTTGGACTTGTGCCAAAAATTATAAAGCACACACATACACATACACAAATACATACATACATTTATAAATGAAAAGAAGCCATTTATTGATTGGCCACGGCGTTAAAATCATAATTAATCGAATTTAGAACACCGCTATCTAAACACCATGGCTCTCGACTGAGTAGAAAAGCCGGTTTTCTTTTGTCGCTGAGAAAGCGCACAAAACAAATCACTGTAAAGATTTCTTCTTTCTTCTATTTTTGATGCTTTCGCGTGAGCTTATGTAAATTGTATATGTATGTATGTATGTGTACATATGTAAAGTATACAAGATATGCTAATGTAATTCTATGTAGCGACCCGTCAGCGATAAGACAACCAACATATGTATGTACATATATTTTGAAAGGTGAATGAAATCGGACACATAGATAACAAAAGTTTGAAGACAAAAAAGTAGTAACAAAATAAACCAGAAGACGTCAGCTACTGGATGTAGAAGCACCCTGTGTACTTCACACACACATAAAATATAGATTCAAATTTGTAATAACAAAAGATAGTCAAATAAAAAGACAAAACGCAGCCAGCGACAGGAAAACCAGCGAGGAACAAAACAACAAATGTGGACTCAGAGAACCAGAGAGCAAGAACGAAAAAGAGAGACCAAAGAGAGCGTAAGTTTGTGACAGTCTGTCAGTGACAAGACTTTGTATTTGTATTTATATGTCTCAGTATCTGTGTGCGTACGTATGTATGTATTTGCATTGGAAACGTTGGCACTCCAGAGAGAAGAGAGAGAGAGAGAGAAGAAATGCTGCTTTTGCTGGGTATCTTGAGCCCTGCCTGGTGTGGTATGGTAGTTTTTTTATGCAAAATATATTGGGCCCTGCCAGTTTAATTTGTATACCAAAAGTAGCAGCTAATTTGAATTGAATTGTAATTTGTAATTAAATCCAAGGCTTACTTCTTCACGTCGAACAACTTCAAGCTGAAGGCGCTTATGAAATTCCTCGCATTCATCTTTATACTTTTCCATTTCTTCTTTGGTCTGACGCATTTTCTTCTTGAGTACATCCAAAAGTGTACCTTGTGGAATGCTGGTCGTCATTTTTGTGCTTGTAGTTGTGGTTGTGGGTGTTTGGTAAGTGTTTACACTTGGACTTTGCGTTGGCAGCCAAAGGCAGATGAGATACTCAAATGGGCGGTTAGTTGGCAGTAAGCACTGAAGCACACTTGAATTGGCTGTAGCTCCGTTATATATTTATATAATTGAAATACAAATTTCTTTCTATATGGCAGCACCAAATATTTTCTTTAATTTACAAAATGTGAACCACCAACACACGCACGTAGAACGAACGACCGAACGAAGCGACGACACAGACAAGAGTATGCGCTAACCACCGGTTTTTTCTTCTTTCTTTCTCTTCTACTACGTTTTTCTTCTTCTTCTTTTACTGGTTTGCTTCGTTGCTGCTGCCTGTCGTCGTGTATTTTTTTCTTTAATTTTTATTTTTGAGTGCAGATCCGCTTAAATTCGGTCGCACTTGATACACATTTATTGTTGAATATAAATTATGTTTGAATACTTTAAAATATTGCTATTTAGTGGCAGTAAACGGCACAGAAACTACACACACACACGAGAAAAGAAGACGATAAAACGACGCGAGTCTGCGACTGACATTTGTGAGTACGTAACTGGAAATGAACCGCTGAAACACTTTGCATGCTCATGTCTACGAAGCGGTGGTGGTGGTTTAGTACGATGTGCGAAAGAGACAACTGCTGTGTGTACGTGTGACTTTCCAGTCAGACAGTGCCTCGCCTATGTGTCGTGTCGTTCATATGTACATGTGTGTGAGTGCGAGTGCGCTAGCATGTGTGTATATGCGGCTTTCCCGCTGGAAAACCTGTTAAAGCCGCTAAAAATTTCAGTCATGTTTGTTGTTGTTTTTTGCATTAATTAGTGAAGAAATATTTGAGATTTTTGCCTTTTTTTCTCTCCAATGCAAATAATATTATGCAAAATTCCGAGCGACAACGACGACTGGTCAATTGCTCATTTGACAGTGCAAATGAGTAAGCGGCATGTCATCGACTATCGGCAGAGTACATGTACATGTATTTATGTGTGTGTAAACCTGCCTCCTCTCACACCTACATAGTCTAGCGAACACACAAGATAATTGTATAATACCGCATATAATGCCGGTGCTTTATCAGGCTTATCAACACGCAAGCAGAAGCAGCAACAATGACTAATCAGTTGTCGCTACGACGTTAAGTGTATTGTGTGCGTTTACAGCAGGTGTTTGTGTTTGTTGTATGTTTTCCATGATCCTGATGTGTGACAGGTTGCGATTGCCCAAAATTCGATAACGATAGGCAGCGAGAGAAGCAACAAGTGTTTCGATTTTTTTTGTACCATTTGGTAAATGACATAATTGTTGATAATACGAAATTGCCAATGGTTAATTTCAATTAAATGAGCACGCCTGCCCATTTTTAGACATGCGGCATTGAAAAGAAATTAAAAGTAAACGTCAGTGCCACATACATTTATGTGCATACACTACCAAAGTGGGGGGTAACTTATTTTGTTCATACACACGTCGTATGAAGGTCATTGGCGCTTTGCTTCGGCTGCGAGAACACGTAGAGAACGTGTGCTGCAGCGAGAATACATTACATTTAATTTAATATATAAATACAAATAATAATTGAATGGTGCGCGTCAAATTGGCGAGCCAAGTTCAAAAAGAAATACATTTTTGGTCGAAAACGTTTTTAGTATTTAGCTGCTGTAAGCCAACTGTTGCTATTTATGGACTTTTCTCAAGCTTTGTAAGAGAGCTCAACAACTAAAATAATTATGTGCCTCTCTCTGTATTTCTATGTGTGTGTGTGTTTGTGCGGGGGTGGGTATAAACAACGATAATTGTAGCAGTTATAACATTTAGTCTGTTTCTTTATCGACTACCTTTTTTGGGCGCCGCCAGGCATAGAAAGAGCGAAAGAGAGGGAGAGACGAAGCAACAGGTGCTCATGAGAATACCGTTAACCGGTCAACAATGTGCCAAATGCAGAAAGAGCAATTGCGTAACAAATTAAACAATTGATGGCAATTAAGTAAATATGTGTGTTTACTAGATAAACAGCTTGAAATAGTTTTGTGCTGAGCAATAAGAAAGCGAACATCTTATGTGTGCTTGTGTGTGTGTGTGAGAGCTTAACACGTCGAAAGAAACCTTTACGACACAGATAGAGACTAACTTAGTACGCATATTTGTATGTCAATTGGGTCAAGATTTCCACAAGTCTGAAACTATTGCAATGAGAAGAGACTTGAACGCTAAGCACTACAGTGGGCCATCAAAGGGTTAAAGCAGAAACAGAAACAGAAACAAAATTCAGTGAGCAGCAAAGAAAGCAACGAAGACAACGACGACGGCGACGACGACGACGACGTAATCGCTTTGCAATGTGCAAAGCACACACACACACAACAATCCATATGTATGTATATGTATTTATGAGTGTATGCATGTGAGTGCGAAAATAAAGAACAGACAACAAAAATTGGAGCAGTCATACATAGATATAGAATGAATAGAGAACCTAACCAAACTAATTTGGCTAAAACGCTTATCGACGCTGGTAGCTGCAAAGGTGGCTTGAAGAAAATAAACAGATAAATAAATAAATTAGTAGTAAGACCAATGTATGTATGTTTGTATATAATGTGATTCCCCCTCCCGCACCACTAATTACCCGCTTGAGTTGCGTATTCATGATGTTGTGCAGCTCGTTGCGAATAATGTTGAACTTCATCATTGTATCGGAGCTGAAGATGGATCGTCCAAAGGCCAGACCGGGATAATCAGCGCAACGTCCCTTGTTCCGTCTCGCCTCACGTTCGGCAACAATTTCGGCCGCTTCGCTGGTGCAGCGCAACTTTGACCACTCGGCCGCCTGTGTGTCCTCATCTTCAGTATTCATAACAATCCCCTCGTCAATGGCGCCCGCACTGAGATCTGTCGCAATGCTATCGCTGCTGATCTCCATGACGCCGCCGGCTCCTTGGCGTTTATTACGCTCCCGCTTGCCGCCAGATGATGATTTCTTTTTACGTTCCGACTTCTCCGACTTGTCACCTTTATCACGCTTCTTCTTCTTTTTGCCAGTGCCAGGCACTGCCTGCTCTGCTGATGCCGCCGCCGGCGTTGCGGTCGCATCATCCAGCATGCTACTCTCATCCGTGGGCGTTGGACTATTGCTACCCACGGAATTTGTCACTGATTCACTTAACGGCAGACTGAGTGTACTCCGACTAACCACAGTGGCAGGTGGCTCCGGCTCCTGCTCCACTTCCAACTCCACCTCGGGCTGCGCCTCACCGCGCAGATTAGAGAGCACACCCTTGGAATCGCCGCGATAGAGAGCAGCAAGAATTTCCTGCACATTGGGCACATTGGGACGCCGAGTGCCCGCAAAGCGCGGATGATGCTGATGGCCGCGTCGTTTCAGGGAGGACGGCACAAGTGGCGATGAATTGGAATTGGAATTATTGGTGCTATGACTGCCAGCACCGCTGGTGCTGGACAGCGCATCATCATCTTTATGGGACATGTCTAGATCGTAGTCACTCCAGCTCCAAATCTCTGAGACCTCTGAGTCACTTTCTCCTTTCTCCTCCGCGGAGTTCTGAAGCTGTTTATATTTATCGTAAAGTTGCGCTATATATAATTCAGCCTCCTCATCGTAGTAAAGCAGATTATCGAGCACATTTAACTGCTCCTCGATGGAGCACCAACGTGATGACAGCTCCGATTTAGCGCCGTCAGCGTCGTTGCTGCCGCTGCTGTTGCTGACGACACGACCGCCACGCTTACTTTGTTGCTTTTTTACCTTATGCTTTTGATTATCACTTTTTTCGCAAAACAACTGTTTATTTGCATTTAGTATGCGTTTATTACGCTGATGTTTTGTTGTTTTTGTCTGCTGTCCTGCAGCAGCTGCGCTGCTACCTGCTTTATATGGGAATTGTTGATATTACTATATATCGATATCGATATTTCTCGAATTAATATCGTGCAAATCAGCTGATTTGCATATATCGATATCGATATATAAAAAAGTGTGACCAGGCATGTCCACAAGGCAAGGCTTCTCTTTTCTTCAAAATTTAATTACACTTGCCTTGTGCACTTGTATGCAATAAAAAGCAGATGTGTATTAACATACACAGATGCTTTGTATTGCAAACAGTATGTCTGTTTTAATTAAAATAATTGTTTTTTTATTATTACGCGATTGCTTTTGCAGTTGCTTATCGTTGCCACCGCTTGTCAATAGATGGCGGTGTGCGCGTTTTATTTGGTGCGCAAGCGTTTGTCTTCTTGCCGCGTTGCCAACGAGTTTTTTGAATAGTGGCGATTGCGTTGCCGGCTTTGACGAAGCCGTTAATGTTGTTGTTGTTGTTGTTGTTACAGCTGTTTTTGTTGTTACAGTCGCTTTTAAGTGTTCATTATGCGTTTTTGTTGCATTTTTCACACTGTTTGATACTGTTTTGTTGTTGTTGCCGTTGGTGGTGGGCTTAGGTTGTTTTGGTTTAGTCTTAGTTGTTGTTGTTGTTTTTGTTGTTGTTGCTGCTTGATTTTTGCTGTAACTCACTTTTTGCCACTCGTATGCATTATTAACTTTTGCAGTTCCTATTGTTAATGTTTTCTCGTACATATTAATTATGAGTTTTGTCTATTATTGTTGTTGTTGTTGTTGTTTTTATTTGTGATCTGATGCGTGTTCAAACAGCTGTGATCATAGTACCGTTAGTTTGAGTATTTTCTATTTTTACTGATGATTTAATACAGTTTTCTCTCTCTTCTTTTTTCCAAATTTCAATCGCGCGTTGAAATAAGCTAAGAAAATTTTGTATTTGGCCAATTTCCGCTACACGTTTTTGCATAGACGTCAATTGCGTTGTCGTTGTTGTTGTTTGGTTCTTTTTGGCGTGTGTTGTTGTTGTTGTTGTTGTTGGCGTTGTAACGTAGCGGCTTTTTGCGTTTGATTTGATTTATGTAATTGAAAATCACTAAGATTTTATTTAAATTGAATTAAATAAAACTAGTGTTTATCAAGAAATGTTAATTAATGAAATTATTGATTTAATTGAATTTAATTTTAATTAATATTTAATTTATTTAAATTATTATGCGGCTTGCGGCGGCGGCGGCTGCTTGCTGGTTTTTCGGCCCCTCCGGCAGTTGCTTGCTGCTTGCTGCTTGCTTTGGCGTTGTACTTGAAAGTGGTGTGTGTGCTATGCCATAATTTCTGTGGCCATGCGCTCACCCGCTCATCAGGGCGGACGCGCTCTCTTTCTCTCTCTTCGCACGGACGACATATCTAATGTTATTGTTGTTGCTGTTGGGGGAGCGCCAGCGCCCCCTACCGTGTGGCACATGTGCGAGTGAGTCAGCATTATGCACACATTTGTATGTATGCATGTACATATGTATTTGTGTTGCACTGCGATCGTCAAGAAAAGGGGAAAGAAGTGAGAGAGAGTCATTCAGCCCCAACGCCCACTCACACTCAAGCATTTGTTCTCTCTCTCTCTTCGGCTGCGTTTTGCTGCTCATCGAATTTTTCCTGTTAATTTCATTTTCGTTAGATTTAATTGCCTTGTTCTCTCTTCTTTATCATATTTTCGCATATTACTCAGCGAAGTTGTGTGTATCTCAATATCATCGTCATTATCTATTTAAGTGTTTTGAGTAGGGCCAACATAAGCAGCGCAACAAATGACAACAAAAGTTGCGTGATAATAATAATATACGATGATAATTTGTCAAAATATTTATATTTATGCTGTCTGATAAGTATTAATTTACTTATACAGATAGTACGCTGTTACCTGTAGACACTAAACATTTTTTGAAACGATGCCAATTGGCAACGCCATTTTGGATGCCAACAATACAATAAAAAAAATGTCCTTGAAATACTTTCGAATCTCGTAGAACGGCAGAACGTACCAATCAAAAGCCAAATCAAATGAAATGAAAAATGTTATTTAATTCTCGTTTGGAAACGCAACTAGACAACGGCCGGCCACCGAGAAAAGTTAAGAAAAATGTGCTAAATACTGCGCGCTATTTCAATTTTCATAGTACACAAGAAAACAAGAACAATTTTGCGAGCAAATATTTTGGCAAAGCAAAGCAAGAAAAAAATCACATTTGGCTTTGCTTTTTCGTTATTTGATACACACATACACGCACATGCAGCACTCTCAGTGCGTCCCTCTCACACCTAGCGAAAGCTATTTCCAAGTGCTGCACACACGCATTTAAAAATAGCGCTCACCAAAGGCGTTGCCAACAGCAAATTATTTTGTTGCTGCTTTTATTTTTTAAATTTTGCTTTTTGAATCTCCATTTGAAAGCTGAAAATTTTCAAATTTGTATTTTGAGGAATTTAAAAGCACAAACATACAAATGGCATTTCCCTAAACATTTTCCAATATTTCTAAAGGTGCCAACAAATTAGCATCATCTCGTAAAATACGCGTGAAATTTGTGATGGTGACCAGATGGCACAGATTTCCGGGCCCAGACCCGGACCCGGCAATTTACTGCAGTTTGGCTGTCACCAAATCGTTTATACAAATACACATATACAGTCGTAAAATAAAATCTTTTTCTAGTATAGATTTCAAGTGTATTTTTTGCTTTTGTTTCGTTTCTTAGAGCTAAACTAATGCTCCAAAATGAAGCAATGTTCATTAAAAGCATAGACATAATAATATAGCATATGATAAATATTCTTAAAAATGTTCTACATAAAATTTCCAAATACTTTTTAATGATCTCACTTTTTAACCTTATTATATTTATAGATTTCCCTACTTGTAGATTATTTTAGTTATATAAATCTAGAATTACTTAAATTTCTTAAAGTTCTCAGTAGTTTGGGAAAATTTTAAAGAAATTGCAGATTTTAAAATTTTTGTTTTAAAATATTGAAACATAAAATTTTGAATAGAGATATGAAAGAACTACATTGCGAAAATTTCCTAGATATACTGATAACTGAGCTAAAAGTATATTTTGATGGTAGAGTGTAATACGAAAACGATTCTAAGTGTTTCCTAGGAAACAAAGACTATTGATATAGAGCTATACACTGGTCAAATACAAAATTGATTCTCAGTGTTTCCTAGGAAACAAAGACTATTGATATAGAGCTATATACTGGTCTAATAAAAAAAGAGTTGAAACTATGTTCGAAAAGTTTTCTTAGTTTAATTTTCTCAATTTAAATTTTTCAGTTCAACTGACTCAATTTAAAAACTTTCCTTGAGATGCTACAATTTCTTTACTATAAAAATGATATCTTAACACTAATCTAATTCGAAAAGATAGAAGAATTAACTTGTACTCACGTTCTGCAGAGCTTTGTTCTTCTCCTCGAGCTTGCCGGTGACAAGGGTGAGGGCTTCCTGGGTCTGATCCAATTCGTTTTCAACGGTCTGGATCTTCTTTTGCAGCTGGCGAGCCTCCTCCTCGGCCTACAGGTAATACAAGTAAACAAAAATTGAGAATTACGTGTAAGTGAATGCATGTGTTAACAAGTTAACGGCCGTCAATTATGCTTTTTGTAATAACAAATGGTTTTTTCTTTTAGTCATGTTTCTCGGTTCGTTTAGTGCGTGGTGCGTGTGATGTTGTTAGGTGGTAGGTGGTAGGTGGGGTATATGGGGCAGTGCAACATGTTGCATGGTTGAGTGCTTACCTTCTCGGCGCGGGTGTTGGCATCGCGTGCCTCCTGTTCGCAGACGAGAGCACGTTCCAAAGCTCCGTCCTTGTCGACTTTCATCGCTTGCATCTTCTTCTTGATGGCATCCATGGTGGCTGGCTTTTTATTTTACTGCTACTACTCGAAAGAAACTGAAAATCAAATTGATAATAGAAATTATAACAACTGTTGCAATGGCCACTCAATAAAAGAAATAATAAATTCTGTGATAATCATCGCAACACAAGAAAGAAAGTGCAATTTAAGATCTTTCATTTCTTTCGTTTTCTCATGTTCATATTAATGGAAACATGTCAAAGGAACCTATTGTATATAGTATTCCGATCCGACCGTTTTCGTCATATTATATATACTGCATGTACCAAGTTTCAATACGATGAAGTTTCAATAAAATGACAGACAGTTTATCTAAATATTGAAAATTGTACGTTGGTGCTGCAAACTCATCAATGTGGGGCTGCCAACTTGTTCACGTAACGTTGCCACATTTGTAGAATTTTTAAGCCAAATTTAACCTAACGACAATCATTGCAAATCTCAAATGTTTTACCAATTCCAATTCGAAATCTAGAAACAACATTTGACACAATTTTTGGTAACTCTCTACTTAGAAATGCTCACAGCTTCGGTATGTCGGATGTGAGCTGCATAAATAAGTATTAACTTCATAAAGCTTATCCCAACAGTTCTCAGTCTCATTCTCATTCTCGTTTTGGGTACAAACAAATCGTTGAAAAACGTGCGTTAAATGATTTACTGTGAGATGATTGACCAGAAAACAACAACAGGCGCAATAAAAGACGGCAACAAACAAACGCCAGTTAAATATTAAAATCAGTGTGATGAGCTTAAACAATGGAAAAGTGTCTGAGCATGAACCCAATGAATACTGACTGCACATTTAAGGAACAACATTAAATGGTCCTAAGATTTTGTAAAATGCATTAAAGCAGTTCAAGGAACCACAAAGTCAACGAAGTTCATAAGATATACAAGTGACTACAGGATTAAATGATCGTGATGATCGCTTATTGGTTATTGGTTTGTTTTTTAAATATTCAAAACCTGTCATTTTGAACATAATAAAATATCATTGAATTAGATGCTTAATTACTTATATTAAATGGGTATGTTTATTATTAAGGTGAAGGAAGCTCATGAGACCAGTAAATGTATTTAAAGGAAACCATATTTAAAAAGCTTGAATTCAAGGAAAATCACAAAAAGTTAGATCTTGAAATGGAATTAATGAGCTTCAATGTTGGAAACAAATTTTATACATTTATATATTTAACTTCGACTTCAAAAATTATAGAAATATCAATTTATATTCGAATTTAACAATTGAACTAAAAAATATATAATTTTAAATTTAAAACTGAAACGAATACAAAAATTTTAAAGTCTGGGGTAGTTCAAAAATTTTACTTAGTCTAACATTTGTTACAAGGTTTGGGAAATCCCAGAAAAACTCAAGAAGAAAATAGTTTAACATAAATATAAAATTTAATTATTTATAAATAATAAAAGATAAATAAAGAATTTTTTCATAACCATTGTCTAAATCAAACTAAATAAACTGAAGTTTCGTTAGCTGAGTTCATTCTTAGCCCTTTTCCCTCTGACTCTATAGAGAATTAAGAATGAGTGTCAAGTTGATAAGGCAGAGAATGCAATTATTGCAAGTCTGACTCACTGTGAGAGAATTGTGGACTCAGCTGGTCGCCAGAGAAATGCGAACAGGCTTTGGACAAACCCTGGGTATAATACTTGACCAACATATGAATTTGTCATGCCTGAAATACCAAACTAATTGAGTCAGTTTCTGTGTTAAGACCACACTTTTTGATCATAATCGAACTTATTATTATTCGAGTATGTACTTAAATATTTTACTTCTTATATATGGGTTTATTTTTAACACTTTTGTTTACATTCCAGCTCCTGAGGTAGGTTCCAGGCTTTTAGGCGAGTAAACAAAGATTGAAAATTGGAATTTTTAAATAAAATGGGTTGACGGACAACCCAGTCGGACAGACGGCGACTCAGAAGGTTTGGGCTTGAGTTTAGGGGTAAATCAGCATTAAGTGTTATATGGATGTATATGTCGAGGTGACACAATGAATTATGTTTGTTTATTCAGCAGAAAATCACATGGAATTTTATAACTTCGGCGTCTCGAATAATGGCAATGACATACATATTATATGTTTGTACATGTATGAAGTTGGACTAAACACAATATAAATATAAGAATAATTCAAGTATTATTATACAAGTGATTTAAAAACGTGTATTATGATATAAAAGTGATTTTCATTTAGAATTCAACTGAAATAATGTTTTTTAAAAGTTATTGAATTCAATACTTAACCGATTCAACTGAGATTTAAAAATTAGAGTTCAGATTAACTCTGGGAAAGTGTCTAGATATTGCCTTTGACGAGAATATGAATTTTCGTGATCCTCAAAAGACGTTTAAGCTGTGGCACTGAGTTTTTTATGGAATTAAGTACGTTTTTTAATACAAAATTTTGTACACGACATATAAACTGTAAAAATATGTACAAAATAAAATATATATATACGGTAAAATTGTCCAAAAATAATTAATTGTAGGCCAACCTTCTCTTAACACCTCGAAATTCAACCTGATTCTAGCACAAAATATTCCAAATTATCCATGACCAAAAAAAAACAACAATTTTTTGTTATACATAAAACGTTCTTGCTCAGCTATTTTTAACACGAAAATATATATGTACAGATATATGGCCGATATTTGTGGGGCTCACACATATGTATATGTATATGTGTGTATGTGTTAGAATGTTTAAACATTCCTGGCAACATTGAAAAGCTTTCGGAGAGCTTTCTCTCAGTGAAATGCTAAAAATAACCTAAAGTGGCATCTGTTGAATATTTCCTAATATCTGCTCAAATGGATATTACTTAATACAAAGCTTTTTTGAAAAATTCGTAAGCATTTCGCCTACGTTCTGCCACAGATAGTTTTGAACATTGGGGGCTGTGGTTCAGTATCGAATTTCATAGATACTAATTTGCAATGCCCTATTAACTGAAAAAACAAAGGATAGAAAGGGAAACTGAGATCAAGTGATGAAACTTTTAAAGATATTGCGATTATCTATCTATTGTCCAAAAAAGTATCTCTAGGTATCTGTCACATATTTTGTCCTGTCTTAACAATTTTTATATAGACTAACAGATTCATATAGTTTATTAACACAAAGAATATTTATTTATATCAAATGCGATAGGTTTAATTGAAATTCTAGAAGTCAAGTTGTGGTTAAGTTTGCAAAGACATTGAGTTTTTGCTTCACTTTAATCATAATTATTTATTCATATTTTAATCTTGTTGCCAAAGTTGCTTAACCTCAATTTGGGGTTTTGAACCGAGTCGATCTAAATGTTCGAAATACTTTTGAAAAAAATTATTGCGGTTTTGTTGTCTGAACTCTGAACACTGCACTATGTTAAATTGAAAGATTTGTTATTTTTATATTATATATTCTTTTAGTTTCTTTTGATTATGTAATATACTTTTGCGAATGTCCTTTTTAATGTTGGATGTATAAAACTTATAGCACTTTTTTTTATAATATTTAATTAATTTAGTTGATTTGAAAATGTTGTAAGAGTTTTTAAATTAATTTTCGTTTTTTTTTCCTTTTACTTACAAAACTTTTATTCGGAGTTATCCGCGACTTGAACGGATTGTGATGTTCAACTGAAAATATTTATTCAATATACTGACGTTCGATGCCCGCTGTTTTTCGATTTCAAGCTCTTTGCATTTGTGTGCGTGCTTGATTGTGTGAGTGTGTAAGTGTGTAAGTGTGAGAGCGCGCTAAAGTATCTGTCAGATACATTTGGGCAACGCAAAGCCGAAGCGCCGCGGCCCGGCGCGTCGCGTCGTCGCTTCGCTCAGCAGCTGCTGCCGCCATGCGTTTTGCATGCTCAACACAAAAATCTCGCTGGCCGCTCAAATTTGTATTTTGGAACTGCATTTGATGGCTCTCAATTTACGGACGCTTTTCTGCATAAGTACGAGAAGAAACAAAAAAAGAACAGAACAGAACAACAACTACAACTACAATCAAAATTGCCATCTCTCTCTTTCTCTCTCTCTGTATCTTTTTGTTCAACTTTTAGTGTTGCTTTCACCTGTTTCTTTTGTTTGCATTTGTATGCGTGTGTGTCTCTGTTTGAGTGTGTGTTTTAGGCGCTAAGAATTTCAATACAGATTTTCTAAAAAATTTCCCAATATTATTTTTCAAAAAAGCTTTATTTGCCAGTATTTTTGCTTGAAAGTCTTCGCTTGTTAATGTGTGCGTAGCTTTATTTGTATTTATTTTTCCTTTTGTTTTGCTCTTTTGATATTTTGCATCTATTTTTAAAATTCAGTTATTGATATGCCAAAAAACAAAATCTTGTTAAAGAAAATTTTACCTATCTGTGTAAATGTGTATAATTTTCGTATTTTTTATAGATTTTTCAACGTCATTTTTGGCATGGAACAAATGTTCATATATCACACAGTACTTAAATTTTAACAAGAATGTAAATGTTAATTAACTGAAAACCAATAATGACTCACAATCCATTGCCCTACGTGAAAAATACCTAAATAACTTATATGCAGTTTCAGATTAAAATTGCAGACAGTTTTCTTATATAGTCGTAGATACCATTTAACGCTATTAAACATGCTCTTTATTATAATAAGAATATAAAGATATGATATGTTAACATTGAATTGGGATACATAAATATTATACACATATTATCTTACTTTCTTATATGGTGTTATTATTAAATCTATAATCTTTTTTAAACTTAAGATGACTATAATCATATAACTCTTTCTTTATTTACTTTATTTCAGACGATCATATATATTTTAAACTCAAGCAATTTCTTGTTGTTTCTCCTTGTATAGGTTGAATTACTGTAAGTATTTTATTCATTCATTTTTTCGGAAATTATGATCTACCTTAGTAAATTTTTTTTAAATTTTTATAAACTATTCTTCCAAACTTCTTTTTTTATTATCCTTTACTCGTTTTAGTTATTTCGAAATGGAAATTTAATTTTTTTATTCATGCAAATGGATTGCTAATATAATTATTATTAAATGCATGCATTAACATATTCTGTTTATGCGAAAGTCAATTAAACTTTAAAAGATATAAAGTATCATTTTTTATTCAGACAACTTTAAGTTGTTCATATGATGCGTATGTTGCGAAAGATTTGAAAACGTAGTTTACATAGTTTATTAATAGAAAGCTTTATAATATTTACTTATTCACTGGTGTCAGACTTTTCTTTTGGATAAATATTATTTAGCAATGAGGGCACATACATATATGTAAGATATGTATAGGAATTTATAATTAAATTCTAGCAACACCCACATAATGACGCAATTGTTTTCATTCAAAAGATTTTGGCAATAGGCAAACACGAATCCAAATGGCATCTATTTAAAAAGTACAGACATATGCACATATATTGTGTATATGTTTTTTTGAAAGGCCGTGGACTGATGATAGCATTGTAATAACCAAAAGGCCTGAACAACTTGCTAAATATGAAAAATCAAACCATGGCCATTGGAGAACATGTGTAACATGTATGAAAAACAACGGAGTTTTCATAATTCGAATAGATATATAGTTCTAGAATATATATATATGTGCATTGTACAAGTTTGTCTTTCTACTCCGGCTTAAACAAGTGCAAAATCTTGTTAGCAAAATTGCCACCATATTTGGTGAAAATTGTAAAAAAGTACAGAGGCATCGGCCTATGCGACATAAATATATTTAATATATATATATTATATAATTATATATTATATTTAAGATCTATCCTTTTAAATATATTTATTTAACGTCAACTAAGAGCAGTTTACCAAAAGTAATTAAAAAAAAAATAGAAAATATGAAAAAAAAATCAATTATTGTTTTAAATATACTTTAGTAGGGGTATTACTTAAATATATCATAATTATGTACAGTGGTATAAAAATAAATATATAATAGACAGCTTCCTCTTTTGAATGAAATATCTAGTGGGAAAATGGGCAACAAAGCAGCTCGTAATTTTTGCAGGTAGGGTACAACAGAAAATGAAAAACAATCTTAGATCGATTGTAAAGTGGTTGACGGAAGAGGGACAGACCGGGAGGCAAACGGACCAACCCAGTCTCAGTGGCGCGATCGTGTCGACGTCCCGCTGTTCACCGGCATAATTGATGACTCAATCGATGTCGATGTTGTGGCTCCTTGTGAATGATTTGAGCTCGATGTCGAACTGGTTAAGCTTTGGTACTAAAAGGAAATCTTTGCGACGAGCCACTTGCCTTGCCTAGTCGCTGCATAACGGCCAAGGTGAACCACAAACAGCGTTCCATATCAAATATCGTGGTGTGCATGTGAGAAACTTTTTGGTGCTCTTAAACAACGTCACTGTCAACTATTTGCAAAATCCATGTGTAGTGAGTTAGCTTAGATTAGCTGACCTTGAACTTATCGCCAAATCGTATGTAAATAAAATAAGCGTGCACAATTAATTGTCATCCGGAAAACAATTGCGAATTAGAAATTTCTCGCACTCATCTAAAGAATTTTGGCAAGGCACACGAATCATTTGATTGGCATCAAGGGCATGTACATAAAAAGAGCTATTTATATAAACGTAAACAACAGCTGCATATACATTAAATGTTAATATGAAAACAATTTTTTTATTTCAAATAGTTGATAGTTCAAATAACAAAAAACAAACCGCCAAGCCTATCGCGATGCTACAAAATTATCGATAATTGTAATCAAACAAATGTGAAACATACCATCCCTGGCCGGGTTTTGTTTTATCATTTCATAACAATAACACAAATAAAATGTCTTTTATAGAAAAGCTGAATTATTACAGTAAAAGAAAATCATTTAAATATGGCATACCCTTTCTAGTTATGATGGTGGCTGGCTCATTTGGACTACAACAGTTTTCCAATCTAAGGTAAGCCCAAGCATAAATTTTTACATCAACTCACATGTCATAACACATTTGTGGATTGCAGATATCAGTATGGTAAAAAGCAGCCGGTGACACCTGAAGAAATGAAGAAATATGGCGTGAGTATGAAGAAACGCCAAGATGTAACGCTTGAAACAGAATATGATAAAGTGAAATCCATTGATATTGACAATTGGTCCAACAAGCGCGGTCCGCGTCCCTGGGAAGAGGAGGAACTGGCAAAATCATCAACGTCAAAACAATAACTAAAAGACTAATTGTGATGTAGGCAATAGCTTGTATTTAGTGACAGCTTGTAAATAAAATAAATTATCTTTAAATTGATATTTGATTGTGTTTTTATGGCCTGATTAATTGTGTAGCCCTGGATAATCGGCGGAATATGTATGTACCTAAAAATTCAGGGCTGCCAACCTGGGCAAATCAGCTGCGACGCTTTGGCAAATATTTTCAATCACAAAAAAATGGGAGAAGTAAAGCCCGTAAAAATGGATAACAACTGGGCGCCAACCGATTCAGCTACTTTGTTTGCCGATGGTGAGTTTATGACACGAACAAGCAGTAACCAATTTTCTAAATGGTATTATTGTAGGGGAGCGTGTGCTCTGCTTCCATGGGCCGCTTATCTACGAAGCCAAAGTGCTCAAAACAAAACCAGAAACAACGCCGGTTGAGTACTACATCCACTATGCGGGTTGGAGCAAAAAGTACGTATTAGTTCATGCATAATGTGTAAAGTTATTAATTCTTATTTCAACATGCAGCTGGGATGAGTGGGTTCCTGAAAGTCGAGTGCTAAAATACAATGACGAGAACGTCAAGCGGCAGAAGGAAGTGTCGCGACAGTACGGCGAACGCTCGAAGAAGGATAACAAGAAGGGTAAGTAAAAGAAATGCGATGATTTACATATAATGTTCAGTGAATGCTTCACATCCATGTCAGGCAGTGCAAAAGCAAAGAAAATGGAACAAGTTGGCAATGAATCTCGTGCATCGACGCCCTCTAAAGATGGCAACACATCTCTGCCGCCTACCACCGTCAGCAGCGGGACCAGCGGTACCACCAGCACTCCGGTCGTCACCACGGTAGCATCTGCTACCAAATATGACAGCAGCAATAGCAGCAGCACCACCACAAGCAACAGCACCACCACGACCACAACTAGCCGCAGTAACCGCAAGTCCACGCAGTCTGCCACAGCAGCGATACGTCCAGGCACGCCCAGTGGCGTCGGGACTGACAAGAAAGAAGATGCACCAGCTGCTGCGGACATCACGGAAGATGAGGCTATTGCGCCTGTACCGCCAAAAACCAAACGGATTAGCTCTCAAAACAGCAGCGACCAACAGCGTGCGTCCACAACTAGTAACGGACCGGAAGCAACTACGACAACATCACCGCAACAACAGCAGACAACAACCACAACAACAACAACAACAGCAGGAGCAACAACAGCAACTGCTACTACTGTGACGGCGACGGTGGCGACTACAGAAGCGCCATGCGTGGAGAGCGAGGAAACGTATACGACAAAGTTAGAAGTGAAAATCAAAATACCAGATGAACTAAAGCATTATCTAACCGACGATTGGTATGCGGTTGTGCGAGAGCATAAGCTCTTGGAGCTGCCAGCCAAGGTGACGGTGCAACAGATAACTGATCAGTATTTGGCGCACAAGAAGTCGGTAAAGTCGACTAGTGCCAGCAAAGAGGTGGCAATTAATGATGTACTCGATGGCATCATAGAGTATTTTAATGTAATGCTTGGCTCGCAGCTGCTGTACAAGTTTGAGCGTACTCAGTATACGGATATAATGCAAAAACACCCGGATACGCCCTTGTCTGAGCTATACGGCTCCTTTCATTTGTTGCGCCTATTTGTACGACTGGGCTCCATGTTAAGCTACTCGGCACTTGATCAACCGGCTATGCAAACTTTGTTGGCGCATCTTCATGATTTTCTTAAGTTTCTTGTGAAGAATAGTGCCATGTACTTTAACATGACAAACTTTATCAATGTCGATCCGGAGTATGTGCGCAATGCACAGTAACTAGCTGGGGCTGCACTTATTGATCTGGAAATATTTGTAGTTTTTCTTTAGTCTTTAATTCGAAAGTTGTTTTTCACAACTGGATTGTAAAATACATAAAAGAAATGAAAACATTGATAACAAATTTGTATAAACAAATAAAATTAATCTAACTCTGCTCTTCTTCACTCTCACTACTACTGGTTGGATAAAACTCCTTCAGATCTCTGGGTTTATCCCGTTCCTTTTGTTCCGCCTCAATGTATTCATTTTGCACTTTTAAAATTTCGTCGCTGCTTTTACAGGATGCGTATGCATTGAGCAGCTTCTCGTTTAGCTCCAGAAACGCATGTCCCCAGGAGAATTTGCCCATAAACCATCGTGCCTCTTCAGTAAAACCACAAATGTAGAGTGTAGCTGCTATTGCCTCCACACAACTCAGCTTACAAGGCTTTCCATAGTTGATGGGATTGGCGGCCACTAGAAATGGCAGCAATCGCGGATGAGGACTACGCATTCTATTAAAAGGCGTCTCATCCAGTTTTGCCCAAGAACAGTCAATTACCGCAACTCCAGAAGCAGTTACAATATCACGGTCCTGTGGACTAACGCATAATTGACCGACTGGCGACAGGACAAGTCCAGGAAACTTTTGACCCAGACGCAAATTGGATATGAGACCCAGGCGCGCCAGCTTTCTTCCTGAGCATTTTTTCGGATCACAGTGGTTAAGGTCCCACATGGCTACTGCGAAATCTGGTGGCTGCCCAAGACCATCTACATTATTGTCGCTTCCTGACGAATCGGAGTCATTACTGTCGCTATCGCTGGCGTTACTCTTGGACAATTCATTTTCCTGTTGGGCAAAGTTGCGTGCGCAGTTGTGATTTGACTTAACGTTGCGATAAGATCCACGCTTGGATTTTCCCTTATGTCGTGCGCTCATTTTGTCAGTTTTAATTATGTTTTCTTATTTTTTTTCGTGCCTCATGCAAAACAGAAGCTAGTAATCGCTTTCAGTATCGATAACTTGCCCACATGCTGACTTTGGCGCCATCGGATAATTTTGAATTAAAGTTCAGGTAGTGTAAATCATTTTTGAAATTGAATTTAATTAAATTAATTCAGTTTAAATTTTAAAATAAATAAAATTAATGAAGTTAATTAAGGCTTAACTGCATGACCTTATTTTTTGTTATATAAATATTTTCTGGATATAATCGATTTATAGAAATATCGATAGTGCGCAAGATGCTCCGATAGATATGTGGATTGTTAATAAGGTCACTCTGACGCCATCTTTTTTGTTTCACGGAAAAAATTACAAATTTGTCCGGTAAAAATAGTGAGAAATAAAATATTAGTGTACGTTTAAAGCGTAAATAGCGTAGCAATAAAGTATAATATTTTTTCTGGACTTTCATATTTTATTTTATATGTGATTTGCATAATGGCAATATAGTAGAGCCTAGCGATAACGATTGTGTGTGCAAATAAACGTTTAGTATGTGAAAAAGCAACCGCCAATTTATTAAAAGTAAATTCTATTAAGATTCAAAATAAATATAACATTGTTTAAATAGTTTAAGCATATTGTGGTAAAAGTCTATAATAAAAAAGGCGATGTGCAGTGCATTTTTTACATACACATTACAAGCGTATATATGTGGCATACACACTAGAGTTGGGAGCGTGACCCTCTTGGAATGAATAAAGACGAAAAAAGATTTATTATTAAAACATTAAATTAAAATTGACCACTTGATAAATGTGCCACAATTATTGTAAGCAAAAAGAACATTCAAACTTTAATCCTTAGTGGCATAAAACAATAATAACATGACAAAGGCATTTTTTAAATAATTCTCGTGCGTGTTTAAATTTTGACTTCGTGTTGATTTTACATGCGCCCATCCCTAGCGCTCACACACGCATACAAACACATATCGAAGTTGCATTGCCGCGGCAGTTAACGTTTGTTGAAAATCAATCGACGCCCGTGTGCCGCGTTTAAGTTGTACAAAAATTAAAATTAAATATTATCAATTCATTTGATTAAATTAAGATTGTGCATATTTTCTATATTCATGTGACTACGCTGTGCTGCAATCGTGTCCTAAATTGAAATTTCCTGCCCCCACCGGAGTACAGTTGCGCCAGCCGCACGCTAGAAAAGCCAAACAACTACAACCGAAGGAAGACGACAACGCGTCGGGGAGGCCGCGTCTCAATAATACTACAGCATTTTTAAATTTAAAAAAAAACGTATCTAACAAAATGGGCGAAGTGAAGTCTGTAAAAGTGGACAACTGGGGTGTCTTCTTCCTCCAGAAGCTCCAAAATTTCTTTAACAAAACGGACTATTGCGATTTAACGCTGCAGTTTCGAGACAATTCACAATTGAAGGTGCATCGCCTGGTGTTGAGTGCTTGTACCGATTACTTTAATGTGCTGGAGCAGACGTGCGAAATAATTGACGACGCACTCATAATGCCAGCCGAATTTCAAGCGGACGTTGTGGTGCCCATTGTCAACTTCATGTACACTGGTACACTGGAGTTTGAGCTTAAAATGTATGGCAAACTGTTGCGCACCGCCAAAGAGATGAACATGACGGTGTTACTCAAGCTACTCGAGGCCCATCGTCGCACCATGGAGAATGTGAATCGCCAGCAAAGAGTGAGTTGTTGGCTTGTTTATCTCTAGAAAATGTCTTAAATTCAAAACTAACATGTCTTATCCATACTTGATAGCCTCCCAGTCCGAAGGGCGTACGACGTCGCCCTGGAGTACCCAGCGCCAATGTGAACACAACGCAACAGCGCGTCTCCATATCAACACCTCCAAATCGAGGTGGGATCGCTCCAGGTGTCACCAGCACGGTGCGAACGAATGTACAACAACCACGTGGCTTAAATACTCCAACAATTCTACGTTCTGGTGGCATTAACAATCGCACACAGTATGTGGAATCAACGGCAACGACCACGTTTGTTAAACAAGAGCCCACCTCACCGTTTGAACAGCTGCGTAAGGGATATAATAATAATAAGCGGCCGGCACAGACCAGCTTGCTGTCACCGCCGTCGAAAAAGCCTAGTTTGGAGGAGGTCAAGGAATTTGCTGAGCAACAACGGATGCGCAAACAAATTGCAGCCGAGTTTGGAGATCATGGTGATCCGGAATATGACAACATGATGCTGTACGATGATGTGCACACCGGCGATGATGACGATGATGATGTGCCGCCACAGCCATCAACATCGAAACAACAACAGCAAGCGCAGCAACAGGTACAATCTAGTACGCAGACGCAGATGGAGCATGGTACAACAACCATCATACTGAAACAGGATTCGCCCAGCCAAACGCCTACGATAATTGTAAAGGATTCGTCCAACACAAAGTTAAATCATACAAAGATCATTGCTGAAGTACTTCGCCAATATCCGCACATTGTTAAGGGCCACAAGAACATTAAACTGAAAATAATGCCCAACAGTCCGGTTGAGAAATCGCCGAACACAATTAAACGTGGCTCCCCAGTACCAACAACAACAGCTCCCCAGACCAGCGCCACGTCTCCACACAAGAAACTGCATGTGTCCTTTAAGCCGGACAAACCGATGATAACCACACAGCAGCAGCAGAAGTCCACACCGAAATTGACGACAGCACAGACAACATCGGGCGAAGCAACACAGTCGCAAGCTGTAGCTTCAACGGCAACAGTGGGTTCCACAACGGCATCCTCGGCAGCTGCGGCACAAAAGCGGCGTATCGACAGCAAGACGATGCATGCTCTAATTGCGCTTGGCGCTGAGAACACAACAGGTAAGAGATTATTTTTAGTCCGTTAAGTCAAAAATTGAGACAGAAAGAAATGATCTGTATGAATGAGATCATTTATTAACGTTTATTATAAAAAATTAAATTGAAAGTTAAATTACAATTTGAATTATAAAAATTGAGATTAAAAATTTACAAATTATAATTCGGTTTAGAACTATTGGTATTTCTCAGAAAAAAAATGTAAAATAACTTATATTTACATTTAAAAAATACAAATTTAAATATTGAAAAAAATATTGTTGTTCTATTGAGCGAAAAATATGATTCTAAACATCTGAATTTTATTTCCAGGTCCTTGGCTGTGTCTACGTTGTGGTGTCAATGGTCGGCCAATCAGCATTCCATCATATCGTGGTTTCCGTCGCCATCTAATCAACACCCACAAGGAGACAATTGATCCGGCGCTATGTGAACATTGCGGTTGGCGTTCAGTCAACAATCGGGAGCTGCATTTCCACATGTACACAGAGCATCAGATCAAATCGCTGCTCTACAATTTCGCAGAATGTGCGCTGTGTAATCGCACGTATTTGAGCAAGGGGGAACTGGATCAACATATTAACGAGGCGCACACAGATGAAAATAAGCAGCAGTGCATTTACTGCAACAAGGTGTTTGCACAGGAGCTGCAGCTATACAGGCACATGAAGAGCTATCACAAGGCACAGGCGCTCGAGGATGGCATCATTGATGAAACCGATGAGGAGTATATGGGCTCACAGGACGAAGATGAGCAATTGGATGATGAGGATGGTCAGGAGGAGGAGACAGAGGATGAACCTATGCAGGAAGAAAAGGTACGCATTCTGTCCGACATCAGCTTGCCAACGACAAGTGCCGTAATGCAGCAACAAGCCAACGATGAGCAAGAGGAGGCAGAAACAGAAGCTGAATCAGACCAATTGATGCACCAGCAGTCGCATGAGCAAGAAGTCAAGTTTGTTGGTGCCGATGGTAACGAGGTGGAGCTAACTGATGAACAGCGCAAGGAGATATTGTCACAGCTGAATCAACAGCAAGCTGGTGCACCCAGCGGTGGTGTTGTAATGGTACTCAGTGAGCCCGAAGGTGATGTCAAGCATGAAGGCGATGCCAAGTCCTCAGCTGGAACCGAGGAGGAATACGATGACAGTCAAATATATAGCGAACTGGGTGCAGGCTCCGTTGAGAGCAGCAGCAAAAAGAGTGAAGTAGCTGATGAAAGTAAGGAGTCCATCGATAATCTTGAATGGGCAGAGAATTTATTATCAAAGCATGACTTGGAAACGGAACAGAACAGCAAAGAAGTAAGTAAACCAATTAATATTTCTATATCGATCCACTCTTAATGTAACATTTTATCAAATTACAGCCAAAGCCAGATAAGCGACGAGATGACATTAGCGAAAAGCTTAAAGAATTGACGGGCGATTGGACCGAGGATGAGAACGAGGATGATGATGATGTCACTGACAAGCCTGCGTCCACAGAATTAACAGCTCCAGATCAGTCGGATGCTGTTATTGAGAAAGAATCGGCCGAGGTTACAGAAGCTGTAAAAGAAGCAACCTTAGAACAACCTGATCCTGAGCCTGAGCCTGAGGATGATATTGATTTGGCACTTGAAAGCTTGCATAAGGGCGAAGATGAAACGGTAGCCACAACAGAAGCAGCAGTCGAAGCAGTTGCAACATCCAGCACAGCTGAAATTACCCAAGAAGAGGAACAAGAGGAAGAGCCGATTGTTAAAGCCGATGCGAATGTGTTGGATGAGCCGAGTGTGGACGTTAAGGCAGCCATAAAAGAAGAAAACCTATCGATTAAAAAGGAAAACGAGGTTGAGGAGGAATTCATCAAGGAGGATGCGCCGCAAACGACAACACTCGAAACCGAAGTCGTTGAAATCAACAATGAAAATTCTACTGAAAACAATGCTGAAACATCCGTCACAAGCGTTGATGATGTGAATTTAGAAACGGAAACAATTCGAAAAGGTTTGATTGAAGAATTAATCGCCGAAGCCGAGACGGCAGATCCCGATGCAGAGGCAAGCCAACAGCCAGAGAATGCTGAAGAAGTGCCGCCGACTCAGCTACCGATTGTTGATGGATCCGAGGCACTGAAAGATGAGGTGTCCAAAGCAGATGCGGCTTTGGAGGAATCTACAGAGAACAATAACGAGGAAAAGGCCGAGGCAACAACAACAACGACTACAGTGGCATCCAATGAAACCGAGGAAAAGCCGAACACCAGCGACATTGTTACCGATGCTATCGATGACAAGACCGGCACACAGGAGAAACTAAAGAGTCTCATGAGCGAATGGGTGGATGATGATGATGACGACAATGAAGATGAGAATGGTGTTAGTGCTGCAGCGAAAGAGCAACTCTAATTACTAGATTTATTTATGTTTTAAGTTCGTTTTCGATTGCCAGTGCTACAGTGCGACCCCTAAAACATTTATGTTAACGTAATGTCAGCGCGAGAATTGTAGTATAGATATAAATACATATTTAAATATTTATATATATAAATATGTAACAAGTGAAAATCAATGGCAAGATTTAACCCAGATGACTTTTTCGGTTTCGATTGTAAATTAAAAGCTGTTTCAAGACAATTATTTGAAGTATGCAAGTAATTGCATAGATTTAATACAAATTTTACAAACAAACAAACACAATAAAATTGCATAATATACATACATACATACATAAATATTTGATATAGAAACATTGAAAAACGAACTATATATTTTTTTAACATGCGTATGTATAGTTCAATATCTGACCAGCAATCGAACATTACGCAATATGTGGTTTTATGATTTCTGCTACGTTTTACCACCAACAATACAACTTTAAGTAAACCATTAACATATACACAATTTATAATATATATATGTATAGAATTAATCTATATATTGAACATAAATCATATATGAATATGTAGTTACATAGATGTTGTTTTAATTGGTTAAAAATAAATTGATGAAAGCATAAGTGTATGCAATTACATTTAATCAATTAGAATGATGATGTTTTATGATTGTATATCTAGTATGTAAAAGAAATCAAAAAAAATTTAAATGGAAACGTTTTTTTGATTACCATTAAAATTTAGGTTAACAAACAAAACAGATACTTTGGAGAAAGCAAAAAAAATATAAATGTAGATATAAAGAACATTTGTGTTTTTTTCTATTGTCTTGGGAGTTTATTATTTTCAATTAGCTAATAATCACAGTATTACAGAAAGCTAAAAACAATTTATTACAAAAAATCGCATCACTTAACCATCTAACAACACATTAAAAAAGAACATAAAAATTACAATTTGTGCTTAGAAAACTACTTGTATCGTATAGCAAGCAATGCATGCGGAGATTCTTAGTCATCTGAAATGGAATTATTAATAATATAAGCTAATGCTAATCAGGCATACAATATATAACGTACCAGCGAGATAATAGTTTATAACGCACATTGTTGCAAAGCCAAAAAAGACTACTGCAAACTGCGCAAATCCCGCCCAGCGACGATGGGGATTACTGTGCCATCGTGCTTTTTCGCGCGGTATGACTTCACATACAGTTACATAGAAGAGAGTGCCGCCGGCGAGCGCCTGAATAACAGGCAGCGTAGTTTTGGACCAGGCTGCGGGCACATCGACGATAAGCATGCCCAATCCAATGCCACAGACGGCACCTAAGGCAAACACTGAAATGCCAATGAATTGTGAGCGTAAGCTAGCGCGTGGATTAGAGCGAAACTCGAGGCCCAGACAGAAGCCCATCACAAACTTGTGACACGCAACGGCGCCGAGTAAAAAGAGCACCTGAAATTAAAGACAAAGTGCGAGCCTATTTACAACTGATTTGCTTATCTGAATAAATATTTAGCTAAGATTGCGGGCGACAAACTAATTCAGAAACTAATGATGTCAAGGTATGCAAACCTTTGTGGCCGAGTTTTGTACACCGATTGCCAATCCCTCAATAGCCGAGTGCAAAGAGAGCGCCACAAAGAGTCCCAATGTGCCAGTCATGGATTGGGCACAGGGCTCAGTATGACTGGTATGGCAAATACGTGCATTTGCATCCTCGACGCTATCATCGTCACAGCCGGAAACGGCAGCATAGCTACGATCTTGATGACTATGAACATGACCGCTGAAAACAAAGTCAATCAATTAATACATATGCATGGGTATTTAGGCAATTGATTGATATCAAATTGATATACGTACTTGTTATTATGGTGCGAAGAAGACGCTGCTGGTTCGGAGGCAAGCAAAGGCGCACGTTCGTCAATTGCTCCATAGGCATTATTTTGACTTGCGTTTGATACCCGGCTGTTTTGTCCACCTGTTGCTGGAGTCTGTTCATGTGTATGCTGTATGGCCTCGCCAAAGAAATAGTGTATGAACTCATCTATAAAGTAAATTATAAAGAACCCTCCACACATTGCAACTTCCGCAAATTTCGAGTTCATTTGCTCGCGTACCTGCACAACAATAGATATATGTATAGGTTATCAAAATAGATTATCATGTTACATTCAACTGAATTAATTAATGTGTACGTTTGCATTTTACCTCTGGCAAAATATGCACAAGCGCTGTGGCTAACAAAATGCCTGCACCGAAACACAGCAAAAGCGATGTTGTTAGTGGAAACCGTTGACGATTTCGCTCAGATATAATCGCTGGCAGCATGCCGGACAACAGGCTGCCCAAGCCAAGGACTATCATGGCTAGAACCTTTTCCATATCGCCACGATCTTCCGTTTGCCAGTTGGTGTTATTTGTGGCCATGTCTGTGTCTGCTAAACTCATATTTAGAAGACTATAATCCAGTCATGAAAAGCAAATAAAATGTGTTGCACTAAAATTGGAACAAACTCGATGTATCTCAAGTTCGTTGTCTTATTTGACTCGCAATTTATTTTAAAATAAGAAAACAGTCCGCGCAACCCACAACCCGCAAGAATTCAACGGCACAAACGACTGGAGGTGGAGAAACATCGAAACATCGCGGCGTATTTTTTCACCGAGCTGCCACCCAGCAAAAAAGAACTCTGGCAACACCAGTTTTATGCTGGGCTTACATTGGGGCACACTACGGCACCACATTTTGTGGCAGTTTGCGCCAGCTTGGGACACCAGTCAAAGTGTTTACACTGGCGAGGCATAAATTGTGCCTCACAGCGCTGTGGCAACACAAAATTATTGCCTTCAAAGTGAACACTACTTGTCATTGTCACAGCATCGAAAATGTTCACAAAAAGTGAACATTGAACAAGCTCGTGAGCATGAACAAGCTGCCAAAATGTTGCTGTTGAAAATGTACCAAATCTGGCAGCCGATGAAATATCGAGTGCTCATCGAATATTAATTCAAAATTAAGTTCAAGCGCCCTCACAAATTTCGTCTTTTGCCCCATTGTAATGGATCGTCATTGTATAGTTTGTGGCGAGGTGCCGACATCCAGCTACACCTATCCAAATAGTCTGGAGGAAGCAATTAAGTGGCAAAAGATGCTCACTGTCTATATTCCTGCTGAGACATTGCGCAACCACTGCTGTGTATGCGACAAGCATATCGATACTTCGCAAGTGCAAGAAAGTGTATCGAAAAAATCCCCGATTGATGTGCGGAGCAAACACAACGATTTAAATGAGCAACGGTTAAGTGTATCTTTTAAGAAATCTGATGCAATCCATTATTTTGGAAATAACCAAGTAGATGCAAAGAATGGTAATTACTCGCAATCATCGGGCTTCCAAAGTGATACAACAAAAAGGCAGCTGCGCAGAAAAGATGGTTGCACACAATTGTCCAAGTGCTCGGAGTCGCAGATCCGGAATGGTGGACCCATTTCTAGTTCGCTTTGGGTACCTTCTGCGGTCTTTGATAGGGACATGGCACACTTGGGAAGCGATGAGATTGAAACGAGAAGTGCTTCTGGTTTTGAATCTGCAACCCAGTCATCCGCATCGTATTCTTGTGGCAACTCTTCTGCCGTCTCCAATTCAGTCGGTAGTAAGATGAGAGATAACGGTTCAACTTGCATATGTGGAACCTCATGTCCACAATTGGCTTCGAGAAATGCGAGAATGCAACAGTGGCATCGTGGATGTGGAAGCCCTTGTCCACAATTAGCTTTGAGAAATGCGAGAATGCAACAGTGGAATCATGGAGGCACTGCAGCATCCCAAATAAACTGGGGCCAATCCAGTGAGACTCCGTTAAATAAAACCTATTCTAACGGCATTCCCTTGAGGAATGGCAATCAAAGGCTGACACCACAACAACACCAAGAATGTCAATGTTGTCTGACTGGCGACACCTGCGATCAGGTGATGCAGTGTCCATCTCAAGAGCTCAATCCAATCCCAAAGAAATACGCATCACCCTCAAGTTGCTTCTGCGAGCTGAACAGCAACACAACACTTTGCAGTAATTTCTTTGATGGCAAATCTGTTCAAACCAGTCAAACAAATTCAAGTAATGCCAATTCAGGGATTTCCAATCGTACGGCAGTCAACAATTGCACTAACAATCAATTGGGACAAGCTCCGATCAATGTGTTAATCATGGGTGGTTCCATGGTGCCAAGTTATTACACTTGCTCCGACAATCGGCAATCTATGCTTTCGGAAATCTGTGTGCTGGAGTCGGACTTGGCTCATGAAGGTGCCAAGTTTCCCGATGTTGATGTGCCCAAGTTTACAGTCTGTCGCACACCACAAGAAAATAATGATAATGGTGGTAAGGATATTGATGAGAAAGAGAGTTCCACCGAGGTATTGTTAATGGGTAAAACTCCCAGTAATGAATGCTCGTGTCCTACTCCTAAAACTAAGCATCCTTTCAATCCGGAAAATAAGTTAAAGGATCTGAATTGCAACGAGCTTATGAAGAATCAAGAGACGCGCATGCTGGAACTGGAGAGTCTATTGACCCAGCAACAGAAACTTCAACAGTCCATTCAGACAAAACTGAATGAGTTACAAAGCACGACGAGTGCAGGAAAAACGGCAAGAGCAACTAGAGCCAGTGCAGGCAACTCAATGAAATTGTCTCCCACAATGGGTACAACAAAGACGAAGTGAGTGGGGGCGCAGGCATGGTATCCATTATAATTGTCAACATATAATAAAATGGTAAAATAAAATATTCACCTCCCTGCTCAAAAGATATTTGCATTAAATATTTATTTTTCATACTTTTATTTAGAAATAACTGAAATAATTAATTTAAAATTGATTAAGGAATCAAATAATCGAATCAATTGATTTTGAATGTGGATTGAGAGTTAAATTATTGAATATACAAATTTATTCCATTTCCGGTTACCTCATCCAATAAAAGTTATATCCGGAATTTATCCAGATAATTTTGTATGTGGTTTGCCATCCGTGATATTGATTACATACTGTACAAAATTCGACAGTACACTTAGTTGAGAATAGGAATTGGAATAGCAAAAAAAAAAACATCAAAATATTTCATTTTTTATTTTCATATATTTGAATTTCCGACTTTAAATTTAACCGTTTTGATGTGCCGTCGATGCGTCGTCTGCGGAAAGTATGCCGCCGATAACGATAGCGAGTTTTATCACTATCCAAAGAATAAGAGGGAAGCGCTGATCTGGCAACGGAGCATGGGAGCCTTTGAGACATGTGTGGACACAATACAGGAGCAATGCTGTGTGTGCATCAAGCACATACCACAGTTTGTGGAACTTGCACAGAAGCAGGCGGCCTTGATGACGGTTAAGAGCACGGATCAGATGAACCGTCCATCACTTAATGTGCTCCTTCTGCCAGGGGCAACGTTACCTCCTTATTGTGGCAAGTCGGAGGAAACGAAGAATAATGACTCCAAGGACCAAGAAGAAGATAAATTAGATGAGGACATCATTGTGAAAGAATTCAATGTGAAGGATTGTGGTGCCAATTTTCCAGATATAGATGAGACGGAAGTTACGGTGTTGCGAACACCTGTGCAGAATGACGAGGAGCTGAAGAACTTGCAGGACAAGACAGAGAACGGTGAACAATGTGGAGACAGCGGAAATATGAGCGACTGCACAGATGTCTTACTGCTGAGCCGAAGTCAAAAGAATTCCGAAGATACACGTAATTCATGCCAATGCGATCTATGTCCAAGAATAGGTCCGTCAGCAAATAGTTATCCTTCCAATCCCGAGGTAAACTTCGATTTTGATCAGCATCCGGGTGGATGTGAGTGTGAGCAAAAGGTTCGACATGAGCTGGGCGAAATAATAAAACGACAACAGAATCGCATTTGTGAACTGGAATACCAACTTTGTCGTCAAAGCGATTGGCATTATTCAATGCAACAAAAACTGAATCAACTGTATTCGGAATTTGGACGCCTGGAACCGCCTGAAGAACTGAACATTGCTGGTCGGCCGGATGAGGCTGACTTACAGATTCAATCAGTGCAATGGTCGACAGGGGAAGCCATCAAACCATCTCCAGAAGATAACACAACACAGCCATAAACATTTCGTATCGTACACAACAGTAAAGTTTTGTAGCATTAAATCATAAAAAGTATGTACATGTCGAAGAGCTGGAAACGGTTGTATGTAGTTGTCCCAAGAGGTTTATTCGCTTTTACACGAGACGCAGAAATTAACAATTATTCCTTAAGCTTAAGCAGCGTCGTGAATCACACCTTCGTAAAGTTTAACTTTGCTGGCAATGCTCATATCGACATATTTGTCGCCAATGGAAACAATCAGGCCACCAATGATGCTGGGATCCACACGAGATGTGATCTTCAGCGACTGGTTGGCTTGCAGGAAAGACTGCAACAGAACAGACAACAGAATATGTTAATATTAGTCAATTACTGAACAATTACATGTAACTCATACCTTGAGCGCGCCTTCCAATTGCTTGCTTTGGGAAGCATCCAAGGGTTTGGCGGTGACCACTTCACAGACAACCTCACCGCGATGGGCGGCCATGATTGTCTTGTAAGCGTTAATAACATTTTCAAGCTTCTTCAAGCGTCCATTATCAGCCAAAAGACCCAACAAGTTAGCTGTGGCTGGGGCAAAACGCAGCTTAGCAGCAGACTCCATCAGGGCAAGGGACATAACTTTCCTGTTAATGATGGGGCTGGTCACTTGCTCGCGCAACGCCTTGTTGCCCTTGATGGTGGACTGTAATGCGACCAAATCCTTCTCCACCTGATCCAACTGACTCATTTTCGAGGCTGCCGAGTACAAGGCTGTGGCATATCGAGCTTCCAGACCAAACAGCTGCACTGGTGGCTTCACCATCTGCTTTGCAGAGGCAGTGCTGAGTGAGCGGCTCTGTAAATATGTCAAATACACTCCGTTAATCGAAACTATTCAAATTGCAATTGGTTTTGTTTATTGGTTAATATGGCAAATTACATAACCAAGAAATCCGCGTTAGATAATTTTGTATTGATAGTCATTGCTAGCACAATTAAATTGTAAGCACTTTGTATGGAATTGCATCTTTGAATCACATTTGCATCACATATTATTCATTTAATTAAAACCTACCAAAATTGCTAATTTATTAACGGAGGCCATTGCTTTATATCTTGCGCTGGATTTTTCACCTAAAGAACGGAGCTGCAATGAACAGGGTGGTTTCGCCTAAGCACAGTCAGAGTTGTCACTGCGCCGATACGTGCCAGGGCTGCAGTGCAACTAAATGCGATAACGATAACTGAAAATAATAGAAAGTACTCAAAAAAAAAATTCAAAAGGTTTTTTTTTCAGCATCGTCTTTTTTATTTTGTATTTTAAAAAACTGTTTCTTTTTATAGATGGGTTCCTCGGAAATACGTATTGATTTTACTTAAAACGTAACTGTAAAACTGCCTAAAAGTGGGTGTAATTGCAATTGTAATGCAACATTATAAAATGATGTTGCTGTTTTCAGAATCCCGTCCCGACGTAACCATACATTAAATAATAGTATTGTAAGTGGTTTTCACTTGGGAAATTAGTTGGAACAGTTCAAATTATGTATATAATATAGATCGAAGGATTTACTTGACATCTGAAATAAAACAAAGATCTTTAGATGTGGCTGTTGAAAGTCAAGTTCGGATATTACTAACCTTCATCCTCGAGGTCTTCGTCGCCCTCATCCTCACCGTCATCATCTTCGAATGCTTCCTCTTCGTTGTCATCGAGTTCATCTTCATCCTCGGGTTCCACTTCAATATCAGGTACGAGATAATACTGCAGTGGATTTGGCCAAAGATCATCCTTTATCAGTTCAGCAATCTCGTCGTTGACGGGGTCAGCATTGTCCGAGAACCAATCAAAGAAGGTCTTGTAATCGGAATTCCTTTTCTTCTTATTGGTATAAGGTTTTGTTAGCAACTGTTTAAGTAAATTCTTTCCCTCTTTCCATTCTATGGGCGTGCTGGTTGACGCGGGCCAATCACCATTCTCAGAGGCTGTTAAGTAAATACATATACAAAATATTATTAGTACAGGCACAACGGCAGCCTTTCTAAGAGTATTTACCTGCTGAATTCAAATGGAACTCTTTGGTGAGAATCTTGTTTTCAAAATATGGATTCTCATCGAAATGGAAATTTATGCGGTATCCAGATTTGATATCTTCAAACTCCTCCACCTCCAGTTTGTTTAACGCATGTAGACACTCCTCCTCTTCTTCATCCAGAATACCAGACACTTGTGGGTGGTTAATGAACTGGAAAGTAAAATTTGAAAAATTTACATTTAGTCAATTTACTAAGCGCAATCGGAAACATGTATAAAAAAAAACTTTACTTTGGCTAAACTAGAATTATGACTGTGAAATCGATAACGATAGCCAGAAACGTCGCATCCTTACGTGTGCACAGACTCAACGACATTAGCATACATATTATCTTCTAAGCCAATAACGTTTATACATTTAACAATATATTTTAATAAAATCCTGAATAATTAAGGGTTCATGGCATATAAAGAGTTGCGACTTTAAGCGCAGACGATTATTATCGATATATTCACATATACGCAAACAAAAAAAAGAGCGGTGCGACCGGTGGCGGCGACATGCATAGAACACAAGATGAAAAAGAACAAACGAAAAAAAACTTCCTCGAATAGAGAAATTTTTCTTGCACATGTAGTAGAGACATAAAATCAATTAATGTCGTCGCTTTAAATTCTATGCACTCCAATGTTGCTACTAAAACCAAATGTTACTAAGTACATTAAATTTTGCACATGTTACAGTGCAAAATCATAGCACTAGATAAAGATGCCGCCGTCATCTACATGTGAGCACACATATGCGTATGTATGTATGTATATATGTACATATACTCACAGAAGTCACCCAGAAATTGGGGATCCGCTTGACGAGCTCGCTTCGTTTTTCGTAGCACGGCTTTCGTAGTTTGTTATATTTCTGCTCCACTTTTAGAATTTCCTCACTGGCTTTTTCGTTTAATGCGTCAATCTCATTTTGACAAGCATCGATTTGTTCCAGCGCATCCGACTCCTCCTCATTTGGACCGGCAGATGTATTTCCATCGGCGGCAGCATCCAATTTCTGTCGCTTTGGCACGCTCGACATGATGCTTTCTTTAGTTTTAATTGATGTAGCGTATAAATTACTTAATAATTGTATTGCAAATTTGCAATTAGTTTATCTAGTACAGTTGAGCTGAAGCCGTTTTATTACACTTTATGCGCGCCGCTCGCTGCGTTTGCGAATTCTGCGTTGAGTGTGACCGAATATTGCAACTGAAATATACTGTTTAACATGGTCGCAATTTTTGTGTTCACCAATCGAATATATTCCTTAAAAAATCATATAAAAAATAAATATAAACTAATTAAATTACGTGTTCCTTTTGAATATATGTGCTAGTTATAATTAGCATTTATTAATTATTTTACATCGCAGAAAGTGTTTTACAAAAGCAGGTTCCTTTACTGGACTAGTTCGAGTAGGTGCTGAACTAATTCGTGAACTGTCTGACAGTTTGCAGCACTTAACAAATTACAAGTAAGTTTCGGTCCTTTACAACACGCGCGGACAATATTTAATGTCGAGGTGTAAACGAGCTGGCCTATTCATTTTTTAATTTTATATAGCAAGCGTTTTTTAAAATATTAAAAACATGGCCACGGCTGAAGCTCAAGTCAATGTGAACACAAATTTGCAAAAGCAGGATCTTAGCAATTTGGTGAGTGTGGATAAAAAGTGGAAAATGTGAACTCGAACTCGTTGACAACGTACGCGTCTTTGTGGCCCGTTCGATCGCTACATCCGAAATCAACGGGGGAGACGCTTCAAAGCGGCCATTTCTATATGAAAAAATGTATTCATTGCTTGCAGACTTTCAACAAAAGTATTTGAATTATTTTGTAGTTGCAAGAAACATAATATTTATGTTGCTGCTATTGTTGTTGCTGCTGCTATTTGTCTGGGCAAGCGGCCATCAAAGAATGCAGCACGTGGCGTTAGTTGCTACGTTTGGGCATCATTGTTAGGGTTTTTCCGCCATTCGCGGTGTTGAGCATATGCTCGGGATATGTTTGAAAATGTTGTCAATGCTATTAAATGTAATTGAAATATGCGGCTCAACTGTTGCTACAATTATCTGATGCAATATTCAGTTGATTCTAACCTCAAAATGTACGGCTTTTTCTACGCATACTCATGCCACATAAATGCAGATATATGTATAGATGTGCGTGTGTGTGTGTGTGCGTGTATGTATATGTTTGTTGGGCGGGGGTAGGGCGTGTTTGAGAAAGTCGAAGATGAGAGCACAACAATATTAGGATATTTGTTTTGATTTAATTATTTATAAATTGTGATTTATTTTGCAGGAAATCAGCAATCTAACGCCACTGTCGCCTGAGGTAATCTCGCGCCAGGCTACAATCAACATAGGCACAATCGGTCATGTAGCTCACGGCAAATCGACGGTTGTTAAAGCCATCTCCGGAGTGCAGACGGTTCGCTTTAAAAATGAATTGGAACGAAACATTACAATTAAGCTCGGTAAGTGAATTCTTTCACATACAACAACAAGAAACATACATACATATTTAACTCGACCAATACTACTGAGATAATATTTTCAATTTATAACAAGCTTCGCGGTATGCAAATTGAAAGTATAATTTCAGATTCAGAAAAGAACTGGCTATAATAAGTAAATAAGCCAAATATATATAGCTAATAGCTTTAGGCAATTAACATACCGTTTAATATCAAGTAAATCTTGTATTTTCCTTGCTAAATTTAATATATTTTTACAAAAGAAACTTAACTAAATACTGACGACGGCACAACGCGCGTTCCAGTTTTCATATTGATAAATTGAATTCGTTTTTATCTCTTTTAATTATAATTCAAAAATGTTACAATAATATTTATTTTTATTTATTATATAATAATGATTTTGTGAATATTGTAATGCAAACAAATTCAACGCAAATCGGAAATGTGAAACTCGAAACAGATCATAAAATAATCAATTGAATATTGTAATATTTCCTAAGTTATTTTTTTCTCTCTTTGGTTTCTTGCGCATAATTAGTTTTAAGACTCGTGTCGCTTTTGGATCGGCGTTCTGAGCGTTCTGTAGATGATTGATATATTTAAATGTACATATTATGTATATAATTCTTGTAACGACTTAAATTGCTGGATTTGTTCCCTAAAACTTATACACACACACACGCACTGTGTCGTCGCCTTAGTAGTTTGGATTAGCATATAAATATCTAAATTTTGTTTTATTTTTGTTCTTCATATTATTTGAAACTATTATATTTTGTTTCGTAAGATTTGTTAGTTTTCATAGAGCTTTTTGCAAATTTTATTTGTTTTGATTTGATTTTGATTGATAATCCAGCAATTTAATTAATTCAGTCAATCTTTTTCTTCTTTTTTCGTTTTTCGTTTGCCCAACGACGCGCGTTTAACAAACAAAAAACAAAACAAAAAAAAAAACAAACAAATTGTCATTTGCAGAACGCTTAAGCGAATCGAAAATCCAAAAACTTTTGCACTCCAAGCAGCAACGCAAGCAATATGAACTGCATCAGTGTCAGGTGCTCAAGCGTCTCGCTAATCGACGGCGACGACCCGAATGCAAACGCCAGGAGCAGCCGACAAATAATTTGTTTACGTATTTCATGCGTGCCAGGCGAAGCACAAGTCAAAGTTCCTTAAGTCCCAGCCATAGCAGCGGTTATGGCAGCGTGGAGCCAGAGGAGGAACTGGATACAGATACTTTAGATGCATCCACATCCGCATCATCATCTTCTGCACGAAAATCGTTTACTCCACAAGTCGCTTTAAAGCGACGACGCAGTAGCAGAAGCAGCCAAGATGCGCCATCGCCTGCTTTAAAGCTTACCAAGATTGATTCTGGTGTGGCGATAAGAAGACCAAAGGGCGAGTACATTGTGGAACACATTAAGTGCGTTGAGGTTGTCAACTATCAGCCCGTCTTCTTTGTCAAATGGCTGGGCTATGATATCAGCCAGAATACCTGGGAAAGTTTCAACAATCTCGCTGACTGCGTTCAGTTGGAGCATTTTGTTGATCACCATACGGATCAGTACCAGCACTACATAGCACAGATTGCCAGCGAATTGGAAGCACAACTAGAGACGGCACCGCCACTGGACCTCAACAGTATTTCCATGCGGGAGCTGGATAAATTCGAATCACTGCCATTACAATTGGATATGATATTGCTGGCACAGTATCGTGCCTCGGGTAGTCGCAGTATACGTGAACCGCAGCGGATTATGGAGCGTGTGTTGCGACGCATGCAGATGCAACGATGCCACGTCGCGAGACGCAATCAATTGAAGAAGCTGTCGCAATTTGAGGTTTACATGAATACCGTGGAGCAACCGTCGCCCCCGATACGTATCATAAATGATGTTGACTTGGACACCATCGATTTGAATTTCGTGTACACTCAACAGAACATCATTAGTGCTGCTGTGCCAGTGCCGGAGGCAGCACTTTTCGGTTGCAATTGCCTAGAAAAGGGAGTCGACTGCAGCGCCTCCAGTCGATGCTGTGCGCGCCTTGCCGGCGAACTGTATGCCTACGATCGTAGT
Organism: Drosophila kuntzei; assembly: GCA_035042165.1. NCBI lineage: Eukaryota > Metazoa > Arthropoda > Insecta > Diptera > Drosophilidae > Drosophila > Drosophila kuntzei. The sequence goes on along the minus strand of JAWNLU010001684.1, from coordinate 6,127,665 downwards.
ACGCGACGCTTGCGCTTGCCACAGGGCAGTGCCATTTATGAGTGCAACAGTCGCTGTAGCTGTGATGTTAGCTGCACTAATCGATTGGTCCAACACGGACGCAAGCATCCGCTCGAGCTATTCAAGACCAGCAATGGAAGCGGCTGGGGCGTTCGTACACCGAATTTTCTGCGCAAGGGCGAGTTTGTTTGCGAGTATGTTGGCGAGATAATCACCAGCGATGAGGCGAATGAGCGTGGCAAGGCTTATGACGATAAGGGTCGGACATATTTATTCGATTTGGACTACAATACGACGGCAGAGAGCGAGTATACCATAGATGCAGCCAATTATGGAAATATATCGCACTTTATCAATCATTCGTGCGATCCCAATCTGGCCGTATTCCCCTGCTGGATAGAGCATTTAAACGTCGCAATGCCCCATTTAGTATTCTTCACGCTGCGTCAAATCAAGGCCGGGGAGGAGCTCAGCTTTGATTACATTCGAGCCGACAATGAAGATGTACCCTACGAGAATCTATCGACGGCGGCACGCGTCGAATGTCGCTGTGGCGCCAGCAATTGCCGCAAGGTCCTCTTCTAGAGCGGATTGTGGCATTTGGATTTACAATTTATAATAGAAGATGATTTTATATTCATATTCCTTAAGTCTATTGACAGCTCTATTTGTAGAGCCTCTCCCCACCAAGACAGAAAGATACAAATGCTACCAATTCATTTCCTTAATTTCTTAGCTAATTCAGTTAACACCCTATAAATGATAGATATACATTTTTTTTTTTATGCACGTAATGTCACATAGAATACTTTCGCATAAATGCGTCAAGCTGTTGGCAAACATAATTAAATCTATTTATTGTTAATTATTTGCATTGATCAAACACTTTGCGTTCAGCTTAGTTTTTAAAGTGTTGACGTTTGAAGAGTTGTATTTTTTTTTTAAATACTTGATTGTATTATTATAATTAGAATTATTCATCACATTGTTAAATTATGATTGCATACAATATGATTACAATTTTGAAATAAACTCATACTTTTATATTAATTGTATTATAAAAGAAATTGTTTTATATATCACATTTAATGAGGAAAATATACAAGATATTATAACGGGGAGTTATTTCAATCGGGTTATGAGATAGATTTAGAAAAAGTTCTAATTGAATTACACTTCTTAATCATACATATATGATCCAAAGACTGGTTTTATTGTAGTCGATTTTGAACGCCTATTTTTATGATTTAATTATAATTTTCATAAAAATATGTGAATTGCAAATTGCTTAAACTAAAGTCAGAGAAAAATAGTCGAAATTTTATATATTTTATGTTTGGTACTTATAAAGGATTCAATTCATCATATATGTTTATATTTTCTAAATATTTTTACAGGCTATGCCAATGCAAAAATCTACAAGTGCGACAATCCAAAGTGCCCACGCCCGGCCAGCTTTGTGTCGGATGGCTCTAGCAAGGATGACAGCATGCCATGTGCGCGTCCTGCCTGCTCTGGTCGTTTCAGATTGGTTCGTCATGTTAGCTTTGTCGATTGCCCCGGTCACGACATTCTTATGGCAACCATGTTGAACGGCGCCGCTGTGATGGATGCTGCACTGCTGCTCATTGCTGGTGGGTACAAATTGGGCTTATTATAAATAAATATATATGATTATCTAACTTTTGTTGTATTCCATTCAAAGGCAACGAGTCGTGTCCACAGCCACAAACTTCTGAGCATTTAGCGGCCATTGAGATTATGAAGCTCAAACAGATTTTGATATTGCAAAACAAAATCGATTTGGTCAAGGAGAGTCAGGCCAAGGAGCAATATGAGGAGATCACAAAGTTTGTGCAGGGCACCGTCGCCGAGGGCGCACCGATAATTCCAATTTCGGCCCAGCTGAAGTACAACATTGATGTGCTCTGCGAGTACATTGTTAACAAGATTCCTGTGCCGCAGCGTGATTTCAATGCGCCGCCTCGTCTAATTGTTATACGATCCTTCGATGTGAACAAACCTGGCTGTGAAGTGCAGGATCTCAAGGGCGGTGTTGCCGGTGGCTCAATATTGAGCGGCGTATTGAAGGTCGGCCAGGAGATCGAGGTGCGTCCCGGTGTTGTGACAAAGGACAGCGATGGCAACATCACTTGCCGTCCCATTTTCTCGCGCATCGTTTCGCTGTTTGCTGAACAAAATGAACTGCAGTATGCTGTTCCCGGTGGTTTGATTGGTGTGGGCACCAAAATTGATCCAACGCTATGCCGTGCCGATCGTCTGGTTGGTCAGGTACTCGGCGCCGTTGGCAACTTGCCTGACATTTACATCGAGCTGGAAATTTCATATTACCTCCTACGTCGATTGCTCGGCGTGCGCACTGACGGCGACAAGAAGGGCGCACGTGTGGAAAAGCTGCAGCGTAACGAAATCTTGCTGGTTAACATTGGGTCGCTCAGCACCGGCGGCCGCATCTCGGCCACAAAGGGTGATCTGGCCAAGATTGTGCTCACAACGCCAGTTTGCACGGAGAAGGGCGAGAAGATTGCGCTCAGCAGACGTGTGGAGAATCATTGGCGGTAAGAATATCGAAGTATTCTTATAAGTTTAGCAAGTCATGAATTTCTCCTTTGTTTTGCAGTTTGATTGGTTGGGGACAGATCTTTGGCGGCAAGACAATTACGCCCGTATTGGATAGTCAACCATCGAAGAAGTAAGGAACCAACGATAATCAACCAGACCCGCTGCGAATTCATATTCAATTTAAGCGTTTCAAGTGTGTGTGTATGTGTGCGTGTAATACACAGGGTCGCATTTGGCTTAATTGTCAAATTGCTGATTTTTTACTTCTTCGCCAGCACCGTATCTTCATCTATAAATCCCGAGTCGTCGTTGTCCTTCACGTCCGTTGATAGCAAACATAAACAAACAAACAAATAAGAAACAGAAACAAAACTATTGAAAATTATTGCATACATACCTTAAATTATTTAATTTTGTATGTATATAAATGATTTGTGCTGGGGAAATGTTATATATAAATAGCAAATCCAAGCATACGAGAAACTAATAGGTTATACCATACATATTATATAAAACAAAACGCAAAAACAAATTGATACATCGTAAAATTGTTTTTATGATTTAAATACAAAAAAAAAAACGTATAAAATGGTATGCATTTTTACAATTAAAACGACAATAATTGTTTTTATATGTGGGTTGGACAATTGACGATAGAGCAGATTGAAGGGGGGCAAGATATTATCAAAAACCAATTAGTCAACATTTTCATTATAGACCTTTTTATTTGTTTAAGCATTATTATTACAAATTTCATATTATCATTTTTGAAACATGACATCATCATTATCAATTATTATTTTTGTTAAATTACATATTTTGAAACATTCTTTTTTCATTTTAATATTTTTCAATTTTTGTATCGTATTTGATTTATTACCTAGTGCACTCTAATTTAGTTTTAAACTACTGTTTATGTATATTTGTTTGGTTTTGGTTTTGTTTTACTGAAATTAATTCAATACAATATTAATTAGCTTAATTAATAAAAATTCGTACTTAGTCGCGATTCACATACATACGTTGTGTTTGTTATTTAATTGCTGAAAACTTTTTATTTTAATACTATTGAGATTGAGTAATTTTACATTGAATTATTTTCACTATTTTCTTACCGTCTGTTATACTTAGTAAGAGTATCTTCCATTCGGTTAGTTAAGTACATCTCTTGAGCAGATTTGAGAATAGAGAAATGTTTCTTGTAGTTTCGTTGAACACACTTTAAACGAATTCAAATTGAAATACATATATTTATATATTCTATATATTTGAGCGATTTTTGAACACAATTAAGTTTTGAGCAGGCTTCACTGGAATGCACAGTTTACGAGTATATATCAAATATAATAGGAAACTAAGTAACTATCCGCTCAATCCCAGTTGTACATTCCATATAATATGTCAGATCTAAGCTCGATTACAACCGAAATTTAATTAAAGTAAAACCATATTCTGAAATTATCTCATATAATTGTTAATTATTAGCCGTTTGCCGTTTGCGTCGATTAGCAGTTACATATCTTTGTAGTTATGCCTAATTTCAGAACCTCACAATTTAAATATAATATTCGTGTCTTTTAATTTTAATACGATTAGTTTGCAAATCTTTTTGAACTAAGACAATCTCGGAAATAACAAAAGCCAACGTAAGCGACAGCAGTTGGCGATGATGAGATTTGTCTTAGATTCCACATCCATAGGAGAATCCAATCTATCCGCTGCTGCTTGGAATGTTTCTATTTGAATTACATATTTGTATGCAATACAATATCTACTTAAGTACATTATTCATTGTAACTAGTTTGTGTACATTTCAATATGTATACGTTGCTTACAAGATAAAAATGCAGGACTAGAGAAAGATGTGTCCATTTCCGTGTACAACAATTTTGAATATTTGTCATAAGTCTGTGTGGTTGTATCAATAGATATTTCCTAATAAATTAAGTTGAATTGAATTGATATCATAAAACACAATTAGAAGAATACTATACTTTATAATCATTCTAATTATATACTAATACTATGTACATAAAGTATGTACGTACATACATTGAACACCTGAAAGTGCTGTTGGTTATCCTTGCGTATACTTAATATTTAATACATAACACATACATTGAATCATTATTTTTTTGAACTAATCTATTCATAGAATTCACAAATACATTTAAACATTGTGTGTGGCTGTCTTTGAGTGTAGTTAATTAACATTCAATTATTCATTCATCGTGCAATGTGTTTTGTTTGTCTGGAATCAACTTGGGAATGGATCTGTAGTTAGCCTACAAAACGGTTCTTTATATAACACATACATACATACATTCATTGTTATATAATACAATTTATTGACAATTAACATTGGCAAAATTGGAGTTAATTTACTTCATTCTATTTGATTATCTTCTTTTTTTTTTTTTGATTTTCACTGGTTAGTCTTCACATTCATACAAGTACTCCTTTTTTAGGACGACAGTTGTAAACTACAATATATGAATTCATATTATCCAGTGAGATCGAATTCGTTCTTTAGTTTGTCTTATTAATAATTCTTCTTTGCTTCAAACCTATCATAATCTTTAACAATTTTGAGTGTTTTCTCGACTATTCTTTTGCAACAATTTTTATTACTTACATACATAAGTAGATATTATATAAATATACATACATATACAAGTGCAGAAATAAGCAAATTTTACATGCCAATGTTTTTCATATCTAATATCTACATATACATATTTTTATATATAATCATATTCTTTGAGCAAGTCGTAAGTTTTAAATTTACTTATTTCTATAAATTAATTTTTTTACAATATACACGAAATACATAGTTGAATTTTTATTTTCAAGGTTCATTTAAATTTTTATGATCAATATATATTTAGTATGCCTTTTGGGTGTTGGGTATAGTTTTAGTTGAATCAAAGCCTACGTTTTCTTTAGGATGCACAATTTGGCATTTGGGTGACGGTTTGGCATCTTAAAGAAAATGGCTCAAATCTCATTCGTTGACATCTTCATCCGACGAGCTGGCCGCGGGTATCGTTGAGAATTGCCACGCCTCCCGATTGTTGTTCTTGCTGACACTGCAAGGAAAGGTAATTACAATAATTACATTAAATTTTTTAAAATCAACGCCTTCTAAATTTCGGAGAGGATTCGATAGATCGATCCATAGACCCATTATTAATATCACGAACCGAACGTTTTGGATTTCTTATAAAATTATTTAATAAAATGATTCATAAGTTAAATATACATAAATGTATATTAATTTTAAGATTATTTTTTACTGATTCCAAATGAAGTAAAAACTAAATTATTTATTGATACTAATACATATAAAAAGAATGAAATGCATGTGATTATATTTTTTCCGAATCGAAACATTGTTTTAAAAAAAAGTCGCAAAAAACCCGAAATAATTTGGAATCGTTGAATAATAAAATTTGAATTATATAATTGTTATAGTATTTACCCATGCTTTTTGGCATTGCTGGGCAGAGTGTGCGAGCTGCGATAGTAACTGTCATGTGGTTCCTCCTTGGTTTCCTCTAGGGATTTGCGTTGCAGCGTCATTGTTTCCTGGGGCGTTGAAGATGTGGTGCCACCACCGCTTAGCTCAGCATCCAGATAATATTTGGCACTCTGTGCGATTTTGCAATTCTCGCATTCGCTTAGATAGTCATCGTCCAGGCTGGTATCGTTGGGCAAAAAGTGCTCGTTAGGATTTAAACAATTCTTCGATGTGGTGCACACCGGCAGCTGTTTGCTGGGCGTGCCGCCACGCCCACTCTGCACCTTTGACGTAAGTTGTGGATAGCTGGGCATCTGGCAATGTGCAATGGCCATGTTGCTGCTCGATGTGGCAGTTGCCACTGTAGTTGCTGTCATAGTTGCAGATGTTGTTGCTGTTATCTTATCGCTGTCACGCTTCACGCGCAATATCTTTGGCAGTGTTGTGCTCTTGTTGATCGCCGATTTATTGTTATCATTGTTGTTCTCCAACGGCGGTATACTGATCACCGATGGCACTTTGCTGACCACACTATTGATGGTGCTATTCAGCGAGATCTTGCCACTTATGTGCTTTGGCAGCGTATAGGTAACATGATTGTTAGCCAGAGGATAGAATGTGCTCGAATTGATTTTGCCACTCGACTTTTCACTGCAACTGGCCGAAGGACTCGCTGGGGGCAGTGTCAATGTTGGCGTTTGCTCCTTTCTCTGGTGTACACTGCTATTTGTCGATTTGCTGAGTGTATAAATTGTGGCCACAGCATTGTTGTTGTTGCTGCTGCCACTTGCTGCAGTTGCTGTTGCTGTTGCGATTGCTGTTGTGGTTGTTGTCGCTGTTTTTAAATTCGTTAGGCTTTTGTAGAGTTTCGGTGGTAATGTTGGATTGCTTTGATCATTTGCTTGCCGCGCTTGTTGCTCATGTTGTTGATTATAGAAATGTTGCTGCTGTTTCTGTGTCAAACTCAAGTAAGCATCAACCTGCAATGAGTGCCAAAAAGATTAGAGAGTAGGCCAAAATAAACACAAATTTATCACGCAGTATGAAACCGAAATTAAACAAAATTTGTTCCTCAACAAAATTACTAAAATCGGGCCAACAAATAATTAAGAGTGTTGATAAGAAATCCTGTATTCAAACACAAAGTAATATTGCAGTTTAATAATTTTTAATCACAGATAAAAGTATATTTATTACCCAAATACTCTAATCAATGAAAAAGCTACAAAAACTATTTTGGAGGGACCGATAACACTTTTAAAATAAAAGTAATATAATAAATTATTTACCAATTTCTTTTAAGTTCTTAGAACATATTGTAATGCTTATTTTTAATTTAATTCTTATTTAGAAGTTCAAGTGTTATTATGCTCGAATTAAGGTTTTCGGTTATTGGTTATGGAAAATCTTGGAGTACCGGTTTCGTAATGGTTATCGGGTTTTATAAGTTTCGGTTTAAAAATACCAGTATGGTTTCGGATCACAAAAAAAATAAAATTTAAAGTTTTTAGTAGCTTAAGAAGCTTTAAAGCTCTTTTTAGCGTGGAAAATAATGTTATCTGGTTACTGGAATCGTCCAGTGTAATGTCGATTTTATTTTAATTTGAACTCATATAAATTTGGTTCATTTGGTTTGATAATTTCGAATATTTTGATATTACTGATTTTTAATAACTTTGAACTGCCATAACTTTGTCAAAAGTCCATCAATTTCCATGCGCAATATAAATGCAGAACGAATTAAGAAGAAAAATCATACTCAAATTTACATTGCGCATGGAAATTGATTGAGTTTTGACCAGGGATTAAAACCTTAACCGAAACCGTAACCTTTAACCAATAAAAGCCGATTGAAATTTGTAACCTTAACTGAAACCGTAACCGAAAAAATATTTTTCCGCTGTACCGAAACCGAAACTCTTTAAACCGAAATTACCGTTTAGTAACCGATTGATTTATAAAGGTTAATTTCGGTACTGGCCGTCGCAGGTACTGATAACTTTGAAGTGCCATAACTTTGTCAAAAGTCAATCAATTTTATGCGGAATGTAAATTTGAGCATGATTTTACCGCCAAATTCGTTCTGCATTTAAATTTTGTTTATTTTGAGAATTCGAATTTTTCGAAAAAATCAAAAAAGATTAAGGGGTAACACTGTAAAATTTCGAAAAAATTCGATTTTCAAAAATTTTTTTAAATGAAAAAAAAAATGAATAAAAATTAATTGACTTTTGACAAAGTTATGGCGGTTCAAAGTTATTAAAGTTCAGTAAAATCAAAATAATCCACATTTTCAAATTATGAACCAAATTTATGTGAGATCAAATTATAATAAAATCGGCATTACACTGGACTATTTCAGTAACCAGATTACATTATTTTTCAGGCTAATAAAAGCATTAAGTCTTTTTTCATGTAAACCATGAATAACGCTTCTTATTTTGGTCAACCGAAAACCGTAATTTTTATTTTTTTGTGAAACCGAATCTTACAAAAAACCGATAACCGTTACGAAACCGATACTCAAAGATTTTGCATAACCGATAACCGAAAACCTTAATTCGAGCATGACCGAAACCGTAACTAAAACCGATATTCGTTTCGGTTTTAATCCCTGGTTTTGACAATGTTATGGCAGTTCGAAGTTATCAAAGTTGCTCAGTAGCTGCGACGGCCACAACCGAAATTAACCCTTACAAATGAATCGGTTACTAAACGGTTATTTAGGTTTAAAGAGTTTCGGTTAATGGGATTCGGTACAGTGGAAAAACATATTTTCGGTTACGGTTACAGCTACGGTTACAAATTGAAATCGGTTTTCATGGGTTAAAGGTTATGGTTTCGGTTAAGGTTTTAATCCCTGTTTTAAAGTAATCAATTAATGAATTAAAAAAATAAAATATTGATTAATTATCTATAAATATACAAATATGGCTTCCTGTTCAGATTTTGGTTTCATTAGGCCTATTTTATATAAATAAACAAGTATGTACATATATGAAAATGATGGTCGAATGGCTGTTAATCCAGAATAAATTTAATTGAATCATTATCATAACTGTATCAGTCCTCAATTGCCAATTTGGTTGATCTTCAGCTTTCGATTTAGCCGTAGAACATATACATAATGTACATGATCGAGAGAATTAGCCATTAGATAAGCGATCAAGACTTGGCATTTGCAATGGGATTACTTACATTTCGAACTCACCTTTCGATTCAAATAGACGCTGGAGAGCATATCAACGCCCGCTTGGGCAGCACTGCTGGAAGTACTGCGTCCACTGCTGCTGGTGCTACGCACACGCTCAGCCGCACTGCCGGAGCTGCTCGAGGATGAGCGCTTCTGGACGCGGCCAAGTACAATGGGCGGGGCGCTGACATCCTCGTGATGCTGCAATGGTGGTGGCGGTATAATAGTCGAAACATTTCCGGAAGTCACGTGCGATGGATGCGGTTGCAACTCATCGCCGACCTGCTTGGAAATGGTGGCAATTTTTGGCTCATGAGTGCAAGGATTGCGTGCACCACCGACGCTATTGTTAAGCATATCCTGGCTGTGGTGCTGATGCTGTAGATTTGATGACGATTTGGCGCGTTGACCATAAGCCAACGTAGCGGCATGACGAGTGCCGGCGTTGGGTGACAAAGCACAGGCATTGTTGCCACTTGAGGCAGCTGCAAAGAGTTTGCCGGCACCGCTAAGGAATGCATTTGCATTGGCATTGGCATTGCTGCCCATATAGGACATGGGCACATGCTGAATGGGACACTGGCACATGGGCTTCTTGTTGATCTTGCTACTGCCGGTTGCAGCATCACTGGAGCTAGAGTTCGAATTGGAGTTGGTGTTCGAGCTGGACTTGGCCTTGACATTAACCACTTGCAGAGGATCAGCGACGGCAAAGTAGCGCGGAATGGTGCGATGATAGCGACGTGAACTGGATGGCGTCTTGCTGCCATGTTGCGACTGCGACTGCGGTTGCGTCTGTGTCTGTTGCTGCTGCGACTTGAATGCCGCATGCAGTGGCATTGGCAGCGTTTGTGTAACCGAATCCGCTGTGCTGCATGTTGGTGCTGTCGTTATGGTTGCTATCTCCATTGGCGGCATCATGTCTATGGCGGGTGTGGACAATGCAGCTGCCAGCAATTGTTGTTGCTGCTGTTGCTGCTGCTGATGTTGATATTGTTGCTGTTGCTGATGTTGCTGATGTGCTATGTGATGCGTGGGCGTGGCCATCAGCTCACCCGTGATGGGCAATGAATGATAACTAGCTGCACTGGCACTAGCATTGATCTCGACATCAGCGACAGTTAAATATTGTTGCTGTTGTGGCTGTTGCAACAACTCCTGCGATCCGCGTGGCGTGCGTCTTGCTGCTGCATACGCCAATGAGTTGGAAACGCTGCTAGCAGCAGCTGCAGCGGTTGTTACACTTGCGCTTATATTCAAATGACAATTCTTATAGCTGCACTCGCTGCTGACATTTGGCTTTGGAGTGGGCATCGTTTGTACACAAATCGAGTTGCTTTGTGGTGCAGCCTGCAATTGTTGCTGCTGCTGTTGCTGTTGATGTTGTTGCTGCTGTTGCTGTTGATGTTGCTCCAGTGTAAGTTGCTGCTCACTTTGCAGACTGTAGGGCGGCTGATGATTCTCGCCAGTGGCAATTGTGGTGACGCCACCGCTATTAATGTTTATGTTGATCAAATTTGTGGTACTCTGTGTGTATTGATTGGACTGAGCAGCAGCAGCTGCAGCAGCAGCAGCTGTCAACTGATGAGCATGTGGATGTGATGGATGAGCTGTTGTTACGGGCACCAGTTGTTGAGTGTACGAATGTGGATGCGGATGTTGTTGTGGCTGTGTATGCAATTGCAGTGTGTGTTGTTGCAAATGTTGTTGTTGTATTTGTTGTTGCACTTGTTGATGTTGTTGTTGTAGTTGCTGTTGTTGCTGCTGCTGCTGCTGTTGTTGCTGTTGTTGCTGACTGACACTGGCCACGGTCTGACGCTGGACATGACTAGGCAAAGTGACGGTACATTGGGCACTTAAAGCCTCCGCCTGGGATATGGCCACAGCTTCCTCGTACGGTGGTGGCGCCTCGCCACGTGGAAAATAGCCACTGGGCGGCTTCCAAAGCGGATAATGTGTGGTTGCTCCACCATACGAATAATCGATCGCACTCAGATTTCCCTCCATATAGCCCATGTTGCCAGCAATATACCTACAGAATCAATAACAACATAAACTTGTTGATTATTTTTAATTGTACATTTTTCCGAGGATTCGAACTCACCCAATGCTTCCAACAATGCTGCGCTGATCCTCGGCATTCTGACGGTTCTCTCGAGCTCGCATTTTACGTTGTCGCAAGCGATTGACCAAAAAGAAGAGCAAGGATAACGACAACGTGGCCGTTATGCCACTGGCCACCAGTCAAATGCCAAAATCAGTGCTGCCATCGCTGAACTGATCGTCCAGGCAGATGACCTCGCAACAATTGTTGCCGCTGCCAACCGTCTGAAAGGATTTGCATTTGCTGAACGCCTCACACAGCACCATTTTACATTGCTTTGGTAATCCGCTGTCGCAGATGCACAGACGACACGAGTCCGGTCCGGGCATATAATGCATGCCCGTTTCATAGAGCTTTCCATTATAGTCACGGCAATGTCCGCCCTGTATTAGGCTCGAACTCACTGCGTTAATATCTATTATTTAATAAATTAAAATTCACCTTTATTATAGTAATACCATTTCCATATTAAAGGCATTCAAATTAATGATGGTTTTATTAAACAAATATTATTTCTTCTTTGAAAAGAATTAAGTTAAGACAGAGGGAAATTAAGTATCTCTTTCTTTTTAAAAAAAATTATGTTCTAATTCTTCCGTATTATGCACATTTTAAATATTCTTAAGTTTAAACGGATGTGAAAAAAAATAAATAAAAAGAATAACCGATAATTGTAAAGTTCGTCTTGTCTACGTAGAATTCAAATTAATTATGGAAAAATCATTGAATTTTTGTCAGACATTAATTTAATTCATAATACTTACATATGAGCATGTTATCCAACATGTTGTCATATGAACATACAGTTAGTCAAGTAATTGTTTTGACAAAATAAGAAAAAAACATATTTAATTTTGCAAAAAAGATATACATTTTTCTCTTTTTTTATTACAAAAGGTTACGGAACTAAGGACAAGTTAAAACAAGGAAATATTGAGATCAATTGGCTATTTTTAAAAATAAAAACGAATATGTTTAATTGTTCATTTGTCAAATCAATTACTTGACTAGCTGTATGTATATTTGTGTACATCAAACATACATATGTATGTTTGTATGTATACATATTTCGGAACAACTGTACGATTCTTTATTTTGACACACTTGACCAACTTTCGTTATGCTGCTGATTTAACAGTTACCATTTTTGCTCAAGTGCCAACATTAACGCGCACACACACACACACACACACACACACATACACAAAATGCAGCAGGTGCTGTACCCACGCACACACACCCACACACACACATTTTCGCAAATACACAAAACGCATGGCTATAACATTTATCACTTGAATGAAATTAAATGCAAACGCATAACGTTTTCAACATAATTTAAATGCTAAACAGCAAAAGGAAATTCAAATTAAAAACAAATATATCCAGCATTCGTTGTGTGATGTGAAAAAGGACATGTGGGGGCTGCAACAACATGCAGCGCCAGCCGACGAGCGAAAACACGAGTGCGAACGACTGAGCAGGAAACGCACGAACTCAAATGGCAAACAGCAAGCTCTACGCCCCCACAAAAAAAAGAAAAGAAAAAAAATCAAGAAAAATAATGCTTTTCATGCGAGTTTCCAAGTGAAATTTTTGCGATACACACAGACACACCAACTACACACACCCAATTCAGCCTCAAGCCCTGCATATCCTAACATACATATGTACATACGCACACACCCAAACATAAGCAAGGTATACATGCATGCAAAAATAAACAGCATACAACACACCACCCACATACATATGTATATACACACAGATAGAAAGCGATATAGAAAGAGTGAGAGAGCGAGAGAGAAATGGGCAACCAACGCAAAATTTTGCACGCCACTTCCTTCGCACTGCCCAGCTGAAAAGCGTTATGCCCCCCTTCTCGCAGGAGTTGCTGCCTGCTGGCTGAGCAAAAGAGCGCAGCGCAAGTGTGTATGTGTGCCCTGTGTGTCCCATAAATTGTAAAACTCTGCTGTGGCCATGGACCATATTCCATTGAATGTAGAAAGAGAACAGCAATTGAAATTGATTTTGGATGAAAAAAAAAAGTTTCATTATCCTTTCAAGTCTTCATTCAATATTCATACATGTATTTAAATAAAATGTATGCCAAATGCTCAATTTTAAGAAAATAATATACATTTTCACTTAGCTGCTCTCTTTAGCACATTAAGGATATGCTCCTACGCTCGTGTGTGTGTATAAAGTTTTTCATTTTTCACAGAATTGCATTACCTTTGGCATTCCCAATAAACGCGAGCACTGCCAAAAAATACATTTTGCTGGCGTTAATATGCACTTTAAACTGCACAATTAACTTTAAGTTGTTATTAGTTACACAGATTTTATTTGATATTTTCAACGGTTTTTAACGAACTTTCGAGCAATTCCAACTAGTGCTAAAATTTATCTGTGTGACCGTTTCTAGTTAACGAAAAAACATGCTAAATTTCATTTCCAAATATCCTCAAAACGTAAAATACCAGATTTCACGTAAGTTGAGGATATATTTGACGTAAGTAAAGAACGCAGCATCAGTGTTGCCAACTCATCAACACCCAAAACGGCTATTATATCTACATTTAAAAATAGCTAGTAAAAGCTGGGAAATCTAGAAGAAAGCCAGATAAAAAGTTTTTATGTTTATTAGGTTGACTTTATATTTATATATATTATATTACAACTATATAAAACAGTAATCTAGTAGTAATAATGTGAAATATTCTAGTAGTTTTTTTTAATTTAGAAAAAGCTAGAACTCCAGATGTGGCGGAAAAAAGCTGAGTTGGCAACACTGCCAGTGCTGACAGAAACTCGCTTTTTTTCGAACAGGCGCGCGATTTTTAATTCGAAATTAGTTAAAATTAGGGGAATCATTTTGAAAAAGGTTTCAACTTCGTCATCTCTTGGGGAAGAATTTAGAAATTTAATTCTAAAAAAAATATCATAAAACTGAGAGAAATCCAAAAAAATTAAGAAAAATTTTAAAAAATTCTAGCTTCAAAATTAAAAAATGTTCATAAGAGAACGTTTTTGGAAAAACTTCCTAAATACGGAATCGTTCTGTTCTAAATCTGGCTTTCGTTTGTTTACTAAGGAGAGAACGAGAAAGAGCTAGTGAAAGTGACGAGTGCAAGCGAAACAGCAACATAGGCAGTTGCAGAAATCGTAGCTGCTGGAAAGATAATAAGATAGAGTGAGAGAGAACTAGCTGTGTTGCGAAGCGAAATAGCAACAACATCCAGAATGTGAAAATCAAAACAAAAAGAAAAAGATCCAAAGAAGAAGAAGAACACAACACGCAATTAACGCATTTAATTCATTTTAAGTAGTATTTTGCTAGTAAAAATCTTCTCAGTTTGAATGCCCTTTTCACCTGACACGTAAAGTACGAGCCGTTACAATTGTTGTTATATTATGCGGCTGGAATTGTTCACTCTCGCCATGGCCGCCATATTGTCATATTGTTCTCAATGAAACCAAAAGTTCCAAATAGAATTGAACTTAAAATGGACAAATCTGGTAATTGAATTTAATGCAAAATGTTTAGTGTTCATTAAATTTGCAAAGTGTTCGAAGCATGCAATGGTTGGTGACAGCAACTTTAGCTCAATAGCAATGCCAAGTTCGTAGGTTTAAACTAAAGCAGCAGTAATATATTTATAATGATGCATTTGACAGTGGTCGAGTAGAAGATACCCTGCAAATGAAATTGTGGTATCAATCGTGTTATTTTTTTTATAGTTGATCCACTTAAGCCTTGCATTATTGTATGTATTGTAAAATTTAAGAAAAAATATGTATGTATATATATTTTTCACAATAAAATGTGCGAATTTCTTGATTTAACAAATTTGCACATTTTCATAATACCCTTTTGCTTGACCTTTATCATTGCAGGGCATAATTAGCTGGTTGGTTGTAAACAACACGCACACAAAATGCAGCTTAATAATTAAGGTTTCGCTGTGCGCCATGATTAGTTCGCATTTAAATCAAATGTAGGTAATTTGTAGCTTTGAGGTATTCATTCAGAAAAGCAATTGACGCCGAGTTCACTTTTAGAGTAACGTAGCTGGGCAAAGGACGTGACAACGGAGAGATTATCGGAGAGAATATCGGAGAGATGCCCTTGAAATTGGAGAATGCGACGGCGTCGCAAGTGACAGCCATGAGGGGTGTGATACGGAATAGCAGTTATGTAATACCAGGATTGTATGATCTATCCATCGAGGACACCAATTGGGTACTCACCTCATCCTTTATCATCTTTACCATGCAAACTGGATTCGGCATGCTGGAATCCGGTTGCGTTTCCATCAAGAACGAAGTTAACATCATGATGAAGAATGTGATTGATATTGTGCTTGGCGGATTCACCTATTGGTTGTTTGGCTACGGCATGAGCTTTGGACGCGGTCCACTCTCCAATCCGTTCATGGCCATTGGTGACTTTCTGCTCGATCCACCCGTTGGCGATGAACTGATGGGACAAATATTTGCTGCATTCCTCTTTCAATTATCATTTGCCACCACATCCACAACCATTGTGAGCGGCGCTATGGCTGAGCGGTAAGCTAAGATTAATATTCCTTTATTATTATTCCGTATTAATGTGTGACTCTATGAAATATACATATGTATATAGTTGAACAAGTAATTGTTTTGAGACAGTCAAAAATTCACACATTTCTTTTTTATTTTTAAAAATAGCTTACCGCGATGGATCCCATATTTTTTTTTAATTCCTCTTAGACCAAATACAAAACTAAGACAATATATAAATTTGTGATTTCTAAATTTTGGCAACACAATTACTTGACTAACTGTATACTCTTGATTTGGACGACGAGCTGAGTCCATATAACTGAATTCTGAGATTGTTCACATGGTATGGTCTAATACATACTGACCAAATTTGATTAAGATCCGACTACTATTTATATCCTAGAGCTGATCGTCGAAAATTCTTTCCTAAGATATCCCAACCAATTTTACCGAATTTTTATATGATATGGTCTAATATTATTATTTTAGACTACATTGGATTGCTTAAACTAGATTGATATCCTATAGCTGACATAGGAACGATCAGTCGGAATCCTCCTAACCGTTCTTTCCTGTTAATTTTCCCTTCAACAGCTGCAACTTTAAAGCTTACTGCTTGTTCTCCTTGCTGAATACGGTGGTCTATTGTATACCAGCCGGTTGGGTCTGGGGAGAACACGGCTTCCTCAATAATCTGGGCGCAGTGGATATTGCTGGGAGTGGACCGGTGCATTTGATAGGCGGAGCTGCATCCTTTGCCTCGGCGGCGATGCTTGGACCACGCTTGGGCCGTTATGCTGAGGGTTACGATCCATTGCCATTGGGTAATCCGGTCAATGCTTGCATGGGTCTCTTTGTGCTCTGGTGGGGCTGGTTGGCCTTCAACTCGGGAAGCACCTACGGCGTCAGCGGTGCCAAGTGGCAGTATGCAGCCCGTGCAGCAGTGATGACCATGATGGGCTCCTTTGGCGGTGGATTCGTTAGCTCCATGTAAGCATAAATTAATTCACAACATTTTAAAACCGTACATTTGGTGCAAATTTGCGGGACAAATTAATTTTAATAGACAAAGACAGGAGGAGTCTATAATTTATGTATCCTGAGTTCGTCAAAAATCTGAAAAATCTTCACCACATCCTAAATTTTTAAGATTGAATTGGCGGTGAACATTTAATTTTATTATTATTGATCTGTATCTTTAAGCAACGCGAACCGCTAAAAGTATGCAGTAATATTTTTATAGCGTCAATATAGACATCTTATAGTCGGAAACTCAACTATATCGATCTTACTTGTTATCTTCCGCATTTATTCGTTCTATTTGCAGTTACTCCTTTTGGCGACACGATGGTCGCATGGATATCATGGATCTCATCAATGGCATCTTGGGTTCGCTGGTGTCCATCACCGCCGGCTGCTTTTTGTATCGCGCCTGGGAGGCGTTGATTATTGGCGCCTTGGGTGCTTTGCTCTGCGTGCTGGCGATGCCGTTGTTTGACCGCATGGGCGTAGATGATCCGGTGGGTGCCAGTTCAGTGCATGGTGTATGTGGAATTTGGGGTGTCATTGCCGTTGGTTTGTTTGCTGATAATCCTGTGCCCATGGACACGACAAAGGGACGCAGTGGGCTGTTCAAGGGCGGCGGCTGGTATCTATTGGGGATTCAAATGCTGTCGGCATTTTGTTTGGCCTGTTGGGGCATTTGTTCCACATTCATGCTGCTCTACGTGATCAATAAAGTGATACCCATACGCATGGATCCGCACGAGGAGCTGCTGGGTGCTGATCTTACCGAACATCGCATACGTCACACCCAAATTGGACTATCCCGTGCCATTTCCGCCCTGGCACCCATCAAGGTCGATCTGTCGGAAATTATTGGGATCCAGCCCATTGGCATCAATCCCGGCCATGAGCACAGCATCCAACAGCTGCGCGCCGCCGAGGACAAGCTCCAGCAGTGGCAATCCTATCTAGATCAAGTGAGCGGTAATAATAAAAAGTTGCCAACGGCGAAGAGAACGCTTGAGGAACGACAAATGGACTCGGACATTCAATTCAATCTCAAGTCCGCCAACGTTGGTGAGAAACAGGAGCTGGACAATGTCTTTGGGCGCAAGGTGAAATCAATGCACGCTAGACGAGAAATCTGGACTCAGGATCAGGGCTCTTACAAGGCCAATAACAGCGAGTTGCCCGTTATTAACCACATCACCAAGCTGGACAAGGATGCCAACTTTGCATGGGTCGATTAGAAAACAAATTCCAGAGTGGTTCAAATAATTGTCAGAATTATCAATTGAATACAACTCACCAAAAAAAAAATAGTTCCTATATCAGCTTTACCATTATATGATTCTAATAAGCCCAAAACCTTATATCCTTATAGGTCGAATATACCTGATATATATAAACTCAAAAATATCTACTTGTTCTGCAAATCTATAAACTAAGCTGAAAATCATTTGTTTCAAAAATAAAATAAAAACATTTGGTTTTATTTTGTTGCAATTCTCAAATTGATTTATTTAATTCAAGTACAAGCAAATATTGTTTGGATGATCGATCGATGAGTTTTGATAATATAATATATATGTATCATCTTATTTTTTTAGAGCAGTTTTTTTTTATATTTATTTTTAATGCTGCAGTTGTATTATTATAATATAACTTTCAAGAGCAGTTGTTGTTTGTTCTTGTGGTTGTTGTTTGTTTTGTAGATGGTGTTTTCTAATTTAGAATCCAAGTTAAATATATATGTGTGTAATGTGTAGATTGTTGTAATTAATTGTTTTATTTTGTGGTTTGGGTCTATGGTTGTTGGTGAATGGTTTAATCGACCTCCTCAATGGTGGGGCCAGCGCCGCCAGCACCGGCTGCTCCGGGAGCACCACCAGCGCCAGGCATACCGCCGGGCATGCCACCGGGCATACCACCAGGAGCACCACCGGCGCTCTGGTAGAGCTTGGTGATGATTGGATTGCAAACGCCCTCCAATTCCTTTTGGCGGTGCTCGTATTCCTCCTTATCGGCCAGCTGGTTAGCATCGAGCCATTTGATGGTATCGTTGCACTTGTCCAAGATGGTAGTGCGGTCCGAGTCGGAAATCTTGCTCTTCAGATTGTCCTCGTCGAGGGTGGCCTTCATGTTGAAGCAGTACGACTCGAGACCGTTCTTGGCAGAAATGGTCTCCTTCTGCTTCTCATCCTCGTTGCGGTACTTCTCGGCCTCGTTAACCATGCGCTCAATATCCTCCTTGGACAGACGACCCTTGTCATTGGTGATGGTAATCTTGTTCTCCTTGTTGGTCGAACGCTCCAGGGCGGTAACATTCAGAATGCCGTTGGCATCAATATCGAAAGTCACCTCAATCTGGGGTACACCGCGGGGTGCGGGTGGGATGCCCGACAGCTCGAATTTGCCCAACAGATTGTTGTCCTTGGTCATGGCGCGCTCGCCCTCGTACACCTGGATCAACACACCGGGTTGGTTGTCGGAGTAGGTGGTGAAGGTCTGTGTCTGCTTAGTGGGAATGGTGGTGTTGCGCTTGATGAGCACGCTCATCACGCCACCAGCAGTCTCGATACCCAACGACAGTGGAGTAACATCGAGCAACAGCAGATCCTGCACTTCCTGCGACTTGTCGCCGTGCAAGATGGCAGCCTGGACGGCAGCGCCATAGGCAACAGCCTCATCGGGATTGATGGACTTGTTCAGCTCCTTGCCATTGAACAGATCCTGCAGAAGGCGCTGCACCTTGGGAATACGGGTGGAGCCACCAACGAGCACAATATCGTGGATAGCCGACTTGTCCAGCTTGGCATCACGCAGAGCCTTCTCCACGGGGTCCATGGTGCTACGGAACAGATCAGCGTTCAGCTCCTCGAAACGGGCACGAGTAATCGAGGTATAGAAATCGGTACCCTCGAACAGCGAGTCGATCTCAATGCTTGCTTGAGTGGAGGACGATAGCGTACGCTTTGCACGCTCGCAAGCGGTGCGCAGACGACGCAGAGCACGCTTGTTGGTGGTCAGATCCTTCTTGTGCTTGCGCTTGAACTCCTGTACAAAGTGAGTGACGAGACGATTGTCGAAATCCTCACCACCCAAATGGGTATCACCGGCCGTAGATTTGACCTCGAAGATGCCGTCATCAATCGACAGAATGGAAACATCAAAGGTACCGCCGCCCAAATCGAAAATCAATACATTACGCTCTCCAACAGCCTTCTTGTCAAGACCATAGGCAATGGCCGCGGCAGTTGGCTCGTTGATAATACGCAACACATTCAAACCGGCAATAGTACCAGCATCCTTGGTCGCCTGACGCTGTGAGTCATTGAAGTAGGCGGGCACAGTGATGACGGCGTTGGTAACCGTCTTGCCCAGGTAAGCCTCGGCGGTCTCCTTCATCTTGGTCAACACCATGGAGGAGATCTCCTCGGGGAAGAAAGTTTTCTTCTCATCCTTGTACGTTACTTCAATCTTCGGCTTGCCATCAACGCTGACCACATCGAAGGGCCAGTGCTTCATGTCAGACTGCACAGCCGAATCCTCAAATTTGCGACCGATAAGACGCTTAGCATCGAAGATCGTTTGGGTTGGGTTCATGGCCACCTGGTTCTTGGCAGCATCACCAATCAAACGCTCCGTATCCGTGAAGGCAACATACGATGGAGTTGTACGATTACCCTGATCGTTGGCAATGATCTCAACCTTGCCATGCTGGAACACACCCACGCAGGAGTAGGTGGTGCCCAAATCAATACCGACAGCAGGTGCTTTAGACATCTATAATGAATCAAATAGAAATTTCCAAAATTATTTATATTACTTCTTTTTTTTTTTATTAAATGTACTTTGTCAAAGTAATTCCAATGTCATTGAACTTTTCTCCAAATATATTTATTCTATATGGCAACTCTGTTATAACAATGACAGTTATATTTAAATCGGTTGTTGGAAAGTTTTAATACGGGTATCCTGGACGTACTATGTTTAATTAAATTATACACGAATACTAATAAATCATTAAAATCGAAAAAAAATTATTTGTAGTAAGTGCTTTTCACCTTCAATATTTCGTGCCTTTTGCGTTCAATTTCTCATATAGCTAAAACTGGTTGCGGCTAATGTCAGTCAGAACCGAAAACGGCAAAACGTGAACAAATGACTAATTTATACGGCCGAGACACGTACATATGTACGTACGTACAAATACAAATGAATGTACATACATGATAAATTCAAACAAGATAAATTCAGAGATAACAATGGAGTATAGTATTTCAGCAGCAGCTGCTGTTAATTTCTTTCCAAGGTGCAACCACCGCATGGACGAAAATTCTGGAACGCCAACAAACACAATGATGACTACCCTTGTATGTGTGTGTACATGGCATGTGTACGCAACAAAGCCACGCCGTTGCCAGACCTATTGCTTTCCACATTTTACAGAAGGAGATGGCAATAGTGTACCAACACGCGCGCGCGCTAATTCGCTATGTAAGCATGTTGTTTGAATGTGTTTTATTCCAACCACGCGTTCACGCATACACAAACATCCCGGTTAGCAACGCACTTTTAAATATAGCAAATGTACATAACTATATAATATACGTATATTATACGTTTGCCACAATATGTATTTTTAAGTTATTAAAACATTTAAATTGATGTTCAAACTCATAAATATAAATTCAGACGTCAGCGGTCAAACGTCATCATGACTCATGAGAGAGAAGGTAGGCGATAATCGAGTGGAATATGTACGTGTGTGAGTGATGCGGCATAATTTTTCAATGGAATATTCCAGTTGTACTACTCATATATTAATCACCAAGTTACGATGATTTATTAAGAAAAAACTTTATGGCTTCGATTATTCATTAATTATAGCTATTACATTGTACGAGTTTAATGACGCAATACACACATATGCATTGCATTTGTACACACATACACACGTATTATGTACTAAGTTCAAAATCTAATGTTCAAGCAATTCGACCGTGCAAACTCCACGCGGTTCATGATTTCGTGGAAATGGCAGTAACAATGAAATTACATTAATTGCATAAATGCACTAGTGTGAAATGTGCATAAGTGTGAAATTATTGATTAAGGCCGTAAAGCAACTAAGTCAATGGAAATATTTTTTCTAGGCCAACACACGCGGTGGAGGGAGCACGTGTTAAGTTTTGCAGCTCTAGCGGACAGAAATGCATTTTACTTAGCTAAAAATAAGACTTACCTTTGTGTGTTGTTTTGTTTAAATGTACTGAATATATAGATAACCGTGTAATTGCTTCTTCACTTCTTTGTCCCACTTGTATTTTTTCTGCCGAGTCGACACTCAGACGTTCGATCAAACTGGCACTTGTAATAGGAATAATGATGGCGCACGCTGGTACCAATACTTATAAGCGCGTTGGCTTGCTCTGGAAAATTCTAAGACAAGAGCTGCCACCTGGTAGAAAAGCGCGTTGGCTTCAATGTTGCCAATTCGGCTTTTTCCCCGTCAGATCTGGCGTTTTTTGAATAGCAAATTCGGGAAAAATTGTGATCTAGCGGGTGACGGGAATTCTAGCTTTATTGTTTTTTCTGTTTCCTTAATCTTAGTAACCGATAGTAGGCGGTTGCCACTGGGTCCTGTGCCAAATGCCCTTAACAGCCGTGAGGCGTAAATCCAGTTCGTGACCCTTTCGCAATGGAGCGATTGGTATGCTCTCACTGTAGATTTGTCCTTGCTTTCCCTTTGGCAACCAGTTCTTGTGTGTCATTTCGACTCCAATCTCCCTTCCGAGCAGCCCGATAAGCAAAAACTTATTATCTTGCTTTCTTCTAGATTTCCAAGCTTCATTTTTAAGACTTTTTTAAATGTTGTTATAGCTTTTTCCGTTCCCGAAGAGTTGGCAACACTGGTTGGCTTGCTCTGGAAAATTCTAAGGCAGGAGCTGCCACCTAATAGAAAAAAGTAACCGCTTATTTGAACGTCTGGCAGCCTTAATAAAGCTAGTAACCTCATATTTCATTTTTGCCTCTTCCAAAAAGTACCTTATCAATCATTCTTCAAAATTTTTAAGTGGGAATTTTGAAAATTATTGTTAGAATTTTGTCGATATTCGGATTTTTGATTTAAATTAATGGTACCATTAACTAAAAAGTCCCAAACTGGGCAGGTGATTTTGCATTTCGCGTTCTTACTCAGCTTTGCGTCTGCTACTACATGACACATAGGGGGCGTATTTGGCAACGTGTGACAAAATTATTTCTTAGGGTCATGACGTCATACGAAAGAAAAATAACTTTTATTTGTTATGTGTTCTTAATTAGAATCCTATTTGCTTAATTAAAAATTTGTTAAAATATCTATTTATTTTTAATTTCTATGAAAAATTTACAAGATTTCTATGTTCTTGATGTGGCAAGTCTGGTCAATACAGCCAGACCCGATATATATATCGAATTCAATGATTCGCTGCATCCCTGGTATTCATTGCCGTAAACATAATAATCCCGCGAAATTTAAATACATTTGATGTTATTGAGTGCGGTTCCCCTTGGGACAATAAATCAATAAACTGATATAAAAATAGCAGTGTTATCTAGACCCCACATAATACACTTCAAGTAGCTAATGGCACGCGTTATCAGCAATACCTTAACTGATATGACAGGATTAGAATATAAATTGGTTTTCCAAAGGTTTCGTGCACTTTATCAGCAGATTAGCTGCTACTGCAGTCGTTATAAATACATTTGCCGCTTTACTTATCGTAATGATAAGTAAATACGTATCGGAGACTATCATCAAATGTTTTATAAAAATAATTTATTTAACAATATAATAAAACAAATTTCTTGGATTATATATATTTGTAACTCTAATGATGTGCCACATATTTTTCAGTCTTATTTGCGGTTTTCGGGCTTACAATCCGGTTCCACACCCTCAAAAATAGGACTGCTCTCACCGCCCTCACTGCCGCCTCCAGTAATTGTATTGATAAGATCTGATATTTTGCTATTGATGAGCTGGAAAGAAACAAAGTAACTTATCATTGAGCTGTTCAACTGCTGATCATTTAAATTACCCACCATTTCGATCTTTTCGACAACAGTTCCCTGTCCATAATCCCAAATATCACCAAGCAATTCGACACCCATTTCATTAACCAGCGCATGTACAAAATCCGTAATGCGCTCCTCTTCCATTAGATTATCGAAATTAATTTTCAAATCTCCCAAATGCAATTCGATTTGGAGTGCTGTAATGCCAATATTTGTCGAAGCTTTTATTCTCCATGAAAGCGAAATCCTAAAATCCTTTATTGACGTTCTAAGAATGCGATAAGAAGTTAACTACCTTTTAAAAATAATTATAATTTAAATTTGTACATACTCAGCATTGCCATCACCAGCCAGATTTAGGATGTAGGCCAAGGAACCCTTTGCGGTATATAGGGATTTAAAATAGGTGTGTGGAAAGGTGACATTAACTACGCTGCGTAGGATTCCAGGAACTATATTTATTTTCAGCGTATCTACAACGAAATCCGATATTCCGTACAGCTTAAAATTGTCAACAGAACCAGTGAAGCTATAAGTAAGATTTTAATATTCTACATTAAATACGTTATCATGGAGGATCAGGAGCTAAATGAAACTTACTCTATAAGGTATTGATTGTTCAGAGCTGTATCTGCATGTTCCAGCTGCAGTGGGTCCAATGCGGGTAAGCCTAAATTCGGTATCGGATGGCACATTCGCATACGAAACTCCTCCAAAAAGGATAAAATCTTTTCTTCATAGACGCAGGCAACCGGTGGTAGGCAACTGTAAATTGTGGCCATGGCCAAAAACAACTGAAATATGTAACATCCTCTCATGTTGCTTGACTTTTTTTGGGATCCGTTTGCCTGGAGCTGAAGCACGCAACTGAAGTGGGATTGCAAATGTTTTGGCCTTTTGTTAAGTGCTTCCATTTGGAATGTCGAGATACGAACCAAACGAATTCATGCTATACCCTGACATAGGCTCAATTAGCTTTGGAATGATGTTTGTCCTTTGGTTCATTAACTTCCTAGAAAGAGAAAATTATATTATGATGGCTTTCTGAAAAACTCGAAGTTGCTCAAGTTCGGGATCATATTATTTTAGTTATACGCATAACAATAGGGTATCCGAAATTCGTGTATCTTCTCTCGCATATTATTATATTGCCGTTAAGAACAAAGCTTATCATCATAAAGCTGATGGCCAATAACAAGTGAAACGTTATCAACTGGGCTACTCTTTTTCGATTAGCACATAAAACTTTATTTGTTTTTTACGCATTGAAGAATAATCTCTTAAATGCTTTAACAGCAGTAAACTTAGAAAATATTTGGATTAAAGATCTAATCTAGCTTGTTCTAAACTTGTTCTGGCGGCTGCCTCAAGTGTTCGGGTATTTGTTGCAATTCCGTTTTGGATGACTGCAGTGCCACGCCCTCGGGCAGATTGCGCTCAATGTATTCTAAGAATGTGTCCAACGTAGAGCCGGTCAACTTGTGAAAGTTCATATAGCGAAAATGTGTGCGAATCTCATATTGAACACGATGCTTCTTGTAGATGTGTACCGACTTCAGCAAAGTCATCCGTTCATGGTGTGCCTTGCGAGGTGACCAACTGAAAGTGAATTTAATGCATATTAAAACTACATAATTAAATGAAATCTTAGCAACTACGTTTATACACACACATTTCATGAATTCACGAATTTACCAGTTAGTAAAATTGTTCAGTTGCCATCAGTTGCTATTTTTATATATTACATGCATATGCACTGATGATTTAAAACTCTTACGCTGCTAAAGTTTCGTGTAAATGTCGAATACATGATATGGTGTTTATACACACACTTTTGACTACGTATAAACTAAGTAAAGGTTTGTCAGCTGTTTAGCTGCAGCTGCGACTGCCACTTACCACTTGCCCAGCTCAATACCCAAATGCTCCGCAGCAGTTGTCGCAAACCAGGTGTAACTCTTCAGCACGGCCGGATCAACGCCGCGCAACTCAATTTCCAGTTTGCCGTACAGTTTATCTGGCTCAGCTGCGGCAACCGGCGGCGTTGCTGGCGTTGTTGCTACTGTGTTGCTTAGAGCGGAGGAAAACCGTACGGGCTGCGCCAGTCGTAGTGTTTTTATTAACTAGAATATATACAATTTGTTAAAATAATAGATTTTCTTTAATAAATAGCAATAAAAATACGCACCTGCAGCATTTTGTTATGATATGCACAGTCTGGATTCGGGGTTATGCAAGTACAGGGTTGCCGGACGTTCAAATAAACGGTAACTTTTTCTGCCAGGTGGCAACCTCTTCAATCGACAGCTTCTCTGTGCACGTGCAGCCAATAGGAACGTTTTTAAATTTTTTTATTCCCCAATAATACCGCGTTATTGACAGCACTCGTACCTAGTCGCTATTTTATGCTGATTATCCCAATTAGGCGCTTCAATTTTTAAATATGGAGAACACAGATCAGAAAGGTAAGCGATAACAAAAAATACATCAACAAACACATGCTGACAACAAAATTTCTGGTCGACAGTTAAGGAATCAACAGAGATCAGTTCTGATGAAGAGGCCTACGATGATATTGATGATGATGAAGAAATGGGAGAGGATGAAGGCGAGTCAACGACTTGCTTGTTTTGTAGTAACGTCTTTCCGGTCATAGACCAAGCTATCGAGCATTTGAATAAGGACCACAAAGTGGACTTTTTGCTGCTTAAAAAGAAATTCCAAATGGATCAGTATGCCTTCATAAAGTTAATCAATTACATTCGTGCTGTTAAAATTAGTGCAGAGCAGCTGCTGTTAACAGAACAGCCGCTGTGGAATGATGAGAAATATCTAAAACCCTTGGAGTACGAGCCATGGCTGTGTTATGACTACGAAGCCCTTAAGACTGATGCCCCGGATGCAAATGAAAGTGTGCCGGAACTGATGCGACGCATTGCTGAACAAGGCAAACTGCTGCAGCAGGCCAGTGAGGATATGGAACGCATGCGTAATGATTACAAAGCACTCTTGCAAAAGGTACACAGCGAGGATGAGGCGGGTGAAAAGGGAACGTCGGGAACTAGCATTATACGCAACGCTCCAACGCTGGATAAAGAATACTTCAAAAGCTATTCCCATTTCGGCATACATCATGAAATGCTAAGCGACAAGGTGCGCATAATTACAAATATAGTTAGATTTTATTCCCTTACATTAACTCAATCAAACATAAACAGGTGCGCACGAACAGCTATCGTTCAGCTTTACTAAAGAACCACATCTTTTTGAGTGGCAAGTCTGTCCTGGACGTTGGATGCGGCACCGGAATACTCTCGATATTTGCATCACAAGCCGGTGCTGAAAGCGTCGTGGGCATTGACAACTCTGAGATTGTGTACACCGCCATGGACATAGTCAGGTTAGTCAACTTACTTGTAGTTTCATCAATTTTTGTTAAATATTTAATTTTTAACAGAAAGAACAATGTGAAAAATGTTAAACTGGTGAAGGGACTCCTGGAGGACACCGAATTGCCCGAACCCAAATATGATGTCATTATATCCGAGTGGATGGGTTATTTCCTGTTGTACGAGGCAATGCTCGACTCCATTATCTATGCACGCGAGAATCACCTCAAGCCCAATGGAATAATTCTACCAAATCGCTGCACGCTGCACCTCCTGGGAATTAACGAGGAGCTGCATGGGCAACACGTTGAATTTTGGTCCGATGTATACGGCGTTAACATGAGTGATCTTCGCAAGCGAAGCATTGAGGAGCCGCTAATGGAGGTGGTTAATCCGGAGCACATACTTACAGAGAGCGAGCAAATTGCCAACTTTGATATGATGACCGTAGACTTGAGCTATCCCAATTTTACATATGAATTCAACTTAAAGTGCACGCAGACTGGTAAATTGGCTGCCTTTGTGGGCTACTTTGACACACTGTTCGAATTGGAGAACAAAGTTATGTTCAGCACATCTCCCGACGAGACGCCAACACATTGGAAGCAGACTGTATTCTTTATCGACCAACCGCAAGCTGTGCAAAAGGGAGATGTGATAAGTGGCAAGATCAGCTCCCGACGTCACCAGGGTGATGTGCGAGCATTGCGTGTGGATATCGAAGCGTTTGGCAAGCATCACAAATACACAGTGGATTGATTAATTGGTCTTCAGATTGTTTTAATGCAAGATTTTTGTAGACAATTGTGAACTTAAGTTTAAAAATATGTTTATAAATTAATATGAGTACACGTGGCCAGGTAAGCTGGCGTTGTGCTTTTGCCAAAAAACATTACATATATCTTTATTATAGGGAGGAAGGGGATGCCAAAAACTTGAACTGATGTTGCTTTAAGCGGTATTGGTTTCCAGATCGGAGGCGGGTATCTCGGGCTCTTCATCATTGTAGACGTTCTCGGCCATTTGCCATACTTGCATGATATTATCTTCGGAAACAGAGCAAATGATCCATGGCTCATTTGGATTCCAGGAGAAGTCGCTGATTTTGGCCGTATGACCACCATGAATGAAGAGCAGCTCAGGTGGGCCATCTTCGGCATCCTCGGAGCTCTGCTCCTCGCCAATTTTTGATAAATCCCAAACGTGCAGCCGACGATCGGTGCCCGATGATGCCAAAATCGTCTCATTATGCGGCGACCATTGAACCTGAAAGATTTCATCCTTGTGCGACTCAAAGGAATGTAGTTTTAGCTTGAGATTACGTAAATCCCACAATGCGACCGTCTTATCTGCAGACCCAGTAGCCAATATAAACTCGGAGTAAGGATTAAAGCTCAAGCAATTGACTTCGGCAGTGTGTGCATCAACGGTGTGCGATGGCTTTGAGGTGTTGTTGTTCCTTGTATCCCAAATCATAAGTTTTTGATCATCGGCCACTGAACCAAAAAGCGATTCGTGCAGCAAATGCCAGGCAACATCCTCAACGACGGCGGTGTGGCCGGTGAAAATATTCTTGGCATCGATAACTCGATGCTCCTTGGGCGTGGCATTGATATCCCACAAGCAAATGGTGTGATCGTCAGATGCCGAGAGCAAGTAACCTAAAAAATTGCTGGTAATTAGTAAATGCCAAAATTAAAATTATGCTATTGCTTACCATTCAAATTGGGATTCCATGAGAGACCGTATCCCTCCTTTTGATGTCCCCGTAATCGCAAATCGGGCTGGCATTCACCAGATGGTTCAGGTTTGCTGGGATGTTTTGTGTAGTCAAATACGAGGACATCACTTGATGGAGTTTTGGTTGCAATGACGCAAGCATTTTGCGGCATGTACCGTGCACGGTTCACTTCGCCTTCATGATTGATCTTGATCTCAATTTCAATTTTGCCACACACTGAGCCAAATCCACCGAATTCGCCCTTCTCATTGTCATAGTGTGAGCCATCGAACTGTGCATCCTCGCTGGGCAACTGAACGCTGGCAATTAGCAAATGATTCTGTTCATCCGAGGTGTGTGTGCCCAATATTAGGCGATGCACAGAGTAATCTTTGCCATCCTGCTTCGTCACATCTGGCAGCCATTGAGCCGTCAACGAGGGCCATTCCAGAGCATGCGTCATTACCAGATCGTATAGAAATGGAGTGTTCTTCTTCCATATCTTGTACTCTTCGTTGATCACACGCTCCTCGACGGCATCGTCAAAGGATTCCGCTGCTTGCAAATATAATAAAACAAATTAGCATAATCGAACTTAAATCAAACGTTTTAAATGCTTTTAATACTAACCATTATCACTGCGATCCACCATTTTTGACTACACAGCTAAATTAGAATTGCACGCAAATTTTCGTGCGCGTCGCAAAATCAGGCGCCAAAACAACAAAGCGGCGGCGGCAAAAGCGTGCGCACTGTCGGCAAATAATATATTACACGCTAAGCGATTGTTTCAAATACGCGTTCTTATCGCCAAACCTATTATTAAACACACAGTAAAATATTCAATAATATGTTTGAAATTAATTTTACACTTTCAACAAGCGTATTGCTGGTGGAAAAGTGAGAAAATTATTTTCTATTTTTTTTTTTTGCTAGCGCGTCGGCTGCTGAAATGCGACAGAGATGTGTAGAAGTGTCATCGGTCTATCGATGACGATAAATAGGGTTGCCAAATGCGCGCATAAAATAATCCATTTTACAGTGGCAACTCTTTAGCGATTAACAAGTACGGACAGTAATTTTGGATCGTAGTATCCCTATCACTACGGTTTGAATACTACGCGCGTAACGCTCTCTGGAGATACGCTTACGGGGGGAACTTGAACGCAGGCCAATAACCGGTCGGCCGTTGCAGCCCGTATGCAATAAATTTGACATGCAACAGTTATATGGTCACAGTGTGTTTTGCGCTGCTGCATGAAGCAAACATAAATTATTCAATTGCTAGACGCTAGATTTCTAATCTCAGTCGCGTTAATATAATTATTTAAAGTGTGCGAAATAAATTAGTTTGTATATTCGTCAGCAAAGTCTCAGTAACACATCGAGATTGCGACGTAAGTAAGTGACAGTGGAATGAGTACCGCTTAAAAAACTTTCTCCTTTTTACGATTATGTTTACATGGTCGCGGTTGCCAGCGCTTGTTCGACCCTGTAGCTAAGAAGTACAAAGGGTCTATTAAGTGTTAGGTGTGTCAAAGCATTAAATGTGCGTAACAGGCCGAAGAGGCGTGGCAAACCCTGTAAAGTGAACATATATTTATGAACAATATTCGTCTGTCTCTTATTGTCGGGTTCTCTCGACTTTTGTCTAATTCAATAGTATAATGATTTACTTTGGTTTGTATGTTTTAGTAGCTTACGGAAAAGATGCACGTACACAATACCAAAGTAAATAATGAAAATGTCTATGGTGACCAGGCTGAGGAGTATTTGGACAACCTTTTAAAAAACGGCAGCCAAGAGGGCGATAGTGGAGCTGAGTTGGAGCTACCGTCATGGTACGATGAGCAGCTATTCAAACGGTGTGTAAACAATCATTAAAACAACACTTGTATATATGCACATAACATACAAATACTATGTACTTGATTATTTTTACAGCGGGCAGAAATACTTCAGCAAGTATCGCTTTGTAATGACCTCCGGCATGTTGGCTGGCTTGATTGCAGTGCTTGCCATACCATCGATTCTGCGTGTGCTTATTTGTACGCGGCAATCCTCGAATTGTCTTACAGCTTATCGCCGTTATGTGCGCACCATTCTCCACACTCAAGCTTGGTATTTCTTTCCCATCGAGGATAGGAGTAGCAAGTTCTGGACCAGTATTGCAACTGTTAGAAAGGCTCACTCCCGCTCCAGTCATATGAGCACACGATGTGGTGCCGGTCAGATAACGCAGAAAGATTTAGCTTTAACCCAGTTTGGGTTCATTGGCTTTATAACAGTGGGAGCACATCGAATAGATCTAAACGATGAGGACTTCCTGGAGGCAACCATCCATATGTGGCGAGTATTGGGCTATTTACTGGGTATCAAAGATGAATACAATATTTGCGGTAAGAATTGGGCGGAATCCAAGCAGCGCTTGGACATTGTAATGCGAAAGGTTTTCAGACCAGCATTGTCAGACACGAATGATGATTTTTATCGCATGACTGAAGCACTTATTCATGGACTTTGGCACATTAATACAATGTTCTCAGTTAACGCCAATATTTATTTCACAAAACGATTGGCTTACGTAAAGGGATACGAGTATTATAGCTTCGATTACCTTCCAGGTGAAATATGTAATCCACTGCAAAAGTCTTACTATTACGATCTCAATTTATGGGATCGTTTCATCGTAAATTACGGGTTATTCATTGTAACATATTTACACAAATACAGCTTGATTCGCTGGTACTTTAATTTTCGAGTTTGGCTGGTGGATTTTTTTATGTACTTCTTGCCATTCTTTG
Organism: Drosophila kuntzei; assembly: GCA_035042165.1. Classification (NCBI taxonomy): domain Eukaryota; kingdom Metazoa; phylum Arthropoda; class Insecta; order Diptera; family Drosophilidae; genus Drosophila; species Drosophila kuntzei. Next base: position 6,095,731 of record JAWNLU010001684.1, on the reverse strand, counting down.
CCATTTGGAACTTTGGCATCAAATCGGCCTATGTGCGCATATTTAAGTCAGGAGGTCAGGCGCAGGAGATTCAAATTCATTCTAAGGAGGATTAGTATATGATAATAATGTTGTGAATTTTATGTGAAAGCCATTTATTGGTAAAATGTGGTATGTGTAATATTATGCGATATGCCCCCTTTTGCCCTTATTGTAATTTTCAGCGTGCCCATTGCCCCCAGTTATAAACACGACAATATCAATTGAATCTTAAAGAAAACTATTTAATCATATTATCATCAGTGTTTTTATGTTTTATTCACTGTATCTTATTATTACAGTATATATTATATAATAATAAGAATGTTGTTAAAGTTGTATTTTAAATTAATATTTAAGAGTTAGAAATTAGTAAAGAGAATGTGCAATATACAAAATATAAATACTTTTCCTCAACTCTTTTTACTGACGACTGATGCTAATGTCTTGACCCTTGATGCGATCTTGCTTGATACTGCCTGTACAAAAAGAAGATCGGAATGTAGAGACAAGTGAGAGTATTGTATTTAGATATGTATGTATGTATAAATTACTAGTATCTATGAATTGTACTCTCCAAAGGCGTAAAATGTAGTGGCAAAACAAATTTAATCTGCGCGAGACTCAGAAGTCGGGGTTACCAAATTGGATTTCTGTAGCTCTTATAGTCTTTGTATTGACTCGACTGTTGTTGATCATCAAGAATATATTTGCTGACAAGTCTTGTTCTTCCTGTTACATGCATTACAGCGAAAATAATATAATTTTGTACTCTTTGAGTTACATCTAAAAAAATGACATACCTGTGAAATGGTTTAAAAATGCCGCCTTTTCGTTTGTCTTCTCTTGTGACAATTTACAACACTGTCCTTAGCCGGCAATTTATTTATCGATAACGATAACCGTTTGTGTATTTTTGCTTGCGTTATTTTTTTTGCAGTTGCTTGTCAATTTATTAATATTAAACTAAAATTAAAAGGAAACTTCTGCAATAAAAATGTTTTATCACGTATGTAACAATTGTCAAGTGTTTGCTGCATCTGTTAAACCGAATTTCACATAGATTTCTCTTGAGCACGAAATTCTGCTGCATCCGCGCTACTTTGGACCTCAACTGCTGGAGACGGTGAAGCAGAAGCTCTACTCGGAGGTGGAGGGCACGTGTACTGGCAAATATGGTTTTGTGATAGCCGTAACAACGATAGATCAAATCGGCTCTGGTGTTATACAGCCGGGACAGGGCTTTGTTGTTTACCCCGTAAAATATAAGGCAATTGTTTTTCGGCCATTCAAGGGTGAAGTGCTGGACGCCGTGGTCAAGCAGATAAACAAGGTTGGCATGTTTGCCGAAATCGGACCATTGTCATGTTTCATATCACACCATGTGAGTTTCAATTGATTTCCCATGTCCGCCTTAACTGATCATTTATGATTTCACAGTCTATTCCCGCGGATATGCAATTCTGTCCAAATGGTAATCCGCCCTGCTACAAGTCCAAAGACGAAGATGTTGTTATCTCAGGGGAAGACAAAATCCGGCTTAAGATTGTCGGTACACGAGTGGATGCCACTGGCATTGTAAGTTGTTGTATTCAGCATTCTTTTCTTTAAAGTAATGCTTAAATTTTCATATTTTAATATATTTATATTGTGTATATTCTACAGTTTGCTATTGGCACATTGATGGACGACTACCTAGGATTAGTCTGTAATTAAAAAATGCCTCAGGAACTTGACACAAAAAAACACCACAGCTTAATATACAATTTAAATATATATATATTTTAAACTTTAATGAAATGCATTTTAGACAGTTTAATATCTAGGTGTATATATATCATAAATACTTTATAAGATTTGATTTAAATTCAAAGGTACGTTACGTTTGTAATTTAGTACAATTCTGTGTGTATTTGTTTTGTATGTGGTATATGGGAGCTACAAATATGGATGGATATTTTAAGTAAATAAATAGCAAGGGCTACATTTATGTGTATAATGTAAAGAACTAAAGATAATCCACTTAAATTAGGCGTACAACAACGAGAAAGTATTTAACAAGCTAAAATGATATTCTTGCAGAGCTTTAATTAACTAGCGTCCGTACTTTGAATTATTGAAAGTTAGTTGTTAAAAATTGGTCAAGATTTGAAAACGTCTGCAAGGACATGTTAACTTCGGTATGCCGAAATTTGTAAATTTCTTTGAAAAGATTGCACAAGAATGGATCGAAGCATGAGATATTAAAGCAAAATTCGTGCGTAGGTTTTGTTCAGATTAAATACTTGGGATTTGGGGGCATGATTGTACATACTTTATAAATAACTTTGCAAATCTATTAAAGGATGAACGCGTTTCGATGCATCCCACGACCATGCCCCTCATAAGTTGACTCACAGGTCCCAGGAGAACAAATGATGTTTGACAAGCATATCGCGTACACCATCTTTAAGTGGTTGCGATTCCTTGCCACGCTTAGGGGGCAACTCCCAGTCCGGATTCAGATTGAAGGCAAACTGTGAGAGTATACGCAATTCGCATTTAATTTGTACCCAACCCGGTGAATCAATAAAGCTCCAGGTGTGATACCATTTCTGCACCACCTCCTGGCAGGCGCAAAGCACTTCGAGCCACAGATGCAGTACCTGCTCGTTGAGGCCCAGACAGATGAGGGAACGCAATTTGACATCCATTTGGGCATGGGCATTGTCGTGGGTTTGATTGATGGCCTGCACACAGCGATAAAGAAGCTCCTCAGGCGTCAAGACCTTGCCATCCTCATCCAGGCGATAGGTTTTGCAAAGTACCAAACGACTATACACAGATTTAAAGTCCTTTTCCACCTCCAGAGAGGAAACCTCCTCAATGAATAGCCACGGGTGTATAGGACCGCCCAGGAATGTGGGACGTTTCATACCATGCTCAAGGAATGCTTTAATCGCTGGCGCCAATGTTCCACGTACGAGATCTGTAACCGTTTCCGAAATCGCATCATCTCCAGCCGAGGTATACAGTTTACTGCGCTCATCGAGAAGCTGCACAAATTTGGCGGGAAACCAGCCCCGCAAACCGTTCAGCTCACCCACCCAGCAGTGCTCATCCTTTTGGCTTATTATGGTAATGATATCGTTGCGTCTGAAGCCCAACTCATCGTCGTCATGCCGTTCAAAGTCGTGCAGCGCTTTGGCGCGTCTTTTGCGTGTTCGTGCCACATTTATAAAGTTCTCATGATCCTTGGCATGAGATTCGCTACTGTAGTTGGCCGTCAGTTGAATATGGCCCGCAAGTTTCGGCTCGATGGTGATAAAATGACGGCCTACTTTTAATATTGCCTCACGTAGATCCACAAGGATTTCGGTTTGTCGAATATTTTTGTTCTTTAGTTGCTCTGCTTCTGGATCGCCACGAAAGAGGAATGCCTCCAGTATGGATTTACTTTTGCGTACTTGTCGTCTTGCCAGCTGTTGTTTGGGCAGATTGGCAGCCGAGTCTGGGTTACCAATTTGATGACCCTGATCGGCCATTAAATAAGCCAAATGACGACGTCGATGAGTGTCTATTACAGTTTGGCTCAATGAGCCGCCCACTTCGAGAGCCTGGTGGAAAAGTATCTCAACGTCGTCCACTTCGCAGCACATGGAAAGCGAGTTGAATATTTGTGCCGAGTTTTCCAAATGTTTTAGATCCTGTTCCTTAACCTTGAGCATGCCTAGGGTTAGCTGAAACAGCACTATGGATCCCTCGTAGAAGAACCAGTCCCAGATTCGCACTAGTATCTTCATGTGCACCACATTGGCAAAGATTGTGAGAAACCAATGAAGCGTTATCAGCGACAGATCAATGTCGTGCCTTTTGAGCGATTCATCCACGCTGGCCAAATAGTTGGCTATTAGCGTTTGCATAACCCGCTGATCCGCCTGTATACCCAGCAATGTTGAGCTATAGTAGGAGGCTGGCAGCAAATCCTCAACAATGGTGACCATCATCCAGAAGGCATTCTCCTCCTCCATAAACAGCAGCAGGCAGGCCACTATAACACCGGTGCCTTGGCAATAGCCAATGTCTGGGAAAAGCCACGCGATGCCGCGCAAGATGCGACGCAGTCGTGGTATGCCAGTGCCATTAGGATGGCTGAAGCATGCATTTGTGGGCAATATACGCAATAGATCCTTTTCTATTTGCTTGGATGTCATTAACTGATCGTTGCTGGAAGCTGCAAAGGATAACATATTCATATTAGAATCATTTGAAAATTTACAATTGCAATGCTCACCCTTAACAATGTCCTGGTAGCTGGTCTCACTCTTTTGCTTTTTCGATAGAGCGCCGGATAAACGCATCCACATTTGTGGTCGTAAACTGTGTGGAATACCATTCTGTACCATTTTGCGCAACTTCTCGGTGCGCTGCAACAACAATTCGACATTTTCCCAGCTAAGTTCATTGGCCTCTTTATTGTGGGCAAACTCCAAGTGTGCTATCCATTGCATACGCTGCTGTGCATCCTCCATAAATGGAATGCTGAGCAATTTGTTAGAGCTTTGTTCGGGTCCATCCTCCTCCTCTACTCGAAATCCAAACTCATCGAAACGATAGTCGGGTTGGTCGTTAGGTCCAGCTGCCGCCATTTCAGACTCACCACCCAATTTGGCCAATATCTCTTGGGGCCACATTGAAGGTGTTAATGCTGAGAATGGACCTCCAGGATTTGGTCGCAAACCATCAGCAACGCTCAGTTCCTCCATTATGGGCGGTAGCTCACCAATATCGTCTTCTGAGCTCAAGGTCTGCAATTTGCGCTGTTGGCAGCGTGGAAAATCATCAATTTTAATTAGTATGATAAGCAATCTATAATCAATTCAATTGTTACCGTATGTTCTTCACGGCCCACGTAACCCTCGTGGTCGCGGCCGAATATGCTTCTTGCCATGTCCATATTCCTAAGCACCTAATTGTCTGTGCACTTAAACATTTAATTAACTTAAATATATATACGTGATTTTGATTGTTTTTTTTTCGTAGTGTTCTTAATTTTTTTTACTTCCTAACATTTTCTCCGCTTTCGCCATCTGTCAGCTGTTCGATACAATTTGTAATCGCCAATCGATATCACAACTCTTGTAGCTGTTGTAATAATGTTATGACGCTGTTAAAGACAGCTGACTTGATGCTGTTGATGTTCAATCTGTTGCTGTAATTGGACCAGTTAGCAGCTGTTAAATTCTAATTCGAATCTCGTACATAGTTTTGTCAATCAAATTATCTTTAAAAATTAAATTTTAATGCGCCATTTTAAAAATCAATTACATTAGCCAAAAGGTTACGTGTTTGTACATGTTATTCTCTCCTATTACCTTTTATACATTCAAAAAATATAAATTATAATATAATATTTATAAAGTAAAGTAAAAATATGGGGGCTTCAAAAAAAATCATCGATGAATTAGAAAATTGTGGAAAAATTTATGAATCGATATATTAATCGATTTTGCTTCAGCTTAATTCACAAGATGATAACAGCTGACAGGTTGTTGTTGTTCATTTGCTTTGTGAAAGACCCAAAGTTGAATCAAATGAAAATAAAGCATTAAAATGCAGATAAAACCTATAATAACATGTAAGTGGTAGAAATGAATTTATATTTTGTATTTTAGTTACGTATATTCACAGACTCTGGTTCTTGTCCGCTATTCCGATCGCTGGAGTCTCAAATCTTAAATGCAATTCCTTTGGACACTTGTGAGTGGCGTCGCACTTTTCAGAGGCCAACAAAACATGTTCGTTTAGAGGCCCAAGCACAGCAATTTAATGTGGAGCCACTGGAAAAATACAAGCAGGGCGATTGGAGTATTTTGGAACATCCGATATTGCACATCTTTGTCACGGAATGCAATGTAAATATATAAGTGTGTGTATGTGTGTGCGTGTGTATGTATGCGTGTGGATTACGCCCCTGTAACCCGTTAATCGAAGGATACAATGGGCTTATGAGTTTGCTTTCATAAATGGATAAACAATAATTGCTCATCTTATTTTTAGGACGTTGACACATACAAGGCAACGATACGGGAGGAGATTGATGCGTGGCTCAAGCTTTTGACCAGTTATGGCATTTCCGATTGGATGATTTTGTTAGTAGAGACGCTGGACATACGAAAGACAAAGAATTTATTGCCTCGCACAACGGTGCTGGATAAAATACGTTTGGATTTTGGTAGTAAAAATGATGACCGCTGCATATCCGTACTAAATCCGGCAAAATTTGAGCAGAAATCGACGGAATCGTTCCGCTGTTTGGTGCAGCGCATACGTTTTCTTATGTTAACCAGTTACAATCGCAACATTGCCAAATACGAGGAGCTTATTCGAAGCAAGCGGGAGAAACGTAATCACGATGATTGGGACTTTCGTCAATATTTCTTTCTGCAGGAGGATTTGGCATTGATATTCGAGAAACTGGAATTGCCAACGGAAGCTTTAATACAATATGATGAACTGGATGCCATGTTCTCGCAGTTCATCACACACACGGGCTTCAATGAGAAGCAACAATGGTTGTCATACTTTAAACGTCCGCTTAGCGCTTTTCACGGCATTTGCCTAAGTCGAGTCGATAAATTTGAGATGCGTCAGAAAATACGGACCGAGGGCGTCTCTCTGTTGGAATTCCGCAATTATTTATTCGAAAGGCAGGCGTATCTATTGCTCACATGCAATGAGATACCGGAGATTGCCAAGCGACTGTTGGGCTTTCTGTTCTCGACGCTGCGGGAAGTAGAGTACATAAAGCTGGATTGCCAGGAAGGCGCCCTATGCTGCTGGGAGTTTGTTTGTGCTCTGGAGGTGCTCCAACTGTGCGAGCAGGCAATGGAACCCAACGAGGTTACCTGCTTTCAGCACTGTGCGCCAATTTGGAATCTTGCCAAGGATAAACTCTATGAACTAGGCAAATTATGTGGCCTATTGCCCGGTTGCACGCCCAGTTCGGAGCAGCTGCACATTGTGGTGCAACTATCATCGGGAATTGGTGATGCACCGCCACAACAGCAATTCCTTCAAGCAATGCCACAGCTACGCGATCGTTCGCCCAATCGCAAACCCAAATTGTCTGCTGCACAACAACTCAAAGAGGCATTGGGATCAAATCAGGCATTCCAAAAACTCTATCTGGAGCTGGCTGAGTTGGCAATTAGTACGTACAAGCATGTGACACGTTTGCGCTCTGCTCGCCTAGTTGGTCTCGATCTGGGGAAATTCTATTGCGCTTTAAATGAACCGCACAAAGCGGTTGGTTTCTTCACGGATTTGTTGCGCGAACTAAAGGCGGAAAATTGGCACACACTGAGCTCACAGACTTTGCTGGAATTGGCAAATTGCTATCGCAAAATGGGCGACTCTCTGGCCTATACAAAAACTTGCAGTTCCATCTCCTGTTGCGCCGAGCTGGAGACACTTGTGCGCACATTTTACTTTGATGAGTTCCTCAAGTCACTGAAAACGCTAACCACAACTCTCTCGGCACAGTCATCAATGGAGAATGCCAATTATTGTGTACTAGAAGATCATTTTCGTATACTGGACATTGAGGTGCTCAATTCAAATCCTATTATTCAAGACGATCATTTGCTGGTACAGCTTAAAGTGGAAAGCTTGTATCCACGGGGAATTGTCGCGGAGTGCATTAAACTGTGCTACGAGCTGCATGTGACACCGGAGTTGGAAGCAGCACTGCAGCAGGATGTTGCTCTAGGGGCGTCAAAGAACAAGGAGTGCACATCTCGGCTGAAAGTCTCTCTGCAGCTGTTCTACAAGCAGGACAGCTCGCTAAACTGCGCTTCGGTGGTCTGTGATACGCCCAAGACCAAACAACCGGTGAGACGCACTAGCAGCACCAAGCGGAAACTCTCACCCAGCGTTCAAGCGGATTTCACAAACATTGTGCAGGCGGAGAATATTTCATTGCAGCCGGGAACTAATTTTGTGGAGCTCAAGGGAAAGGCGACACGTGTTGGACGTTGGCAATTCAAGCAACTGTGCCTCAGCATGTCCAGCTTGGAGTTTCTCTCGGAGCACTTGCAAGTGAACGAACAGGCGTCCAGTTTTGAGATATGCACCAAGCCGGCAAGTGCTTCCCTGCACTTTAAAACACTTGTAGCGGGAATAGTGCAGCCAATTAATTTACATGTGGCCGGCGGCAGTTTCATCTTTCCAGCTGATGCAAAAATCACATTACGCTGCTCCAAGAATCTTCGCATACGTCAGACAATGCAGGCGGATGAGCCAGGCTATGGAAATGATGCCACATTTGAGAATGTGCTGCTGGTGCCGCTCTTGCAATTTAAATCGTTTGAAGAGCGCTCCATTCCGTTGGAGGTGCTAACCGATATGCCCGGCCGCAAGGTGGCCAAGCATCATGAGCATCACATTACTCTCAGTTGTCCCTGGTCGCGTAACGAGCTCCAAATACCCGTTGAATTTCAGCCTGCCATGGAAGCAACTTGCCGGCTGCACACGTGCGGTACCCAGAAGTTTCTCCAGGTGATAATGAAGGGTCTGGATGCTCAGCTGCTACTGCAGCAAGCTAAGGTCAAGTGTGATGTGCCTGGTGTGCGTTTGCTCGACCTCAATCCTGATCCACAGCAACCAATTGTAAGCAGGAATCATTACAACATTTTTTAATCCTTGTTAACTGTAGAATCAATTTCAGGAAATCCATAAATCGTTGACAGTCACATATCTGTATGAGATTCAGGTGGAGCCTCTGAAAGCGGAGCATGAGCTTCCCATTGTCAAGGTGCACTTCGTGGTGAAATATGCGACCATGACGCCACCGCAAGTGTGGCGCAATTATGGTTGTGCCTTCGATCTCGTCGACTACTCTACACTCTTCAAGCTGCAGGCTCAGCTGGAGCCCAACGAACTTTGTCGTCTGCGAACCGTTTGCAACTTGAATCTGAAGATTACCAAGGTTAATGAGAATCCCTATGTGGATCTAATGTATGAAGTGCTAAACGATCAGAATCTTTGGGCCGTTTGCGGCCGCTCAGCTGGTGAGTCGTCGTCTATCCATTTTATTTGATCCATTTTATTATATATTTGCTTATGATTTATTTCTAATTTCTTGACACACGATTTACACATTTAACGCATTTTAAGAAATGGGTAAGTTTTTGGTTCTAAACCGACGTAGTTGCACCCACACTAACCTCAATACATAGAACGTCTAATAAGATAAAGAGAATTGAGGTTTTCTTTATGAAAATCATTGATTTTGGACTTTATCTATTGGAATCAGAGGTCGCAAATACAGTCAACACTTATTTTCAATGGTGTCTTCAAACCTGGTGCGTTTAAGTTGATCTTAAACAGAAAAGTGTCTGAACAGTAATAACTTAGAATAACTCTTATATACAAGTTTAAAATAAAAAATGTGCCTATGGTTTAAAATTTGACAAATTTTTAGTTAAAAATTTAAAAGTGTCTTGCCTTAGATGGTAATGGCATTTTGGACTGTTTATTGTATGTGTCCGACACTAAATGTTATCTGAGAGTTACCCTTAAAGTGTTGAGCAATATTTGCGACCTCTGTTTGGAATCTTTGGTCTGAACAAGCGCTTTTTTCCAAGTAGTTAGGCTGTTGATTGGAAAACTTAAAACCAAACAAAATTTATGCTTTTACATAAATTAGTTTTTATACATTTTTATTTATTTGTTTAATTTTACGTCATCTTGCAGGCGTTGTTTCCATGAAGGATGTGGACAGCCATTCAATATCTCTGGACGTTATGCCTTTGAGTACTGGATTTCTGCCCATGCCCAGTATACGTCTGTCCAAGTACACGGCGGGTGGCAAGAGCAAGACCGATGGCCACTCCAAGGTGCATCCATTTCCGCCTGGCCAGGTCTACAACTCAACCAAGAGCATGCAGATCCATGTCATAGCGAGTGTCAGTGGAGAACAGTGAAACAGCCAATCTATTATACTCTATACATAGCCAAGTATTATTTATTATATTTAAGCAATGAATTGTTATTTAGCCTAACCGAAAATAGACAAAATGTAAAGACTCTAATTAGATGTTGTCAGCTCCCTGGCCAATTTGCTCAATTGGTGCTGCTCGACGCGGTAGAAGTGCCAGTCTTCCGATTGAGTTAAATCCGTTGCGCCAAGACTCTTGTAGAATTCACTTGCCGGATTCCAGCTGAGCACATGGAAGTCCAGTCGACGACATCCAAGTTTTAAGGCTATGGCGGACACTTCACGAAAGATGCGTGCTCCGGCGCCGCGTTTGCGACACGCTGGACGCACATAGATATCCTCGAGGAATAGGGAACGTCCCTGCCAGGTGGAGTACGAGTTGAAGCAGATCGCATAGCCAATGATAACGCTGTTGAAAGTATATTCATTATTTATTCAATGCCAATGTCAAATTGTGGTATACAATCTTATCGATATGCCTGATAAGCTGCTGTAAATGTTTGCCAAACAGATTTATTATTTGGTAAGCAAACATTTGCCCAACGTCTTTCAATTTGACGCCTAATTCTTTTGCTTATCAACTATTTGCTTTTTATATACGAGTATTTACTTACTTTGTGGCATTGTCTATGAGCACATAGATTTGACAAAATTCCGGACCGCCGTCTAGACCCGCATCCCGTATCAGATCTGTGCATACATATACATTTATTTTTGGAAAATTAAAAACCAGGTTAATCTTTAATTTTTAAACTTTGATTACCCTGTTCGCTAAGCTCAGGACCATTGCTCATGCGCTCAAAATCAGCCAGTTCCTTGGGAAGAATTTTCCAATTAAGTCAACTTTCAATTGTTATTAACTTAATTCTTACCTGTATCATTTCTTGCACTGTTTTAATATCCGCTTTTTGCGCCCGACGAAATGTAAATTGATCTTCATGTGACATTTTTCTAAACTTTTCACTTCTAATTCGAATAGTTCCACTATTTAAACTGATCAGTATTCGTTGGCAAAATGTTGAGCTTATCTAAAATTGTGAGAGGATTGTCGTTATCATAACAACATGCAAGTTAAAGATTACGATCAGAGTTGCCGCCTGTTCGCACTTTTCTGCCCACGGAACTAGTTCCAGATACAGCGTAAGTGATCGAAGAACGTAAATTTTAAATACTACCAAATCTTAAATTAACTACTTGAAAGATTGAATATTTCTAAAATAAATAATACCAGAAATATGAAAATAAAAAAATACTAAATGTACTAAAATATTTTGTATGCGAATTTAATTGTTATTTTCAATTTTTATAATAAGAATTCAATATTAACTAAGGGTTATTTTATGATATTTAGATAAAAATTGAAATTTAATTAAATAAAGAATCAATATAAACTAAGAGTTTTTTTATAATAGTTAAATAAAAATTGAAATTTAATTAAATTAATATTTCATAATTTTTAATTCAAATCAAAAGTAAAATTTAGTTTTTAATTTGTCAATAAAAATCAAGAAATAATTTAATTTAATTAAATTAAGATTTCATAATTTTTTATTTAAATCTAAAATATAAGTTAGCTTTTAATTTTTTAATGAAAATCAAGAAATAACTTAGATATATAATTTTTATACGATACAAATTTTTTTATTTTATTTAAAATTTTGATGTGGCCCCTAAAAAATGTGAAAGAAATGCAAAGTCCGCTATTACAGTTTTCTAAAAAGAACTCAATGCGAACCCAGCATACAATGCTATTTCAATCCATTAGACTTGGCACTTTAGATGCTCGATGCTCCTCTTCTTCGAGTCTTATCAGCAGTCGTAGTCGTACATTATGTAGTAAGTAGTAAACACAATTGACCCTTTACCAAACATCAGACGCGTTTTATATATTTTTCAATTTTTTTCCATTGCCTTTTTTTTTAGTAAGTACAAATAGCTTTGATTTTGAATATTGTTGTTGTTGTGGGTTTGGTTTTATTTATGAAATCTTCTGCTTATCTCGCTACGGCACCGTCACGATGATGCAGCTAAAGATTGTTCAGAGAGATATATGTATGTATTTATATTTATATAAATGTATGTACATGATTATATAGAGTATGTATGTATGTACATATGTACTCATAGCTGGATTATTTATGTCGTCGATGCGACCCGATGTTAAACTCAACTGAGCGCATTTTTCAATTTCTTTAGTATTTCTTTTTTCTTACAATTTAGTGGCTTATCTTATTGTTGCTGTTGCTGTTACTGTTGTTGTTTCGCTTATTGTAATTCTCGCTTTTTAAATGGTCATTAATATTTATATTTATATTTAAATTAAATTATCGCTGGCACGTCCAACGCGCGACACCAAAAACAAAACAATGCAAAACAAAAGAATTGAAAATAACAGAAAAAGCAAAGCCTGATAACTGATAAGCCCGGAGAGACGCTCAGTTTGCCCCGAGAGCAACAACAACAGCATCCATGCTGGTTCTACGCCCGACTTCTATATGATGACCTTTCTGCATCTTTTGTCTGGAGTGTTTTTCGCTCTTGGTTTTATCTTTTGCCCACAATACGTCTTCCGGGCTTTTGCTACTGCTGTTGTTGTTGTTGTTGATAGGACGGCCACACCCACACCCACACACCATTATCGGTTTTAGGATCCGGGCCCTTTTTCTAGTAGGCGTCGGAGACGCCGACGGCGCCTGCTTAAAGTTTCTCCCTATGCAGGTTGTTTACCTTCTTATCTGACTTTTCTGGTAGCATTGTTTGAGAGTCTCGGCTTTGCCTCTTATCAGAGTTTGCAATATCTCGCTTGTACTTCTAATACCCTACAATGTTCATGAGATAAGGGCATGCCTTGAGGATAGTCAAAAACTAATTTTCAAATCTTATGATCGTTAATAAGAGATATGAGTTATAAAAACAGAAAAAAATATCAAATTTTAATTACTTTTATAGAGTCTACACATATATTTTATTTCAGATGATACTATCAATATATATGCATTTTTAATCGATCTCACCTGTTGTTACAATGTGGCCAATATCATGCAAGATATGTTTTTCTGTAATATCCTATCTCTCTCACAGCTTTTATAATGATGTATGTACGTATCTAAAGAATGTGGCACTGTACAGGGTATCTGATGGTCTAACTAGAAAATTCTTGTTTTTTTATCTTGTGACGTCACAGCGCTATTCCAAAGAAATTCCTTAAACATTCCGTTAATCGTGTTTTCTATTTCGTTATCGTATTTAGTTGTATTTTTGTTTTGTTTTCTTGACCTCTACACAATATTCCAGACACGCTGGCGTTCTTCATTATTGATTTCATTTCTTTGTAGTTTATCAGCGAATCCATAAAAAGCGACAGGGTATCTTCTAATATTAGTCATCCAGATTTTTTGGATAGTCTATTCACAGCTTTATTCATCCAAAACTTTGTTAATTTATATCTAGGTTCGAATCATAGACTGAACTTTTGAGTGCTTCTCAATCTTTTCCATTTATAACAATAATAAATTGTAATTATTTTTATCAATAATTAAAGATCTGAGTTTTATAAAATATAACATTGATTAATATTAATGTTACACATAATGATATATATTTAAATAAATTATTATTATTAAGCTTAGAACCTGAATATGAAAACATGGGAAGGAAAGTTGTATTTATAAATAAGAAATCTTTTCCAATCCACTTTTCAATAAAAATAGTTTTGTGTGTTGACAACCAAGTAGATACAATTTTTATTTTATCTGTAGCACCGAGATTTTGAATTATGGTTTTCAAAACCAAGACAACCCAAATTTGACTGACATTTCTGTTTACACTTCAATTTGTTGAAATTCTAATTGTAAATTTTCATATCGTTCACATTATACTCGATTCCATATTCCTGGCTGATATTTAAAGATTTGTAGAAAAATAATTTTAGCATTACTTTCAAGAAAACTTGTTATTAATTACGATTGAAAAACTATTACAAATCCAATAAGTATTTGATAACTATATAATTCATAAATTATGTTTTTTATTTTATTTTGTGGATATATTTTTTAAGGACTGAAGAAATGAACTTGAAAGTATATATTATATGATTGTAATACTCGTGCTATTTAAGAGTGTTGAATCAGCTTCAATTCTAATTCACTAATTATCATTTGACTTACTTTTTTACATGACTGTCTCTGAGATAGTGGTAATCAGTGTTGGCGGTGTTTCCCAAGTTTCCTCCATTGTCATCGTCAACAAAACAAAACCTTTCCAAACGTATAGAAAATTGATAAGGATATATGAGCACACACACATACACATATATATTCTCAAACATAATCGAACATTCATATGTATATGTATGTGTACTGATATGTACATATATATAGAGAGTGAGTGACATACAGTTGGTCCGATAAGTATAGTCGCGCGACCGACGCGTGATGCAACTTAATCAAATCGGGTTTGGTCTCCCTATCTTTTTTTCTCTCTCGCACTCGCATTCTCTCTCTCTCTTATTCTTTAGTGGCGTCAATGGGGCTGGTTGGGTACTATGCCGGCTCAGATAGCCATATCTTGCGGCCGGCATTCGTCCAATCAGAGAGTCAGCCAAACTACACAGGGAACAGGGAACTGGGAACGAGTTCGACCGTTTCTCCGATAATAAAGTAGCTACCGAACGGACCAGCGTTACTCATTGGGTGTTGTTTACTGTTGTTGCTGCTGTTGTTGTGTGTTGCGTTTTTGAAAAGGTGATATGAAATGTGCTCTGATAAGTTTTAATCAAGAATATTTTACTCGTATTGCTTTGGTGGGACCGGGGACTCAGTCTCACGAGTAGCATTTGAAAAGTTGTAGTAGTAAGTCGCCGCTCGGATCGCTTCAGTTCGGATCGCACGGACAGATGCGGGTGCCGTGTCCCATTTCCCGTTCCCGTTCCGTTGTCCACTCTCCAGTTTCCTGTGTAGGCCGTGCCGTGATGATAATCACACCTATCTCTTGTGGGCGTTTTACAATGTACAACAATTTTTAACGTGAAAAGCTATAGGAGGAAAAAATGTTGCGCCGGCGCATGGAAAATCCTTCAAATCAGCTATGGCGAAAATATTTGACCACAAAACGTGACGAGTTTAACAAACAGCCAAGGGGCGCCCGGAAACCCCGAAAGAGTTGTCAGTCCGCCGTGACCCTCTGTGACACATTTATGCGGTCGCATAAACAAGGTTAACGCCTACGAAATCTACAAACGATCCCAAGACACACACACATACATACACACATTCAAATTTTACGCTTGCTTAACATTCACATGGGTCTACTGGGTATACGTGGATGAATGCCAGATGCCCAGTCGCCCAGATCATGATCACCACCAACGACCATATGTGTCAAGTCAAACGCCCCTCGTAATGAGCGCAACAGATCTCTGGGTAACCGTGGATTACTGTCCGTCCAATCGATTTGAGTTATTCCCGTGCCCGGACTTTTGCACGCGTCATAATGACTCACGTGCCTTGACCACGTTACCACATTGTAAGTACCACCAAGCATTGTTAAAATGTTCGCATATATATTATAATATGCAATACAATATAAATAGTACTTGCAATATGTAATACAATATTAATAGTAATTGCAGACCTGCAGACTAATAGAAATACCAAACCATCTTGACCGTTGCCAATAGTTTTGTCCCTATGAACTTACAACTTCTTATAGTTATAAATATCTTTAAAATCATCCAAAAATAGCTATCAAATATAGGAAAAATATACATTTTTATCAATAATTATTTGCATATACGACTAAATCGGCAACATATCGAGCGATCATCAAATTGCCAAAATTTTGGAATCAGAGGTAATAAAATTAGTTTTCTATAAATAATAGAATCTTTTAAATATTTAGGTTAGTTGCAGCTAGAAAGTAACTTCTTTATTAGATCTAGTTTGGAGTTCTTTGAGTTTGTCTGTTTTCTAATTGTCTAGAATGATATTGGACCTTCAAACTTAAAGCAAGATCTCATATAGTATTATGTTAAGTTTGTCAAGTAATCGTTTTGAAAAACAAGGAAAATTCACTTTCTTGTTTTCTATTTCTATAAATCCCATTGGATCTTAAAAATGTATTTATTTTGAACCGTAAGCACTTTCAATAAAAAAGAAAATTGCCCAAGAAAATGTTTTTTTCCAGAATAAAATACATACAGTTAGTAAAAAAATTTTTTGTCAAAATAAAATAAGAACATATTTGTTATTAATTTAAAAACTAGTTAAGCCCAATGAAAACTATTATAATTTTACAACCTTGTTTTAAAAACCATAAATATATGAAAAATTAAAAAAAGAAAACCAAGAAAACATTTTTTTTTTGCAAAATAAAGCAATTACTTTAGTAACTGTAAGTGCTTTATATAGAATTAAGTACATATGTAGTATGTACTATAAGTACATATATTTGAAGAAAAGAAGGAATAATTATAACGATCACATGAAGCCAGCATGACGAGCAACGAACCCAAAAGCCCAGCTACGAATATATACATACATATAGAAGCGAGTGTGCGTTCTTTGAACATTGCCATGGAGCAAGTGGAGGCGTTTTTGTCGCTTGAATCGTGGACGGGAACGTGGTCGAGGACGGGGACGGGGACGGGGACGGGAATGGGGACGGACACGGGGAGCAGTTGCAC
This sequence comes from Drosophila kuntzei, assembly GCA_035042165.1. Lineage (NCBI taxonomy): Eukaryota > Metazoa > Arthropoda > Insecta > Diptera > Drosophilidae > Drosophila > Drosophila kuntzei. Next base: position 6,079,052 of record JAWNLU010001684.1, on the reverse strand, counting down.
TCAGTATGGAGAATGGGCATTGGGGTAGGGGTTGTGCCAGGCGCTGTACTTATATAAGTATGTATGTATGGCTGAGTATGTGTAAGTGTTTCTAGCAAAAATTGTGGTCTCTCGACATACGTATATGTATGTATGTACACAAGTATGTACGCGGTCGACGGGCAATGACGGGTCTTATCAATAGGCCCCTACAGTAAAAACAAAAACAACAATAAATATATATGTACATATGCATATTGAGGAAAAAAATAAGCGCTGTTGCTGCGTCGCCTCGAAAGAATTTGAAAACAAAAGAAATATACATATATATATATATATATGTATTTGTATGTAAATTATTAAATACATAAACACATATATTTGTGCATACATATATATTAGTATACATATATAAAGACCGGCTTTGAATCTCGCGACTTCCTGTCAAAGTTCAGCCATATTTAATATCAAATAAATATATACTTAACTACATATGCACATATTATATTATACATATCATTAGTTGTTCAACGGTAATTTTCTAGAGAAAATCAAGCTAAAAATGATTCTCTGGTTTCGAAAGCACATCTTGAACTCTATGCAAACAGCAACACGTGCAGGAGGATGACATGTTCTTGTAAAATGAATGGTAAACAGAGGATCCACACACACAAATTCGTTTGTTTAAGAACAATGGAAGAAACCGCGACAACAAATACCGCAAAAAATCAAGGAAGACAACGAAGTCGTACCAAATACCGAAACCAAATCACGGAACACACAATTTACATGGACGAGGACGGGGACGGGGACAGAGAGACACATGTTCGTGTACATACTTAAATTAAACATTAAAAAACAAAATTGTAGCATATAAAAGGAATTTTGTGAAATTCCGAAAGACAAACAAACAGTAAACAAACAACGACAGACACCAGATACAAAGATTTCTGCCTGCATAGAGCACTTAATAGTACACAAAGTGAGCCAATATCTAGGATCCACACCAGACCAGACCGCACCTACTACTCTATAGTAGTACACATTGCTCTATTTGGAGGTATCGTCATTGACAGCGCGTGTCTCTCTAAAGTACCTGTTGGACTCTACCTGTTCGTAATGTGTTTAACAGGATATGACCAAGACGTTGACGCGCTGACGAAGACCCAGAGACAGAGACATACCCAGACCCAGACCCAGACAACGACCATTCGTGGCTTGCAATATAAACTGAGTTTAATTACCCAACCTTACTTTCACTGCCAAATGGTAGTCCCAATGTTTGCCGCATAAAAATTAATGAGTTTCAAAGTTGCCAAGGAGTTCCTAGATCGCATTTCAGTTTTTCGGTTTTCATTCATAAATTTCTTCGGGTATTTCCAAAGCTGTTGATGAATGAACTGTTTTCACTTTACTAATTGGTTTTTAATGTGGAAATTCGAAAAGAAATAGCAAAGTTAAGCATCTGACTGAAAAACGGACACGTGGTCAGTAAATTGACCTTGTTTGGGTTAAAATAATATTTTGAATTCTAAAATATTTATGTGTGGTCACATAACAAGAATTTCAGTTTGAAAAATAACTGGGCTCGAATCCTTATACGCTTAGATCCTGTCTTGTACAATATCATGATACGACTTAAGTAGCATGTAGTGTGCTCATATTAATGTATAAAAAAAAAAGAGTTCTTACTAAAATTATAACAACTAACTACGAGATATAAATATCGTCCAATTAATTTTATCGGCTGTTTTCGGATCACTTTTGTCTACATTTTAGAATGACTTCAACACTTTCTTCAAAAATAAGTATAGATATTTATATGTACTTTAATTTTTCTTTTAGGATTTATCAAAATTATTTTTATTCATAAGTCTTATTCAATTTCTATATTTTTTTATTATTTTAAATATTTTATTATTTATTTAATTTTTTGAGATGTCTTATAAGTTTTCCCTTCTTCAATGTTCGAACACTGTTCGGCAGTTAAAAAAGCATCAGGAAAATATTTAGTTAAAAAACCAGCACTTAAAGTAGACGCCCTAATTAGACAGCGCCAGGTACAGCAACAACAACAAACTCGAAAACGAAAACAAAAACAAAAATATTCAAAATTATATAACATCAGAACAAAAGAAGGAAAAATAAATTTTTCTTGACGCTGACAGCCAAAACAAATTTATGAGCATATTGTTTATTTACTTTGGCACGTAGCATGGCATGGAGAGGAACATAGAGGATGACTAGACCTAAAGGTACATCTAAATCATGGTCGTTTTATATATGTATCTATGTACCTATATCCCAGCTCGTGCGGTCGCTCACGAATTACAAACAACAACTGGACAATGTGTCTGCTGTGTTGTCCTTTTCTTGTTATGATCAATTTTGATCCTGTCGGCGCGTGTTTCCATTTTTCTGTGTTTACCTTTCGACAAATTGGCCGGTTACCTGGCCAATATAATCTACCTGGTTCCCATGACTGGTCCCATCACATAGGAAATGGCCGTCGACTTGATTAGTGATGATCAGTTTGGTTTGATCGTGGCTTTTCGACAGTTTTTAATATGACTTCTATTTAAATAGGTTCAAGTGCTGTTTACTTTACCTGTGGGAAAAACTGACCAAATGTGAAATGTGCATCAAATGTGTAAGTAATATTACATAAAGTTCTTAAGTCTTGGGCAAACTGTTTATTTGTATAGTACTTTCGATGTTGTTGTTCATGATGATGAGCTCAGGCTCATGTGGCGCATTCTCTTGGATTTCAGTATTTATATTGGAAATTAGCGAAGTTGATTGGGTAATTTGTTGAAATATGTTGTCGTAATGATTGTATTGATGTGACTCTAAATAGATGTAAGCCATATGGAAACCAGAACTAGAGAATCTATAGGATACTGAGTTTAAAAGTACGAAAAAATAATTAAGATCCTTACAAAAATATACTTTTAGGATTTCTAAAGATTACAATAATTTATGAATAATAAGAGATTAAAACGTAAAAAAAAATCATAATTATTATTCCTGTTTATAAAAGGGAAAATATGAAAAGCAGACTTAAAAGAAAATAATATATATTTATATAATTTTTTTTGGGAATTGTACAGGCAACCAAATTATACATATGTATATCTCAATAACGAAAAAAGTGTAAAATCGGAGATCAATTGAACAAATAAGAAATATTTTGTAAAACTATTTTTTTTATTTAAAGATAAAGATTAAAACGAAATTAATTACATTTAGTAAAACTACCAAGAATGTTTCTTTAAAAATTAAATAGGAAAAAATCGAAAGGCGTTGTAATTAAAATGGTGTTAAAGAGATGTTGTTAGGAACCATAAAGTGGTCCAGATAAGAAACCTTTTGTGCACCGACGACAGCAGCCAGACCACAAGGCACTTGACTTGGAGTGGCGTTTTAATTGATATTATCAAATGCCATAAAGCAGTAGAACTAATAGCCATCCTGGTCGTAATCCTACCAGATAACGATGCTGATAATTGCATTTAAAGATCGGTGCACTTCAAGTGCGAAATAATATTGGGATATATGATAACCAGACGAAGGATAATAATATTTATGGTGGATGAATGCTCGAAATATTAAAAATGCATAAATACATCAACGTCGATGATATGTGAGATGTGTTCTTTTTGTGGGCTCGGTGTAGTTGACACTTGTTAGGGCCCCAGGCAAAACCCATTTTTGGGCACCATAAATATGTCAAAATAATGTTAAGCCGATGGCTTAAGTGTGCGCCGTACATAAATATCGCCGGAATATATGTGTGCATGTTCCGACTCTCGTGGGATATACAAATATGTATATACTCTTATTTATATGTGTATGTATTGTATTTATTGCTCGCTTAATTTCGAATTTCTTTGGTTTTTATATACTCAGTTTATAAAAAACGCATTACCACAATATTTCAGTGTTTTTACCCAAGGTTTCTCTTTTATTTTTATAGTTTTTTGAATTTTTTTTTTCCGTTTTCTTGGAGCATTTGAGATTTTAAAGATGAACTGTGCTACGCTGCGGTCCATTGACTGTTGCAATTCAAGTGTGAAACGCAGCACCTACTCGTAAACATTATCCTTTAGGGATACAGATCTAACAGAGGTCCAACTAATAAATCACATCATTAGCATCTCGCACTTGTGCTGCCAGACACTTTCCACGGCCCATTGATGATTTATGCCACAGATTTGTTTGTTGACACGCACTTTCAAGCTTGCCCCATCATTGGAAATATCCGAATTTTAACCCTGACTTGACTGGTTGCAATTTAAATATATTGTGTGTTTTATTTATTTGAGGTCATTTACCGTTATTAGCATTTGTGCTCAATGCATTTTATTTACAAGCCATGTAGTAAAACGGTAAGCTACTCCTTATCAGACTTAACAAAGCATAACGTACCAAGTTGTGTGTGAGGCGCAAGTTCTTGGTTTCAACTGTGAGAACTTCAATTGTGGCATGTGGGTAAGTAAGGCTTGTGGTCTGTAGGGCAACTGTATTTTGGGCTTCTGATAATGACAAGAATAAGAACTACAAATTTAATTTTTATATTTATTATATAAATAGACGTGAACAAATCTTTTGTAAATAGTTAGAATATTTTTTAATCGGATTGCTATACTTTTCATACAATCTCTGATTATTCTTTTCAGATTATTCCCAGTCAAATATTAAAAAAGTTATGTGGCATTTTTAACTAAAAAAGAAAGAGGAGGCTACAAGAAGAATCTTTTGATTACGTATAAGGTCTTTCTATCAATTTCTAATTAAGGTCTCAGATATCAAGCTCGAAATATGTAAAATAAAAAAATAAATTAAATATATCAGTTCAAATTTAACTGAATTGTAAAAAATTAAACTTCCTCTTAATATAACATAACTTTAGAATCATTTTATTATAACTTGGATGTTTTTGAATAAGACAAGTCTTATAAGGCATGCATGAAACGCGTGTTAACAAATATGTGACGTCTATGCAAGTTTAAGGTTAAAGTTCCATATAAATCAGAGACACATGCAACCTACGAGCCCAATATTGAAAATTAAAATACACATATATTTACTTTTTTCATTTTTTTTTGTATATAAATTAAATTGAAAATTTGTTAATGAGGCAGAACGTTGAGGCAACCCAAAACGAATGTACAAATATACTAAAGTATATTATAATAAGGTTAAACATACACACATATATTTATGAAATGTAATATATGAACACTTATGTACATACGAGTATGTATATAGAGCTATTCTAAAGTGTAAACAAAAATCGTACGTCGGCCTTTGGCATGTGTCCGTCCCAACACTAGTGAGAGGTACCGAGACGTCGGTACACGTCCGGCTGCCAACTTTGCGATCTGTTTGCGTTATCAGTATTAAACATTTTGAATAATTTAATTTTTTTTTTTATATTTTTATACTTTTGATTTTTAATAACATATAATTTTTAAATTGCCACAGAGGTTAAATGAAATCAGAGGAACGTCGTGTTCAATGAGCCGACCCACTTGACGTGTCGCCTACTTTTTAGTTTGGAATCGTAAAAATGTTGTCGAAATGTCCAAACAGATCGTTGGTGCCGCCTATTCAAATAACGATAAAAATGCCATTAAAATACGTGTATCCATAAGGCTACCCAAGATCTTTTACGACTACGGCTCCGTCCTGGTTCAACTATAACAGTATTTTAATCAGCTATTAGAACAATACTCAAGTACATAGACCGATTGTCGTCATCCAAAAAAGATTTTACGACTTTTCTCAAAAACTTTTTGGCGCGTCGTCTCGGGAATTGGCGAAAGAGACCAGCGCAAGTGAAAGACTCTCCTCCAAGTAAAGTGTGCGGTCTTTCTACTTTTATTTTCTCACGGCGCCTTGTGCCCTGGCTCCAGCTCCAGAGCACATCCTTGCCGCGTCTTATGTAATTCTACACGCGTCTCGTATAATATTTTATGTTTCTCTCTCTCTTGATGGGCATGAAAATGTTAGCGGTTCTCCTCGATATAAGTACGCATGTTGTTTCAAATTTTGAAAAATTTCATTTTCAATTATCGTTCTTGTTCCACATATTAGAATTTTACGCATAATTTGAAAGAGTTGCCTTTAAAACGTCCCAGCTAACAGAATATTATCCAAAACAAATTAATGACTAAACCTTATTGATAATTCATATTCTATATTGTTTATTGTTAAGAAATGCCCTTACAGAACTAGGAGTCGAGAATGTAACATTCTCAATTATTATAAGCAGGGATTAAAACCGAAACGATTAACGGTTTCAGTTACGGTTTCGGTAATGCTCGAATTAAGGTTTTCGGTTATTGGTTATGCAAAATCTTGGAGGATCGGTTTCGTAACGGTTATCGGTTTTTTGTAAGTTTCGGTTTAAAAATAACGGTATGGTTTCGGTTCACAAAAAAAATAATAATTAGGGTTATCGGTTGACCAAAATATGAAGCGTTATTCATTGTTCTACATAAAAAAAATACTTAATGCTCCTATGGGCCTGGAAAATAATGTTATCTGGTTACTGGAATAGTTCAGCGTAATGTCGATTTTATTATAATTTGATCTCATATAAATTTGGTCAATTTGGCTTGAAAATTTCGATTATTTTGATTTTACTGATTTTTTATAACTTCAAAATGTCGTAACTTTGTCAAAAGTCAATAAATTTCCATGCGCAATGTAAATTTGAGCATGATTTTACCTTTAAATTCGTTTTGCATTTAAATTTTGTTCATTTTGTAAATTCGAAAATTTCAAATTTTTTTGAAGTTTTACAGTGTTACCCCTTATCATTTTTTTAAAAATTTCGAAAATTTCGAATTTTCGAAATGAACAAAATTTAAATGCAGAACGAATTAAGAAGTAAAATCATGCTCAAATTTACATTGCGCATAGAAATTGATTGACTTTTGACAAAGTTATGGCAGTTCGAAGTTATCAAAGTTGCTCAAACTTAAACCCTTATAAGTGAATCGGTTACTAAACGGTTATTTCGGCTTAAAGAGTTTCGGTTTATGGGTTTCAGTACAGCGAAAAAAGTTCTTTTCGGTTACGGTTTCAGTTACGATTCACCGGTTAAAGGTTACGGTTTCGGTTAAGGTTTTAATCCCTGATTATAAGACTATTTAGTGAAAATGCCAAGTATTAGATATGTATACATACTATGTATAATGAAGAATCTCTACAGCTACCCGAGGAACTGGTCGGAAAAACTCAGCGGAGTATGAATTAAAATAAATCAGTCACAAAATAAATAGAAAATAATAAATTTTTATATTTCTATTTTTATTATAAAAATAAATTTTAAATCTTATTGAAATTTGGAAATAATAATTTTAATTTAAATTAACATTGGGAAATGATATTATACCTCTGGTTATAGTAAGTACAATATTTTTTTTATTTATTTTATTTACCCGACTTTAGGAAATTTTTAAACATCTTCGATATTTTAAAATAAACCTTCCGGTTCAAAAGTTATTTGCAATAAAAGTTATAAAACATATTTATAAATATGATTTCTAAATAAAAACTGGAATTTGGAATTTATATCGAAAATAATAAAACTATACAGTGGATGAGATTCGTATCTGAAGAAGAAGTAAATGCAATAATGCTTGTTTTATCTTTGTGTATAAGAAAGCATTGGAAGTGAATCATCATCTGATTCATTGTCGTATTCGCAACAAAATATCTTTGTCCGTCTTTTTATTTAAAATTACTTTAAATTTAGTAAGCGCGTATTTTCCGTAAAAGACTTAATCAAAAGATTTGTTGTTCGGATATTGGAGCTATCGTTAAACGAAACTGTTTCTTAGTGATTTTTAAATTGCAAATTGTACCAAAATGCAATTTTTACTTCACAGTCGTTAAAAAATTTTAATTCGAACGACGTTATGCTTTACATTACATTAATCGTTTTAATATGTTATAAATGCTTATAGATGTTTACAGTCATTAATTAATATACATATAATGTATTCAGTGAAATTCATTTTCCATTATCTGTTTGCGGGCTTTAGCTGTAGTTGGTGAATTAGCTTAAGTTGTTGTTAATTTTCAAGCGTTGCACTTATACAATGCAATTACATTTGTACATATGTATGTATGAAGAACAATACTCGCTGGCAACAGCCAACCACAACAACGACATTCACAACAACAATAACAACATCCATAGAGCTACATTTAAACAACAACAAAATTGAAAATGCCTCAACAGGCCCGGCTTGGACTGCCTCCCTCTGTCCATTGAATTGAGTTTGAGAGGCGTTGCTTAAAACAGACGCGCCGTTGAGGGAGCGAGAGAGATTGAGAAAGTAAATGACAGAATGTTCAAGCGTACAGCAATATGTGCGATAAGGTCCGTTGCCTGTTGACAAGCAACAACGAGCAATGTTGTTGTAGCCAAACCAACAGCAATGAAGGAAGAGAGCGATATTCGAAGAGAGCGCAAGTAAAGACCAGTGAGAGCGGCAAAGCGAGCGCCAAACTGAGAGCCAAGTGTAGCTTAGTGTTAATATTGTTGTTGTTGGTGCTGCTGCTGGGGCTGCTGTTGTTGTTGCTATTATTGCTCTCGACCCGAGCAGGCTATAGAAGCTGAATAGAAAAGAAACATGCATAATGATTATGATTATAATACAACGGCATGTAGAGCAAAGGCATAGGCAAAGTACAAAGCACAATATGTAATTGTATGAATGGAGGCAAATAAGTATCAAGAGCGCCAAGAGAGGGAGAGAGAGAGAGATTTTGGGATGTTGGGATTTGCTTTTGTGCTTATTTCATGCACATATGAAGATGTGTGTAAATCAGTGCTTACACACACACATGTGTACTTCTATAGTGGCGTTTTAAAAACACTTTTTTTTTTTATGATTTTTGTTCGTTTCGAAATTAAGCGTGTGCTTGAGCTCAGTTTGTATAAAAAACGCGCCGGACACGGACACGTACGTTGGTCAGCGCGGATTACTTAGGAGGTCTAGGCAAGTGAGCTTGCCTAGAAAATTGAAGCTCAACTCAAAAAGCTCAAAGCTCAGTGGTTTGTGTAGTGTGCATTGGCAGACATGACAAAGATCAGCAAAGGCAAGGAAAAGGATAAGAGTAACGGGGTTCCGCGCTTGTCTAACAATTTGCTGACAAATGCTGCAAAAATGAAAATCAACAAAGCGCAGTCCAATAATACAAAGAAGCAAGCAGTGCAAAAGGGTGCAGGCGAAAAGGCAACAGGATCAAATGCATCAGCTGCAGCATTCGGTCAAGCGCAACAGGCAGTTGCCGTGAAAGAGACGGCACTAGAGGCGCAGGAGAACAGCGAAGCGCGTAGGCAACAACAACAACAACAAGAGCAGCGAGCAAAAGCAGCGACGCCGACGTTGTCGCCGTCGTTCTTGTCGCCGTCGTCGTCGTCGCCGCTTGCCACAGCGAATTTATCGTCGACATTTGAGTCGAAGGCTCAGACATCAGTTGCCAGCGAAACAGCAAAGCAAACGGTTACGACGACACAAGCAACCGCACCAGCAACGACAACACCACAAACAACAATAACAACAACTGTAAATTCAACGATCTCTGTGGCAGCGTTGAATGATTTTGTTTATGATGAGAATGTAAGGCAGTCCCAGCATCAACAGCAGATCAATAATAGTGACGTCACAAGCAGAGTTGTTGCAGACGAAGCGGCTAATAATAATCAAGATAAAGTCGAGCCCAAAACAGAGAGCGAGACAACAATAGCAACAACAACAGGAGCAATAACAGCAGCAACTAGCGATAAATGTTACAAAATTGTTGATAAGTGCAAAAGTGAGATAAGTGATGAAAGCAAAGCAACAATAACAACAACAACAATAGCAACAACAACAAATTTGCCGGTAGTAGTGATAAATATTAATCAGCAAAACGACGCGAGTGAAAGTGTTGACAATAAAATCAAAAGTGAAGCAAATGAGCAAGAACAAACAGCAGCAGTAGCAACAACGATAATAACAACAGCAACAACATCGACTGCAGCCAATGAATTGCCTTTGCATTATCGTGGCCTAAACAACTCGGTGATTATAGCCAACCATCAGCATCAGCATCAGCAACAACAGCAACAGCAACAGCAGCTGCAGTTGCAACAAGTTGAACAACAGCATCAAATATTCGAGCAGCAACAATTCCTGCAACATCAGCTATTAAGCCAACAGCAACAGCAACTGCAAGTGGAGCAGCAACAACAACACGCCACTTGGTTAGCCTACAACAATTGTGCCTACGATTTGACCAGCAGCAGTGCAGCAGCAGCAGCAGCGACAGCAGCAGCAGCGGCGGTTGCTTCCCAACAGAGCAGTCAGCAACAGCAGGAGAAGAGCGAATTGTATGCATTGGCTGCCTCACAGCATTTGTTGCATTTCCCCTACCATCATCCGCATCTTTACGAGCAACAGCACAGCGCCAGCAGCAGCACGGATCCCATAATGCGCAACAACTTTACGCTTTATGGCGTGTACGGTGGCGGAGGCGGTGGTGTTGGTGGCAGCGGCATAACGCAAACCACACACGATCACCAGTTGCAGCAACATGTTGCTGCTGTTGCAGCAGCGGCCGCGGCCAACTCGGTGATTGCACATACCACACACACCACGCCCAACATCGATGAGGTCATACAGGATACGCTCAAGGATGAATGCTTCGATGATAATCACAGCTCTAGCTATCATATGCTAACATCCGTATCGGATCTGCAAGTGCTGAAGGAGGCAAATGCTGCCATGTATTCGATGACGCACGATCAGTTGCTGCAACAGCAACAGCAGCAGCAGCAGCAACACCTGCACCATCATCAGCAGCAGCAGCAACTACAACAGCAGCATCAGCATCAACAGCAACATCATCATCACAATAACTCGGCCAGTTCGGTGGGTGGGGATTCACCCTCACCCTCCCATACACTATCCGCTCATGCCAGCGATGTGGCAACGCTGCAAAGTTTCACCCAATTAACAAGTGCACCACCGAGCAGCAGTCTACATAGGGATAGCTACGGCAGCCTCTCCCCGGAGCATAACAGCTACTTTACCACACAGCTTAGCCCCGTGCTGCAGACCAGGTGAGTTACCTCCTCCTTCCCCTCCCCTTCATATTGTATCCCATTGTGTGAAATGAGCTCATTATTAACCCCCGCCTCGCACGTGCCTTTCGATGAAAAACTCAGCGCCGCATCGACGATTCGCACAACCAAAAGTCATGATCAGCGATTGTTGTCGTTGTCGTTGTCGTTGCCGTTGTCGTTGTCGGTTTCTGATTCATGTTTTTCTTCTGCTTTTTTTGACTTTGATTTTTGTTACGTTTCTCTATTAGCTCGTCATACTCATAGGTAATAATAACGAATAACAACAGCACAAATGTCACAATTGTTGCACTTGTTGTTAGACTTCGCTCCACATCCCCCTTCCCGCCCACATCCCCCCTTCGACAACTTCGAATGCATTCACTTATGGCATTCTCAGGTGGTTTGCATTCTATGTATATAAATGCTTTCGCTTATATACTTATGTATATATATATAAATATGCATTCCTATGGTCGGTCTAAACAAATCTGTTCCATGTTGTACATCTTTCAGTTTTGTTTTATTGTGGGAGTTTCGTAACCAGTTGCCTGTTTTTCCTCACTTTGGAATGTTTTTCGACATTTGTTTTTATACAGTTGGTTTCCTTTTTTTGTCGCCGAATACATACATACATTAATGCTCTCATGTACATATACATACTTATATGATACACTGTGAATACACTCATTAAAATATGCAGTTAGTGAGGCAGGTTATAAGTTATAACACGAAGTAGTTGACTTGAAATAGTGCACAGATTTTAGCAGTCAACTATCACAATTAAATTATAAATTGTTATAGTCAAATTATCTTACTATTTATTATTATTTATAAAACTTTTCATTTATAGTTATCGGTACCGATCTTTAAATATGAGATCAGTGATCTTAAAATATAAGTATATCTCTCGTTGACAAATTGTATATCTATTCTATTGTCATTCTATGTTATACAAATTTTAGATATTTACTAATACTACTTTGTGTAACAATTTTATAACTGTTTCCACTTGTTTCTACCGATCTATACATTCAAAATCAGTGAATTACGTTTAAATTCTATGTTTTATACAACTCTTCTATAAATATTTCCCAAATTACACACTAAATTATTGATATTTTGCATTTCTAATTAAGATGTTTAAAAATTAAAATATTATTTCCGCTTGTATAACTCTCTTGGATCCCTAACGATCGCGATCAAAACAGAGAAAAGTCACAAATAAGTGTTGTGTTTGTGTATTTATGTATGAGCATTTCTACAAATTCGTTTACAATTTCGCATTTAGCGAATTTAGAGACGCGGCATTCACTCTGCCAGTCAGTCAGTCATTCAGTGCTTCAGTTCCTCCCGAAAAAAAGGCAGAGTCAAGCAAAATATCATAAACGATCGCTCCAATTTCATAAACAAAAGCAAATGCAGTGTGTTAATTGTGGGTATTAGTGAATTTACTTTGGGTAAACGTTCGCTGATCGCATTGCTGAGTCATGAGACTGCCCCCAAGTTGCACATAGTCTAGTTGACTGAATCATAAATTGCAGGGTGTATAAAAAACACACATGTTGGGCTTTTGCCTGGTTGACTAACTCAAAGGTAGCGATGAAGGCCCTTAGAATAGGCCCAAAACAGAAGAGAGAGTCATGCTGGTTAAGCGACTTGTGAGCAACACGTGTCCAAGTTTTGGGACTCGCACGTGCCACACGAAAACAGTTAAAATGTGGCATATGCTAAAGGGGGCATGACCCGCATTATACATCAACAACAACAGCAACAACAACAACAACAGCTCGAATACAAACTGCAGTCAAAATGCAATTCAAGCGCATTTTTCTAACTTGTTCTGCATATTCGGTTGCAAACTGTGTGTGAGGATACCGCCGGATTCTAAATGTACCTATGATTACACATACTCTGGGACTTGCACTTCAAATGGAACTGAGACTTGGACTGGCTTCTGGACTGGGTCTGGGTAATTTAAAGCCACCTTCTGACATAGAAAACGAATTGTAACAAAATGAAAACAGCTTCAAGCAACTCAACTTCGCTTCATTTCTCAGGGTAGCCACATCGATCGACAACTGAGTCAGCATTCAGCACTCAATGCTGCTCAGTTGAGGTGGCTACCCTGAGAAACCGATACGACGAGCCTCTAACTATTATTGTTGGTGGGTGAAAAGCTCCCTAGACCCGCACAAACTAACCCACAATGCCACTTTGGGGCTTTATTATGCTATTTGTGTTTCTCTCTCTCTCTCTTAATATTTTTAGCAAATTGTTTATTTTTATTGTTACTTTTTTTGTGAGTTTTAATTGGAAAACGTGTTTTGCATACTTAGGAAAAAATACACCAAGTCTACATGGCATTATGGCATTACTACTAGAGTGCTATAAAGACTGCTACATTTGTTCTTTCCAAGTATTATACAACTTTCAATTATTTTTGAAAACTTCTATATTGGAGGCATTTGATAGCTCAGAAGATAAAGTGATCCTTAGTTTTCCAAGTTGATTGAGTAGAAGAATTAAACAGTAAACTTGCTGTTCAAATATTCTTTTCAAAACTTAAGCATAATTCTGTTCTGATCCTATTTCCTATTTCTTTATACTTTAATTAAAAACAAATTATATTCTATTGAAATTTCTTATTTCAAAAGTAGAGAAGATCTTTTCATCCTAGCTATCAAATATTACGTTTAAGTTATCGTAATTTCCATTCTACTTTTCCGTCAAGAAGTCTCATTAACCATCTTTATTCCGTCTAGTTCTTTGAGTTCTCAGTTGGTCACAGCAACAGTTGGGTGACGTGTTGTGTGTATGTGACTTTTGGTCAGTTTTGTTGTGCAGAAACCAGAAGAAGATATGAGATACGGCGGTAAGCTCACATATTCTATATGGAAAAGAAGAAGTCTGCGCGAAATACTCACCTGCAACAAACAGCAACAATATGTAGAAGCTGGCAACAATAACAACAACTAAACGAACAACGATAAAATAATATCGTGCATTTTTATTGTCTTGGTACTTCCTATATACTACAAAGAACGTTGCCAAACAGCGTGCGACATCTCATATATATGTACATATTATTGTGTTGCATTGTATATGGAAATTTTAATTGTTATATTCATAGATTTGTCATGCACTTTAGTTATTACAATTGTTATCAGTGCGCGTGTGCATCTACCAAGAAGTGGTAGCGACTGTCAAATAAATTTCTTTGATGTATTTAAATTATTTTTATCGATTAGTAGAGCATTTCAACTATGTAAATGTAATACTCAGATAACTGCATAAGAATTGGATATTTTGATTTAGGTCTATAAAAGTATCAAGTCTGTAAATCTGTTTTTGAAGATATTCGATTTGTATACTTGAAAACAGGCTATTATTTTAATAATGATTTTTATAATGTCTGTTATTCTCATACTGATCAGATTAATATACCACTAAGCTGCTTGCTCCAATTAGTTATTGTAATATTATTGTAATTCATCTATAGATAAAAAGATTTTTATTTCGACTATAAGAAGTTTGTTAATAGATCCAAAGATCCTTTGTATAGAAATAAAAGATCGTAGAAGTAGGTCAACTGAATGACACATTATAATATTTATGTATATTACGCCTCTTCAGTTGCTGAGTATTGTAATTGTTTATATTTAATGTATTTTAGGGGACTTTGTTGTTTTGTATTTCCCATGGCATTGATTTACATGCATGTGCATACAAATAAGTACATATGTACATATGCACATATGTTATTGTATTGTGTGTATGTTTGTATATTACCTTTGGAAGTGCATCTTGTTTAGATTTTTTACTCAGACTACACTTATTGGCAACAGCAACCGCAGTCGCAGTCGCAGCCTCAGTCGCAGCGGCAGTACAGTTAACTGGCGACGTAGCAGCGACGTCGACAGCAAGAAAGCGTCAACTGCATTGGCATAAAACTAAACCCGACTCAAGTCATTATGCAAACGCGCGTGCCCCGTTTCGGTTGTTGTATCGTCTGACCAGTTGACTGTATTTTGACTTAAAAAAAAACCACATATATATACATATAATTAAAAGCTTTCGATTATCGTGTTCCTGATTTTGTTCGCCTTGCGCTGACGGCCCCCCGGGGGTTTCAGTTAATCGTCATCGTCATCGTCGCCGTTATTGTTATCGACATCGTCATCGTACAATTGTGTCCACCATTAAAAAATAAAATTTGTATTTTGAATTATCGATCAAAAGGGTTGTAATTGGCAATGGAGAATATTAATTTATTGATTTTCAATTGATTTTCTGTGCTAAATAAATGATTTTCGCCACCTGTTGCGTATGTACATATGTGTGTGTGTGTGTGTGTGTTAACTTGTGAAAGTGCGTGCGAGCAGTCTCTCATAGGACTTTGATTAAAAACGCTTTCTCTCTCTTTCTTACTCTCTCTCTTTGCCACACACTTTAAGTGAACAACTTCCGATCTTGCGGCCACAACACACACAAACCAACAGACAAACAGACAAGTTAGCAGTTTTTTGTGTACTCCGTTGATTTGTTTATGCCACAATAATCCCAAAAATCGACACATGCGGCCAAGTGTAGCGAAAATATTTGCACAGGCTACCGTTGATCAGCTTTGCAGGGAATTTGAGTCGAATAAACAAAGGCAGCAAGAACATTTTTTACTTTTAATTAAAGTTTTATGGACTCCAAACACATGCACATCCACACACACACAAATACACATTCACACACAGTTCCTTATAAGCATGCCAAAAGTGGACGCTGGTGGTCCATCAACAACAATAACAACATTACAGTTTTGTAATGTAAACAATGCAACGAAATGTTAATTAGCAGTTTTACTTTACAAAAGCCGCCAAAGCCACTTAACAGTAACAGCAACAGTTTGCTTAATTTTAACAGCAGCTGTACAAAAACGTTGCCAAAACGCGCCCAAATCACAAGCGTGCGGTTTTAAACGCGTAAAAAGTTTCGAATTCAATTGATTTTAAGTTAGTACAAATAAAAACACAAGATGTTTTTTTCAAATTATAATAACATGTATTTGAAAAACTACTGCTATAGGTAAATTGTTGAAAAAATCGAAATACATACATAATAAAAATAAAAGCAAGGCTGCAAACCGATCATTTAGTAAAAAATAATATAATGTAATTGATTATTTAATTTCCTAAAATGTGATATTTTGTAAAACTAAAACAATTTTCTTGTACTAAATTAAATCAAGGTTTTTAGAGTTTGCCGCCTTAAATTAAAGTATTGTATGCTAATTTTTAACAATTTGTTTGTTTCTTTAATTGCAGCTCTGTCTATGCAGGTCCTTTACTTGCCTCGGCCGCCAATGGCATGCAGTATGGGATGCAAGCAGTGGCCTCCCCCACCCACATGCAACAGCAACATCACCAGCACCAACAGCAGCAACATCAGCAGCAACAGCAGCAACATCATCAGCATCACAACTCCACAAGCAGCAGTCCGGGTCCAGTGGGTTTGCTCCACACAAGTGGCTCGACAACCACAGGAGCCACCGGGCACAGTTCGTTGCTCGACGATGGCTACGGATCGCCAAAAAGCAGCCACAGTGGCAACGGAGGTGGTGGTGGTGGCACCTTACCAGCCTTTCAGCGGATCGCACCAGCCAGCGGTGGTGCTGGCTATGGCAACGGCGTGGCCAATGGATCTGGCACTAGTGCTGAACGAGCTGGCTACGCATCGTTGACCAATTACCGCACACACGTAAGTCAAGTCTAGCTTCCATTCCAACTCCAACCCTATTCGTATCCCTCCCATCAGTGTTGCCTATTTAGCCCTTTTTTTTAAGATAGTTCTTTTAAGAATTACTTTAGCAGGAAAATACATATATCAGATTTACCCAAGACACGTATGTAAATATATCCCGTTTTATAAGTTCTTAATTTGATCAAATCCTAAAACACTTGCCCACTGAAAGAAAAACATTCTAAAATTAAAGTTCAATATTCTTGATTATAGCATGCATTTTTTAATTATGTATTCAGCATATTATTGTTAAATTAACTCAATAGGCTGTTAAAATGGCATGGACTCAAAATTCAAAAGTCATAAAAGCCTTAAATATTTGATCGAACTAAAGAAAAATGTAAAGAACTCCTAAAATCAAAATATTGCTGAGAAAAATTGACTGTTTCTCAGGAAAATAGTATAAGTAATTTTCAGTCTCTTTCAATACCTGAAACAGGAAATTTATGCAGATATACCCCTGGATTTGTAAAAAACGTGACAGAGTTCAAATCTTAATTTTAAATTAGCTCTTGTAATTTGTGTTTAACAATTTTCGGTAAATTTAAAATAATCTTCATTTGACTGAATATATATAAGGAGTCTAAATTTCAAATTTGGTGCTTCTAGCTCTTACCATCTCCAAGCCAAACTGACACGGCTATATCTACTCACTGCTCATGCAGATATATCAAGAATGTTAAGGCACAATGGAGTCTGCCACCCCTGCATCTCTCTTCTCTATACATTTTTTAAAGAAAAATTAAGATATTTGTCTTAAATTCGATTTAATTTTTCATTCTTTTGTTTTCTATTTAATACATGAAAATGTGTTGCTTTTTAAAAATATTTGTAAACTTTAGTCAAAGTGGCGTAAAGGTCTTTTAAATAAATTTAAAAAATTAATCCTGTTTTTTTTAGCTTGTCATCACTGATCCTCATTTCCATTCCTAAACCCTTTCCCCATTCGCGCTGTCAACAACATTTGGCTTACATTGTTTGGTCTTGTTATTTTCTTTGTGCTTGCAGAGCGATGCCTGGTCAGGTCATTATGAGCCAATTAGCTACGCGCCCAGTGCCAACAGTCAGGGACAGTTGGGTGGTGGAGGAGGTGGTGCTGGTGGCGTTGGAGGTGCTGCAATGACCAATGTGATACGCAATGGACGCGCAGTTGCAGCAGCTGCTGCCGCTGCAGCCGCTGTCGATGGCGCTGCCAGCGCTGGCGTTGATCCTGCACGCTTCTTGGCCAATGCCGCACATCTATCCGCGTCGGCATCGTTAACAGCAAGTAAGTGTGGCATTCACATGCTTAAGTATTATATATGTACAAATAAGTATACTCTTAGGTCTAGTTTACGCATAAGACCAAACCCAGTTTTAGGTAGAATTTCACACCAAATAGACTCCAGATATTTGCGTAACCTGTGCAAACTCTCTGGTCAGACACAACAATTGGTGCCAACTGTTCTGTCTGAGGATTAGAAAAAACTTACTTATAGAGATGCTAGTCAGCCGAAAGATCTGTTTAATAATATACCAAAGTCATTAAAGAGAATTCATAATACTTTCAGTTTTAGAAATTTCAGAAATTTTATTTAAATTTTATTTTATTAAAATTTTATTTAAACGTTTTTCAACAACTTTTTTCAAATTACAGAATTAGTTACCTTTTAAAATATAGTATGTTTCCTTCTTATTTATTATTAAATTAAAATATATCTAAATATGACCTTGAGATTAGGAATCCTTTAAGATCCTTTAACTAAGTTAATTATAATTAATTATTTTACATATTTAAGTTTCTTTTACACACATACATTTCTATTTACATTTTTATGTATAACGTATAATAAATTCAATTAATTTTTTTATCAACTCTTGAAAATGAACAAAAAACAAAACAATACAACAACAAACAACACAACAAACAAAATAATATCAAAGCTTAAAATGCTGATAAATAATATTTATAATAATAATAAATGCAATTATAAAAGAATATTAAATTTAAACAAATAAAATGCAATTCAAAAACGTTTGTCACACATCCACACACACATACCTAAAAAACCTACAAAAAAGAACAAAAATTAAAAAAAAAATATTGCAAATAAAAATTTTCGATTTAATTCTATACTTCAAATTTCCAAAGCATTTCTCGATGCCGATTTTTTCACTGAGGGGCGAGAATGTGTCAATTGTGGTGCGATTTCAACCCCATTATGGCGAAGGGATAACACGGGACACTATTTATGCAATGCCTGCGGCTTGTATCATAAAATGAACGGCATGAATCGACCACTTATAAAACAGCCTAGAAGATTGGTAAATGTCAACACCACAACTACAACTACTCCAACAACAACAACAACAACTACCACAACAATTACTACTAACAAAATATATATAAAAGAATCAGTTAAACAGTTGCTTTTGTGTGGAACAAAATTTTTCAAAAACAAAATAATGAATATTACTAGCCGATATTACAAAGAAAAGATATTGCGATCCTTAGATCCGTACAATAATGGGCTATAAGAACTTATAGAAATCCGCCAGCCAGTCTGCAGTTACGTGCAACGTTCTCGCTTCTTTCGTTGAACAAAATCTGAATCAATATATGGAACCAAAAAATGCATAAAGAGAAAATTAATTGAATTTATTATATTAGTCAAGCGCTAATTAGCTTTGTATGCCTAAAACAACCAAAGAAACTAAATATCGAAAATATTTTAAATACCAAAAACAAAAAATAATGTAAATCAACAACAACAACAACAACCGTTTTCTTCATTACAACAAATTCTAATTGCATTATTACAGTGGCCGCTGAATCAGGCGGGGATTTCTATAAGAGCTACCCATTTAACGTGGCCACAAGTAGCCGCAATAAGGCAGCATCGACAAATGCCAACAGCGCTGCCGGTTCCGGTGCCGTTGCCGGCTCAACGTCAGCGACATCGTCGTCAGTGACTTCAACGGCGCTCGACGATCACGTTAGTCGCGCCAATTCGAGACGCTTGGTAGGTCGTCCCATTAATTACGAACATACGAATAGTCTACAGTAAACAACAGCCAAACCAAACCAAACCAAACCAAAACAAATCAAAACCAAACCAAACCAAACCAAACCAAGCAACCAATACCAATTCCAAAACCAAGCAAAACCAACCTGAAAACTAAACAAATTAACTAAAATGTCCAACTTACTAACTAATTAACAATTGCAACAATATTGACAAGTAATCTTTAATGAGTAGTTATCAATAATATTAATATTTAAATGCCCAACTCTTTCTATTTACCTATAATTGGCATGTTACAATCTTTGTAGTACTTTAACCTGTTATTAACAACGTGACCTATTATTTTAAAAAAACTTAAAATTGTTTATTGATTTCTGATTTTCAAATCTCAATTAACAGTCAATTTAGAAAATATTTCTCAGATAATATTTTACTGGACATTGAAGAAACTGCCCAAAATCTTTTATTAAAAATGACTGTGAAAATATAGGACTAAGAATTGTTAAATATTTACATTTACTATTCAAATCATTGTTATGCAAGAGAATATAGGAAAACTTCTTGAAAACAATGAAATTTAAAAAATGTATTTATTTCTTGGTTCAAGTTTATTGTTGGGACTGGTCATATTAAAATAATGTTAAACATCAAAGAAATCTTTGCTTCTAATTGAATTTCAATAAATATTTTATTGTTTTTAATGGAATTGCTTTTCTAAAAAGTTATTTAAAAAATTTTTTTAAGCTGTTATGGCAGTGTCCTTATATTATAAACATACATTGGTTTTGTTGCATGCACCCCTTTTTAAATCCTTAATTTTTTTTTATTCATAATTGTTTGGTTTATTTGGTTTTAATTGAGCTAGAAATACAAAATAAAAATCTTGTTCCATATCAAAAGCAAATTTGAGAAGACTGCAAACTCATAGATTGAATACTCACACCCACAACAACACTCACACTCACACCAACACTCACTTTGACACTCACTAATTGTTAAATTGAATTCCACAGAGCGCCTCGAGACGAGCTGGAATGTCCTGCTCCAATTGCCAGACGAGCTATACATCGCTGTGGCGTCGCAATCCTGGCGGTGAGCCCGTCTGCAATGCCTGCGGCCTTTACTTTAAGCTGCACAATGTGGTGCGTCCCTTGACCATGAAGAAGGACACCATACAGGTGAGTTGACATTGTCCCAGCACCTCAAGGATCTTCAACTAAATTCGAATTTCTCTGAATTATCCACGATAGAAACGCAAACGCAAGCCGAAGGGAACAAAGAGTGAGAAGTCGAAGAAGATGCGCGCTTCACAGGCGGCTGCGTTGGTTGCCACCAATGTCAATGCTTGCCACAATGTGGCAATGCAATTGGAGAGCCACAATCAGCAAATGGATGTTAACGATGGTGAGTTGAAAGATTTGAACTTACATTGAAATCATTTTCTTTATTTTTCACTCTGTGTTTCACGCATGCCTAATTTGTGATGTCTGCTTTCTCTCTCTCTCTCCCACTCTCGTTCTCTCCTGTGACTTGTCTGTGTCAGAAATGAAACCACTTGCATATATGTCATACGCATCACAGCAGCAACAGCTACAGCTACAGCAGCAACAGCTAAACACTGAGCAACATTCATCGGCGGCCAGCTCGCCCCAAAGCATGGCATCCTCCTCATTATCACCAAATGCAACATCCCAACAGCAGCAACAGCAGCAGCAGCAGCTCTGTGCTGGCCTGGACATGTCACCCACATCCCCGTATCAAATGTCACCCATTAACATGCAACAACAGCATCAGCAGCAACAGCAACAACAACAACAGCAGCAATCATGCAGCATGCAACATTCACCTAGCACACCAACATCAGTCATGTCACATTCCATTTACTCAACGCCATCGCCCACGCATCTTCACAGCAGCAACAATAACAATAATACATTGTTTAATCATAACAACAACAACAACTGCAATGAAAATAACAAACAAATTATACAGAAATATCTGCAAGCTCAACAATTGAGCAACAACAACAACAACAACAGCAGCAGCAGCAGCGATCAACAATTATTGGCACAACAGCAACTTATGCACCTGATGCCGACCTCCATTACGGCAGCAGCAGCTGCAGCAGCAGCGGCGGCGGCTGCGGTGGCGATCAACACGGCGATCAAATCGGAGGCGGCCACCAGCAACACCAACACCACCAGCAAACAATTAGCTGCCATAACAACGACAACAACACAGACAACGGCATCGAACACACTATCCTCACTGAGTCTCAACAGCAGCAGCAACATTATCAATCTGCCAAATCCCTATCAACAACAGGCGCTTGGTCAGACGGAGATGCCCTTGTGTAAGTCGGCGTTAAGTGGACGCTCCTCATCGCCCTACTATCTAAATCATCTGGCCGACGAAGAGCAGCCAGCCATTATCAAACTGGAGCAATTAGATCATCATCAACAGCAGCAGCAACACCATCAGCAACAGCAGCAGCAGCAACATCAGCAACAGCAACAAGATGACATGTTGCTCAGTCGTTCAACATCAATCGATGAGCACTATGAATTGGCGGCATATCATCGCCAGCAACAGCAGCAGCAACAACAACAACAACAGCAGCAACACATGTTGCAGCATGAGCAACAGATTGCAAGCTATGCGATACACGCAGCCGCACAGCAGCAACTACATGAATTTGGACGAAAATATGGCGTTGAGCGCGAGACTGTCGTCAAAATGGAGTAAATGTCGGTTAATTTGGTAAAATTAAGAACAGAAACGCATTGTTAATGACCAAAGATATTGTTGATACATAAATCTCACACAGCTCCAAAGAAACTTTAATCCATTTGTAGGTTAAGCATTTCAATTGCATAAACAATTCAAAGTTCTCTAAGAACTTGCAACAGCGAACACACATTCATACACACACTCACACACACACGCACACTCGTTTTGTACATAAATTTAAGCAAATTGAATTAACATTTCCAATAAGCTACAACTATTCGAGTTTTGTTATTTAAAATTTAGTTTAATTTTTAGCGAAATGTCTGCAGCATAAAACTGATGGGTTTCTATTTGTTGTTATACCCAATATTAAATACTATTTTTTGTTATTATAATATATGAATAATAACTTGAACTTGAGATTTCTAACTATCAAATTCCAATTAGAAACTTAAGTACTATTATTTACGAACAATTATGAAAATATCATACAAAAACAAAACACCATACAACATAATCTCATGCAATTTTAGTAAATAATTTATCTATTTTTTATATATATATTTAAAGCCAAATTAAGTTTTAGTTACGTACAACTTTTTACTTATTTTTGCAATATTAATATTATTATTATTTTTGAACAAATAAATGACAAGTACCCAATATTTTAAAGTGTCCTGTGTATTTATATACATATAATATTAGATTACAGACTACAGATTAGTAGCTTATTCAAATCAGTGTTGTCAGAATTTTAATAGTGATTTAAAAATTAAAAATCGTTTAAGCTTTTATTATTAAGGAATTCCTTGGAAAGATTTAGATATTGATCCTTATACCCAATTCACACTGAGTAAACGTTGATTTAAAATTTAACGGAAGCGCAAGCTATCGAAATTCTTGTTATCGACCTGCCGCCATGAGCAATTGCTAATGTTAACATAAAATATCTTTAACAGAATGTAAACGTTTGTCTTCTGTACTTCTAATGTAAAATTGATAAACAAAAAAAGTATTGCATTCTTTTAGGCAGACTTGAATACCAAAACTGCAGATTGTGGTGTCATTCAAGGTGATAGCTAGTGTTGGGGGAAAACTCGATGGTATCGAATTCTAAAAATTAATTTGAATGAATACACAGATATATTTATTAAACATTGATTAACTTAATTTATGGGCGAAAGCGTTCGACTCAGATTGCCAGCTGCAGCAATGTTAGCCCCAAAGACGGGTACACCACCACCACGCATTAGCTTGGCCCGAAACTCCTCCGAGGGCGCCTCAAACACATGTGTCTTCACTTCGACCCGATGATGCGGTGGCCCCGTCTGTTGCAGATCCAAATCATATTGATACATGATGCGCTTAGGTTCGTCCCGATTGCGAAAGTATATCTCGACGGGGAGTATGAAGCCAGCATAACCCGATTCCTGTATGGCATACGGTGCCTCTTTGATTACTGCAAAATACAAATTCCATTATTTTTTTGGTTTGGCGCGCAGCACAAAAAAAAAATAATAAAAAGGCCATTGCAAATGAGAGAAACTTACCACGCTTTGGCTTAGGAAATGAATCGTGGAGTATGAAGACGACCTTGTCAACGAATGCACTTATGTCTGCCTTGTTCACGCCCTGTACATATATCTCCCAGTCGTGGGTGAAGGCCTGTGGATGTTTCTTGCTGCGGAGCTTTGATGTATGACCAATTTCGAACTGCACCTTGACCGCCATATCGATGACGCCTGTCGGCCTGGCAGGTGATATTGAAATGTTAATGTTAACAATGCTGGAATGTAACACGACAGTTTCATGTATTTTTAATGCATGTTAGTTAACATTTTTCTAAGGCGCGCAATTTAAATGAAATTAAAACAATTTTTAAAAAATTATTGTTTTACAAGTTAAATTATATTTTAGATTGGGTAGAGGTGATAATTTTAGTGCAGTCTTCTTCGAGGAGGGTGTATTTAAAATGAATAAATTGTAATAAACAAAAAATATATAACTCGATTTAGCTCTAGCAAAATAAGTCATTAATTAATACATAATATAATCATACAAAATCTGTCTCTAGCTTTAAATTTGGAGAAAATATCAATCATAATATGAAATGTACACTTTTGTTTTGAAATTTTTATTTTAAAATACATAAAGACCACAAAAGTTTTATAATGTATAGTAATTAAACATCGAGCATAATTGTTGATGGTTTTTGATAGAGTCAATAACTAATTGTCAGCTGGGTCGAAAGCCCATGACGCCGTTCTTATTTTCTCGTCGTCGATAAAGGCGACTTTGTGATGCCAATTTCCTAAATAAACTGATTTTTTTGAGCTGTATTTACAAACTTTCAGATGTAATTTATATTAATTGTTCATAACAATAATTGAAAAATACAAAAAATAAGTGGTTTTCGAATCGATTTGAATATCAAGTGCTTTGTGCTCAGTTACTATCCCAGTTATGAATTTATACATATACATATATACTTGTACAATATTTTTTTTATATGCCGCCATTTACGAAAGCGACATTTTCCGTGTGATAAGATAAGGCCGCATTGCCGAGTACGCATTTTGCTGTTCTCTCTATTTATATTTGATTTTTGCTCTATTTTTTGTGATTAAAGTTTGAGTACATTTGCTTTTTTTTATTATAGTCACGCGTAACAAAAACAAAGTATTAAACAACAGCAGAATATAATTTTATGTGGCAAAAGTGTTTTTGTTTATGGCTAGAGCGGTTGGTAAAGGGGTGAGAAGGAGATAGCGAGACAGTGAGTTGGGGAGGGAGTCCAAGAGCGAGTGAGAGAGAGAGAGAGAGAGAGAGAGTAAGAGGTAGAATGAGAATGAAGGTAACAGTAACGCTGACTACGTGACTGTACAAAAGTCTCGCATGTCGGGGACTTTGGGAACTGTCAGCTCGTGCAATGTTCAAGTGTGTGCCCCATGTGTATGCGAGTGTTGCAGACGCTGCATGGGTTTGATTGATAGCTGATAAGGCAGCGACACGGCAGAGGCCCCTCTCCCACAGCGTTCAATTTATAACGAATTTGTTTTGTAGGGCTCTACAGATAAAGCAAACATTGAAATAGTCAGTTTGATAAACATGGCTGTGGTTGAATTAAACATTGCATTCTATATCTACTATAAATAATTCTAATACTTATTGATCTGATTGTCGTTATTTGGGATTCCCCATATTTTTAAACCAAATTTGGACCATTTAAACAGCTTTCGAAACATTTCAACTTATTTATCTTTTTACATTTTAAATTATGTATAAATTATTTTTAATGTTAATTTAAAATATTTATTTCAAATTTTATTTTACATTTTAAATATATTTTTGTCGAATGGTGAATGTTAAATAAATAAACTCGGAATACGGAAAAGTAATTGGTTTACTGCTGAATACATTCTTATATGTAGTATATAGTAATATCGGTATATGCCTTCCCGCTTACTATCTGCTTATAATATAACTCTAATCGGTCATTGCAAAGATTTTGCGCTATTGCTTTCGCTGAAAACTACAGATTGCAAGTTCTGTTGTCGGGAATTGGGTACTTGGCACTGAAAATGGGAATGAGAATGGGAATGGGAATGAAACTGGAGATGGGTCATGGTTGATATCAATGTTTTGGTCTTGCAATGCACAGATAATGGGATGATAATGCCCACACTTGCCACATACATACATATGAAAGAAATCGTCTTACATGATATCATATTGTATATGCATGATAAGATATAGTTTCATTGTTTTGATTTCTGATTTTTGTTTGATATTTTTTTGCAAACCAATTATTAATTCTGATATCTTTATAGACTTTAGTAGCTGTTCAGCTATTGGATCAGTTAGTTGCGTATAAAAGAGGCTGACAACTAACAGCTTTAACGCCACTTCAATGCGTGTGGCAACACTTGATGACTATAAAACAAAACGACCAAAAATGCGACGGCAAAAAACCTCCATAACAACAACAATAAAAGTAACAGCAAGCAAAGCAGCAACAACACAACACAAACTCAAGTACTGTTGCTGAAAAGGCTTTATCGTTGTCGCCATCTTGATTTCAAAATGGCGCACAAGTTACCACACTCGCCAGCCAACAACAACAATCATCGGCGTATGCACGCGTGTGTGTGTGAGTGTGTACACACTTACATATGGGCGTTGTACATAATGTACGCATGGGAAATTTACTTACTTTTTTGGGTAATTTTAATTTGAACTGCTTAATTAAATGAAGCAAGTATGGGAAATATCTTTTCAATTGACTGCTTGCATCTATGAACTGGTAAATCGTACATCTATGATCCAGTAAATCGAAATATATTCATTAATCGGGACATATTATAATATATAAAATGAATGAGGCATATTTTATTGCGAGGTCCGTGGAAATCTAGTTATAGTTGCCGACCCACATAAACACAAGTTCAGTATGAAAAATAATTGGATTCGATTCCCTTTCATGTTATTCTTAAATGTGTTATTATGAATTATGTCACATTTAAAAATAGTTCTTAGATATCAGCTAAAATATACGCATACTTATTTATAAAGCAAATCATACTAGTATACTGTTGCTTTGCAAGTATTACAGATCTTTTTATTTTACTAAAGTTCACAACATCAAAAAAATTACATTTTGCAATGACTTCACGACTACTGTGTATTTGGTTGAAAAAGAATTTTCTTAATTCTTGAAAATGGTAATAGAATATTATGTAAACATTTGCTTTACGTCTAAAGTTATTTTTTTTTTTGCTGTTTACATTCACACACACTATAACTGAGTGTGTACACACTGACACGTACAGTTATTACGATTTACGATGAGTTAATTTTGCGCTTGACGTTCAACTTTTATGACACTATTTATATTAGAACTTAGACTCTTGTTGCTGTTGTCACTTTATGATCATGGGGCTCAACGGCGTCTACTCGTATTTATTATTATATTATTATTATTTTATAATTATTTTGTTTGACGACACGGCGACAGCGACGACGATGCGTGTTTAAATGGAAAGTGCAAAACTTACTGTGCGAGCAACGAAATAACAGCACGGTAAGATATTATTTTTTTACATGGCCATTGCCATAGATAGGCAATCTGTATCTGTGGCCACGATAATGCTTATAAATAAGATAATATGATTTGATAATGGTATTTACCATATGCAGAAAGTAAAAGAAAGGAGCATGCCGAATGCCTAGCGCATTACATATATATGTACATACGTGGATACAGATACTTAAATGTATCTGACAGATACGGAAAAGAAAACAAAATGAATGGAAAATTGCCTGCGGTGTGCCTAATTAAATGTTGATTCACTTTGTCTCGAATTCTCGGTAGAAAACGCAATACATAACATTCTCAATCGTATGCAACATTTGGCTGCCTCTCTACTCGAAAAGGAAGTTGCATGAATTTCTCCCTCTGGTTTGGTTGTGCAAACAGTTTGCATTTAGAGCAGAGCGCAACAATTCATTGCTCTGATTGTTGTTATTTTTGTTGTTGTTATTGCTGTTCTTGTTACTTTTGTTGACTTGCCTGCCACAGTTCCTTGGCTGATGTCTTTCTTTGCCTCGTTACGTTTTGTGCGCCTTATCGCCAACTGACGTTTGTACTTCAAAATGTGTACTTAAGATAATGAAATGAAGAAGAAGAAGCAGCAACAGCAACAGCAACAGCAGCGACCGACTGTCGACGCATTGACAGAGCAACAACGTAACATGACAAAACGAGGCATGCGGCAAGAGGCAAGAGGCAAGAGGCGCAACACATCAACACAAATGAAAATATGTAGACACGGGCTTGTCACCAACAACGACGTCTTCGCAATGTGAACTTTGAAGACAGACTTTCAACATGCAC
Source organism: Drosophila kuntzei (assembly GCA_035042165.1). NCBI lineage: Eukaryota > Metazoa > Arthropoda > Insecta > Diptera > Drosophilidae > Drosophila > Drosophila kuntzei. The sequence goes on along the minus strand of JAWNLU010001684.1, from coordinate 6,050,524 downwards.
AATATTGTTCGGCTACAATACCCTGTACTGGAAACTCTTAAGGGGTAGCTTACTTCTTGAAATATATTTACAAGGAGTTAAATTGAGTCATTTTATTTAAATTTATTAAAATACTCAGATTATGATAATTGTAGTAATTACGCAATGAAATCTGTTCTACTTAAGATCTTGTCAACATATAATATTTTAGATTGAAAATACTTGTAATATTTTGGAAATCTTCATTAAGACTACATAAAGTTTTTTGTAACTTATAAAAAATCAAATTTTTATAATTATATAGCCACAAATTTATTTGACTTTTGTTTCCACATTAAGTACTTAAATTAAATCCAAAACAAAATTTTTTTTAAATAACATTTTCTTTATAGGGTATGCTATATTCGACTTTTGGCAGCTTATTTAAACTTAGCTGATTTCAAGTGCATTGAAGTAATGAAAGAATAACTTATCGAAATAATTAAAGTTGCAGAAACCATTTGTTTTGATCCCAGACGTGACATAGATATAAATTATATATTCATATACCACAAACTATTCGGTTATATTAAAGAACTTTGTACCCTATTTGCAATCAAATATTTGACTGAAATCATTTTAATTAAAGCGCGTTATTATCTAATCTGAATACAAAAAAAAAGAAAGATTTTGCATTTAATTTGAACAGTTATTTTCAATTTCAAGTGCCACTTAAAAAGTAAGAAATTGTTTTTTTTTTTGGGGTAATTTGAACTTTATAAAAAACAATTGCATTTGTAAATGCACATCAAATAAATAATATTAAGTAGGGATCATTATTTAACACATCGGCTTCGATATAAAAATTCAAAAGAAAACCATTTAGATATGAATCATTTAAAAGCCTCACTTATTATGCAAATAATGCTTAAAAGCGGATGCACATATATTTATGATATTATCTGCATTATTAACACAATTTAATATTATAACTTTTTTTGATAATAAATTGCAAACTTCTGGGGAATTCACGCATTTTGTTAACTGGTTCAATGCAATAAATGAATCACTTTGTGCATCTGTACATTAATTAATTTTTATTTTCACTTTGTTGTATATCCTAAATTGTTGAAAATTTTCCTGGTTTTTCTTTATGAAGAATTTTGGAATATGCTGCGAGCGCGTTTTAAAAATAACAATGTTTCCATGTTGAAAATCCCAGTTACACTCACCAACTGTGATTAGATTCCATGCCGCTGTGCGTCCAAACTTAAGGAATTACTGAAAAATTCAAATTATTATCGCTTATTATCTTGGGACATTATCAGTTCAAACACTGATATACTGATACAGAGCAACAGGCGACAGCACCAGAAACTGAACCAGAACCAGAACCATAACCATAACCAAAAGCAGAGTCAGACCCAGACCCAGACACAGACCCAAACCCAGAGCCAGAGCCAGACCCATGGTAGACCGAGACCAGACCCAGGTGCTTGGGGAAGTCCAACAGATACCCCAAAACTGATACCGATATCCTATCCGCCAGTAGCAACAACAATAACAAAATTGATAGCAAATCTTCATTATCTTATAAATACAGAGGCATATCTGGTCGCTTGTATTTGTTGTATTGCTGAAAGCCAAGATTAGATACTTTTATCTAGCTAGGTCACCAAAAGAAATTGGCAACGTCACACCTCCCCGGGGGCATTATCGGTTAAGCAAATGAAGTATGGCCCATTGGTTGGTACTGTAAGCCCTAGATGTTTACACAGCCCGCAGCAGATAAGGACGAGTTATCGCTGATATATAGACTCCGATTGGAGTAGGTTAAGGAGCAGCTGTCTCTGCTCCGATTCTCTCTCTCTCGGGGCATTCTTACATATTTGGGGGCCTGTTGCTGTCGCTATCCGTATAAGTGTGTATGCGTGTGTGTTTGAAATCTCTGTTAAGATACGTTAACTTATCTAAGGCCACTATCTATTCTCAGATATTCGATATGTTTGTTATATATATATATATATATATATATATATATATGTGTATTATATGCGACAACGATAGGAAAAATCACTTTGTTGATAGGAACAATCAGTTGTGCACATTATACCATTTGGGGGTAACGAACAAAGTTACCATACACGTCTGACACTTCCTCTAGTTACGCGGAAAAGCATATGTCACGACTTCTTCATACAATCCTCTAGTTTATTGCCAAAAGAAAAATTCTTATTGAAATCAATTCGAAATCAAAATCCATGTGCGTCAATTATCAGCAAGTGAAGTGGAATATTACGAGTGTTCTTCTATAAATTTGATCGTGTCACAATAAAACAATAAAAAAATTAATTTTTTTTTGGTTTTGCTGTTTGAATTTCTCAATGATAATTAATAATGTTCGGCATGTTCGAGTGCCTGACGCTGTTCCAGCCAATCCGCAACAGAAGCCCCTTTCAACCCCAGCGCCAGTAGCCATGATTGTTATTGTTAATGGCCTCGATGTTGTTGTCGCTGTCATTTTCGAACCTTCGCTTTGGTCATGCGAGTACAAAGGCCAACAACAACAACAAGAAGAACAATGGATTATTTTGGATTGTCAGTTATTATAATGAGTCATGTCTGGCCATATTGGTAAACAAAGGTGAGTATACGTATAAAGAAGGTAGCAAACGCTGCGAATGAAGTTGCCAAGCGGGGGATACAACTTTTTCTGGAATGTTGTCATTAAGTACATAATGGTAATAGTTATATATATATATATATATTTAAATGTACATAATAATATTGGCAGACGACTTTCAGTGTATATCTAGGCTGTAACTATGGCTGTAAGAAGCAAACAATATACAAGTTAGCTTACAGTGCGTATGAGTAATGTATGAAAACAGAATGAGCAGAGATAGAGAAGTCATAGAGTATTACTTTCTTCTAATAATATATAACTATATATCTATTATAGCTGTGTGAATTAATTTTATGAATATATTATTTTATATTATTTAATAATTTAAGTTCTTTGAGAATCCCAATAAATATATTAATATATGGGATATTGCATGCATGGATTAGAAGTATGTATGTTCTAATAAAATATAGTTATGCATAAGAGCACTTTTAACTCTTTTTGTCCTACTGTTATGCTGTTGATTACTTCAATTGTAACAAGCATTAAATTCCAAATTGTTTTAATAATTAAGAATAAAATATAAAGTGATCTTATATTGTAAAAGCAAATCAACATATATCTTTTTTTGTAAGTTTCGTCTTAAAAATAACGGTATGGTTTCGGTTCACAAAAAAAAAGAAATTAAAGTTTTTGGTTGGCCAAAATAAGAAGCGTTATTCACTGCTTTACATGATAAAAGACTTAATGCTCTATTTAGCCTGGAAAATAATGTTATCTGGTTACTGGAATGGAGTGAAAATTTCAATTATTTTGATTTTACTGATTTTTAAAAATTTCGAACTGCCATAACTTTGTCAAAACTCAATCAATTATCATGCGCCATGTAAATTTGATCATGATTTTACCTCAAAATTCGTTCAGCATTAAAATTTTGTTGATTTTGGAAATTCGAATTTTTTCGAAAAAATCAAAAAAGACAAAGGGGTAACACTGTAAATTTATTAAAAAATTCGATTTTCAAAATTTTTTTAAAATGAACAAAATATAAATGCAGAACGAATTTAGAGGTAAAATCATGTTCAATTTTACATTGCGCATGAAAATTGATTGGATTTTGACAAAATTATGGCAGTTCAAAGTTATCAAAGTTGCTCAGTAGCTGCGACGCCCTGAACCGAAATTAACCCCTATAAATTAATCGGTGACTGTTATTTCGGTTTATGGGTTTCGGTACAGCGGAAAAGATTATTTGCGGTTACGGTTACAAATTTCAATTGGTTTTCACCGGATAAAGGTTACGGCTTCGGTTCAGGTTTTAATCCCTGCTGGTAACTATAAATTGCGTTTCATTGTTTATGAATTAAAATCACATTCATTATATATTGACGATGTGTATATTTTTATTTTATTATATTCTTGACTGTATAAAGCTTTCGAGCTGAACAATTTAAATTTTTTGTATCCAACGAGACAGGGGACTGAACTATTTTTAAGGTATTAATCATGTAACAAGTAGCTATTATTATTTAAGATTTTAAAAACTCAATAGCAGGAAGCAATCCTTCAGCCAGGTTTTATAAGGTATGTTTCAAGATTTTATATAATTGCAAATCTTTTTGCATTTTGTAATATATGATATTTTTATTAATGAAATACTTATTTAAAAGTTAAGGCAGTCCATATACATAGAGTTTTTATTTAATTGAATTATAGTCCGTCTGCCCTATGACAACTCTCTCTCTCTCTTTCGAAATATTATTGGTAGATACATTTTCATAACTCATACAACACGTCCAACTTGCATGCCACTCAACGGAGTCCAATGGCGACTCAAAGTGAACGGTAGCCGGAGTGGTTTTCATTGCGTGCCATGGATGATTTATGGCCAGAGAGCACAGCAGGTTAATAGAAATAAGTTGAACTCAATTTGCTTTCACCCAAAACAGAAGAAGAAACCAGCAAACAAAAATAACAACAATAAAGCCATTAGAAAATTTTCATTTTAATTTGATTGAACCACGCCATAATGCCGTGGCCATTATTGGTGGTTTGTTTGAGGTTGCAGAGGATTTAATGAAAATATAAAAAAAAAACAAATGTATGGAAGTGCGGCATTTGTTGTTTCCATTTTCAGTTATAAGTAAGTAATTAAAACTATGGCGCGCCTTTTGGCGTTTAATTTTCTTGAAGTTCTTTATCAGACGGTGGGAAGACCGCCAAAAAGCAACGAAAAAAAAAGAATAAAACGAAATAAAATGAAATGAAATGACAAGAAGAAGAAGTGAAGCAATTGTTATTGCTATACAATATAGAATTTATAAATTAAATTTCGTAAAGTCATTGCTTTAACTTTAACTGATCGGCGATACTGTCAGAAAGGCGAGAAGTGCTGATAACTCAGTTGAGTTGAGTTGAGTTGAGTTGAATTTCGATTCGTTTTCATTTTGCGTTGCGCAGCACTTGAAAATGCATGAACAAGTTGAAGGGTATAAAAGTGTGATTCCAGGAATGATACGAATACACGTTTATATATATATTGATATACCTATATGGTTGTTGGTCAGAAATCCCCCTGGTTAAAGCATCGAACGCCATAAATTCCTTAGTTTGTGCCGACAGTAAGTCTTGCGTCTTATGCCCATAAATTTTTGGTTGAAATAAAGTATTTTAAGCTAGGCGGCTTCTGCCATCAACATTGGGTATTAATTGCACGACTTACCTATAGACAAGCAAGTCTGGGTTCTGATTCAGAGCGCCACTCCATGTTTATTCTTCACCCTCAGCCTGGCCAACTTAATCGTAATGTTGAATTCATGTTTCGCCATTTGTAACAATGTCAGAGCTGTCACTGGCTGCAGGAGGGTGAAACAACTGAAGTGCTGTCAGCTTTTTGAGTTTCATTTTGCATTTGTTATTAATCACTTCGATGATATTTTGTGACACCTTTCCAGCCACATATCTCAAATGGGCCTCCGACTGTGGCTACTTTAAACAGGCGCACAGCTATTAGATACTTTTGTTTTTGCCAGTGCTTTTAAGATTTGCCACATGATTTATGTATTCAACAAGTTCAAACAATTAAATTTATCTGCCTTTAAACATGCTAATAGAATCCATACTCACTGCATGTACGAAAAGTACACATACTCGTACATATATGCCAAAAGAAAGTTGCAAGTAATTGCATCTGCGATATCTGCAACAACTTGGACAAGTTATTTTTCATTTTCATTCAATTTGATTTATATACGAGCGAGCGACAAACCGCCTTCTGCAACAATGCTGTGTATGTTAATGACCGTCATATATCTGCTTGCTTTATGGCTGTAACTATAAAGAATTTATGATTTCAGAGACGACCTGTTTTTCGTTAAACACACGTAAACAGCCGGAACGGAAGATCTCTTAAACCTCAAGGGATCTTAATACACTTTCGTGATTATAACAGAATTACAATGCTATCAAATAAATAAAAATAGCAGTCTATTTTTAATTGCCAATTATTTCTGAACATTTTAAAATAATTAGATTAATGGAAATTAATGGAAAATAATTAATTACAGCATATTAATCAAATGTAAATTAGATTAGAAAATTGCGCACACTAATTTATAAGGGAGACCTTGTAGCACTAGGATGATTGTTAATAAAATAAAAATAAAATAAAATAAAAAAAATAATAAATAATACAGAACAGTAAAGCAAACAAAATGAGTTGATTCATAGCTCCATTTTTAAATGTGATTAAGATTCAAGTATTTTTTCATAATATCCTGTCTTTTGAAATTTTATCTAGCATGGATATTAGTCTAGTTTGAATATATATAGGCTATTATAACTTATAACCTGCTTTTATCACATTTAATTGTAAGTATATTTAAATGTTACAAAAATAATTTTATGCGTGTTCTTAAATTATGTAATATGTACTTGAAAAAGTTACATGAGCTTATTTTAAAATGTTTATTAGTTTAGTTTGGTTTATTTCTAATTTTTCGTAAACATTTGTACTTGATTTAAAAATGAAAATAAATTTGTGAAACAGATAAATTGAAGTAAATTTCCATTTTTGGCACAAATATCTTGAATATATATACTATACATATGTTTCAATTGAGCAATAATGCATGTGGAACACCTGCTTGATCCTCGACCACGTGTGTTGTGGTTGTTGTGTGTGCTCGAAGTGTGTTCAAATACGCCAGACACACAACACAGCACAGCACAGTTATTGTTATTGTTATTGTTGTTAATAATTTTCATTAGTTACAACACTTGAGACATTTATGAAGTGGAACATTGCTGCCCACACATATCGAGGCCTCCATTATATGGAGCTGTAGACGTTGACGGTCTGGACTGAAGACAGGTGGACAGGTGCTGATGCCAGGCCCATTGTGAGTCGAGGCATGCGAGCGTTGACTAACATTGTTGTTGGCGCTGTTTATTAGTTTGCCAGAAAAAGTGGTTTATGGCCGCAATTAGAAAATGCGCCAAGCTAAATTGCACAATCGACAAATAGCTGACTCTGGGAATGGGACTGGGACTGAGACTTGGACTGGGACTGGGACTGCAATACAATCGAAGTGGGTGTCAGTGGAGGAGGAGAAGGTGGAATTGTTAGTTGGGTGCCCGAACTGGGCCTGTGGCTGGCTTTTGATTTTAGTTTGAGGCCACAGAATGTAACTGAGCACGCATGCGCAATTTGTATCTAAGAGATACTTATCGCTGGCAACGGCAACGTTGTCGACGTCGCGCGTCGCCTGCCTGCCTGTTGTTGTTTGCTATTCACACACAAACACACACACACATACACACAGACATACATTTATAGAGAGAGTGTGCACACATACAGTTGCAAGCTTATCGTTGGAGATAAGATAACCAATACCTGTGCATTTACACGAGTGCTGTAAGAGCATAGAAATAAATCATAACGCACACACACACACACACACATACACACAGATACGCAGGCAAATTGGCCCAACCGCAAAGGTGATATATACTATATACTATATATATATATGTATACCTTTCGGAGAGAAGCGCTGCAAACTGCGTCTGTATGGGTTTTATAATTGGGCGCTGAGGTAAAAGGTGCTAAACGCGGCAGGCACCGCAATGCGTTGCGTCCACATCGACATAGACACTGGTGTTGGTATCGTTTCTGTCGGTATTGGTGTTGGTGTTGGTGTTGTCGGTGTTGTCGTCGCCATCAGCCCGGGCTCGAGTTGGTCTCGAAAAAAATAGCACTTATTATTATTATTAAATGCCGCGCGGGAAACAACGAAAACGCTCGACGGATGCCAAGACAACACCCTACAAAATTGGCCCATACTCAACTCTTGATACGTGCATTTTCCTAACATTCTTTTCACTACACTTTTAATCGTTTTCTTTGCGCGCGCTTTTCAATTCGTCCGATAAAACAAGTGTCTTCCGAAAATACGACAAAATAACACACAAAGAAGAAACATATTCCCCAGTGTTTGTGATAATTTTCAAAAACAAAAGAATCAAGTGATAAAAACAATTCTTAGATAAAACCGAACAACAAGACAAAGCGAACATTTTTTGATGGTTTGCAAAAGTATTGCACTCGATATCAAAATGCAGTTGAAGGTGCGTATAGTAAAAATAGTTCAAATATTATAAAAATAAAATTAATGAATTGTAACACATTTATAAGTCAATAAATATAAAATAAAATCAGTGTACAAAAATACTATTAACTAAATTATCAAAAAATTAAAAAAATTAAGTTACTAACATCACAAATCTCAACATTAGAAAATATACAGTATTTTTAATAATGTTAACAAATAGGAAAAATCAAACGAAAAATTTAAAATAATTAAAACTTAACAATCATTAAATTATAATAAATACATTTAAAATAAATAAAAACAATCTTTAACTGAAAAATTTAAATTATTCTTGCACATTAAAAATCTGCAGAATAGTATAACAAAATTAATTAATATTATATAAAGCAAAGTTTACTAAAAAATTCTTCTAATAATATTACTGTATTCCTTGTTAATGTTCGATTTCAGTTTTTGGTTTCAATTTCAACTACGAGTATGAGTTGAAATAAATAACAATCTTCCCAAAAATGTTATAAAATTTTAAATGCTATTTTAAAGTTCGTTTATCACAATCTTGAAGGTATTTTAACAAGGCGGCGTGAGCTATTAGAATTCGAAATCGGAATCATTTGAAGACAGGCGCCATAAAAAGTTTCCAATGGTTTCTCACACCGGTTCATTAAATAGACAAGCTATAGATGAGCCACCACATAAAGTTAAGGCTCTATAAAGTTTTTAACGATATTGCCATAAATATGTATTTTCAATTGTATTAGTGTGTGTGTGTGTGTTACCATAATATTAATGAGCCGAGAATACTTTGTACGTTTCTGAGATATGCTTTTCAGGTAGCTGCCATTATTGTTCGACTTTATAGCATGAATTAAATAATTATATTTCTGTAAATATTCAATAGCAATCTTTAATGATTAATTATGTTTCGTTTCTTCTTTCAAATTTAATTCTTACCATTTTGCTTGGCTTGAGACAAGGTCAAAAACGGCAGCGACACTTAACAGATTTCAGATTTTTTTTTCCTTTTTATTTTTTGGAAGGGACAGACAGAGACAATTGTCACTGAGATAAGACAAATTGATTTATAATGAATGACTCACCAAATCAACAAATGCGACAGTTTTTTTTATTCTCCAACAAAAAAAAACGCCTTTAAAAATGTGGAAAGATGTTTTATCTTTATGAGGCCAAAGCGAAATTGCGGCGGTGGCGTTAAAATACCTTAAAATAAAACAAGTCTAAAAGGACTGGTCAAGAGTGCTCGACTACGATATGACCTGTAGGGATCTGTATTAAGATCAGCTCAGCCCTGTCGATACTAGACTCCGAAATAACTTCGTTGTCTTTTATTCACTCTTTTGAAGATTTATTATAAAAATCTATAAAAAAATAAATGCTCTGTGTCTGACACACCCTTTCTTAAACATATAATAAATCTAGGGTATAGAGAGGGTCCAGGAGCTGGACTCGAGCTCATAGTCCGTCACAGCACGCGCAGTTGTTGTTTCATTCATGACAAAAAAGGTCAATTTTTTTACCTAACGTAACGCTCGGTAATGTGAAATTTATGTCAATCTTATCGCCTCGCTTTTGGGCCTTTTGGGCTGCCACGCAAGGGATGAGCACATAAAATGTGGAAGTGAAATGCTCTTTATGAATGAAATAATTGCCAACCCTTAGTATCAATGGGGGTTGCACTAAGGTCGGTGGCGACATTCCCTAATCTGCAGCGGAAGTTGCAACGTTAACCAATCGCAATCGAGGACCAAGTTAACAGTTGGTCAATGGCGGCATTGGCGGCTGCAATTGATTGTGATAGGGCTTAGCTTGGGTTAGATACTTGCTCTCAGATAGTTTTATTAGACACGCGTCGCCAGTTGACAGTTGAAAGTTGACGGCTGATAAGGTGCAAGGGTCAAAGGGCTTAGGGGCCATTCAATTGATGGCACATTAATGGAGTTGTAAATGCAGCTGCCGGCTGCATTGCCATCTTATCAACACAATTGTTCTCTCTCTCTCTCTCTCTCTCTCTCTGTTTATTCTTTGATATTAATTAAATTGATAGCTGTCTAATGTAATCGCAGCGCCTTTGACTTGACTTTTGCAACGCCATCGCAAACGAAAGCGAAAAGAGTTGCGATTATGCATATGAATATATTCAATATCTGTTATTTACATAGATAAAAAGTGTATTGACTGTAGTAGGTGTGACTGTCACAGATTTCATTCATAAATACGCATCCACACCCAATGACGAGACTCTTGACTAAACCAAGCAAATACTCGTGATAGTGCTCGTAACTCCTCACATACTTCTTAAATGACGACAGCTTGACTCCGAGCTAACTTTAGCTTCTCATTGTAATATTTTCTTGTTATTCCTTTTTTTCTATCTGACCAAGTCCATTGATGACGTAGCCAATTGCTGCGTGGGTGGGGGAGGGAGGTGGAGTCATAGCATGACCTCTCAGTTACCCAGCAGAAAAAGCAACAGCAACAGTAGCAGCAGCAGCAGCTGATTGTGCATGCTGATAGTAAACGGATAAGATATTGTCGTTTGGCAGCAGTATCTTAACTAAACTTTTCGTATACTAAATACAAACATTGGCACGTGCATACCCAGCATATCATATCATACATTGTGCAGTATCATATCATATATACATCCTAGATTATATGTAATCACGTTTGCAATTTATTATCTCTACAAAAAATTCATTGAACTTTGCCTTTCCGTATCTAAACACGAGAAACACGAGTATTTTAACAATTTAACACTTAATAGTTGCGTCGGCAATCATTATTTATATTTATTATTAATTCAATGTCAGTGCTTAATTTACTTAATCATTCTTCTGTTTATTTAAAGCAGAAAATTTGTACTCACTTTTAAGTTGTCATAAATTGTTTTTTTAAATTTTGGCACTTCCTATGAATCATAATTGAGCACGGAGTTTTTTTTCCACTGATTGTATATCGATCATTTTGGGCAACGCAAATAAAATGCGACGTATATAATAAATTATGAGAAAATTTTTAAAAATAAAATTCATAAGAAAATATTATTTGTTTTTTATTATTTTAGATATTAGGTTCTTCGTGTTAAAAGTTGAGGACGGATTCTATTTTTATGGAAAATAATCAGACAGAATTTTGCTTGAGTATGTTAAAAATAATAAAACACAAACTAAAATAAATACATATGCAATTAATAAAAAAGTACGATTTGAAATTTAAAAATGCTTTACATTTAAAAAATAAATACAAATTGAACACAGTGATCGATTTTTTTAACGAATGGTATAAAATTGTGAATATTAAAATCAGGGATTAAAACCGAAACGAATATCGGTTTCAGTTACGGTTTCGGTTTTGCTCGAATTAAGGTTTTCGGTTATTGGTTGTGCAAAATCTTGGAGTATCGGTTTCGTAACGGTTATCGGTTTTTTTAAAAGTTTCGGTTTTAAAATACCGGTATAGTTTCAGTTCACAAAAAAAATTCGGTTGACCAAAATAAGAAGCGTTATTCATTGTTTTACATGAAAAAAGACTTAATGCTCTTTAAAGCCTGGATAATAATGTTATCTGGTTACTGGAATGGTCCTGTGTAATGTCGATTTTATTATAATTTGATCTCATATAAATTTGGTTTGAAAATTTCGAGTATTATGATTTTACTGATTTTTAATAACTTTGAACTGTTATAACTTTGTCAAAATTCAATCAATTTCCATGCGCAATGTAAATTTGAGCATAATTTTACTTATAGCTTGGTTCTGCATTTACATTTTTTTCATTTTCAAAATTCGAAATATTCGAATTTTTTATAAATTTTACAGTGTTACCCCTTATCATTTTTAGAAAAATTTCGAAATTTTCAAAATTTCAAAATGAACCAAATTTAAATGCAGAACGAATTAAGAATTAAAATGATGCTCAAATTTACATTGTGCATGGGAATTGATTGACTTTTGAGAAAGTTATGGCATTTCGAAGTTGCTCAGTAACTGCGACGGTCAGAACCGAAATAAACCCTTATAAATGAATCGGTTACTAAACGGTTATTTCGGTTTAAAAAGTTTCGGTTCATGTGTTTAGGTACTGTGGAAAAAATTGTTTTCGGTTACGGTTTCAGTTTCAGTTACGGTTACAAATTTTAATTAGTTTTCATCGGTTAAAGGTTACGGTTTCGGTTAAAGTTTTAATGCCTGATTAAAATATATCATTTTGAAATATAAATAAAAAATAATTTTATTTGATCAGCTACATATGAATGAAATAAATATATTAGAAAATTAGTAAATAAACATTTAACAAAAATTATAGATTATAGTGCTTCATCCATGAATCTAACGAATTGTTTCCATTAAGTGCTAAATTCGTATGGTATCTACTAATAAGATGACTTAAACAAGGCAAAGAAATGAATAGATGTGCCGGAACTTAGCAGAAATCTTCCAAGTCTCTGGAGTAGGAATATGAATTACATTCTAAATACTACAGTATGAAATCCATGATTAAATAGTAATAATTAGATTTTCTATCATGCTTTCAATTGCTGTCTTTCAAGAACATAATTATATGTCATATAATGATTTTATTTGCATGCCTGTTTTATGTGCAGTCAGCCTTGAAAAGAGTATACATATACATATTATTATTCCTTTTCATGGTACTCGTACTTTGGGCTTTCCCTGAAGTGGCATAAAATAGAAACGCACCTAAAAGCTTTGCAATTTTATGGAACTCGTAAAGAGCGGAGTTAAGCACAGTTAGACCCTCGAGCACCGTCATGAATCAGGTGACGATGACGATCGCATATTGACACAACTTTGTCTCTGCCACCCCCAACAAATGAGGTCATAAAGCAAGACAACAAAAACAAAGCAAAAATGAACTTACGTACTTAACAAGTTCTTTTTTTATAGTTTATTTTTTTTTAAATTAAATTTAAGTATTTTTTCGAAACTGGTGCGAAATTATTAACTTTGATTTCCGGCCAAACGAAACTGAGTTCTGTGTGCAAACAGAGAAAAGTGAGGCATAGTTTTGTTGCAGTTGTTGTGATTGAGAAAAAGTGAAAAGTGTGTGCGGCAATGTTGGCAGACAGAGCAAACAGAGAGGAAGGGGCAGGGGAGACTGCAAGTTGAAACAGAACTCAAACTCAAACTCGAAGTCGTATTTTATGATTTGTAGGCGACAAATTGAGTTGCGAGTTGTGTGGTTGAGCAGAGCTGAGCGGTACCTTTGAAGATTGCCGTTGGGTTTGGGTTTGGGTTTTGTTTTTGCGATTGTTGACATTTTGTGTGTGGCGGAAATAGAGGCGACCGGTTCAGGCCAAGTTCGCATTGTGTGGCCGGAACTGGAGCCACACTTTTGACAACAAGCTGTCAATAGGCTGTCCATTCATTCATCATTTGTGTCTTGGCCATTGCAGATGGAAACGCAAGTGACGGCACAGCAACAGCAACAGCAGCAGCAGCAACAGCAACAATTGCAACAGCAGCAGCAACAGCAGCAAGTGTTGAGCAAACAGCAGTTGCAACTGCTGGATAAAATCAAAATTGAAACAAGCAACGGCAACGATCCACAGGCCAATCAAGTACTGGAGGAGCAACAGGAGCAACAGCAACAGCAGCAGCAATCGACAACAACTGTTGGTGTTCTTGTGCAGGGCAATAGTCAACCCAGTGAATCCGATGAACAACAACAACAACAACAACAGCAACAGCAGACACAGTACGTTGTAGTGCCACGCCCCCAACAACGACGTATTCTGACCACAGCTGGAACCCTGTAAGTAACCAAGAATTAACTCCAGAGTAGAGCCGGACACGGGCCGAATTCAAAAAAAGAAAATAATAATAATAATAGGAGTACGAAATTAAATAAACTCTGTTCGTACAACTGCTATATTATAGATAAAAATACAAATACGTATTTATATATTAATACTTTGTTATAGTACGGTTTCAAGTTAATAGTTGCGATATTGCAAAACCAACCGAAAATCTCCCCAAACTGCATACAGTTTTGGGTTGGTTTCGATTTCTGCGGCACTCCTGATATTATTGTGTCTTGACTAACTTTCAAGCTTATTATCCGATCGTAATGAAATTTTCAATTAAATTTACAATTTGCAATGGTATGGCAAAAGTCTAAAAATAATCATTGGTTTGCTTGAGATGTAGGGGTGTAAATGTAGGGTGGATTGAGTGATGTTAATCACCAAAAAACAGAAATTTCCCTACCTGTTACACACAGTATTTTTCCGACAAACTTATTAGGCTGTTAAAGTTCGGCCAATGCCATAACTCTACTTAAGATTCAATTCCAAACTTGACCATCCTCTGTTTCCCTGCAGCGAGTTGAACGAGGCACGAGAGGGAGAGCATAGCACCAACAACAGCAGCGCCAGCTCCAACTCTGCGCCGGAGACCCACATTGAGTATCAGCGGAGTTCGCACCACTCGCCACACTACATTCAAATGGCACCACGAAATGCAGCTGAGGTGGCAGAGCAGGTGGCAGCCAATGCTCCTCCTGGCACACTCTACGCATTTCCTTCGGGTCAGATTATTTGCAGCAGTGATGATGTGGCGGCCATAAAAATAGAGACGATTGACAAGAGCGATGTGGCAGGCGAGGCACAGGCACAGGCACAACAGCTGCAGCAGCAACACCAGCATCAACAGCAACAGCAACAGCAGCAACAACAACAACAGCAATGCCCCACGCCCAATGGTGGGCCTTATGCGGATACCATTGTGGTTAGCAGTGAGGCTGCACTGCAGCATCATCACCAGCAACAGCAGCAGCAGCAACAACAACAGCAACAGCAACAGCAACAGCAACATGTTCAACATCACCAGCAACAGGCGGCAGTGGCAGCAGCAGCAGCAGCCGCCGCGGCAGTAGCAGCCGCAAGTCAGAACCACAGCGTGCGATATGTGACGGAAGATGGACGCTTCACCACCGCCAGCGGGGAGGCAGAGGCGGCCGGGGGCAATCTGTATTACGATGCACCGGTTGTGGATGCCGCCAGCGTGCATGCGAATGAATCGAAGACCTATGCGGATTTGGGCAATGCCTACGCCGCCTTTCCGCCCAACTCGACGTTCAGCAGCAACAGTTATGCGGCAGCAACATTGCAACAGGGCAATACCATTTATAGTGTGCCGGGAACGGCGCAATTCATCACGAAAACGGATCCCAATTTGAATCCGTTGAGGCCAACAGCTGCTGGCACATATCAGGCGATATCCTTCTTGGACGGCACCAATGCCAATGATACGGCATTGTGGACAAGCGCTGGGACAGAATATCAGAATGTATCATTTGTAAGTATAGCACCAAGTATAGCGCAATCGCTCTAGCTTAACTCCATGGCCAACCTGCAGTCGAACTATCATCCACAGGTCATCGATGACTATCCGGCCAGTAACATGACTGCCGCCCATTGGCCCCCAAGTGCCAGCATTGGCAGCTATGATCCCAGCCTGGCAGCCACCAATGCCGCATCGCCTTCAACTCACGGCCTGCAGGAGCTCAAATGTGAGAACTGCCAGACGCCATATATGCGCAAGGGTGCCGACTGGTTCTGTCCCGCCTGCACCAACTATGGGCGTGTCCTGCCGCCTCGCATCCCACAGCGTCAGAAGCCAAAGGCGGCGGCAGCACCGAATAATCGACGTAGCGGTGTCATCTGTGCCAATTGCCAGACCGCCTCAACGACCCTCTGGCGTCGCAACAACGAGGGGAATCCCGTCTGCAATGCCTGCGGACTGTACTACAAGTTGCACAACATGAATCGACCTCTCTCCATGAAAAAGGAGGGTATCCAGAAGCGCAAACGCAAACCCAAGAACAATGGAGGACCTATGCCTCATCGCGCATTGCCAAGTGAGTAGAATGGTTAAGATTAGTCAAATTATATTACAACTAAGCTTATAAAGTTTATAGACAGATTTGAGTTATGATATTTAATTAAAATAGTGAAGTTTTGTATTATTATTAGCTAAAATAAATTTAAACAAAAATAACCTACTAATAATTAAATAATATTAAAGAAGTATTCGTGATCCTATATTTTAATAATATGATTTGTGCTATAAATTATATTAAGAATAAAAAACTATTATGTTGTTATAAATGTTATCAGAATTTCAAATACAAGGACTAACTACAATTTCTGGTTACAAGTCGTATAACGATTTAATGATTTCATATATTATTTTTATTTATTTTATTTGTATTACTTTTGTTATTATCATAAGTTCTACAGAATATATGTTAGTAATGCAAAATTATTTCATCAAGGTTTCGTTGAACTGTGTTATGATTTAATTATTTGTAAAATATAATGGCAACTGATTTAATAATATAATATGATAGTTCTATATATTTTTGATTATTTTCATATTTAAACCGTACAGTTAAATTTGAACTGATACTGATAACTGAGTAATAGCTGGATTATAAGATAATTAATATCTGTAATCTCAGCAATTTATAGATTGATCTCATTAAAATTTTGTATTTATTTTATTATTAAAATGATTATAATGTAAGCTTTGCAATTGCCCCTTTTTTCAGGCATGTCACAGGGTGTTAACTTGATGGTAAACAGCGGTGCAGTATATCCCTCCCAGGTGCCTTTGGGTTTGCTGAATAGCCAACATAATGCAAGTCCCGAGTTGCATGATATGTCGACAACAGGACCCACCGGAGGGACGCGTGTGGTGGCGATTGCGTTGAATGCGACAGTGCCCACGTCGGATGGCACATTGAATATGTCTCGTCATCATGTGACGAGCGAGAGTCACTCACCCTACAGTCAGCAGCAACAACAACAACAACAGCAGCAGCAGCAACAACAGCAGCAACAACAACAACAACAACAGTCACCGGCACAAAGTCAATCACCGCATCTGCCAAACTCGAGCACACTGAATCGCCAGATAGCACAATCGTAAGTTAATATAATAATAATTGTAGAACCATTAAGGCAGCCTTGTTAAATCTTGATCCATTCCACAGTGTTCCGCCAATTGAAAGTGGTCGTAGTTCCAATAGCGAACTAACTCCCAGTGTCATCACGCGAACAGGTTTGCCAGAGCGCACTTCGAATAATTGAACTAAAATAATCTAAACTACAGTAAATGACGTATTCTATAGTAAACTTAACCAAAATATGAAAATTGCCAAAATATGTACATATATAAGCATTAGTTCGAGAGGCCCATATCCCAGTAAGATAGAAGGTATGCAAATAGTGAGTTCGATTCCAAAAGTGCAAAAATAAACTAGTTCCATATAATTTCTGCTTGTTCTCAATGAGTTACAGTAGTAGTTAAATTGCTTGCATATCTTCTAGTTAAAGTTTATTTATTTAGTAAACAGTAAATGCAGTTTTATTTATTTTAATTTTCAATTCAAATATACTATGCTCACCACTTGGAAAGCAATCAGAGCTTTGTCTTCCCCTTCCTTATAGTCAACTAATTGCCGCAAATGATTTGAAATTAATTGCGCCAACTAGCATATATTTAAATTTAGTATATGTATTATTTCACATTAGAGTTAGTTTAGCGAAAAACAGCACAATACCATAAAGAAGTCTACGATTTTGTAAGTTTAAGTTCTTTTTATAAAAATAAAAGTAAAAATAAATAAGTTGTAAACGTAAGACACTTAAGACTTTGATGACTCTACCAAGTGTTGACTGGGCAGACGGCGAGAAGACGCGTCTCCTGGCGGGCCAAGCCTGTTATATTTCATTGTCAACAATTTGGCAGCAAACCAAATTGATCCAAATTAATTTTAATGACCTCCACACACAGACCACAGCGCAAGGCAGACCATAAAATCTTAACAAGTAAGTAAAAAGCCAACGACAACGGACCCCAAAGAAAGCCCAACGAGGCTTCAACGAGGCCCATCCC
This sequence comes from Drosophila kuntzei, assembly GCA_035042165.1. NCBI lineage: Eukaryota > Metazoa > Arthropoda > Insecta > Diptera > Drosophilidae > Drosophila > Drosophila kuntzei. The sequence continues at coordinate 6,032,387 of JAWNLU010001684.1, read as the reverse complement.
CATCCCCAGCTGCAGACCCAAACCCAAAGAAGAACCCGAATCCGAACCCGAACCCGGACCCAGTGTCTAAATAGCGATTTGGTGTCATCGCTTAAAAGCCTGTCCGACGCACAACGCCGCCGCCGAGTAACGCCACCGCCTCGTGTCGCTGCCTTTGATCTGTCGTCGATGGTATGGCAAAAATGCCTGGTCGATGCCAATGGAGGAGAAGCTGTTGGAGCTGTAGGAGCAGCAGGCGCAAGCTTGCCATAATATTAACGCCTGCATTGGCCTCAGTTGCAGTTCCAGTACCAGTTCCAGTTCCAGTCGCTGCCTTTGTCTGATTTTCTTTTGCCTGTAGCTTCTTCGTCGCGACTGTTCCCCTGTACTAAAATGAAAGTCATAAAGAGTTTGACCCTACTATATAAGGTATAAAAAATTTATTACATTGGGGATAGTCATATTCATCTTATAGTACTGCTCCCAATAATCTTTTCCATCAATATATTATATTTATTAATTTATTGTAAAAAAATATACATTCTTTTTTTTAAAGATTTTTAAAGAAACTAAATTAAAAGTAATGAATTTCTTATTACTTTTCCACTATTTCATTATCAAGCTGAACAACTATAATATTAGTAATGTTCTATTTGCCTAAAAACTGATAAAACTTCAATAATATCGATTCAATTATAAGCAATTTTCTATCTACAAATCGAAACGAGGAAGCATTAGCTTTTCTTTATATTTCAATTTAACTATCTTTTTACAGGGTATGCCTTATTCGAGCTCTTCAGACTAGTGTATACTTTTTGTTTTTTTTTTTACTTTTGGCGTACGCTCGATCAATTAGGCAAACTTGTTTTACGACCGCTTTTATTAGCGTTCGCTGGCCGGCGCTCCAAGCCTCTCAAAAGGCCCGGGAACCTGGGACCGCGGTGCCTGTTGCTGAGCCTGTTGCTGAAAGGGGCAGCCTGAGGATGGGTATACGAATTGCGAGTGCTTGAATGAGTAATGAGACGGTCGCGACCGCAACCAGTAGTAGCGGCTGCTTTGGAATGTGTTTCCACAAATTATGCGCTCCATAAGCTGCTGCAAGTGGAATGGGAATGAAATGGTCAGCACGGTGGACAGGCTGAACGAAGAACCTATTTGTTGCTATTGAGTGGGAGTTGCGAAACATTTTGCCAAACATTTGAGAGGTCTGTATCTTTACTACTTTGAAGTACTTAGATCTCTGATATAACCAAGATAAATACATAAGCATAATTTATGAAATAACATTTAATTTTCTTTTTAAAGTTGTCAGATAGATATAGCTGAGATGACATAAATCTAGGAATAATATCCAATCGACTTCTTGTATAAAGTTAACATTTTATATTTACACTAATTATATGTGTATATATGTATAAAATCAGAGAAGAATTCATTCAATTAACCTCTAGAATGAATTTACGCCTCAGAATATACTTAATTTATAAGAATAGCAGATTTTGTAATAAAAAGACTCCTCTTCTTTGTCCTGAATTTAGTTATTGAAACTGTCAAGATTATAACCAGTTCCATTTACTTCTGCATTATGATAATAATTCTGTAACTGGCTCTGATTAAAATATTTCTTTTGGTGAGAAAGAGCTGTTTATAAAATTATACAACAGTTCCCATTTCTTTTCTTTATATAATATTTAAGAAATAGACTAAGCGAATAATTTGTATATATATTGTTTTTGCGAGTTATGTAATCCACGAGGTATATGTTTGAGAATTATCCTTTCTTTGCATGTACTTTCATTTGAAATAATTATAGTTACGATCCGTTTTGCGCAAATTAAACCATTAGCGAGTTGTGGCAATGCGGCTACTTGGCTATGAGCAAACGGGCCAAGTCGGCAGACAGCGAACCTGTTCCGTTTCTTGGCCAATTGCGGTACTAGAACGGAAAAAAACGGCCAAAGCGACCATAAAATAATAATTCAATGTGACAAGCAACAAGATACGACAGCGGGGCGCCATTTTTCACACACTTGCCTCCCCTCCGCAAGCCTCCCAAAAACCCAGGGATGTCAGTTGCCGAGCACATTGCGCACTTGTGTCTCTGACATTATCGCAGAAATTATGACAGACGTACAACTGTTAGACAGAGACCGATGCTAGGAGTAACTAGAGAGAAAAGAAGTCGTTGCTCACGAATAGAGTCGAGCACGTTTAATGTTTTCTATCGTGACACAAACTGAATGAAACTGTGATACCATATTCATCAGGTGTATTCCACCAATCTCTAAAAAGATGAAAATTGCGTTTGAAAACAATCGGCGGTCTTGAAATGTCAGAGTAATAACCGACTGCCAAAAATTTATTAACTTTGTTAACAATATTTTACCAAATTATTAATTTTGGGTGTACTTTATAATTAAAAAAAAAAAAACTAGTAACTGATTCATTTATAAGGGTTAATTTCGATTCTGAGCAACTTTGAACTGCCATAACTTTGTCAAAACTAAATCAATTTCCATGCGCAATGTAAATTTGAGCAGGATTTTACTTCTAAATTCGTTCTGCATAAAAAATATGTTCATTTTGAAAATTTGAAATTTTCGAAATTTTACGAAAAATGATAAGGGGTAACACTGTAAAATTTCCAAAAAATTCGAAATTTTTCGAATTTTCAAAACGAACAAAATTTAAATGCAGAACGAATTTAGACGTAAAATCATGCTCAATTTTACATTGCGCATGGAAATTGATTGAGTTTTGACAAAGTTCTGGCAGTTCGAAGTTATTAAAGGTCAATAAAATCAAAAAAATCAAAATTTTCAAACCATGTAAACCAAATTTATATGAGATCAAATTTTAATAAATCGACATTACGCTGAACCATTCCAGTGACCAGATAACATTATTTTCCAGGCTAAAGGAGCATTAAGCCCTATTTCATGTAAAGAAATTAATAACGTTTCTTATTTTGGTCAACCGAAAGCCTTGATTTTTATTTTTTTCGTGAACCGAAACCATATTTTTACCGTATTTTTAAACCGAAACTTGTAAGAAACCGTTAACCGTTACGAAACTAATACTCCAAGATTTTGCATAACCGATAACCGCAAACCTTAAGTTTTACTTGTGATTTTCTTCCAATAAAAAATGGATTTAATTTAACAAATTTTAATTTTTATTCAAATCTCTCAATCAAATATTTTTGAAATCAGAAAGATCTACAACTTGCACTACCGTTGATTTTGGGTTGTTAGGAATTTTTAGTACATACCGGAGAAACTGGTGCGTGTCACGCGTCCATCTCTAAGCGGTAATCTCTGTGTCTATGGCATGCATTTGAATTTCTATTAAGCTAATTGCATTCGAGCATTTGCTTATATACACACACACAGTTTAAAATTAATAATAAATAGTTAAGAGTAAACACAGATGTAGATACATTTGTTTATTGTTTAGATATACATAGGCGATAGGAGATATCGGAACGGGTCAGGGTATGGCATAAAAGCCAACATAAAGTTTCGAACTGCATTTAATTAGACAGTGAAACATGTCAGCCATGTGATGATGACCACCAACCACGGCGGCCTTTTGAACCCGTCCACGAACCAAGCGGGTCTGAGGCGCCACTTAGCCAACTTCAAAGCATTAAATGCCGCTCAGATCAAGCTTCGCCTTGGTGGTTGCTAGTGGTGGTTGTCGTGGTGGTTGCTGGTGGCTCAACTGGGATCTGAGTGTGTGCATCTTCTTTTCTCTATCTCTCTCCATTCGAGAGTTACCATCATCATTGGTTGGCATTACAAATCGACAAACGACACGAAAATGCGCTTTAACAACGGGCAGTTAAAATAGATAAAAGAAGATAGGCAGACGCCGCCGTCAGAGAGATGAGAAAGGTCCCCACAGAAAGAATGAGAGAGCGAGAAAGCTACGAAAAGCTGCAACTCTGAAGCTTTTATTATTTAGGCTCATGAGGAGTATAAAGAAGTATAGACTTAGATTTCCAAAATATGTAGATAAAAATATATAGACAAACAGAGATATACATTTAGCTATAGACATCGAAATAATTTATTTAAAAAAATAAATGTAAATCTCATATCACATAGATAATAGTATTCAAAAGCATAAATATATATATACATACATATAAAATTGGCAGATAAACGAGAAGCTTACATACTACTATTTAAAAGCTTAGACTAACGAGCCTAATCCCATTTAATATCCGATGATTTTTATGCAAACTAAGAAACTATTAAATATTTCTCTATAAGCACAACGTTCTAAAAGAACTCAACGCCCACTTAGTCGCCCTAAAGATGCATCAACTTAGGTTAAAATCAAGTCCATAACCCAGCTGACGTCACAAGAGGAAAGGGGCAAGAGCCAAGGTGCAGCCTCGCACGCAATCGTTCGAAGTTCTAGGAAAAAATATCAAAATTCCAAGAATTCACACGGAAAGACAAAATGAGATTGGGTCGACGGCGAGTCAAGGTATTCCCTTGTCTCTGCTGGCTTATCACGACTCACGCGCGTCTCGTTCCATTTGGTTCTTGGGTCGAACCCGAAATCGCATTATCTCGGCGTTGCCCAATACGAGACGACGACGATGGCGATTCAACTAATGGACACTCTGCGATGCGGCGTAAAGCATATCACTGATGATGATGATGGGCTCTTTGGGCTCAACGGCCACGCAGACGCCGGCGTGGAAGATTGAAGATGCGGCGCTTATCGAAACAGAAACACAAGACTGAGACAAAAAAGAAAATAAATTTCAACATCGGCACGCCGAATATATGATTCCCTTGCAGTGTCCTGCTATAATATATAATTTGGAGATTTAAGAAAAATTTGTTCAGGATGTATAAGACAATACCATTTACACTATCTACGAAATTGATTGAAATATCTCAAGAAATATGTAAGTTAGAGTGCCATAGAGATCCTGCAGAATGGGACGAGTTTGTATCAAGATTCATCATAATATCTGTTTGCATAAAAACATATGCGACACATTTTGTGACAAAACTATAATACCCCTTGCAAGTGTATAAAAAAAACAAAGAAGAACCCAAAAACAGTTCAGCTGGCAGGCAGGATAGCACTTGGTCTCTCTGTCTCTCGGATCTGGGATCTTCAGCACTCGAACGCATATTTCTGTGTCTTTGCTTATCGTCGGAGCTGCGGACTTTTTGTTTTGCTTCACGTTTGCATCTCGAAATGCACATGGGCAAAATGATCGTGTGGCGCTGAAAAAGGGTTTCATTTCCAACTCAGAAATGTGGCGCCAAAGGAAGCGTTGAAAATGGTACTTGATCTTGATCTCGCGATGCCAACGTTTGTATGTGTGCACATATCTCTCTTTATGTGTATGTAATTTAGACGGCGCCTCGATCCTTGTTTCACACTAATGCACTTGCAGCTTTTAAATGTCACCACAACTCTGGCGGGGATGCGGTTAAGTGCAGCCGTTGGCAAAGGTTCAACGGCTCAACTGGTCAACTGGTTGACTGGTTGACTGCTTGGATGGTTCGTTGTCTTGCCAGATATGCAGCTAGGCCATTTGTGAGCCTCAAGTCTTATTTTGTTTGACTCTGATGGCAGAACATGCAATACGATTGTGTATTCAATTGGAATAATTAGCGGTATCTGTCAGGATTTGTTTATGTTCCCTGCCAATTCAAATATCGCAACTGAATACATTTAAGAATGTCGACATTCAGTTAGTTCATTAGTTTAAGTTAAGGATTAGCCAGGAGAAGATATCACAGTACTAATTAAGATTCTTATCATTGTCAAAGTTTTTTTAATACTTATTTGAATATTTAATAAGATATTTTATAATCTGTTCGTTTACTTAAAATTAATTAATATTATTTCATTTGTTAAATTCGAATTATTTATTTATATCTTGGATTCGTTCATTAATTTTATATAAAGAAAAAGACAAAGAAAATCAAACAAAAATTTAGCTTTGTAAAACATTTAAATTTACCTGTAATTTTCTGTTACACTCTTGATTATTCCGAATATATATTCCATGTATTACATTCTATAGATTAAATAATGTATTTTATTGATTTTATATGCAGCTAGTTTTCTCATAGACCTCTAATTTTCTTGGGTATTAAATCGAGAGTTGATAAGTTTTATGTGTTTACAATTCCTCTGACAACAAAGTTTATATTGGAGTGGCGTTAATCCATTCTAAGTTTTACAGTGTAACACTAGCACCCACTAGCAGCAACAATCTTTCATTTACTTCGATATATCAGCTCGTTCATGTGGCACTTTAATGTCCAGAAACCCGCAAAAAGAATAAAGTGGACAGAGATTTTCGAAATCTATGACTCGGATGCTCTTCAATTAAGTGCTAGAGTATCGAGTATCTCGTTGGGCTTTTCATTAGTTTATCGACAGCATAAATTTTTCAAATGGTGCCAGTTGTCTGGCGCTAGCAACAAAGTTGTTAGACAAGTTGTTGCCAGACTTGAGGACTTGTAATTAAAAGATCTTTTTGGGCTGAGAACTGGCGCCGTCGAGTTGGCAACTTTCAAAATAAAAAAACCCTTAACGTGAGAAAATTTCGCTGCAAATTATATATGCAAAGTGTCTTATCGAGCGTCAGCATACCTGAATAAAAAAGTATTTGCGTATGCCCGAGATAGCCCCAAAACAACAAAAAGCGTAAATGTCAAAATGCCAAAATTAATTGCAATGGCAGTGCCATGGATAAAGCCTAAAAAACTGCCATGCTTCAGCATTCGCCTATGGGTCAAGAAGAAACGACAACCTCGCAGGGTGGGGCGGGGCGGGGGAACCAGGCTTGCAACTATAGAGAACCAGTCAGCTAAAAGCCCAGCACTGCCCATTTTCTTGGACGCCATAAAGGCGACTGGCCTGCATGCCACCAAAAGGGGCATGCCCCTGGAAATAGAGATGGTTGTAGTCAAGCATTTTTTCAGAGGGAGCAAAGATATATTTTTGAATTCATATACAATTTACGAATTTATCAAGGATGCCACAGAAGTTAAAACCAATCATAAGCCAAAGAAAACCCCTTCACTTTTTATCACTTTTTCAACGTTATTCAATCGAAAATTCTATTATTTTTTTTTTTTTTGACAAAAACAATTTTATAATTAATAACCAATTTATTCAAATTGCAAATTACATTGTTTTTCTGGATACGATGCTGGAGGTAATAATTTTCCTTAGAATTTTATTTATACTATGTTTAAAATAGTGCTAGGATATCATCACTTTGTAGTCCTCTTTAGGGCCATCGACTAAGTTTAAGACTATTGATAACCCTTTAAAACGTTTTAAAATTTATAACTAGGTTCGATTCCCACCCTGCCATGCTAAAGGAGAACAGTTTTAAGTACCATCAATATAACATGAATGTGTTTTTAAATTTATAAGGACTGAAACGCATTTTAACCTTGCCACTCAAATAAAAAACAAATTATAAATAAATAAACAAACTCATTTTAAAAATTTAAAAAATATTATTTAATAAAAATTTTTAAAATGTGTTATTTATATATGTAAATTTACATATTTATTGAAATTTTATTCAAAATGTAACTTAAAAATTAATTTCGAATGTATTATTCTTTCAAGGAAAACCCCCAATCGCCGCCACTGTCCTTTAGTTGAGTTCTGTGTGTTGCTTGCCACATTGGCCACCATTACAAATTCTACCACTTTCGGCTCTGTCGCTTCTGCCACCACCGTTGCAATGCAAGTCACACACACACAACCACACTCACAGCCCAGTCCCAAGTTGCAAAGTCAGGACAGAGCAGAGCTGGCCACAAGTTTGGTAACACGCGCTCGCGGCATTTATCGCGCCTGGCAATCAACCAGGACGCCGTCCCTGTCTGGCCCTGGAACTGTAGCGCTGGATTTGAACCTGCAACGCGGAGCTCAGACCTCGTCTGCTTGCCACATACAAAAACTCGTTTCGTGTGCCTCGTCCCGTTGCGTGTGCGGGACAATATTGTAGTCCCCATTTTTGAGGTGGAGTCATGCAACACGACTCATTCATTGGCCAAACCAAAGTGGCTAAGAGTTTGTATGTATCTGTGTATGTTTGTATAGGTAACAAATGTTGCTGTCCGTCTGCGTTTCATTAAAGTTTCGCATAAATTTTGTTGCATGCTTGCTACGTTTTATGGCCATCCGCGTATCGCACACGCATTTCGAGTCCATTTCATTTGGAACTTGTTAGCTTTTCCTATATATAGTTTTCCCATAAAAAATATACACATACAAATGTATAAATGTATGTACATATATGCATTCTGAATTGCCTACAACCGATCCGACTAGCTTCTCAACTATGTAGCCTTTGAGGCGTTCTTCGGTGTCGTGTGGCGTTTGTCTTTTTTATAAAGCAGTTTTTTATTTATTATTTTTATTTCTATTTTCTACTATATTTTGTTTTGCTTTTTTTTGTTGCGTTTCGCGGGTCTCGCATTTGGCTGCGCCTATAAATAATTGCGTTTTATCGCCATTTGGTCGCTTTGCATTTAATAAATTTAATTTGTGGTAATTGAACTTCTTGCAGACACTGTTGACAACCGTGGCGAGTAATTTTTTATTGCTACGTAGCGCATTTATTAATCTGACGCTCATGAAATTCTATATTTAATTGCACATTTTTCAAAAGGCAAACACTCATTAATAAAGCAGGAAGACTCACTTTTATTATTTAATTAAAAAGTTTCTGAGTGTGTACGATATACAAATATTGTATGTTTTTCCCTAATTAAAAGAATTATCTTTTAAATAATACGAGTATAATTATTCTTGTCCTAAGCGTAAAATCCACCTGACTTGGGTCCTTTTGAAGTAAACATTAATATAAAATTTGCAATAAATAAACTATAATAAAAGTCGTTTAAAATAATATTAAAAAAAAATCGAATTATGAATACTGGAAATGGAGAAACGGTAAATACTTTTCAGATTTTTAAAAGCAAATATTATTATGATTAAATTGTATTCATACGTAAAATTGGGTTGAAATTCGATTCCGTAAGACTTACAAAGATATTATAGGAATCCGAAATCTGTTAAGATCGTCTTGGTAATAAAGCAATGAATTTTCTCAAAGTAAACACAAACTTTTATTAAGTTTTTAAAGAGTTTATAAATAGCTAAGAAATTAAAAAAAATTAAATTAAATAATTTATTTAAAATAAATAAAATAATGACAGTTACAAATAAATTTCATTTAACTTCAATATTGTGCTCCGAGCCATGAAAAGTCATAAAAGTTAGACCATTAATCATGTATGTAGATGTCAACTTCCCATTGATATTGGCAAAGATACTAGTGTTAATAAATATTTTAAATTACATTCAATATCTTTGATATAAATCATTAATGTGAGATAATATATCGAAGTTGTGACAAGCTGTTCAAATTACACGTTGTTCTAGCTCGAATTAGTAATACTTCAGTGTTATTAATGACAGAAGCTTAAGCATATAACAAAATTGTTTATCTTTGTAATTGGAATTGCATTAAATCATATTTACGAGAAAAAAAATGGTGTGAAAGATATTAATTAAAGAAAATATAAGTGTGTTTTTAATAATCTGTATTCCTTGGCAATTAAATAATGCGATAAACGTCAATTGGTGTTTGGGCAAATGTAATGTCAATTAAAGTGCACATAAAATACCAACACATTTGCCTTTTAATATGTAAGCATTATGCATAATTCACAGATTGTTTATTATATTATTAATGATTCTGCGCGTTGGCTGATAAATGATTATTATTATAGCGATGTACAATAATTCAAAACATTGCGCATACGCCACGAGAGCCAAAGCACGAAAGTGGGCAGTCCCAAGAGCACAATACAAGTACACACACACACAGTCGTAAACATGCACACACATACACACACAGTCGCACTCACAAATATCTAAACAGCAAATCAAGCTAACTTTAATATGGCTACAATTTGATTATGAGCTCCAACGAGTGCGAATGAACGAGCACATGAAATTGAGAGCATGAGAGGGTGCTAGACAGAGAGAGACAAAGAGAGAACGATCGAATGAACGCCACAAAGGCAACACCCACTTCCACAGCACGCGATAGCATATATCTGTTTGTGTGTGTGTGTGTGTGTGTGTGTGTATGTGTGATACTGACTGGAAACTCGTTTGTTTGCCCACTGCGACAGCCACTGGCTGCCTCAAGTCTCTCGCCAGTCTCGCTCACAGCGTACGTCCAACCGGAAGCTCAACACGAAAAGCCGCTAACGTTCGTTCGCTCGCTCGCTCCATCTTGTTGTTGCCCGTGTGCTTCCCCATTCCAATAAGAAAATCCAACAACAACAATAAGACGAGAGCAGCAGTGCCCAAAGTTTGGCATCGAGTATTTAGTTGACTTTTGTCCGTTTCTACGCGAAATTGCAGACACGTTGCGTGCGGTGTAAAACGGTGAAAACTCTGAAAAGCCGTCGCCAAATGTGATTCGTAACAAAATAAATAAATTAATAATAATGATAATACCTAAATAAATAAACATATGAGTGCAACTGACAGCAGACAAATAAAATTTCTTGTCATTGAATTTCTTGTCCTTCTTTCTGCAGTGGCAGTTTGACGACTTTTAATATTCATCGGTATCGGATTATGCGTGCCGCTTTATCAGTGTTTCTATTGTTAATTATGTGTTTAATGCTGTTCGTGTGTGTATTATGCTAATTTAGTTTCGTTTATTTTTGCCAACATTATGCAAATATATCTCTAAACTGTGCCGCATATCTCTATCTAAATTCTTATATGCGTATTTCTATATCTCTCCATCTGTGTAGATCTGTAAGTGTCGTGTCATTTATGGCAGAGTGCAACAGCAACAACTAATTAAATTTTTGTGTACTCGAATTCCACATTCATTTGAATCGGTTCAAATATCTGTGCAAACTAACAAAACGGTTTGCTGTCAAACAATAAATACGCTTCAAAAGCAATTAAAATTCGTAGAACCACAAAAAAGGCTATTAAGTATAATAATCCCCACTTCATTTACATACAACATCATCACAACAAAGCAACAACCATCAATTGGAACGTCGATATAAAGCAAAGTAAGTGGTCCGTTTATTTATGGAACCGGTATTGCATTAATATTATAATTGTAACCTCATATATTAATTTTGTGGTTTGACAGTTTATTAGTTGCTAATTAAGAATATATAATACAAATATTTTTATCTTTAATATTAGAATACACCCCTTTAAAACTATCTTGATGAGACCATTATGTTGTCAACCAAATCTTTTTTATCTTGGCTTCTATCACAAGCTACTTTCAGACCCGAAATTGTATGAAAATAGTGAAGCAACTCTATCAAGCTTTATTCATATATAGATAACTGAAATAACCATTTGAATTTTCAATTAAACAAGACTCTCATAAAATTGGCTCAAAGTCAATAATGAAAGTGATATTAGTTGTAGCTCACCTTTTCGTAAAAATGGGAAAAGCATAAAAAGCATAAGCGATGCAGACTCAAAGCTAATTCTTATTGATATGTACCAATATTTATAATAGGTAATTCACATATATATGTTTGTGCATAAGAGAAGGGAAGTAACAGATCAATAAATTATCAATTGTAAATAATTGTCCTTTGCGGCTTCATAAATACATATAAGAAGACAATTTAGCCATTACGTATATCCATTTGAAGTAAAAATATTTTATGTTTCAGGTAAATAAATTCATCTGAAACTGAATTTTTAAGATATAGATATGTACCTTTGCGTACAATGGTATTTTTTTACTGAACTGAAAATCTCATCTTGATCAAATAATGAATATAGAAGTTATGTATATTCCGGGAGTAGATCAAAGTCAAGGAGCAGTATCACCCAGTACCCACAACTATGTTTATATATCGTCAATATCTTCTATATTATTAAAAATCAGGGATTAAAACCGAAACGAATATCGGTTTCAGTTGCGGTTTCGATTATGCTCGAATTAAGGTTTTCGGTTATCGGTTATGAAAAATCTTGGAGTATCGGTTTCGTAATGGTTATCGGTTTTTTATAAGTTTCGGCTTAAAAATACCGGTATGGTTTCGGTTTACAAAAATAAATAAAAATTAAGGTTTTCGGTTGACCAAAATAAGAAGCTTTATTCATTGTTTTACATGAAAGAAGACTTAATGATCTTTTTAGCCTGCCAAATAATGTTATCTGGTTACTGAAATGGTCCTGTGTAATGTCGATTTTATTATAATTTGATCTCATATAAATTTGGTTCATTTACTTTGACGATTCTACTGATTTTTATTAACTAGAATCTGCCATAACTTTGTCAAAAGTCAATCAATTTTCATGCGGATTGTGAATTTGTGCATGTTTCTACCTCTAAATTCGTTCTGCATTTAAATTTTGTGCATTTTTAAAAAATTTTAAAAATCGAATTTTTTTGAAAATTTACAGTGTTACCCCTTTATCTTTTTTGATTTTTTTCGAAAATATTCGAATTTTCAAAATGAACAAAATTTAAATGCGGAACGAATTTTAAGAAAAACTCATGCTCAAATTTACATTCCGCATAAAAATTGATTGACTTTTGACAAAGTTATGGCAGTTCAAAGTTGCTCAGTAGCTGCGATGGTCACAACCGAATTGTACCCTTATAAATGAATCGGTTACTAAACGGTTATTTCGGTTTATGGGTTTTGATACTGTTGAAAAAATTGCTTTCGGTTACGGTTTCAGTTACGGTTACAAATTTCAATCAATTGAATTTAATTTTTTTAATGTTATGAATATATAAGGTGTTTCCATGTGAAATGAAAAAGCTATTTTTATTGCTAACACTCTTTACAAATAAATATATAATTCGAAACTTATTAAATAAAGTGAGACTATAAATTATTAATTAGTATAATAGATACCAATAAAAATTTTATAGATCATGTTTTAAAGTGCATCGGAATGTCACAGTTTTTTCTTATAGATCACATAAAATAAATATTTAAGTGATCTAAATAATAAATGTATGCATGATAAAAGAGCAATATGCAATATAAACTAATATAATAATAAGTAAAACTATAAGAGTGAAATGGTTTCACCAGTTCGAAGATAACCGATTTTAAAATCCAAGTATAGCTGCTACAAAGTAAGTCTCAGTCAATAAGATATCCGTTGAGACACATTAAGTACTGTAAAGTGGTGACAATTGAAAATACATTAATTACTTTTAATGGGCAGCATTTAAAACAAGATCAATTTCAAATAGCACATAAATTCGATGCTTTATGATTAGCTCATTTAGTGATAAACTGTTTCTGAAGTTTAATAAGGCCTTGTATTTTCGATTAGTATTATCGATCGTTTTGTAAACAGTTTATAAACTGGCTTAAGACGTTGAGATAATGAATTCATAATTAATCGAATAAGCATACTATTGCCCAGTTTGAAAGCAATTGCAGTGTTGATTAGGTGAAAATGAAGCTATCTCATTAAGAATTTTCGCAATTCGGAAAGTTGTTTCAATTGAACGGATATTAGCCATAACGGAGACCATTTGAATTAAGTTCAATTAGACAAGTTTCATATTCAAATACCACATATTTATCACATAAATTCAAAATTTTATGATTATAGTTCTACTCAATTAGCGTTAAACAGCCACCGACACCGAATAAGCCCATTTTGTTTGGCTCTAACGAAATGCAAATCGTTTTGTAAACAATTAACGAAATTGCTAAAGCGTAATTGGTAATAGTATAGAAGTCAGCCATAGTCAATCGAAAGCTAAACAAAACGGACAAAGAGAATACAACAAAATTAAATAAAGCAAATCAGTAGAAATAAGTATAAAAGCCAAATGAAAACCCGCTATAAATCAGAGGAGACAAAGCAACAAAATCTTTTTAGCTAAATCAATTTCAATTATGACTTTTGCAGTCGATCGTACAACAAATTAATTTCGCTTTTAATATAAAAATATTTTTATTGAATCGCAAATTTATGCAGCTGCCATTGTGTTGTCATTGTATATTGTTTAAAGTATGCATTAAACAATGAATAAATTCCCATTTCAATATTGTAAGCAATTCCATAAATTTGTCAGTTTTGTTTTCTGAATATAAGAAAAGTGCGGAATTCGACTTGATGAATACAGTTGCAGGGCCTAATGTCCGATTCACTTTTGCTCTGCTCGAATGATAACAAAATCATCCCCTCGTGAAAAGAAACAACAACAAACCGGAAAACTTGTCTTACTATTTTTCAGCACGTTACACACAGTAGTAGAGTATTAATATACATATGTATTTATTCGCACAATTTCATAATGAGAGATAAGTCTTTCAGTCAGCCAGGCCAAGAGCAAACAAAAGACTTAGGCAGCAAACTTGCGATGCAGAAGCAAGTCGAAAGCATTAAAAAGGCGACAACACCATGACTATTCATTAAGTGTTCCTGAACAGAAACACATTCATTGGAATGCACATAAATTAAAACAGTGTGTAAGTCGTTGATAAGCCGGACTTATGCTTAAATCTGCCTCATAAATAATTATGCAATTGTTAAAGTTAATTAGCCTTGAGAAGTAACAATTGAATGTTAGTTAGAAACCAATTAGATAGAAATCTCAGTTATGTTGCTTTCCTTTTCAGAAGAATAACCTTCAACTTGAATAAATCGTAACTCAATTCCACGCCTACTCTTAACCCATTGCTACACTTTCACTCAGCGTTTGCTCGACAAGTGCCATTTCATATGGCAATTAACTCCTGGCGCCACCAAATATAACAACAGACAAGAGTCGACAATGGTCCAGACAGAGAGAACATTGCGATGCCAACAATGACACAACATGACGGCAGTTTCCACTTCAAGTACATTGCAAAAAGGCCAATAAAGTCATTAGCTAGAAATATCAAAGTGTGAGAGTGTGTGTCTGTGTACTGGCCATAAAAACGGGCCAAAAAGCAACCTGAAAACTGTGCCAGTCGAGGTCGAAAGTCAGCTAACGCTGCGTGTGACCAGTGGCACAGGTTACATGATATATCCATATCCATATCGATATCTGCATCCATATACGTGGCTGATCTTTAACAGTGTATGTGTGTGAATACCTGTATGTGTGCGTGCTTAAGCGCCTTTTAATTTATGACACTTTTATGAGACCAAAAGGCAATAAAACTGAAATCGGTTTCGGACAAAAAGGCAAAACAAACTCTACAACCGGGCCAATAGTTGCCTTTTCGGGTAATTGCATCATAAATCTTGACCAAAATCGTTTAACAAGGTAACTGAAAAGGTCATTGGGTTGTGGCCAGGGTTGTCAAAGTTCTGAAACTCCAGCACAGTTGTCAATTTGCAGTTGATACATATACTAAATGATCTATACAAACAAGATAAATATAAAGATTTTAATATATTGTCCCTTTATGGTATCGTATATCGTTTAAATGCAAGCTGGCAACCCTGGCTGCTCAACCCTCAAACGACTGCAACAAACGTAATTATGCAACTTTTAACACTCACTTGAAACTGCTGCAAAACCTACACAAAACACACAACAAATGCAGGTAGCAAAATATGAAACACGCAATACGAAAATGTCGAAAAGTATAAATAACAAGCAGAACGAACAGGCAATGATATGTGTATGTGTATGTGTGTGAATGTGTGTGTATGAGTGTGCAAATTGCACACTAAACAGGTCAACGGGACAAGAACATGGCAACCCAATAGGCAGCCTAACCAAACGGAACCAGTGGCCAACGATGCAAAGACCCATTGACCCGAAGAAGGCGCAGTGACAGAGCTAGGGGCAGTGGCAGGAGCAGGAGCAGGGACAGGGGCAGGGGCAGGGGCAGGACAGAAGTCATGTCGTGCGTTACTCCGCGCTGTTTAATTGCACGAGAGGCTCGGAGTTGACAGACAGGAACTCGACCTCGACACGGCCTCAGTTGGTCGAGCTAATCGAAATATTTGGCGTCATACGTCTGAGTTGCTTGCTGTGTGCCAGATTTTAGAAAGTCCTTCAACGATTTCCACAGAAATCCATTACATAATATTATATATACAATTTTATACAGCAAAGGATCAAATCACTCAAGTTTCAGTTAATAATAAGTAAAAAAGGAAGTATTATTTCTAACATATTAAATAATCTAACTTACAAGAACACATTATTAATATCTTTTCAAATGAATTATCAAATTGAGCTTAAATAAAATGGTTGATTTGGAAATAAAAAAACCATTTTCTACCCCTACATGAATTTTAAATTTTTATCGCGTAATCCTAAATTATTATGAACTATTTTTAATTTAAGTTGCATTTCTTTGGTTTCTCCCATATATACTTACTTGCATATTGCCAGTTATCGCGCTTGCTACCAATGTATAAAGCTCGAACCGATAAGCTAGCGTTATTCATGGCGATTTCATTATAATTATTTATCGGGCAAAAAATTCCAAGAAAATTGAAATCAGACCTTTTATCGTACAGAGGAAGCTGCTGGCCTATAAGTTGGGCGATATTAATGTGGGTAAATCTTAAACGCAAGTTTCATGGCGCACTGATAAGTTAAGCTCAGCTCCAAACGCCAGTTGTTTATTGTAAGTTTTTTATTGTAACTTATCTCAGTATTTCCCATGCCATAATCTGAAGTACTGGCGCCAAGGCTTAATAGTAATAAAATCAAACAGTTATAGCTTGATGGTAGCGACAACTTTCAAAAGATTTCTACACCTTTTATGTTAGAATATTACGCGCTGTAATTAATTAATTAAAGACAAGGGAAAAATTAGGCGACATCTTTTCACAGTCAAAAAAACGAATTTCGAGTTTTCCACAGCTATTAATTGCCTCTGCATCTGGCAAATGCTCTCACAAATGTAAATGTCACCAGAGAGAGACGATGTCCAGAGAAAAAGAGTGAGACCGCGATGGGAATGGAGACGGGAACGGGAACAGGAACGTAAGCTGTGGTAGATAGAGAGACGACATAAGCCGCGTCGACGCCAAGACACTTAAAAGCTTTGGGCATGGACGGACAGGGAGACAGAATGACAGACAGTGTCCACATTCAAATTCCTGGGCAGCCGGGGGCTTTGGTATTGGAATTTGTCTGCCCGCGTGCCGAAAACTTGTCACGGCTGCCAGTGTGGTCGAGCACAGAAAGAGATGCCAACAGACCAAGCGGGAAAGAGTGGAAGAGAGCGTGAGGTAGATAGTCGAAGATCAATCGTGTTGCCGGCAAAGATCAAGAGGACACGCTGCTTAATATAGACGCCAGTAAGAGGGCCAAAATCCGGTTTCTAACCAAAAACTCAGAGGTCCGGCCGAAGGGTAAAAAGGACTTTGGTCGTTGAGCGAACAAGTTTGTCGCTTAAGTCTTTCGTTTTGCACTGGCTTTCACACACAGTTTTCCGCCTACCAGCATGAAAATAGGCATTGTAGAAGTCTCTCTAATTAATTGCTTAACAAAATGCATACAAATAAAAACATTATCAGTAATTCCAATTCGAGAAACACCAACCAACAACAATAACGCACCATTTCCGCCATCATTTCAGCAATTGATAAGCTGAGCACTCAAATGAATAGGAATACTCATGTTTGGGTACTCGTCGTGGCAATTGTTATGGGCTGACACTGTTCTTCTCACAAAATCACCGATTGGAACAATCAGTTAAATGCTTAAGCATGCTTATATCGTTCGTTAGATGTTGTTGTTGCTGAGGGGAAGCTCTCTCCCCCTCTCTTTCTCCTACTCTCTGTCTGCTTATCACTTGAAATATTCAAATTGAGTTGCGTTGAATGTGTAAGTAGCCGCATTTCAATTGCGTTTTAGTTGTTGTCAAGTACTTTGGGAAGCCTGTGAGTGTGTGTGTGTGTGTGTGTGTATGTGTGTATGTGTGTATGTGCGACAGTTTCAAAGCAGTCGAGTGTCACAACGATGAGTAATTGCTTCTGCTGGAACAAAAGCAAAAGCCCTAATTGCAGTGCGATAAGACATGTCGATTATCTCGTAAGTTGTAGTACTTATTTTCTGCCCAAGTCTCATTGAAAGTTTTTCTCTTATCTGAATTTCCACTTTCAGCAAGAGAATCTTATGCGTTGTTTCATTTGTGATTTTTGCTCCAATAATATACACATGTAGAAGGAGCTACAGATGAAAAAGATCTAAAGAAGTTGTGAAATATTTGTATAATTTTATCAGGGATTAAAACCTTAACCGAAACCGTAACCTTTAACCGGTGAAAACCAATTGAAATTTGTAACCGTAACTGAAACCGTAACCGCAAATAATTTTTTACGCTGTACCGAAACTCTTTAAACCGATATAACCGTTTAGTCACCGATTTATTTATAAGGGTTAATTTCGATTCTGAGCAACTTTGAACAGCCATATCTTTGTCAAATATCAATCAATTTCCATGCGCAATGTAAATTTGAGCATGATTTTACTTCTAAATTCGTTCTGCATAAAAAATATGTTCATTTTAAAAATTCGAAATTTTCGAAATTTTTCGAAAAATGATAAGGGGTAACACTGTAAAAATTCTAAAAAATTCGAAATTTTTCGAATTTTCAAAACAAACAAAATTTAATTGCAGTACGAATTTAGAGTTAAAATTATGCTCAAATTTACCTTGCGTGTGAAAATTGATTGAGTTTTGACAAAGTTATGGCAGTTCGAAGTTATTAAAAATCAGTGAAATCAAAATAATCGAAATGTTCAAACCAAATTTATATAGGGTCAAATTATGATAAAATCGACATTACGCAGAACCATTCCAGTAACCAAATAAAATTATTTTCAAGGCTAATAAAAGCATTAAATCTTTTTTTAATTAAGGAAATAAAAAACGTTTCTTATTTTGGTCAACCAAAAACATACATTTTTTGTTTTTGAACCGAAACCATACTGGTATTTTTAAACCGAAACTATCAAAAGGAACGATATCCGTTACGAAACCGATACTCCAAGATTTTGCATAACCTATAACCGAAAACCTTAATTCGAACCGAAACCGTAACTGGAACCGATAGTCGTTTCGGTTTTAATCCCTGAATTATATCATCTGCTATATTCGTATGGTTGTTCCTGGAAAAAAACTACTTTTCTGTCAGGATTGCTGAACTACTGTGATAAACTAGCTTCGCCTCGGAATAAAAAAAAATATTTTAATTTAATAAATTATATGTGCGTATGTCAATCGAAAAATCTAATTTCATCAGGATTTTGAAAAGTGTAGCAATCATATTTAAATCATTAGTCTCTCCTTATTATCTCTGAAGTTAATTTATTCATACTATACAAATGCACACGAGCATGGGACAGCTGTAAATGTGGAGAAATAATTTATAAAAAATACTTAAACAAGTCAATCGAAGAAGAAGAATTCTTAAAATGCTCGAAATAGTTCTACGTTTATTTGCACAAGTGTAACGAATACAGGATATAATATCGTAATCACAGTAGCTTACATTATTGTTTCGGGATAATAGAAATCCAGTGAGAGCTGAAGCTAGCCTTTTAGTCTCTCCCAGTTTAACACTTCATTCATCTACGTAACTCTCAATATGCAAATAAACTCGATATAAAACTGACAAACCTCTTGATACACTCCGAATGGGAATTGGAACTCTCGACGAATGCATTTGGTACATAAAAACGCCATAATTACAAGCTGGAACTGCCTAAAACACTCAACGAGAGCTACGTCTGCATCCAGTGGGGAGATTCTCATAATTACATATAAGAAGAAATAAACATACAAATTTGAATAAAAACGATATAACCACTGAAATGGGTCTGAGAGACGTCTCTTCAAGTGGAGCTGAAGGTGAAAGAGCTGGCGTACTTTGCCATTAAGAATCGAACCACAAATCCACTTAAAATCACTACAAAAACCAATAAAGATTTCTTTCATCTTTGCCGAAGGAGAGCGCGAGATGGCAAGAGAGCTGTGCGAGCGAGAGAGAGAGAGAGAGAGAGAGAGCGATTGATCGACGACAATGAGAGCGAGACAATCATGAGACGATCAATAGACAATGTAATCATATGCAATGCTCAGAGGGGACTTAGGTTAGGCTTAAAGAAAGTCTTGAGATTGGGATTGGGATTGGAATTGGGATTGGGCATATGGCGGTACTTGGCGGTGACGCCACTTTGAAATCTTTGGTGACATTTGCTTCAATTTTGGGCTGGGTTTGGCAGACCAAGAAAAGGGTTTACAGGATTAGTGGAGCCAAGGCAATTATCATTTGTCTGGCTTGTTATCATTAGCTATAAAGGAAATACTTACGAGTCTACAATAATATTTACTTTCATTCACATTTCGCTCGCCCCATTTCTATTTTCATTTCCATTTCCAATGGATTTTCCAGGAAAGCGCGTGCCAGGCCCAAATCAGAGGTCTTTCTTTCAGCATATGCGCCTGATAAACGTCATAAAAGTTAATCACCATGGCAGTTCCAACTTCGTGCATCAACATCAGCATCAGTTTCAGTTGCAGCTTCAGCCTCAATCTCGCGTCGTCAGTTTCAGCGTCAACAAGAGATCGTGTGGATGATCACATTAACGGTCCGGGCGCATGATATATAAAGCTGTTCACAAATTAAGGTCCATTAGCGCAGCAGGATGTGTCAGCGTCGATTGAAATATGCGCTTGTCCGCCTTGCGGTTCTTGTTTTGACATCTTTCCGTACCTTTTGCTTCAGCATCAGCATCAGATTCAGATTCAGACTCAACTTCAACTTCAGCATGGCCAGCGTCTGTTTCCGAACTCACTTTTCACTCGCTCGCTTTTTGCTTTTTGCATTTTAATGGAAAGAATTTGTTCACCGTCAGCCAAAAGAGAGAAACCTTTTTTGATGGGTGAATTATGTGTTTTTCGATTGCCAGAAACTAAGGCAAATTGTTTGATTAATGATCGTACCACTCAACGGGTATAGACACTGCTGTGAGTGTGGTTCTTTTGGTCTACTTATGGTTATCTATGGTACAATATAAGATACATCAGTCTCCAGACCAAAAAAACAGTCAACAAGAAAATAAATAATTGTAATGATATACAAGGGCCACAGCGTTTTAATATTAAATTGTTTACAAAACAAGATCTGAGTCTACTGAAGATCAAATTTTATTCCAAACTTTAATTATAATAACTAATCTTTATATACACTTGTCAAAGCTCGACTGAATTTAAGTTCTAGTTAAACAAAAAAGTTATTAAACAAAAAATGTTATTAAGTATACCGTCACAGAGCCCTATAAAACTGTGAAATAGTTTTAATATAAAGTGAAATATTTAAGTTTTAAACAATATCTTTGAAAATCAATATAATTTTCAGAGCTAAATTCCATTTTAATCTGCAAAGGTATTTTAACTGTTCTCGATATGAAGCCAATGTTTTGACTGGATATCGACGGGACAGTTTTCTGAAACTTATGGCAGTAGTACGGAGTATTTTTTTTTCTTATTTACCCTTTGCCACTGGCTGAAATTAATAGACCCTCATTAGGCACCAAATAAACACACAGGCAGCAATTAATTAAACCTGTGATCCCAGGCGATCCTATGCGATCCTTCGTTCCTTGTCACAGTTACTTTCGTATAAAGCCAGTATTTAGACACACACCTACACACCCACATACACACACACACACACACACACAGACAGAGTTTAATGAGTTGAGTGGTGACACAATGGGCTGTGCCCGTGAGTGCCCACAGTGTCAACGCGAGAAGTTAATCCCGGTCCTGGGATCGATCTTTTGGTAGAGGGGATTACTTTCACGGAGCAACAACCTAAGGGCCTACCGTTCTAGGAGCAAGTAGCTCAGCTCAAGTGATGTCGAACCTGTTTCAATTTCTGTTCTCAGTTTCAAGTGCGATGAATAATTTTTCGAGTCTTACATGAAATTGACTAATTTTGTGTGTCTTTCGGCCGACAATGTGAGGTTTAAGCGCCGCCGTCGACGTTGACGTTGACGTTGACGTTGCTGCAGCGCAGTCAGCGTCGCCGTCGACTTTATGTGAAATGCACCTACAATTTCTTACCTGTCAGTATGTCATATGTAGCTCCATCTCACTCTAAATGCATCCATCCCGCTTGCACGCGGAGTTTGTGTGAAGGCAACGCCTGCAAGTGACACTCAGAGGGAACGGACGGTGGAACGGACGGACTGACGGACGGACGGATGGACGGACTGCGTTGCCTGCCCATTGATGAAATTGACTTTTTATGTTGTTGCCGTTGACTTCTTTCCAATTTTGCGTGGTGCTGTCGCTGCCTCAGTCGCTGTCGACGTTGACTTCGGCGTTGTCTTTGGACTGAACTGGAACTGGATTTTTGGGATTAAGTTTTTGTTTACTTTGAGGCGTTTTTTAGTTTGTTTGTACGCCTCAAGGAAGTCGGTTCGTTGTGCTCGCGATCCGCAACAATAACAACAAAAACAACAACAATAACTGAAATCTGTTAAGTGCTCGTAAATGGATTAATACGATAATTTATTGCTTCATTATATGCATTAATCAAAAGGTTTACAACAAAGCCTATGAAACGCTCAACCCAATTGATCGTGCACATATAA
Source organism: Drosophila kuntzei (assembly GCA_035042165.1). Taxonomy (NCBI): domain Eukaryota; kingdom Metazoa; phylum Arthropoda; class Insecta; order Diptera; family Drosophilidae; genus Drosophila; species Drosophila kuntzei. The sequence goes on along the minus strand of JAWNLU010001684.1, from coordinate 6,009,778 downwards.
ATAATAATAATCAATGTAATCGAATCAAACATTTCCAATATTTTTCGAATAAATTCCCGTGAAACATTTTCGGTGCTGGTGAATTTTGATCTTGAATTCCGCGTGATCATAAATCAATCCTAAAACGAGCTGCTAAACCAAAAAACAGTCACAATCTCAATAAATTATGGGCATTTTGCTAAGTGACGGCGATGTAAGTTTGATTAATTTATAAGTATATTGATTATAAGTATTTATTGGTTGCAAAACCTGAAACACATTTCATTTCCCTGAAAAAATTATAATTCGACAAATTTGAACTGTTTTGTGGGTAATATGGATCTGTTTCCATTAAAGCATTCCAATTTGTCTAGAAATAATGAACAACACACAAATCAACCTTCATTTTGGTAGTAATAAATGAACAAAGGATTCATTCTTGTCAGCGAGTCTTATGCGACAGTTTTAAAACTTATAGAACAAAATTAAGACTTGATAAAATATTTGTTAGTCATACATTAACAATCCTTAAAAAAATATGGTTTATTTCGACGTAACATTTTAATTTTGTGGGAAGCTGAATGAAAGCTTAAAGATTTTAAGTCAGTGAAATAGAAAAATAGACAAGGAGAAAAGCATGGTTAATTTGATTAGATTCGAAAGTATTGTCTTCTATCCTTTCTTTCACCTCATTTTATTGGATAAATAATACATGTCTACTTAATATACCTGTCTAACTGATAGAAGTAAAATTGTTATTCACTGCATGGTTTCCACTTCTAAGCTTAAATACTTTATCAGCTCAAGAAAATCAATTTTATTTTTCGATTTAAGTATTTCTAATTTGGGAATTGCGAAGGGACATTAATTAAGTAGTAAGTTAGTATTTTAGATATCCTACTCAAACCTGCACTGCAGTTGGCAAATACTGAACGTTATATTAATGGCACACAAAAACACACTTTTATGAGAAAGAAACTAAACTCTCTAGTTATCGAATGACATCCGCTAGAGCAATAAAGAGAAGTGGAATTCCCGCCGCAACGTGGATCCATGAATGAGTCAAGTGAGAGTGCAGCTCGAGTGAAGGCCTAAAACAGGATCCTGATGGCATAGACCTGGCGCTGAACACCCGGTTTCTCGATCGCAAAGAAAGAGAGAAAAAACTTTAAAGAAAATAAAAAAAAACACTTAAAGCGCCGCTTAAATCCTAAGTGTTCACCATGCCCTCCTCATTTGACTGTGGCTTGTTTGTATTTTTTTTCCTCTTCTTGTTTTTTCCTTCACTTGCCCCGGCACTCAAGTGGTTTTCTCTGTTTGTTTTTATTCCTTCATTTGCAGTGACAAATTATTAACGTTCTACTCATCAGCATCAGCAACAACAACAAACACAAATACATCCTCAGCTCGACCTGCTGATCGCTAGTCTGTGGCTCATTTTTATTAAATTGATTTTTTATTGCTGTTTATTTTAATTCCTCTCCTTCGTCCAAATCGCTGTCCCTTGATTTTGGGCTCGCATTTTAATAAGCGCCAAAGCGCCTCTGCAGTCACCTCGATTCCCGAACTGATCTTATTCCGTTTTCGATCCTTGCTCTTGCTCTCGGCCAAAACGCATCCACCAACCCCCGTTCCCCATACTTGAGACTGCAACATGTTGACAATTTTTCGTGTGGTCGCCGATTCTTTGATCCGGCACCGCGCCGTACTCCATGCTCTTCTACCAATCGCCGGCGCTCTCTTTGATCGACTGATCTTCTAAAGGGAGCGACGTCATTATGCACGCGTGGTCAACTCGTTGATGGCTTCAGTTCTTCTTCCCCTTCTTGCTGTACTTCTTGTTCTTTTCTCCTTTCAATCTTTGGGAACGCTGTGCATATCGCAGGCATTTCCAAATCATCTATGTCAATTGATCTTCTGGGTAATAGAAGAATATTTGTCAAACTTGTTTCTTTAATTCGATTGTAATGATTCTAACACAACTTGTATTTGGCTTAATTATTACTCATACGCCCTGTCGAACACAAACAAATTTATCACTTTACTATAATATGAATTTTAAAGAATTAATGAAATTTACTTTTTAACAATTTGCATATCATAAATTCCATTTTTAATCAATAACAACATGTAAGAATTATTCAAAGCAGAATCTTTCTAAAATAAATTATCTGATCCGTCGGCTGACGTCAAGGTAAAAATTGTGAATTTGCCGTCGGCCACAAATTACCGACTGAAATATTTTCAAGCGGTATTTCTCTTACCAATAACTTAAGCTAAAATTTTTGTTTTTATTTTTTAGCATTTAATCAATATAAAAATTCTCCACTCCTCACATCAAATTCGAGGGCATCTGGTCTTTTTGAATGTTTGATTTCATTTTAAATTGTGGGGAATATTTACTTATGCGAGAGAAATCTCCAGAGATTGAACAGGCCAGCAGAAAATTAAAAAGTTCATACATCATCGCATTAAATTTCTGGGATAAGATAAAGACGTCAATTGTATTTTGTTGTTTTTGCTGTAGACAGAAACTCGGCAAACATCACATATTTGAATATCCGAAATAAATACAAATATGCAATTGGCGCCTTAATTGATTTTGATTTAAAACACAGATTTTGGTTATTGAACCTTCCATGTAAATATTGAAAAAAAGAGAGCAAAATAAAAAACAACATTCGATACTCGAAAAAACGTTTTGAAAATCAGGCGAACTGCACTTGAAAGCTTTTCATGTGGTGCAAAAATGTTGAATGAACAACGAAAATGTGTTTGCGAAAATTGTAAAGATAAATACACTTATTTTTAAATTCAAGAATTACAAAACAATATTACAAAATAGTTAGTAGAGACTCGGAAATCAATAACAATTTATAAATGGACGCCATAATTGTAAGCGTAATAAATAATATTTAGATACTTAAAGTATAATATATTTTTAATGAAACTTGCATTTGTGTTGTTTCAAAAAATTATGTCTGAAAAACTAAATATAAAAAAAATGTTGTATGGCCTAAACTAATATTCATCTGAAATCTATTTTTCGAAAACAAATAATTTATAATATTTAAATATTTATTTCAATAACCTTTAATCATACCTAACTCCAGTAACATTATTAAAAACACATATTAAGTCGCACCTTAATATAATAGAAAAGGAACATATATCCTAGATTGTACTTGGAATATATCCCATGGTCTTTTTTATGAGGACTCTCATAAAAGATACTCGCTTGACAGCCCACGCAATGCAGCTTACAATATAAAGACATTTGCATCACACACACACACACACACACAAAAAAATGCAAAGAAACTGTGGAGCCTACGCACGAAATCCATAAGATACTCGTAGTTGAGAGTGCTGAGCAGAGCAGAGATACAGATACAGATACAGATACAAACGAGTCTCAAAAGATGCAGCTCGCCATTCATTTGGGATGACGATGGGCATGAAAAGGGCGCCGTATGTGGAAAACGAGTTCTGTTAATAAAGAGAATCGGGTTGCGTGTCGCTCGCTGGTGGAGGGTAAAAAGAGAGGAGGAAGGCAGACAACAAGGAATTGAAATGAGAAAAATGGCTGCTCACAACGGGGTGACGCCCAATGGTAGAGAAGAGAAAGACAGCCAAAGAGTGTGGGCGTGGCAATATGAGAGATAAAAAGAGAGAGAGAGAGAGAGAGAAGAAATATGAAAATTTGTTATCTAATTTGTTGCTTTCATTTATCAACTCTATTGCAGTCGACATCGGATCAACAGTCGACACGTGATTATCCGCAGTTCAGCGGCGACTATCACAACGTGCAGCTGCAGGTGGCCGCCGTCGCTGCCAGCTCCAAGATGTACCACAGCAGCAGCGCCGCGGCAGCCGCCGCTTATACGGATCTGGCGGCAGCCGGAGGAGCTGCCAGCGTATCTGGGTATCATCATCAGCAGGCGGTCAATGCGCCCGTCTATGTTCCCTCCAATCGACAGTACAACCACGTGGCGGCCCACTTCGGCAGTGCTGCTGCACAGAATGCCTGGACAACGGACAGCTTTGGATCGGCACATGCTCAGCTGCCGGCGCAGTTTTATACCCAGAATGCAGTGATGATGGCACCGTGGCGCAGTCCTTACGATCCGACTGGATTTCAGCGCTCCTCTCCCTACGAGAGTGCCATGGACTTTCAGTTTGGCGAGGGACGCGAGTGCGTTAACTGCGGAGCCATCTCGACGCCACTTTGGAGACGAGACGGTACAGGTCACTATCTGTGCAACGCTTGCGGACTGTATCACAAGATGAACGGCATGAACAGGCCGCTGATCAAGCCCAGCAAGCGACTGGTGAGTGCAGTGAGTAGCCGCATCCCAAATCTCCAGTCAAACTCCATACTAACCATGTCTTTCTTTCCATAGACTGCCACTCGCCGGCTGGGACTCTGCTGCACCAACTGTGGCACGCGCACCACAACACTCTGGAGGCGCAACAACGATGGAGAACCAGTGTGCAATGCCTGCGGTCTCTACTTTAAACTACATGGCGTCAATCGACCCTTGGCCATGCGCAAGGATGGCATCCAGACACGCAAACGGAAGCCCAAGAAAACTGGCAGCAGCTCAACAACGGGATCAGGATCGGGATCGGGATCCACCACTGAGACCATCAAAGAATGCAAGGAAGAGCATGGTAAGATATGCATGTGGTACATAAATAGATGCATAATAAGTATAAGGGTATATTAAATTCGTTGAAATGTACGTAATCAGGGTTTCGGGTAACCGGTTTCGGTTATGCTCGAATTAAGGTTTTCGGTTATCGGTTATGCAAAATCTTGGAGTATCGGTTTCGTAACAGTTATCGGTTTTTTATAAGTTTCGGTTTAAAAATACCGGTACGGTTTCGGTTCACAAAAAAATAAATAGCGTTATTCATTGCCTTACATGAAAAAAGACTTAATGATCTTCGTAGCCTGGAAAATAATGTTCAGTGTAATGTCGATTCTATTATAATTTAATCTAATATAAATTTGATTAATTTGGTTTGAAAATTTCGACTATTTTGATTTTACTGATTTTTAATAACTTCAAACTGTCATAACTTTGTCAAAACTCAATAAATTTTCACCCGCAAGGTAAATTTGAGCATAATTTTAACTCTAAATTCGTACTGCATTTAAATTTTATTTGTTTTGAAAATTCGAAAAATTTCGAATTTTTTAGAGTTTTTACAGTGTTACCCCTTGTCATTTTTCGAAAAATTTAGAAAATTTCGAATTTTCAAAATGAACATATTTTTTATGCAGAACGAATTTAGAAGTAAAATCATGATCAAATTTACATTGCGCATGTAAATTGATTGAGTTTTGACGAAGTTATGGCAGTTCAGAGTTGCTCAGAACCGAAATTAACCCTTATAATTGAATCGGTTACTAAACGGTTATTTCGGCTTAAAGAGTTTCGGTATATGGATTTCGGTACAATGAAAAAGAAATGTTTTTCGGTTCCGGTTTCATTTACGGTTACAAATTTCAATCGGTTTTTATCGGTTAAAGGTTACGGTTTCGGTTAAGGTTTTAATCCCTGCTTTAAAGTATATATATTCTTGATCAGCATCTGTCTGTTTGACCGTCCGTATGAGCACCTAGATGTCAGCCTCTATAAGAGCTAGAGCTATTAGATTTGGTGTTCAAATCTTAAGCAAATGCCATTTGTCTGAGAATTTTTCAACTTCTTCTGCTCTCAAAAACAACTGACATGATAAAATTTTAAGTCTATAGTCTTGAGTTACTGTGCAGACTGTATACATACAAACAAATGCTCTAGTCCCGATAAGCCCTGAAAATTGTTCTCAACCAAATAAACGCGTAAGTTTTTGCAGACATAGTTTTAAATGTACTATGTGCAAAAAAAAACTATAATACCCTTGTAAAAAATTTAACTATATAATCTGAGAACCTTGGAAGAGTTTTCTGTACCCTTGAAAACTGTACTATATCTTTGTCGAGAAATGTGCAACGCAGCAAAGATGGCGTAGCAAACACATTCTAAATAATCAGATCTTCGGAGTGCCGATTGTAACTTTAGTTTCTTATTAGCTAACAGTTTCTCACATAATTTCCTTCCTCTTCCTTGCAGATCTCAAGCCCTCGCTTAGCCTGGAACGGCACAGCTTGAGCAAGTTGCATACGGATCTGAAGAGCACACTGGCGAGCAGCGCTGCTAGCAGTTTAATGAGCCAGCATCATGCCCAGCAGCAACAGCAGCAACTGCAACAGCCGCCGACGACACATCAGCAATGCTTTCCTCTATACGCGCAGCAACAGCAGCAGCAGCAGCAGCAACAACAACAGCAGCAGCAGCAGCAACAACAACAAACGCAACATCCTCAGCACAGTCATCAGTCGCACTTAAGTACGAGGCAGTTGCATGGCGCTGCATCGCAGCTGTACACGCCCAGCAGCAGCTCAGCCGCCTCCGCCTATACGACGCACAGCAGCAATGCCCCGGACACGCCCACACTGAGCAACGGCACGCCCTCGCCACATTATCAACACCATCATCTGCATGCCGCCGCCACGAGCAGCTCCCATGGTCATCATGCAGCTGCGGCACATCATCATATACATGCTGCTGCCGCAGCCGCTGCTTATGGGGTCAAGACGGAGGCGAGTGCCACCAATTATGACTATGTGAATAACTGTTATTTTGGTGGCACCTTCGGGGCATTGGGGGGAGCTGCCACATCGGCGATGGCGGGTGGAGCGACCAGCGAATTGGCCGGATATCATCATCAGCACAATGTCATACAGGCCGCCAAACTGATGGCCACATCCTGAGCTGCGTCGGGCACTGTGATCTCTTACCCACAACACAAACAAAAACCCACACACACACGCACCATCGTTGGAGCTTCGTTGGATTGGTATTGAAAAGACTTTTGAATTAGTTTAACATTAGTTGCGTAAGTTGCAATTAGTTTTTATGGCCTGTAAATAACTTTTAGATTTGTACAAATAGTTGTTTATCGCTTCGTTCTGTTTCTGTTTCCTTTAGCTCACGTAAGTCCCCAATTAGTTTAAGCTCTAGGCTCGCAACTACCCTTTGTAAAATGTTTTTGCAATAATCTATTTTTCTTCAATTAGCATAAATTATCCATATAATATATATTAAGCGCACTCAATCATAGATCATTTAGCCATATGTCTACTAGAATATTCTTAAGTCCATGCATATTACGAACTAAATAAATATTCATTGAAAAGATATACACTAATCAAGTGGTTTCAATCGTACTGTGCTTCCATTTTAGCAAAAAATCATCCTAAAAGTATGCAGCAATTTTACATACAAATTGGCTGTGCGCCCCGAAAAGTATGCTACAAAAAGATTTCCCTTATTTTTAGCCAAATCATATACTAAGGGACCGGAAATAACAATTATTTACGAAATTTTAATTTGAGAAATTACACAAACATGCAAAGCAATTTGTTGCAATTAAATGAAGTGTGCCAATCAGGGATTAAAACCTTAACCGAAACCGTAACCTTTAACCGATGAAAACCGATTGAAATTTGTAACCAGGGATTAAAACCGAAACGAATATCGTTTTCAGTTAAAGTTAAATAAAAAGTTGACCAAAGAAGCTTTATTCATTGTTTTACATAAAAAAGACTTAATGCTCTTATTAGCCTGGAAAATAATGTTATCTGGTTACTGGAACGGAATGAAAATTTCGATTATTTTTATTTTACTGATTTTTAATAACTTTAAACTGTCATAACTTTGTCAAAACTTAATTAATTGTCATGCGCCATGTAAATTTGAGCATGATTTTACCTCTAGATTCGTTCTGCATTTAAATTTTGTTCATTTTGAAAAGTCTAATTTTTTCGAAAATATCAAAAAAGACAAAGGGGTAACATTGTAAATTTTCCAAAAAAAACGATTTTCAAAAATTTTTAAAATTGAACAAAATTTAAATGCAGATCGAATTTGGAGGTAAAATCATGCTCAAATTTACATTGCACATGAAAATTGATTGTCTTTTGATAAAGTTATGGCAGTTCGAAGTTATTAAAAATCAGTAAAATCAAAATAGTCGAAATCTTCAAACCAAAGTCTTATTTTAGTCGACCGAAAACCTTAATTTATACTTAATTATACCCGAAACTTATAAAAAACCGATAACCATTACGAAACCAAGATTTTGCACAACCGATACCCGAAAACCTTAATTCGAGCATAACCGAAACCGTAACTGAAACCGATATTCGTTTCGGTGCCAATTCATTTGTTTTGACAGTAAACGTTTTTGGGATTGTCAGGAAAATTAGAAAAAAAAAACTAATGATTTGGATTTTTCTATATATATAAAACTCTTTGTCGTGACTAACTGACTGACTGACTCACTGACGGGCTAAAGGTAAAAAGCTGAAATTTTCACACAACATATAGTAGCTGAGACAATTTCATTGTGCAATAAGACGACGTTGTGCGAAATTCCACCTGCAACAACCTTAATATGAGATCAGAGGTCGTGGAGTTGCTTTGTTTGTACCACTTTTTTGTTTTTAAGATATCCAAACCAAACTCACAGATTGTGTATTTGGGACTGTCTCTAACATCCTGGCCAAAGTTGGTCAAAGTCGGATTACTAAATTATATAGCTGCCCTAGAAAACTTCTTAAATAAATGTTAATTTTTTTTTTGACTAAACTTTACTAACATAACCAATGTTAATTTTCACGAGCGAAGCGAGCCAGGGATTGGCGAGCGAAGCAAGAAGGGGCAGATCCCCCTAGAACATTTATATTTTTTACATTTACATTTATAATTTTTTATTTAATGCTACTATTTAAATATTGTACATTCGTTATGCATATATCAAAAATAAGCATAGAAATGATGTATCAATGTTACTCCTGAAGGATAAGATTTTAAGAATAAAATGGAAAAAGTAAACTTTTTTTTACTTGAACGTTTTTATTTTGCTGAAAGGACTTTATTTTCAGATGGGGAAGCTTTAAAAATATTTCAGAAACGAACTGAAGGAATTTCCAAAAATACCAGGCGAACAGAATTTCAGAAGGTCAATTTACCTGGCCTTTAAAGAAAAGCAGGAGCAATTTCAATAGTTGCTATCTACTCATTTCTGTTCGCCTGGTATTTCGGCACTTTTGGACTCTTCACGCTCCATACGTATGTATAAAAAAGTAAGTATTCATTCAGCTTGCATCAGCTCGCTGCAACTAGAAATTCAATAAAAATACTAGGCGAACAGAAATCAGCAGCAAGCGAAAATTTCATTTGAGCAACAGAAACTCAAGGTGTTAGTTTCACTCACTTTTAAGGGGAGCAGCTAAAACTCAAAGTCATATTTTCACTCAATTTAAATTTGATGTAAATAAAATTTGGTTGCTTTTTACTCATTTCTGTTCGCCTGGTATTTCAGCTGGTATTTCGGAACTTTTCGGGACTCTACACGCTTTTTAAATGGTAAGTATAGGTAAGTTTAAAAAATGCATGTGTGTGAGCTTGCAACAGCTCGCCACAACCGGAAATTCCACAAAAATACTAGGCGAACAGAAATCAACAGAAAGTGAAGTTTTCATTTGATCAGTAGAAACTCAAGGTCATATTTTGAGCAGCAAAAACTCAAGGTCATATTTTCATTTATTAAAAATATGATGTGAATAAAATGTGGTTGCTTTCTACTCATTTCTGTTCGCCTGGTATTTTAGCTGGTATTTCGGCTCTTTTTGACATTTCAGGGTACAAACAAAAAAGTTTGATTGAGTTTACAGTTCACTGCCAACGGAATGTCAAAAAAAATACCAGGCGATTTGTAATCCCCAGAAAAGTTAAAATACCACCTAAAATACCGGGCGCGCAGAAATTAGCAGAAAGCAAATAAACTTTATTGAAGTCATTTTACAATTGAGTGAAAATATTAATTGAAAGAAAATGTTAATTGACTGAAAATGTTAATTGAATGAAAATGTTAATTGAGTGAAAATGTTAATTGAGTGAAAATGTTAATTGAGTGAAAATGTTAATTAAATGAAAATATTAATTGAGTGAAAATGTTAATTGAGTGAAAATGTTAATTGAATGAAAATGTTAATTGAGTGAAAATGTTAATTGAGTGAAAATGTTAAAATTGAGCAAAAAATATGACCTTGATATACTGCTGCTAAAATTAAATATCCACCTGCTGATGATTTCTGTTCGCCTGGTATTTTTGCACAATTTCCGGTTTCAGCGAGCCGTTGCAAGCTCATATTCATAGACACATACTTACACACGTACATTAATCTGTAATCCCTAGAAAAGCCAAAATACCAGCTAAAATACCAGGCGCGCAGAAATGAGCAGAAAGCCAATAAACTTTTTTTGCGCCATATTAAAATTGAGTGAAAATATGACCTTGAATTTTTTTGATGCTCAAATGAAATATTCGCCTGCTGCTGATTTCTGTTCGCCTGGTATTTTTACAGAATTTCAGGTTGCCGGGAGCTGTTGCAAGCTCACATTCATAGACGCATACTTACACACTTACATCAATCTGTAATCCCTAGAAAAGCCAAAATACCAGCTGAAATACCAAGCGGACAGAAATGAGTAGAAAGCAACCAAATTTTATTCTCATTATATTTTCTTTGAGCGACAGGTAAATTTAAGTTTTTTGCTCTAACGACCTACGGTAAATTCTGTTCGCCTGGTATTTTTTTGAGTTTCCTTTAGTTAGTTCCTGAAATTATGTTTCCCCATCTGAAAATAAATCCCTTTCCCTAAATAAGAAGAATAGTTGAATATTTCAATTTAAAATTCATTTTATTCTTAAAATCCTATCCTTAAGAAGTAACATTGGTGAATAATATCTATGTTAATCTTAAAATATTTGAAGAATACAGATAAAATATTTTAATATTAGCATTAAATATAAAATTAATAATTAAAAGTATAAAAGTACATATAATTTCTAACTGAAGAATTTAACTGCAATGTTTGAATATAAGCAATAAATAGAAAAGTTATAATTAAAAGTACACAAGTATTCCAAAATTAATTTTTTACGTTTTTTTTGTAATTATTAAATTTTTATATTAATTTATTGGGTTTTTCTGGGATTTCAGTTATTTATTTTTTATACCCCACCCTAACCTTTTTTTCGTATCAGTTTTTAATTCAAATTTAATATTCATTTAATTTTTAATGTAATTTTAAGTATATTTTAACTTTTTAACACTTAATTTATTATTTGCCGACTGCTTTTAGTCATGAATAAATATATAAATAAATCTTAGCAGCTTTGGCCATTTTAGTCTTAAGAAGTAACCTTGAAATACAATTTCTATGCATATCTTCTGATATATGAAGAATAATAGTACAGTATTTTAATATAAGCATTCAATTTTAAATTCATAAAATTTTATAATTTTTAGTCTTAATGAGTAATTGTGATATATAACTTTTGTGTTTATCTTCTGATGTGGAAAATTTAAAACATTTTACGAAAATAAGTAAATACTAGAATTAATAAATGTGATTATAAAATTTAATTAAAATTGTGTCTATTAAAAATTGATATTTATTTTACAGCTGCACAGTCGCCGGTGGTGCTTCGAAATATAATCGCCGTTATGGAGGGGAAGCCCCTGCTTAATGTCTATCGTGCCCATTGGTGACTGGATATTAGACCTGCATGCTGGCCGAGTTTGATTATACCCTAATGCCGCTAGAGACATTTCCTGTGGACCAAAAGAAGAAACGATATTTATTAATTTGAAAATTTCGATTATTTTGATTTTACTGATTTTTAATAACTTCGAGCTGCCATAACTTTGCCAAAATTCAATCAATTTTCATTCGCAATGTAAATTTGAGCATGATTTTACATCTTAATTCGTTCTGTATTAAAATATTTTTCATTTTAAAAATATGAAATTTTTCGAAAAAATCAAAAAAGACAAAGGGGTAACACTGTAAATTTTCCAAAAAGTTCGATTTTCAAAAATTCTTCAAAATGAACAAAATTTAAATGCAGAACGAATAAAGATGTAAAATCATGCTCAAATTTACATTGCGCATGGAAATTAATTGAGTTTTGACAAAGTTATGGCAGCTCGAAGTTATTAAAATATGGAGATTAAAAAAAGTAAGTGTAATATTTATTGATGACTTCTATAAATAAGCGACAGAAAATTAATATTTTTGAGGACTCTCTTAAATAAAATTCAAAAATTCTACCTTTCGTTTAAAAAAAGAATAAGGAGAGTATACTTTATTCATTTTATTTACAGTGTAATCCGTTGAGTTGATATACTCTGTCAGCCTATATAACAATTAAAAGGGATTCAAATTAGGACAAATTAGTAGTACCTATTCATTGCGGAATTTGCCACAAAATGTGGTTATCAATTATCATCATAGTAATGCCCCTTTCCCAATATTTATTCGCATTTTATCGGTCAATGCCGTCTGAAAAGACAGACATTAAAATCAAACAATGGTTAGGTACTTCGTCGTACATTTAGTTACACGATCTGCATATAAATATCAAATTAAATGGGCCCAATTGAAGCTATTGAACCCAAGGGAGACTGCCAAGTTTAATATGTGTTTTGGCTAAGCGTTTGATGCTGTATTGTATTGGCTGAAATACATATGACATTGCAAAAAATCAGGCGGATAGTCTGACAATTATGTAATTTGCAACCAAACAAAATGCAAAAAACTACTTTATAATTACGACTTAAATACCAAAAAAGTAATTTATAATATATACAAACAAAATATATTTCAATAAAATATTTGTGGGAGCAGCTGGCGAATCAACATCGTGACAGAGGTTGGATCCAAAATGTAACAAAATATAAATATCAGGGTATAAAAAATCGTTACAACAGTCAGCTAATTTGGCCATTTCCGCACGCGACGAAGAGATGCTGATATAATGGTGAATGTTTGGAAAGAAAAAACACATTGCCGGTCTATTGTCGCAATAGCAACCTTGCCGGGGGGTCTGGGTCTGGACATGCAACAATGAAACAAGTGGAAAATATTCAGAAAAAAATTAAGAAAATTATAAATACTACGCATTATGCATATAAATGTTTTTTTTTTTAAACGCCATCAATTATCTTCAGCATCGGCAAAGATAAAGCAAAATGATCGGGCACAAATGAAGTAGTGACTGCATAACAAAAGACTTGCAACCAAATACAGGGGCAGGCAAAACGACAGACGCCGAGAAACAAGCCAAAGACAAAACCGAATGAAACCAAAACACAGCAACACCCATGACAGTGAAGCCCGCAACAACAGTCAGACATCGCCCTGCTTTTCCCTGCCCCTTCTCTTTGGCGTTGTCTGCGTAATACCAGAAGTAGTCAACAGGTGAACAACTTCAGTGAAGTTGCTGTGACGACAGCGGGGGGCGTATGACGCGTATCTTTGTATGTGTGTGTATGTATCTGTGTGGCGCAATGGGTACAAAACAAGTTGGTGGCGTATACGCAATGAACGAAAGTAAAATTCAAAACAAAATAAAAATCCAAATCTCAAAATAAAACAATAACAAATTGCAGATTAAATACCCATGTGATTGAGGCCCAAACCAGGTACGCTACAGGCCAACTTTCTTATATACATGTTAAGGTCTATATGCAGATAAAATTGCTTATGTGTTCTCATGTCCGTTGTAAGCTGAAAACATTTACAAGCTACTTGATTGGAAAATGTAGTAAATATAAGAACAGTGCATTTATTCCATCCATCCTGCCAACGCAATATTTTAATGCTGTCAATATTCAGGTTTTTTCAAAAAATCTCGACAGTATTATGACAACTGCTCCTGAAGTGACAGAGATTTTATATTTTCGGAGTCCCATAAATTGAATACCACAAGTTAATGCAAATGTCAACAAAATTTTAAGTTATAAAAATAAATTTTATGTTATTGTCTTTAATTTAAAAAATGATTATTATTTAATTTGATAAACTATATTAAGCATCTCTTCGCAAATTTTGACATTTGAAAGCATTGGTTAATTTTTTGTTAGGGATTTCTGCATACTTTATTAACTTATAAATTGCAAGTGCATCTTAAACTCCCGGTTCAAGTGTAGGGTATCATAAATTTCTGCGACATTTTGCCCAGTGGTCAGTTGGAAAGCGGGTGTAAACGAGTGTGTTCGAGTTTTGGGCTGGATTTTGGCTTGGACTTGGATTCCAGTTGGGGTTGCTGCAGCGAGTTGCGGAATTTTGTGGCCCGACTTCAAATGTAAACAAAAAGTGAATGAAAAGTGGTCAGCGTTGGCCACACAACAGACCAAACAAGACACACAGCCGACAACCAAATGCCGACTACCAACAACCAACAAAACTAATGTCATGGTTTCGTACAACATTTCAGATAGCTGCCCTAGCAATTGAGTTTGAAGCTTCATCGTCAACGGACGGTATAAGCGGAAAAGTTTTTTAAAATTGTGAACATTTTTGAACGGGAATTTAAAGTTATAGGAAATTGTCTCAATAAGGATATTTGTTTGTGACCAAACATGTTTAATACTGCAAACTGGAAGTTTCAATACAGCCTATACGTTATCAGCTTCATTTATCTAATACCAAATACTGAGGCTTATACACGTGAAATTGTGAATGATAAACCGCCTCTGCAGGAGAGACGTAAGTTATATACCAATATATATATATATAAGGGATATTAAATCATTACAATTGTATAATATATCAGCAAAGATATGAATAATTGCAACAATTGGCGATCCTATAACTAAATCTTGGAAATACTTAAAATAATTATTTCAACATTATTGACTTAATTGTACTTGAATTGTTTTTTCAAAATTTTTTAATTTTTCTCAGCTTAAAATTAAATTTTAAACATGTTTCAGATGCTATAACTCAGTAACTTGCTTAACTATTAAACTTCAGATCTTATTTTATAGAAATAATGCATCTAACTAAATTCTGAAAATTCAAAAAATATTTTCAAAAGAATTTTAATTTATGTGAATATTTTTAAAACAAAAGTTGATATAAAATGTTAATTGTAAATTTAAAAAATATGTATATACCAAATTAATAAGATTTATCAATTAAATAAGTACCTAGTTCCCTTATTAATATTGTAATTAGTTGAACCAATATTAATATTATTAACTATATCTATTTAAGAATAAAGTTAAGAGTGTTTAGAAAAATTTCTACAACTTACGATTGAATAGCTTTAGTATCTTTAAACAAATGTGTATCCTTTAATATTTTCCGTTCATAGCACCATGGCTGCAGACCTGTAAGAGATCCAATCCTAATGAAAATAAATGCTTCCGCCAGCTATTTGAGGGCTGTTTCCCGGCACTGGCTGCCGGCATACCAGAGATTGGCGTGAAGAGCTTTGAGCCTTTGAATATTGATCAGGTTTCGGTTTCGAAGGGCAGTGGCAATTTGGTGTTGTCTGGCGGCTTTCAGAACCTGATCATTCGTGGACCCTCGAATGCGACAGTCAGACGTGCTAAGTAAGTAACTAACAATTTTTAGCTTTGTTAGCATTTATAAATTGGTTTACCCTGTAATAGTTTGGATCTCACACGTCGTCAGCTGAACTTTGAGCTGGAGTTGCCGCGGTTG
The DNA here is from genome assembly GCA_035042165.1 of Drosophila kuntzei. NCBI lineage: Eukaryota > Metazoa > Arthropoda > Insecta > Diptera > Drosophilidae > Drosophila > Drosophila kuntzei. The sequence goes on along the minus strand of JAWNLU010001684.1, from coordinate 5,994,161 downwards.
CGTATAAGGGCCAAGTACAACCTAAAGGGTAATATACTGTTGTTGCCTTTGGTTGGAAGCGGGGATGTGGCCATGGCTCTAAAGAATGTGCATACTGCGGTTTATACGAAGATATCGTTACACAATGAGACCACAACTGGAGACGAGATAATTCACATTGATGAGATGAAAGTTAGCTTTCAGGTGGGCGCAATGCGGATTCATCTGAAGAATCTGTTTAATGGCAACGAGATCTTGGCCGCATCGATAAACTCATTCTTGAATCAGAACGGTAATGAGGTCATTGCTGAAATTCGACCTGATCTTGAGCTGGGACTGGCCGATATATTCCATGGCCTGTGGAACAATGTTTTCTCCAAGATGCCCACCAAGCTCTGGCTTGTCTGAAAGCAGCACCCAGTTCACGAAGACTGGAACAGATTGTATTATATACATAATTTATTTTGCGTTAATTTCTATTATTCTTATTATTTCTATAGTTGTAGTATAATTGTTTGTTCTAACTATGATTAAATCTTTAGTTTATATATTCGCATAAATGATTAAAGCTTCATTTTGGGCAGCAGCTGATCGTAGCTGAAAGCCTTGAATAATTTATCAATGGAGGCTCTTAGAATATCCACCAATACGTTAGTCATTAGCGGACGCACCTCCTCGGCCAAACATTTCCAGTTCTCGTTGAGGAAATCGTTCATCCGCTGACCCAGCGCCTTGTCGCCATTGAAGAGATTATCCAGCTGCATGTGCACAGACTGGAGATCGTATTTCACCTTGATATCTTTGATCCTCAAGAAGGTGGCACCATCCTTCGTATACTCCTCGCCAAACATCTCCGTGTGCATTGTGATATTAGCTAGTTACAGATCAAACTTAAATATATGAGCAATAAATCATATAAACTACCACTTACTCAGATCCACAAAACACTGGCCATCACCCAATAGTGGCATCATCATGATCTTGCCTTTCATGTTATAATCCGACTCCAAGTGCAGTTTGGGAAACGTCATCGAGACATGGAACTTTAATTGACTTGGATCGATTTTCAGATCGTTTAATTTATGCTTCGACATGCCTGTGATCTTCACATTCTTGTACGTGGAATGCAAATATATGGCTCCGGAGTCCTGATCCATTTTGATTTCTGGCACTATCAACGGCTCCATGGGAGGAATAAATAGCTCTGGGATTCCATCCATGAGACGAGGCTTCAGCGATTCAAAGGATTCGCGGGCACACGTATTCAGATCGGGAGAGTCACGATGGCAAACCTTAAGAAAGGCGGCTAGAGATGACATGATTACCATGATTAGCTAATAAAAATAGATCGTGAAGCTAATACTCACGCAATGGCTTTCCTTGGGGAGCAGCTAACGTCTGAGTTGCCTGGAGCATTATCCCCATCCACAAAATAGTAATTAACAATTTCTTTTCCATTTTGATCTGTCGCTGCCACTTCTCACTGGATCCAACTGTATTATGTGAGTTCTGATTGCTGTTCCATTGCTTTTATAGCTCAGCGTCGAGAGTGTTTTGGCCAGAAGCTGACGCATCGAATTCTGCCAGACATGCATTTTCTTATGACATTGCAGGCCTCAGCAAATTTACAAAGCCGCACCAATACAGATGTTTCACACCCAAGTTGGCTACTATATAATAAAGCATATACAATTTTTCCAGCTACTAAATAGAAACATAAAGCGAGAATTTTAATTTTATCTTTGTAATTATATATAATTTAGATTTATTTATTACCAGATTTTATTATAAACAAGATCCCTATGCTAATATAAAGTCACACTTTTATTTTCGAATTCAAAGAACTCTTTGAACATATATAATAAAAAATATAAAAATATTCAACCTTCTAAATATAAATATAAACATAGCCGCACACATTACACAATAGTGTAAAAAACCAAAATTTCTATTATTATTTTTGTTATATGTACTATTATTAATCATTTCCCTATTCTAATATCAACACAAATTTAATTTACGAATTCAGCGAACTCACTATACATACATATGTATACAACAAATGAAACAGACGTTCAATTTTCCAGTCAATTGCAATCAGTCTGAGGATATCTTGTTTCACAGCCATTTGGATGATGTGCAAATCGAAAACAAATCAATATATAAAAAATGTGGGAGAAGTATATATTTTGTAACAAAAGAATTAATCAAATGTGATGCGGAAATACATACATTTACAATTATCATGCATTCGTAATAAAAAAATAATCATATAACATAATAACATAATAAAATACGTCATCAAATGCGTAGAGGCTTTATGAAACCATTTAAAGCTATGAATGGCATTATAATAAAATGATAAGAATCTAAAAACTGTGAGCTTAATAAAAAGGCGTATGATGAAAACTTCATTCAATATCAAATAGTAATCTGGAAGAGATGCTAGCTCAAGAGTGCTCAGTGTCCATGGCATTTTCCAAGCTGAAAAAAGATTGTGGAAAATTAGATAAGATGTAAGCAATAGTTAAAAATCTGTATACACACAGTTGACTAGTGAGCAGCGCCTGGTCAATGATATTCTTGGTTGACAGACTATCGAATGCATCCAAGCTAGCGGACGGTTGATCATTAACAGTATCAAAGTGCAATCGACTCATGGCGACATTAAGTTGAAAATCAAGCGGTTGCTGCATGGGCATGGCACTTGGCAGCATTTGTAGTTGCAGTTGCAACAATTGTATTCGAATATCTTTGAGACCTTGTCGAGCATTTTGCAAAATGCTTGGTATTAAACAGAATCGATTATGAGCTTGGTAAAGTCCCTCGCGCAAGAATCTGATTCTCTCGTCATTAAGAAAGGAATGACGCGTTTTAGCATAGTGTATTACAATATTTTCAAGTTCTGTGCACGTTAAATTGTCTCCACGGCGCAGATAATTGTTCCGAAATTGCGTACTGCAAGAATATTAATTGATATTAATTAGAAACGTTGTGTAATTTGGATATTAAATCTATACATACAGTTTGTATATATCACCATCCACAAATCTGTTATAAATCTCAATACTCTCCCTTAAGAATATGTCGCGGATGCTGCGTAAAGACGATTCGTAATGATGGATTGTCTGTTCTATGATAGTGACGATTTCTCTGCTTTTATTGACCAGTTTCGTCCAATTGGCTTCAAATTCATCATTGCTCAACTAAGCAAGAGATAATATGACGTGAAACTAGATATTTATTTAATCTGAAAGAAAGCAAGTACCATTGGAAATCTTTGTTGCTCCTTCGCTGCGGTCATCAATTCCTCAAATTGCTCAATAGCACCGGAACACTTGTCTTTCTCGCTGTCTAAAGACTTAATGGCCGGCTGAAAATCGAGTATATCGTGTTCGAGCAACATTGCGTATTCCTTAAATCCAAAGAGCATCATTTTCATGGTTTCCTGCTCCTTGGAGAGCATATAATGCATGTCCAACACCATACGCTCAATTACCCAGATTGGAGGCTTGAAGTCTTTTGAATTATGACAGTCTTTAATGAGATCCGTCATGCAGGGATCTGGTGCCGAATACTCAACTGACTTCATATTGAAAATGTATACCATGGCTGGGGGGTTTCGAGACTCAGCGCTGGTATCACGCCATTTATCCACGTAAAGGTCTATAGGCTTGGTCTGTGTAGTCAGTCGCTTGTGCGGATGACCTGTGGGAAGCAACAGGTAAAGGGAGTTTACCGGCAATTCGGTATCCTTGGCTATTCGGGAGCTCAACTCCTCCATTGTCATCGTTGGCGTGACTACGTAATCCAGGCGTTGATATTTGAATGCAACAAAAAATGTTAACACTTTCATCTTAAGAAGACCATCGATTTCACTGAATATGATGGGTGATCTTGATGCACCTTGTACTTCATCAGTTGCCACTTGAGTGCCGCGTCGACTATAGTCTGTATCGAGGGCCAAGGCCAGCCACTTTGTAAGTCCCGCAGCCCAAGGAGTGCTCAGATGATGCATCACGGGAAGCTCATTGTGAAAGTGGAAGCGATCGTTTTCCTTAATGTCCTCTGTTATGGCAATGCAATTGCGTTGCTTATTCCTGATATTCACATGGATATTAAACGGTTTTTGGTGTGGTATAAATGGTAACACGCCGGTCGTCACTTCGTAGCCAATAATGCCCATCGACCAATAGTCAACTTTGCTATTGTATTTTCCATTGTCCACCACCTCGGGTGCGTAGTAATGTCTTGTGCCCACCACGCTTTGGAGAATGGTCTTATCTGGCGAATTACGCGCCAGGCCAAAATCTGTTAGCTTGTATTGCTTGCTGCCATTGGGCAGACGATTTATCACAATATTGTCCGGCTTCAGATCACGATGACATATTGAACATATCGTGTGCAAGAATTCAACTGCCTGCCGAAGGCAACTCAGAATTTCGCGCACTTCAAACTCCACCAGACCTACAATAGAATCGTTATATATGTACATTACCACGATCAAACAGAATAGTATAAACTCACCGTTGGCATTTTGAAATTGCTGCAAGTGCTTTCGTAGATCACCTCCATTGCAATATTCTAGAATAATCACAGGAAGTTGCCAAATGTGACGGCTATTTAAATAATTGATAAAATCGGCTGATTCATTGTTTAGGTTAACACCAGCAACAATGTTGGGCAGCTGCTGGAACTCGAGTGTCCACTTATATTCCTGTGTCCAGCGAACTCTCAGCTTACGCTGCTGATCGACGCTCATTTGTTCGGCATTCTTGATATGTTTTGTGGCTAAAAAAATAAAAAATAAACAATTATGTAAATAAACATGAAAGTAAACTTAGCTTCGGCACGCCGAAGATGTCATACCCTTACAATTCGATCTACTAATTTTTACTATGGATGCTATATGATACAGTAAATTGTCCGATATGAACCAAAAGTCATCAGAATGTATTATTAAGTTTAATTATCTCAAAAAACAAGCTTTTTAACTAAAGTTTGATTTTAAATCGATCGATCATATTATAAGTAAGCTATCTGATATAATCATTATACCCTGTGGGCATAATAAATAATCTTCATATCAACTACGTATTGAGATAAAGTACTTTTTGAGTCTGACTCAGCGAAGACTGCGGCAAAAGCGGCAATTTAAAATCTATAGGGTTCCGACTTCCCTTGACTTATCAGCAAACACATACAAATACACAGACACACACACATGCACAGCATTCAAACATAACAAATATAAACAAAACGACTATACATATAACTTGAATCAGCGAGTTCTAGGAATTGGCGTGCACTTAATGCATTGGTGTTAGAGCGCGTGCATATATTTTTATATATACAGCCATATATATATATTAATAAGTTAATGAAAGCACGTATACACAACATTCGCATACCTATTTCCTGGTTTGTTAGTTGATTTTTCCAGTGCTGAACTTCACCAAAGCCTCCTTGACCTAGTTTTCCCAATAGCTGCCAGTCGCCAACACGCACCGTGTTAAAAGGCATGGCTACTCTTTTATATTAAAACCCAATTCGAGATCTATAAACTATTCCGGCAAACTTATTTATAGCGACGACCGACCATATTCATTTTGACGCGTTGCCACCCAGCAAGATAACCGTCTGGCAGCCTTTCCACAAAAAGTGCCATATTAAAAACCAGTGCAATTTTGTGCAGAATCTTGTCGAATTTTCGGATTAAGTTAAATAAAGTTATACAACTTCTCCTTCCTAGGCACCACGAACTCCCAACATTCATAAATATGATCACCTTTAAATTATCTAATTTTTAATTAAAAATTTTCTTTTAATGATTAATTTATTGCTAAGTTATTTGCTAATAACTAGAAAACTTTTGAATTTCGCGCCGACCATTTTTTTAACAATTTTAATCTGTTCATTCCCTGAGGTTCTTTGTAACTGCTATTTGTTGAACGAGTGTTTCTGTGACTCATTCACGTCATTTTGGGCCATCTCTAAATGAGCCAGCAAACAGGTTGTAAACAAAAGAGGCGGCTGCTGTAAAAAAGTGTAATTTATAAATAAAAACAATATTTTTCTTCGAATGTTTGTGTAAAAATGCGTTTTCACATGAACGGAAGCAGCGATGATAATGAAATTGTGGCTGTCACAGCCAGCGCTGAACATATGCGCAAGTTTGTATTCACTTGCAACGTTGATGCAGTCACAGAGCGTTTGGAAATAAAAATACCAGAAGTAATTAAAAAATTATAAATGTGATCATATAATTTGTATTAATATTTGTTTAAACATAGATCCTGCAGGGCGCGTACTCATTCTACACCTGGCCCAGCGCCCCAGTTCTCGCACACTTCTTGTGGGAGCGTCGCCAAACACTTGTATGCAAACGCATTCTTGAACTGGGAGCTGGAACGGCACTGCCTGGTATACTAGCCGCAAAATGCGGTGCTCAGGTGGTTCTCAGCGATAATTGCATACTTCCCAAATCCTTGGCACACATACGCAAATCCTGTATGGCCAATCAACTGCAGCCAGGAATTGACATCGACGTGGTAGGCTTAAGTTGGGGCCTCTTACTGAATAGTGTGTTCCGTCTACCACCATTGGACCTTATCATAGCAGCCGATTGCTTCTATGATCCTACCGTATTTGAGGATATCATAGTGACGGTGGCGTTTCTATTGGAGCGCAATCGCGGCGCCAAATTCATATTCACATACCAAGAGCGCAGTGCGGATTGGTCAATTGAAGCGTTACTTAAAAAATGGAAACTACACGCATCGAGCATAAATATGGACGAAATTGGCAAGCAGTCCGGTGTGGATATGATGGAATTCATGGGTGGGCATACGATACACCTACTGGAGATTACGCTAATTGACGAGGAGCGAGTGGGGGACATAGTCGAGTAAGAATAATAATTAGATTAAAAAAACTATTTCGGCGAACTAGCGAATAAAATCCCAAAAACAGGCTACACTGGGCAAAAACAACACAACACATCTATTTTTACTTATGGACAGCAAGTATTTATTTTATATACCGTAAGAATAGAATCCATATTAAACATATTTAATTTGTTGCCTCTTCCTGGGCATGCAATAGTCATTTTTCAGATTTCCGCGCTCCCTCTTTAATATAATATTACTGGATTGGCATCAGCTCCAATTTCTTATAACGCACATAGAAGTGACGACTGACGAGTCTCTTTCAAAAGTGTAGAAATGTTTTTTGCCAGCTTCTTTTTAAAATAATCATTTTTTTCTTAATTCTTGACATATAATATAATATAATCTTCAATGTAATATAATAATAATGTAATTAATATAAATCTAAAATTAAATGTGAACTAATAAGGAATTTTCAAATATAATAATTATCTATATATACATCAAATATAAATATAAATTTGTTAGCGATTTACAAATTATGAGTATGGATGGAATATTAATTTAATATTATATTAATTGCTCGTCGCGATTAATTTATTCCAATGCCAGAAGGCAGCCATTGCAAACTCGTAATTCCTTTGTTAGGGCATCATCAGATTCAGTATCAGTATCGTGCATCCTGTTAATCTGGATATTGCGTCGCCTGACAATCCTTATCGCCGCGAGTCTTGATTGGTGTTCTTTCTTCATTTTCAGAACTTTGGGCTCTAAATGTGGAAGACGACACTGCCAAGTTAAAAACTTTTAATTATAAGATTCTCAATTCTGATGGGAGTTGGGGGCTACTTACATAGAAATGCCTATGGAACAAGCCTGTGCTGGCCAGGTCGCCGCGAAGTAATTGCGTCGACGGACAATATGCACATTCTACGGTAATGAATTGCGAACCCGCCTCTTGATCTTAAAGATTTTAGCATTCAAAATGTGTGGTTTCCTTCATGTCTTCTTTGTTTCCGCCATGGTTGATTTAATTAACTTTTCAGGACGCCGTGAAGCAACAGGTTTTTGTAAGTAAACTAAAATGTAACGGGAAAGTCCGACTCGGCGGCTTTTTTAACCGAGCTAACACACAGCAAAAAAACCGTCTGGCAACGCTAAATACCAAAAGAACGAAATTTATATTTGAAAATTTTCCGAGAACGTTCTTTTTATAAATTTTTCTTAATTTTGAAGATAGAATTTTTTAAATTTTTGCACAGTTTTTGTTGGATTTTTGTCAATTTTGTGAAATTTTTTTTTTAGAATTAAATTTGTAACTACTTCCCCCGAGGAGCCACGAGGTTGAAACCTTTATAAAAATGATCCCCCTCATTTTAAATAATTTCGAATTGCAAATATTCATATAAAATTCATTTAATTTCAATATTGGTGCTAAAATTAGCCACAATTTGAATCGCGCGCTTTTCGGTGCTAACAGAGGACTAACAGATATCTGCGACATGGACGCCATTCGCACAAAAACGTCGACGCATCTGCGCCATGACGCCATTCACACATAAACGACGACAATATTTCACAAACAGCGGAGCGTCGCTGTCGCTTGTTTCAAAAGTTGAGCATAGTTTTATTATTTATTTTCCATACGCAAAATCAACAAAAACGTTTTGTGAGATTGTGGCAAAAGTATCCGTTAGTTGGTTCAGTTTTTATTATTTGTTATTACTGCAACGGCCTGGTTTTTCGATTTAGCTTGGTGCCACAAAGCCGTGTCAGTGTAAGTGCGTTTGTGTAGGTTTTGTGTTTGCCTTCTACGCGCCTGTGAAAAATCGAAGTTATTGCATTACGTTGCGCCAGCTGCCCAGCTGCTTGTCCTATGGGATTTTGGTTTACATTTTAATGGTGAGTGCTCCAACGGAATGTACTAAGCGCATTGCAATGCATTTTCTTATTGTCGCTGCTGTGGGCGTTGTTAGTCTTTTTTTCTTATGTGTTTGCTACATAAACGTTAGTTTCGTTAAATTAATAATAACAAATTTAATTAGTAGCGAGAGCAAACGGTAATCGACGGCATTTTGTTGACGCATAACGCTATTTGAGAAACATTTGCTGTTATGATTGATCCGTTAATTCGAAACTGCGAGGGAGTGAGCGTCACTCTCTCTCTCTCTCTCTCTTAATAGGAAGGCAGAGAGAAAGAGTAAGAGTAAAAGATTGAGAGAGCCGCACGGCGTTGAGAAAGATAATATGACAACTGTTAAATACTCTACCTGGTATTCATACTGAGCGTGTGTGTTTGCCGTTAGGGGTGGGGGAAAGCTTATTTAAATATCTGATTTACGGGTTGACTCAAAATGCGCGGGTTATGAGTTCATCATGGGTGCGTGCCCAATCCTTGCACACTCGTCATTCGATAAATTCGCAAGCGCGATTGTTAAAAATAAATGTGTTCATGCCATAGGAATAGAACTTGGCGGAAAATGAAAGCACATTCTAAATATGGCAATACGACCTATTTAATTTTGTCGCCTCTCCAAGCAAAGCATCTCAAGCATAACGCAGTACGCTGCATTCCTTGGTCCAAAATATCATTCGTAATTAAGCTCAATTTTGAAACATTAGCATTGATTGACACTACAGTTGTTATGCTCGATTGAGTAAGTTTTGCTTTTTGATTTAAAGTTTTCAATGCCTTCTACCCTACAACAATAAGTTTAAAACATTTTCGAATTTAATCAATTATTTCGCTTTCAGCCAGTCGCGTGCTCGTTGAGCTAAGTCACTCACCCAATCGCCGATACCAACAGACAAACAGACAGCCCCTAACATGGCCGAGGATACCGAGTACAAAAAGTTGCCCATTGAGGAGCGATGCGTCCACAAGTTGTGGAAGGCGCGTGTCGATGGCTACGAGGAAGCAGCCAAACTCTTTCGCGAGCTTGACGATGAAAAGTCACCGGAGTGGTCCAAATATGCAGGGTTGATCAAGAAAATGGTCGTCGACTCCAATGCCCTCGCCCAGGAGAAGGGTCTGGAGGCGGCTTTGATATTTGTGGAAAATAGTGGTCTCGCTGGACGTACGGTCGGTGATGTGATGACGGGCATTGTCCAGAAGTGCATTGCAGCGCCAAAGACAAAGACCAAGGAGCTCTCCGTGCAGGTCACACTCATGTATGTCGAGATTGAGAAGCATGAAGCGGTCTTAGAGGAGCTGGTGAAGGGTATGGAACACAAGAATCCCAAAATTGTGTCTGCCTGTGTTGCAGCCACAACGCAAGCGATGAAAGAATTTGGCACCAAGGTCATTGGGGTCAAGCCAATCATCAAAAAGTTGGCTATACTTCTGTCTGATCGCGATAAATCCGTACGAGATGAAACTAAACAATTGGCTGTTGAAATGTTTCGGTGGGTTGGAGCCGCGATGAAAGCACATATTTCCACATTGCCACAGGTCACCATTAAGGAGCTCGAGGATGAGTTTGACAAACTAAAGGGTGAACGTGCTGAGCCAACCAGGTGAGTCCAGCTTAAATTTGGCAAATGTCCACAACAATCATTAATGTGTCGAATCTTGCAGATATCTAAAATCACAACAGGAGAAACAGGCAAAAATAGCTGATGAGGCCGCCACTGAGGAAGCCTACAATGGTAAAGATGATTGGTCAACTTTTGTTATTTCACTTTTTAAGTTTCTAAAACTATTAAAAACTTTAACTATGCCTATACCCAGCAAATGTATCCCCTTTGAAGAAAGATACAGAAAATTCAGAAATGATCAAGACAAATCGTAAGCACAGTGTTAGAGAAATATACCACATTGGCTCGCCGAGATATTCATACCCTTTCCAAGGTATAATTTATGATAATTCGAAAGTTTCAGTTTTTAATAAAACACAATATTTCATTTATCCGATTCAAGTAAATGCCGTTTCAGATCACACTTATGCTAATTAATAAAATTAGATTATTATTCAAGCGAAAGACTCACCTTTAGAATTGCACCAGGAACACGTAAAGGTCAAAGCTTTTGCTTTATATCTATAGCACTACCTTAAACTGATAAAATTATAACAAAATTAATAAGATTTATTTAAAGTTAGGCAAGTAATTGTTTTTAATTAATCCCAATTGTCCTCATTATTATTATTTTTAACTTGTTCTAAGAACCTTAGACAAATGTAATACAATAAGGAAATAGAAAAACAAAAAATTGTATATTTCTTTATCAACTTAAAAATTAATACCATAAAAAAAAAATAATTAAAAAAATATTTTGTGCATTCCACTCGCACTGTACAGATGATGATGCTGAAGCTGGCGCCGAGGAAGTGGATCCCATGGATCTAATTGATCCAGTTGATATACTCTCCAAGATGCCCAAAGATTTTTACGACAAACTCGAAGAGAAGAAGTGGACGCTGCGTAAGGAATCGCTTGAGACATTGGAAAAGCTGCTCACTGATAATCCCAAAGTGGAGGGCGGTGAATATGGTACTCTGGTCAACGCTTTGAAGAAAGTTATTACCAAGGACTCTAATGTGGTGCTCGTAGCGATGGCGGGCAAATGTCTGGCTCTGCTGGCCAAGGGTCTGTCCAAGCGTTTCTCCCCCTACGCTACGGTGAGTAAGAAATTATAATACTTTCCATATGGTTAATTGACTGTAAATGTTTGATTTAAGGCTTGCGTGTCATCTCTGTTGGAGAAATTTAAAGAGAAGAAACCAAATGTTGTGAGCGCTCTGCGGGAGGCCATGGACGCCATTTATGCGTCAACATCGCTGGAGGCTCAACAGGAATCCATTGTGGAAGCTCTCGGCAATAAGAATCCGAGCGTCAAGTCAGAGACGGCGCTCTTCCTTGCACGTGCACTCACTCGCACACAGCCGACGGCATTGAACAAGAAACTGATTAAATTGCTGACCACCACGTTGGTCAAGACACTCAACGAATCCGATCCCACGGTCCGTGACAGCAGCGCTGAGGCATTGGGTACACTGATGAAGCTAATCAGCGAGAAAGCACTGACACCGTTGTTGGTAGATGTGGATCCACTGAAGATGAGCAAAATTAAGGAATGCCACGACAAGGCCGAGATCAAGATCAAGTTGGCCGCTCCCAAAAAAGAAGCCCGCCCGGCCACAGCACCGACAGCCAAATCAGCGGGCGCGGCATCCAAGCCTAGCGGCGGCAACTCAGAGCCCAAACCAGTGGCACGTCCTGCAACATCAGGTGTGCGTAAGACAGTCAAAAAACCAGCGACGACAACAAGTGCAGCTCCCGCTGCACTCTCAAAGGCAGCCAGCGGCAAAGCGCTGGCCACAGAACGCGAAATGTCGCCCGAGGAGGTACAGGATAAGGCGGACGAGCTGTTACCCGCCGATATTCTAAATGGCTTGGTCGACAGCAACTGGAAAAATCGTCTAGCCGCTGTGGAGCAGCTGCTGGGACAAATCACCAGCTTCGATAGCAAACAGCCGGGCATATCTCAAGTTTTAGTTCGCACCATAAGTGGACGCAAGCCTGGTTTGAAGGAGATGAACTTTCAGGTGCTTAAATATAAGCTGGACATCATACGCAGCGTGGCCGAGAATTATCCGCTAACATCTGTAACTGTAGATCAGGTGGTCACCGAAATAACCGAGAAACTGGGCGATGCCAAGAATAGTGGTGCAGCCGCCGATGTCCTCACGGCATTGTCAGAGGCCACCAAGCTGGAGTATGTGGTGGGAAAAGTTCTAAGCTTTGCACTTGAGCAAAAGTCACCTAAAGTGCAGTCAGAGGCCTTCAACTGGATTAACAAATCGATCATTGAGTTTGGCTTTAAGATTCAGCCCAAAATGCTCATCGAAGATGTTAGGAAGGGTGTCCAGAGCACGAATCCGACAGTCCGCGGCGCTGCCATTCAACTTGTGGGTACCATGACCATGTACATGGGCAATGCAGTGATGATCTTCTTCGATAGTGAGAAGCCAGCACTGAAATCTCAAATTCAGACCGAGTTTAACAAGAATCTTGGTGAGAAACCACCCAAGCCGATACGTGGCGTACAACGAAGTAGCGTAAGCCCAGAGGATGATGAAGATGAGGATGGCGCCACGGGGTCATCAGAGCCAGAGATTGTCAATTTGGCGGATTTGCTGCCACGCGTTGACATTTCGAGTCAGATTACAGAGGCATTGCTAAAAGAAATGTCCGACAAGGACTGGAAGACACGAAATGAGGGACTCACCAAGCTGCAGGCTATCATCACTGAAGCCAAGCTTATCAAGCCGACCATTGGTGATCTGGCGCCAGCCCTCGCACATCGTCTGGTCGATTCCAATGCGAAAATTGCGCAGACTTCGCTGTCCATTTGTGAGCAGCTGTCGACGGCCATGGGCGCCGGGTGTCGCAGCCATGTGCGTGTCCTATTCCCAGGATTCCTACATGCTCTCGGCGACAACAAGAGTTTCGTTCGAGCCGCTGCCCTGAATTGTATCAACAGCTTTGGCGAACAAGGTGGCTACAAGGAGTTCTTTGAAAGCGAAATGATAGCCGATGCCCTGAAAAGTGGCTCGCCGGCGCTTAAATCCGAACTGTGGTCTTGGCTGGCTGAAAAGCTGCCGCCCTTGCCGCCCAAATCGATACCCAAGGAGGAGCTGACCACAATGATCCCGCATCTATATGCGCACATCTGTGATCGCAATGCGGATGTACGTAAAAACGCCAACGAAGCTGTCTTGGGTATTATGATTCATCTGGGCTTCGATGCGATGTCCCGTGCCCTGGAAAAACAAAAGCCGGCCTCCAAGAAGGATATCTTGGCCGCACTTGAGAAGGCTCGTCCCAATTTACCAATTAAACCGCTGCCCAAGGGCAAACAGCAAGCTCCCATCCCGGAAGAAACGAAGAAGGTGGTGCGTAGTGGTGGCGGAGCTGCTGCACAAAAACAGGGTGCCGGTAAAGCAGCTGGTGCCGGCGGCGAGAAAGCAACTGCAGCTGTGCCGTCGCGTAAAAAGGAGGAGGATGTGGACACGTCGCCCTTGCTGGCGGTTAACAACATCAAGAATCAGCGACTCATTGATGAACAAAAGATGCGCGTTCTCAAATGGACATTTACCACGCCACGCGAGGAATTTACGGATCTACTCCGCGATCAAATGACCACAGCCAGTGTGAATAAGGCATTGATGGCCAACATGTTTCACGACGACTTTCGGTATGTTTAATATTCTGTGTAGATTTGGCAAAACATGGCCATCAAGAGCCCGAGAAATTAAAAGCGAACTCTTATTTATAATTAATAATAATTATTGGTAAACTTTTACATCTATTTCAGTTATCACTTGAAAGTCATTGAACAGTTGAGCGAGGACTTGCCGAATAACAGCAAAGCATTGATATCTAATCTGGATTTAATTTTGAAGTGGCTGACGCTACGTTTCTACGATACGAACCCTTCTGTGCTTATTAAGGGTCTCGAGTATCTAGGACTGGTGTTCCAGATGTTGGTCGAAATGGAGTACATGATGGCGGAGAATGAAGGCAGCAGCTTTGTTCCTCATTTACTGCTGAAGGCGAGTCTCTACATTACAATTTCTGGTTTAACAAGCAGTTAATCATGTTGTGTATTCTTACAGATTGGTGATCCAAAGGATGGAGTCCGAAATGGCGTCCGTCGCGTGCTACGACAGATTAATCTGTTGTATCCCTTCACCAAGGTCTTCTCCTATGTGATGGATGGACTTAAGTCAAAGAATGCACGACAGCGTACAGAATGCCTTGACGAGTTGACCTATCTCATTGAGAACTACGGACTGAGCATTTGCCAGCCATCGCAGCAGGTAGCACTCAAGGAGATTGCACGTCAGATCTCCGATCGTGACAACTCTGTGCGAAATGCGGCTCTGAATTGTATTGTGATGGCATATTTTCTGGCCGGTGAGAGGATCTACAAGTTAATTGGCCAGCTGAACGAGAAGGATCTCTCAATGCTGGACGAGCGCATAAAGCGAGCAAAAAAGACAAGAAAACCAACAGCTGCTCCGGCAGATGTTCCACCCAGCAATAAGCCGCCGGTGCAGTTGGTGCAGCAGGAGAGCATTGAGATTGAGGACGCTGAAGGCAATGGTTGTGACGAGCTGCCACCACCCGATGAGGAGGGGTAAGTGTCACACCAAAATAAGCGGAAATGAGACTTCAATCAAGTACTCAAACGATGCTTGAGTTTAACGAGTTGTCGCCTTGTTTACAGTCGTCCAAGAATGGATAATTGCACTCGAGGCACAATCAAAATCAGAAAGAAAAAGAGGACTTTATAAAATTATTTTGTTATCAAATTATTTCAATGTGTGATCTCTATTCCGGGTTTTATTTATTATTTAATTATGTATAATTTTTAGTTCATATTATTTGGTATGATTTGGCTTATTTTCTTTTTATTAATTTGTGACTTAGCTGCCAGCAGCCACAATTAAATGCCCGTGGGCGAAGCAACAAGCTTATGGAACGGAGTGCCTCAAACGTAGAGACCAACTTGCATTCCCTAACTCGACAGGCGTAAAGTGGCATTCATTTCTTTATTATTTGTTGCTTTTATTTATGTGTTGTTTATTGTTATTGTTATTGCTGTTTTGCTGATTGCTGTTATTTTGTTGCTTGTGCTCTGTTTTATGGCTGTATTTTATGCTCAGTTATATTTGCCTTTGTTGTGTTTTGTTATTTCAAATTATCGCTCACATTAACTTGTCATTATTATTGCATTATCAAGGCTGCAAATCAAATCGTAATCTTAAATTTCATTCTTTTACAAATGATCATATTTTATGTTAATCAATTTTATCGGCTTAAAAAATGAAAGCAATTGAGAAATTAAAATTATGCTTGCAGCCTTGATTGTATTGTTTATGTTCATGTAATGACCATAAGTTGCAAGTTCTTAACTAATGAACCGCATCTTTGATTGTCCTCATTTACTATAGCACATTTGATCAGACGCCGTCAGCCCAGGTGCTCCAACTGCAGCAGCAACTGCAGCTACAACAACAACAGGCACAGCAGCAGAGGACGAGCGGTCCCTTTGGCCTAGATCCCAATGTGATGGCCGAGATTGAGAATAAATGGGTGCATGCCGATCAAATTGCTATTAAGGATTATCCTCCTGTGGACATCTCGTTGCTCTATGAGCCCATGAAGGTAATACCGACGAAGGAAGGATTCCAATATCCCCAGGACAAATTCGATCGTGTCATAGCACGATCACGTCACATTCAAGAAAACCTGACAACATCGCCGCAGTCAAATACCACCAGTCACATGGCCAGCGGTATTTCCCCCTATCGTAGTCCAATGAGAATGCATCAACAACAACAAATGCCGACACATCAGAATCACATGGAAAGCAATATGCCCAAGTAAGTAGAAACTAAATTCCCTGTAGGTGTACAATATTCATTAGTATTTTCAAGTTTTATTATAATAATCAATAATCAATTTTGCAGCTTGGCCGATGTGCTTCCCAAGCATGATCCACAGCTGGTGAAGATCATTAAGGCAGTCAGCAGTACGGATACGTTGAAAGCGCGTGCGGCCATCAATGAACTGACCGCCATCATTGAATCACCCGAAAAACAGGCTGTGCTGCGTGACTATGAGGAAATATTCATACAAAATGTGCTGGCACAATTGAAGGTTAGTCAATCAGCAAAGGAAAATGAAAATGCAATTTGATTGTAATCATTGTTGATTGTGTTTTGCTTATAGAATCTCTCGCAGCTGCCCATACCACAGGCACTGGTTGTGTATCAGCCATTGTTGTCCATTTTGTACACATTTTTCAATGCCAACATTTTGGGCAAGACTCTGAGCGATGCCTGCATTAAGAATCTCATGTCCGCGCTACTGCATCTGCTGGCCGACCAAAAGCTGACCAGTGGCGATGATAGCCAGTACAACAAGGTGATCAATGGCATATGCCTCAAAGTTCTCGACAAGGTCAACTTTACAAATATATTCTGGTAAGATGGATAGGTAGATAAATATAACATTTCTGTAATTCATATGCTTGTTTGATTTGTTGCAGCGCCTTAATCCGATTGTTGAGAGAAACCTGCCCGGTTGCAGGTCTGCCAAAGTTTACGGATTTGCTTATGAAATGCATTTGGCGCAATATTAAAATGTTGCCAGAGCGCACCAATGAACTGAACTACGATGCAGTCATCTTGGAGGTTCATGAGTTTATGCTCGCATTGCCCAGCTCCTGGTGGGAAAATCGTCCAACGGACACGCCTCTGCGTACCATCAAAACGATAATACACAACATGGCCAAGGTGAAGGGCAATGCCATATTGCAGCACCTCAATCAGATACCCACACACTCCGAACTCCACAAATATTTGATACGCATCCTAAAAGTAAGCGGACTATTTTCTTTGCTTATCTCAATCTAATTGAAATTTATTTATAGAATTTCCAAAAGGATGGCACTGTGTCCGGCACGGGTGTCTCGCCACAGCGTCAGCAATTTACAGCCAAGGATATTGCGTCAAAGCGAATATCGCACCAAACACACGATACAGTATCGCAGATCTTCAAGCTCATCTCGGACAAGGATACCAAACAGCAAGGACTGCAAAAGCTCTATGACTTTAAGGTACGTTCCCGTGATTGTGCCGTCACTCTGAGAGTCATACTAAGTTCTCCTTGATCCCTGCAGCAGCAAAATCCAGACATTGATCTGAGCACATTCTTGCAAGGAGCCAGTGCAACGTTCCATAAGTATATTGAAGAGGGTCTTGCCGAGATCGAGCGCAATCAGAACGCGGGCTCTACGCAGGCACCGGATAACCGCACGGGTTAGTCGAAATGAAAAGTAGAACTACCACACAGACACAAACATTTTCCTGCTACATATGTACATATATACACATACATATATATATTAAGCACACGCACCTTTCTACTAACATCTAACATGTATAAAATATGTCTTGGATCAACCTGCAGCTGCTACACGTTCTTATCTCACAGATGTCAACTATCAGAATGCCACACATGATCCGGACTATTGGATGGATCGCTTACAGAAAATGATGTCGCCCCGAAGCTCTGCGGACGATGGTTCAAATATTCTGGACAATAAGGTGGCCGACGAGAATCTCTGCTTGAACTCAATGAATCCACAGAAGGTCTCGCTCATCAGACGTGAGGTGGGTCCAGTGAGATCGCTTTAAACCGGGCAATGCAATTTGAATACACAAACGTGTGCGAAAAAATAAGAACAGCTTAATGGAAAACTGAATTCGACCAAACAAAAAAACTGTTGTGATAATAATATTATACATATTCTTTTAATGGTACATATATTAATATTTGTATATATCAAAAGATGCTTGTCCTCTTAAGTTCAAATATTTCATACCAACAACTTTGTTGAAGTAGGTCGAAGATCGGGTGTGTGAACAAAGACAACAACGTATCGACGATTTCTGCATTAGTTTTATAAGTGTATTACTTATGAGTACACACTTAGGTTCTTATCATGTATTGTTGAATATTTCGACGCATCTGGACCCTAAAGCAACTATAAGAATGGAAGAGTGGAATATTCTCTCTGCATCTTCTCATAATTCTTCACCATTTTCTGTAACTCCTCCCTCTGTCTACACTTTTATTCTGAACATCTATCCGTTGATGCTCTATTGAATTAAGATCTGGAGATTAAGTCACTTAGTCCATAACATCAATTTAGGATGGGATAATTCCTTCGGGTCATATTCTTTGGGATAGTTGGCATCCATAATACCTTAGGCTGTTGTTATTTCGCACACGTCCGTTTATACATTTAAATAAGTTGAATGATTGTCTACAAACTGATACTTATTATATAAATATCTATTTATATATTCTTTATATTTTTTAGAAGCCCGAATTGTCGCCCAATCGACTTCAGCACATACAGGCCAAACTGGAGCAGATCAAAAAGGAGAATCATGCCCAATAAGTGTAGACGTTTCTTATTACTGTTTAGTTAGCGCTGCGTAGCTGATTGATCTGCAATGGATTACTATATACATATATTATATATATATATATATATTAATATACTAATTCTTTTATTGATCTGATCAGAAATGAGATTAGCTCTCCTAAAGGGCGGCAGCGTGAACTACGCGTAAATCATTTATTATTTAAATATAACATAACTTAACGTATGCTTATAGACTCTCGGTATAATCATAATAATTAGTAACAAGCAGAACTCGAAGGCAGGTTAACAACAATAACAGTAACAATAATTAACAGCATACTACACAATATCTACTATTAATTACTATTACTAATGAATTGTACTACAGAAAACAAATAATCTATATGTATTAGCACTGAGTTATTTAATTGGTATGCGTTTCGAATTTCGTATTGGCTAAATCGATATTCGTTTTTTTTAGCTTGTTCCGTTTTGTCTTGTTGAGTTAGCCTTCTGAATTTCCTTTTGAATTTACGTTAAATAAAAGGGTTTACAATTGAGTTAAAATTTAGTAGATAAATTCATTTAAACATGTTAAAGATTTATGTAACTTATAATAAATGAAAACTGTTTTTTCCCCTTTTAAGAAACATATAAATTGTTATGTGGTTATGTTCCCAACCAAGATTGTTTCAAGCCAGGCCAAGCAAACGTTAAGCTCAGTGCCTGTTAATGAACTATTAATTAATTAATTACAAACATACATTTAACTACATACAAGCTTGTAACTAGATAAACAACAATTTTGCTACATAGAAATTACGTTTTGTTTTAACAATTGTTTAGTTTAGTTTAAGCCCCATCCAGTTTAACACACACAGTACACACACTCACACATACACACACACTCACAAACACACACCACATCCATTAACACATATACATATGCGTATTTTTGTAACATGCCCCATTATTTATGCAAGAAAATAAATGTTATATTTATAATTCAACTAATCTGCAACAGACACGACGTCCTCGGTTATTTCAGTCAGCTCTTCCTCTTCCCCGTCGCCCTCACCACTCCTGTGCTTAGCATAGCGTGAGGATATGGTAGCCACTCTTATGGCCGCCTTGAAGCCCACACGCGCCTTCATCTTGGCCAACTTGGCCTTCCAGTTTTCATCGCGTGACGGCAACGCATTCAAATAGTCAATCATTTCCTCCTTCTTGGGATCCACAATGGCCAGCACTGACATGCAGCCATCGACAGTGCCGAGTACAATGGCACGACCATCTTTGCTGCTCTTGATGGCCGTCAACTCGGCCTGCAGCCTATAGTTGGCTATCATCTCGGTGTCTACGGTGCGAAAGACACGAATCGTCTTCCGGCCACTATGATAATATGCCACATACTCGTCGTTCTCCGTGAAGATGCAGATGACAGAGAAGACACCTTCGGCCACTTTGGGAATGAAGGTCTTCACAGTGGTCCCCTTGCGCAGCTCCAACATCTCGAGGCCACCTCTTGTTGGAGCATACAAGCCGCATTTGCCATCCCTCGTTAAACTGCCACCCCATTTGGCTATGGAGCGCACATGCTTCTTGCTCTTGATGTCCATAATGCTGCCCTTCTCGCTGCTAATCACAGCCACCTGATTGGCCTTGTGGGGCATGGGAACCAGCGAGAATACCTCCTGGAATACAAGTCTATTAGTTTGGGTAACACTTTTAAGGTACACCTCATCTGACCTTTATAGCGCATCCCTTGAGCAGTATTTTGGACACGAAGGCGCCATTTGTAGCGCTGTAGACACCTAGGCAATCCTTGTTTGACTTGTCCACAGTAACCACAATGATATAAGCGTTGTCCGCCGTGATAACCGATTGCCGGAAGGGCATTCCAGTTACCATGCGAATGGGAAAATCAAAGCGAAATAGGATTGTGCCCTCTAAAAAAAGAATGTGACCATGTGATTATTATTCGAGGAAGTTTCCCCATGTCACGCACCTGGAACCGATCGAAGCGTCGTGATGGCCGTCAAGCGATTCGCTTCGTCGGAGCCGCCGGCTGCTGCCGCAATGATGTCCCGCTGATTGATGTTGGGCACGGATACGGTGAGCACCTTGTAGCCATAATCCATGAGCGTAATCTGCTGTATGCCCGGCTGATCATCGCGATAAACGACCTGCTCCGAGACTCGATTCCAAATCAAGAACTTGCCCGTCTCTGATGAGATAATATAACGTCCATCCGGTGTGATCTCCGCGTGCGTGACAATCGCACCCAAGGGACTGTCGGCCAACTTGGCGAGCAGGCGGCCAGATCGAGTCTCCCAGACGCCAACACAGCTGCGTGTGATCGTCACGGCAATGTCCACCTCGGAGAGACTGATGTCGTCGATCTGCAGCTCATGGCGATCTATGACGTGCACCTTCTCGAATATGTTGTTAATGTTCCAAACTTTGACGGAGCGATCTATGGAGGAGGTGACCAAATTGTTCCAGTTGCCAATGGTCAGCGGTTCCAGCTGTATGATCCGTCCAAAATGGGCATCCAAGACTTTGGCCAGCTGTCCCGTCTGGAGGTACCAGACGTAGAGATTCTTGCGCACGCCAGCAACAGCATAGTCCAGCTTGGAGCTGACCATTATGGAATTCGATTGCATGATGCGGGTGGTGATGTTTCTGACGCCATGTGGCAGAGCCAAGTACATGGCACCCTCAGTAATGGGTTCACGTTCGTTCTCCTTCTCCGTGCAGCCAAAATCCCATATAACGAATCCCTTGCCAGCGGTTCCCAACAACATGCGATCGTGCTGATGCTGATCGAGCCGCAATTGCAGCAACATTTCCTTATCGTCATTCTCGAACCGAGGCAAGGTCTCCACGAAGCTCCACTGTATCTCTCCGGTCTCCTCGTTCTCCGTGAAATCGTAGACGGACACCTCAAAGTTCTCCGGACTGGCACAGCCGTAGGCACGAGTGCGTCCCTTATTCATCACCAAGGCGCTGAAGAAGTGCACCGAATTAGAGCTGTTGGAGGAGCGACATGAGTCCAAGCGCAGGCGTATCTCATTAATGGAGCCCGACCAGAAGATGACATTATAATCCATTGGACTGAAGAATTCCATGGCTGCAAGGAAACAATTTAATTATGTGTGTATTTAATAGCTTTAAGAATAAGTTAAACAATTGCATCCACTTAAAATAAATTGAGAAAATAAACCATTATTTTTGTATTAAATTGACATTACTTACTCAAGATCTCCCAATCCGTATTCTGGCCCGGCACCTCAAAGATGTCCACCAAATTTCCACGCATATCGAACTTTGCCCAGCGCAGTTTACAAATCAGGAATAGACTAAGGAGGATTAAACATTAGACACTGATATTGGATTCAACTGATGAACGACTTACTTTTGATTGAGCAAATATAATCCGCTGACGGGACCATCGGCTTCCTCGAAGGGACTGTTGATCACGACGAATTCGCTGGAGAGCATGTTGAGGAGCACAGTCTGGTTGTTGTTGGAATAGGCAGCTGCCCATTTGTTGTCCGGACTGAGCACCAGCTGCTGCATAATGCCCTCGATGCCGGGATTGACGTCTCGCGTTAAATCCGAGGTGGACAAATCAAATGTGATGAAGTGCGTCGATATGGAGACCATGTAACGCATGTCGCTCGTCAGGCAGAAGGCAAACACAGCGAACTGATGTCCCTCCAGGGAGTACTTGAGAGGACCACCGGGTGTGTGTAGACAATGATTAACCGGGATAAGGGCACAATCCTTGGGTCCGCATCGATCGCAGGCTCGCAGCAACATCTTTATATTGGGATTGCCACCAATCTCTGGCAACAGACGTCCAATTAGTTGTGGAGCCAGCATGTTGGGATAAATGGCCAGGATGGCGCCACCCAAACGCAGTGCATCCGCCACCAGCATCAGCTCACGCTTTGACTCCTTGTCCTCAGTGTTTGTGGAGGCATCCTCGAAGTCAGCCAACACTGCCTGAAGTGGACAACTGGAGAGCTTGGCATGCAGCCAGTCATAATTGAAAAGCACGTGCTCAAAGAGATCCTTGAATCTCCGAGAGCGAACGAAATGAAAAGGCAGCTCACCGAACTGTAAATCAGAATTTATTAAATATCCAGATTGAATTTGTTTTACTTTCTTCCTTACCTTGCGCAAATTGTAGCGCTTGGAGAGACCGTCCTTGCTGGTAAAGACCAGAGGTTGTATGGGCACCTTACGATCTGCAGATCCCTCCTTATCAGCTAACCCAAAACGATGCCTCTGTATCTCCGTGAATTTGAAGGGCTTTGGAATGCCACCACCCCAAATGCCCAGATAATAATCTGCAATCATGGAATGAAAATATATGGCCATATTCATGTTCTTAAAGTATCGCTCCTTGGCTGTATCCTTGAATTGTCTGTGGTACCTGTTGAGCACATGTACATGAAATCATTATGGTTTTATTCGGTTTGAACACTAATTTGAAGGTAGTGTAATTAAAGAGTATGCCCTTGTAATACCCTTGTCTCAAAATTACGTAGATGAAATCTTCATGAAAATATACTATCAGGCCCAAGACCATATTTCGATAACTACTTCTAAAATGATGCCCTAAGAGAAATGGTTAGAAATACTGTTTAAAAAACTTGATTATTTCACTGATAAGTATCTTTAAAGTAGTTTTCTTTTCCGGTATTTTTCCTTTTAAAACTGTTTGATTTAAAAGAAATCTATTTGAAATGATGGTGTC
The DNA here is from genome assembly GCA_035042165.1 of Drosophila kuntzei. NCBI lineage: Eukaryota > Metazoa > Arthropoda > Insecta > Diptera > Drosophilidae > Drosophila > Drosophila kuntzei. The sequence continues at coordinate 5,970,580 of JAWNLU010001684.1, read as the reverse complement.
AATTTCAAAATATCCCGTCATAACTATAAAATATACCGAAATTTGAAATCCTTTAGGATTGTGGGCTAAATGCTTTTCGAAGAAAGATTCTTAATATAAATAAATGAGTCCTAATAGTACCAGTTCATGACATTGACGCCATCCGCTTCCCGCTCGCTTAAGTAGTTGGGCAGATCGTTACGGATGCGGGTCCAGAGCAAGGGGGGAATACGACGCACTGGCGGCATATGATACTGATAGACATCGTCCAACACTTTGTCATCCAGGGAGATGAGATCCTCGAGTTCGCTTTCGGATAGACCCGATTTGGAGGCTGTTATATAGGCAAGTGCATGGAAGACCAAGATGCGACCATGCTGCTTCTCCACACGCTCGAAGAGCAACATGATCGAGTCCATCACCGTGTTGGCCAGATGAGTCTCCTGCGGACGCGTATAACTGCGCCATCGACAGATCTCGGCAAAGACCAGCTTCACAAATATGGGCAGGGAGCACTTGCTAATGGCATTGGCCACCAAACGCCACTGGTAGTTGTTAAGATCCCGACACGCCGTCTTCATCCACATTTTGATCACGTTCATGGCCAGATCCTCGCCCAGAGCCGTCACCTCGATGAAGTTCTCCTCGACATCAATCATCTTGCAGAGCACATGATACTCATGAGAAACCATCGGATTAGCCGGTTCATTTGCACACGATATGATGATCTGTAATCAATCCCAATGCCATATATACATTATGTGCAGATAGGGTAGAAGCATATGATACTTGATCAGCCCGGAAACTGGCTGATTGCCTCATGCAGATCGGCATTTCTAGAGTCGTTTTGGGTGAGAGTGACAAATTTGTAGGAAATTTGAATGGTTTGCGAGTGATATTGCTTAGCACGCACAAGTCAAGCAATTGGAAAAACTTACACATATGTATTGGAAAAAAGATATAGTAGATATAGTACCTGTATTGGCATCATGCAAATTTGAAAACTTAAAACGCTAAGAAATTCAATAAACAAGTCTGTTGCGAATTTCAGTGGCAATTCAATGCATAATATTCAATTTAACCCTTCGAATAATGACTTTTCCGATTTAAAAATTATAAAAAGATTTAGTTTTTGTTTTTAATTTTCCATTTAAATAATTATAATTATTGAAATTTAATATTTTAGCAAAGACATCTGAATGAAAAATGTACTAAATAATAATTAAAATTAAATTTTTACGTTAATTTCTCAGTGTAACGCTTATTTGTAATTTATATTAAAAAATTGTAAAATAAAAGTCATAATTTTATTCTTCATTTAGAATTCTGCAATATGGGTGTTGAATCGGGTCATAAGAAGGCTTAATAATTTATGTATCATACTTTTATGGGCAGACTTTAATATCGTTCAATTTTAAGGTCACCCTAAAAGTATGATATAGAAATTTTGGGTGGCATTGATATGACAGTTGAAAATGCTAACAAAACTAATTAATTTTTTAGATGTACTGATGATTCATGCAGTGCTTGAGAAGGGAGCTCCTAACTCAACCGATTCTTAATCCAATGGTAAATTTTAAATATTGCAATAGTTTCCGTGCAAAGGATTTCTAAATTCGTAGTGAAAGTTTCATGCATAAGTTCTTAAAGTGTTCGTAATAAGGGTTTGTATATTTACAAAAGGACATGCATTAGAGTTAGAATTTGAATTTGAATTTGAATTAGAATTAGAATTAGAATTAGATATAGTACATGCATAAGATCCAAGTCATTTGACTCAGGGAAAAGGAGAGAGTATAAACCCGGCGATAGGTCCTCGGACTCACCTTACAGTTGACTGGCAGACGCGTTGGTATCCAGGATACCTTATTTGAATCTTGAGTGCCCGTCAATTGATCAACTGAATCTAAGTATATGGTTAGCGGCTGATTTGCGCTAGCATAAGTTAGTAATTGCTTAAAATGTGCTGTTAAAGGTACAAGATCATCTGGTATATTCTCAAAGGGTAGCATATAGTTGTACGATATCTGCATAATTAAGTAGTTTGTAATTTGTATATGTTTTGTTTTGTTTGGTTTTGTTTGAGGGTAAAAATACGAATTTGAATCAATTTTGTAAGATTAAATAATGGATGGTTATCACCTGCTGGCATATTGAGATCAGAGTAGCCGTCAAGGCGCTCGAATCCGGCGTGGTGCCAAGGAACCGTATGATATTGATGGGCCGCTTATCGGCGAACCATTCGCTAGCTACCAATGAGGCGCTTTTGGCCAGCAATGAAGTTTTACCACAACCTCCGTCGCCAAAAAGGACAAGTGGCTTATCTGAATCCCCCAGCATATATCGCTTGATACGCTCGCAACTTTCCTCGCGGCCGTAAAAGATTTTCACCGAATTGTTACAAGCGTGCAAATGCTGAAGGATCTCAGTTACTATCTGCCCCTGTGCACTGGAGTCTTCTTTGCGCATGGCCCTATCCACGAGCTTAACAACATTCTTATAGAAGTGCGAGATGAAATGATTCAAATACTCCTCATGCGTCTCAATGTCCAGGCCCTCGCGTCCAATCCATTCCACAGTATATCTGCAAAGGCAAAATTACAAACAATTCCGAATTATACAACTGTCTTTAAAAATATTATAATTAACATTACAGAAATTCAACATTATATTTTATAATTATCAGAAATATTTATCTAAACTTAAGGAAAAATTACTCAAATAGTAGATTTTAAAGAAAATTATTTCTGAAAGGTGATTTGACGATTCAAATTATTTAAATGAAATTAAAGGAACTTTTTATTTCTATACTTTTATCAGAAATTAATGTAGTGTAAATTTAAAAAAGAATTTCTAATTTTATAAATATTTGCGCAAGCGCTTATGTAAATAAATAAAGAAAACCGTATTACATTTTTGAAAGGGGAATGTTTTTTGTTTTTAATATATAATATATACTTATATTCGACCTACTTTTGGGCATTGCTTGACTCGATCTTGGCGGGCAGTCGGGTATCCCTCAGATCACCTAGAAGCTTAGCAGATTCCGTGTCCAAGCTGCGATTGATGATGTCCACAAAGAGGGAGGCCTTCTTCAGATTTTGCAGATTGATATTGTTTATATAGCGCACATAGGCCAGACAATGATTCTTCGTATTCTTCACATTCAAGACGCCATTGATCACCTCACGCTCCGTAACTAAATACAATTCACAACTGTAGTTGGAGCTATTAAAATCTCATTGTTTTCCACTTACCCGACATGAAATAATTGTGGACATCATCCTTGGACATTTTGTTGCTGGCACCCAAGGAGGCGGCTGCCTTTCGCAGCAACTTCTGCATCTTGTTGAGCGTATCCCACCAGACAGCCTGATCCTCTGCTTGCAATTTGGGTACGCGCTGGAGGGAACAGGCAGGTGAATCATCATGTACCATTTTTCAATTACCGAATGCTTACCTTGTTGTTGAAATTAATCAATATGGAGGATATGGGCTGCAGCACGGAAATGGGCGGCACGGCATTGCTGTCCTTTTTGTACCAGAGATCGAGCAGTGCCCGATCGACGCCCATGGATGTCAGCTCCTCACATATCAGCTGTAACTCCGAGGACACTATGTATGTGGGAATGGGTCTGTAGCCATACTTCTGGCCCAAAAACACTATGAAATTGGGACCCATTGAGAGGCGTTGACAATTCTTGATCTCACGCATGCAGAGCTCTGTGGTCATGTGATCATCCGTGGCCTCGTCTCGGACACCCCAACGCATGTCCACCACCTGAAACTCCAGGCCATGCTTCTCGCGACAATAATCCTTGATCCGGGGATAACATTTGGCCATCAGTGTGTTCCGCTCCATTGTGGTATCTAATTTGCAAATACGAAATACATGTCGATTACATAAGAAGTCACACATGGAGCGCGTATTTTTCTGTTTTGAACACACCCGTAAACGTTGAGCTAGTAAAGATACGCACAATTTTGGAGCTAACCGGCGGCAGGGACTCGAGGGAGCCCAAGAATATCGAATCTATGGTGCGGTCATCCATGATTTGACTTGGCCAAACAATGGAAGAGAGCACTTGTCTTTGGAAACGTTCTTCAACGGTTGAAATCTAATATATATCTGCGCCAAACTGGGACCCAGAAAGTCCCTTAAAGTTCACATTCTATTAGTTGCTGCTGTTTGGTCGATAATACGGATATACGGATATACGGATATGTGGCGCATTTGACAGTCGCCTAGTTGACGGGTTTGTTTTGAGTTCAGCTCAACTGGCAACACGCCATGCAGTTTGTCCAACTTCCAACTCCTTCCTACCCAGCGTCAAGTGTTGCCAGGGCCAACACCTGTTGCCCATCTGCCGGCTCTGACTTTGTTTTGATCGAAAAGTCATTCCATTTACGAGTATGCGACTCGACGTATCTTTACTGGCGTAACTGGCAGCTGCCTTTATTCTGATTGATGTCAGCTTTTGCTTGCTGCTTTTCTGACATACAACAAGTGTTTTCAAGTGCTTCCAAGTCGACAGTCGCAGTCGACAGTCGATGTTGCGTGCTTGACTTACATTCCCAGGCGTTGCATTGTGGCAACTTTCAAAGTCGTTTGGCGGCTGACAAACGGTGCCACTTAATGGGGATGCGGGTGCGACTTTTCTAGCCCCCGGTCTATTTACGGCACCATCATGGTTGGGGCATGAATTGAGGCATGTCTTACTACTGACTTCCGAGTCTTTAACCATTGACCTCGACCTACGGGCGTGCGTGTTTGCACAAATAAATCAATGGTGGTGCAAGTGGTTCAATTAGGCCAAATTTAGAGACTGATTGCTAACCATTTACAGTGCTGACGTTTGAAACGCAGCCAAACAAAGTTATTGTTTTGGGGTCAAGCAATTGCACCAAGTACCTGGCACAACTAAATTGGATCATCAGCTGAAGAAAATGTTTATGTAAATTCGCATTCAGTATTAAATATTGTATGTGTTTAACCAGGGATTAAAACCTTAACCGAAACCGTAACCTTTAACCGATAAAAACCGATTGAAATTTGTAACCGTAACTGAAACCGTAACTGTAAACCATTTTATTCGCTGTACCGAAACCCATAAACCGAAACTCCTTAAACCGAAATAACAGTTTAGTAACCGATTCATTTATAAGGGTTAATTTCGTTTCTGGCCGTCGTAGGTACTGAGCAACTTTGATAACTTTGATCTGCCATAACTTGGTCAAAACTCAATAAATGTCCATGCGCAATGTAAATTTAAGCAAGATTTTACCTCTAAATTCGTTCTGCACTTAAATTTTTTTCATTTTTAAAATTCGAATTTTTTCGAAAAAATCAAAAAAGACAAAGGGGTAACACTGTAAAATTTCGAAAAAATTAGATTTTCAAAAATTTTTAAAATTGACCAACATTTAAATGCAGAACGAATTTAGGGGTAAAATCATGCGCAAATTTACATTACATTTACATTTACATTGAGTTTTAAAAAAGTTATGGCAATTCAAAGTTATTAAAAATCATTAGATTACACTGGATCATTCCAGTAACCAGATAACATTATTTCCAGGCTAAATAGAGCATTAAGTCTTTTTTCATGTAAAACAATGAATAACGATTCTTTTTATTTAACGGAAAACCTTAATTTTTATTTTTTTGTGAACCGAAACTATACCGGTATATTTAAACCGAAACTTACAAAAAACCGATAACAGTTACGAAACCGATACTTCAATATTTTGCATAACCGATAACCGAAAACCTTAATTCGAGCATAACCGAAACCATAACTGAAACCGATATTCGATTCGGTTTTAATCCCTGGTTTTAACTATTAAAATTATATGAAAAATCTAATATCCATCCTTGCGTTGTATACAAATGTTCCAATCGTGGTCCATATATCTGTATCCTATCTCTCATTTAACACACTCCTCTGACTAAAATTGTATATTTAAATCATTAATCAGTCGACGCAACCGTTTAACAAAAATTTAAACAGCGAGAATAATTAATAGGTTCCTAGAATGCAATTTTTTTTAGCAGGATTGGGAAAACAAATTCATGGTTCAATCAAATGTTTGTTTTTCACCCATATAACTTTATAAATAAACTTTCCACTTAAACACAGATATTTGGGTTTTATAACAATATATTTATTTGTCGTTTTCTTTTTTTTTTAATTTAGTTTCGATTTTCTGATATAATAATAATTTAGCAAGTGTTTCGTGTTCCAATATATAAGTATTTGTATATAATATACTTGATTCTTGATGGGTTTACTATGTGAAAAATGTTGCTAATGTTTATATGGATGTATTGGATGCACTTAGAGTTATCATGAGCTGTATGTGTAAAATATTGTTATATTAATATTTGAATTTAGTTTAGTAAAATTGTTATTATTATACGCATACTTGTCTATGATTTTGAAACGCGTTTAACTAATTTCATTAAAGTTGGCTATAGGAAAAATGGTCTATATGCTATAGGTAGTTAGGTGTTTGTATATCGAACGTTAGTGTTAGTTTTCTATATGTGTTTGTTTGAGAAGGATATAATATGTTAATCACTTTTGTTTAAATAGGGACTGTCGCAAATTAAATTAACTACGATTCCATTCGAAACGGAATTTGTTTATAAATATAAGTAGATTGTGTTTATTATATTTAAATAGATATTTATATAAGTAGCTAGATTTCGATAATAAATAGTTAAACATATTGAACTAAACAGTAATCAAATAAAAAACAAACTAATTAATATTACAGAATTCATGAAAAAAATATATAATAAACAAACACGCAGCCATTGAGATGTTTCTAGGGCTTATCAACTCCATTCGCTGTTGTGGATGTTGTTGTTGTTGTTGCTGCTGCTGGGGATGTTGCTGTTGTTGTTGTGGATGTTGTTGCTGCTTTTATATTCTTAGCTGCTGCAGTTTTTGTGTCCGGCTTTCGGTCCGGTATGGCTTTGGCCGCCAGTGCCAGCTTATGTATGTGTGGCGACGATGGCGACGTCACGGTTATTCTACAATAAGAAGAAGCTAATGTTTTACACGCACACACACACACACATACGCACGCACAACAAGGGGGCGCATTTGGATGGGCGTTTTGGAAGGCGGGAAGTGTTGATTTTTTTTGTTTTTGTTTTCGTATTTGTTTTTTTTTTCGCATATGTAAGCATACGCATAAACATATTTACAAAGCATTTTGGTTATTTTTTATGAGTTTGTTTTTTTGTTGTTGTTGATGGGAGGCGGTTGGCGTTGTTTGATTTTGTTGTTGTTGTTTGGTTTTTTTGGGTCAGAGTTTGGTTTGGATGTGGTTGGCATGGTTTGTTGTTGTCGTAGCATGTATGAAGTAATTTAGGTTAATTAGATAAGCCGGCAAATAGCAACAGACCTTACAAGCTAAGTAGCTAACTAGTTAACTAGCTAACTAGTTGATAGTAGAATAGCAGTTGATAGTTGATAGTTGATAGTTATACATATGCATAAGTATAAGTATAATTAATTTATATCGAGCTATTATTGTTATTGCGTATGGTGCTAGTACGATGCTTAGTGCTTGTGCTGCCTGCTGTTTGAGTTGACTTCGTTATCAGCGTACCTCGGGCTGTTGTCGTCCTTCTCGCAAACTATGGTCCGAGTCGTGCTTGGGGCAGTGACGATGCCGTTCAACGACTGCTGTGAACTCCGCTTCACATGCACTGGCCGCAGACGATCCTCCAAATCACTGATGGAGCCCACTGAACTGATGCTCTCATCGCTGCAAGAATAAATGAATTGATTAGTTAAACTCCAAACTTGTAATACATAAAGAGCAAGAAATAATAGCAGAAAAATCTTATTCGTTAATATTAGGAGAGAGAATCATTAATGAAATTAAATGAAAATATACAATTTTTATTGCATTATGAGAATCACTATAATACAATGCATAATTAATTGATTTTGGGTAATTCCAAATATATGATAGGACAGAACGTAATGTTTTTTTGGTGATTCCTTTTTTAAAGTATTTCTGGAACTTTACTAAAATACTAAACACTTGTAGGAAAAGCGCAAGAGGCGAACATAATGAAAACAAGATTTGTTTCTTTATTATTCCCTGTTAAAGACAATTTGCTTACCTCTCGCTGAGCTCTTCCTCGCCTTCCTCCTCCATTGCCTGCTGCAAATCCGCAATGCGCTGCAGCGCCAAACGCAAATCGTTCTTTAGCGCCGTACCCTCAGATTCCATGACTTCCATTTTCTTCTCCAGATCTTTGCGACGCGTCAATGATTCCTGCTCACGGCTGGACAGAGAGTGGAATTCTTCGCGCATGTCGCGCAAACTCTTTTGAGATTTCTTTAGCACTTCCTGTCCCTGCATTTCCCGCAGCTTGGATTGCGTCACTTCGTTTTGCAGCTTCTCCAGCGATTCCTTATGCCGACTGACCTGTACCTCGAGACGCGCACGTGTCGCCTGCTCCAGTTCCAGTCGTGACTCCAGCTCCTTGGTGCGCATTTCCAAGCTGAACGCAAATTACAAAACTTGAGCAACACAATTGGATAAAGAATGGTTGATGTACTCACCGTTTGGACATAACCGCCATGGTGGGATCGCCTAGGCTCTCAACATTATCCAGGCGATGCTGCAGCTCAGCCACCTGCTCCTTAAGATTATTGCGCTCCGCTTCCACTTCTGTGAGCTTGAACTCCGATTCGGATACATTAATTTGCTCCGCATTGAGCTGCTTTACGGTGGCGCTGTACTTCTTCATTAGTTCGCCCAGCTCCTCCTCGTTCTCCTCGATCTGGGCCTGGAGTTCGGCGCGATCGCGATGTGCTGAATTGGCCCGTTCCTCGGCATCGTTGCGTGCTCTGTGCGATTCCTCAAACATGGCCTGCACCTCGGTCAACTCGGCCTCCGCCGTTTGACGTGCCTTCATGGCCAGCGTGCGAGCGGATTCCGCATCCTCCAGCTGATTGCGTAGCTGCCTTATCAGCGTCTTGCCGGGCGTATCTGCCTTAAGTCTTTCCAGCTGCGTCTGAGCATCCTTCAGCAGTGCCTTGTACTTGCGCAAATCGCGGCGCAGCTTCTGATTCTGTGCCTCCTCGGCATCGCGATCGACACGATCACGATCCTCCATGGAGGAGAGGCGACGCTCCAGTTCATGTTTCTCACGCAGCAGAAGCGTCCGCTCCTCGTGCTCCGTTTCCAGCTGACACTCGAGCGCCTTGATCTTCTTATATCCATTGCCACGCACCTCCTCCAGCTCCTCATCCCGCTGCTGTGACTCACGTCGCGCCTCTTTACGCATCGTTTCCAGTGTCATTTCCAAACGCAGCTTGGCCTGCTCCAACAATTGTATTTGACCCGCCATTTCATCCAGCTCCTCCTCCTGCTCCTTGGCTCGACGCTCCGTTTCATTCTTCGAGCGTCGCAATTGAGCGAACTCCTCCTCAGTGCCACCACCGAATGTCATCTCCTCCAGCTCACGTTGCAACGATGCTAGTTTCTCCTCCTTCAGCTCCAGATCAAGACGCGTATCCTAGGGGAGAAAGCAAATCAACACATAATTAAAGCACAATTTGATGAAATATTTAACCCAGTTCCAAAAATCCAACCTACTTCAAACAGACGCGTTGCACATGTGGCGCTAAGACTCATGGCTGTACTTGAGCACAGGCCATACACATGGGAATGGGAACGGGAATGGGAACGGGAATGACAATCGTAATGGTAATGAGAATGGAAATGGAATGTCCGGCCAGTTATCACGCGGTCACAGTCGAAACTTCTACTTATTATTATTATGATTATTGTTGTTCTTTTCTTTCTTCTTTTTTATTTATATTTTTAATATCTTTTTTTTTCGTGGAACTATTCATGTGTCTACGTATGTATGTGTGTGTGTTTGTGTGTACTCCAGTTATCGCGCGTCGATGTCGACGTTCATGCAGCCACTGCTCGACTCGGTCCGAATCCGAGTCAGTCACAGTCGTTGAAGAAAGCCAGAAATGCGGAGAGAGAGAGCGCAGATAGCGATAAAAACATGAGAACCTCAGTAGCAAACTGAGCGCAACTGAGGGAAAAACCTTCTTAGAACAAACGAGAAAGAGTAGCGGCAGCAACAACAGTTCTAGAGAGCACTGAGCTTGCCACATGGTGCATGCCACATGCATATGGTGTGGGCAGGTAGCTTCAAATTGCCATTGTACACACGTAGTCTACACAGTCTGTCAGTCTCTCAGTCTCTCAGTCTCTCAGTCCCTCAGTCAGTCAGTCAGTCAGTCAGGCAACGGCGTGGGTAAACAAGCTGAACGAGTTTTCAAGATACTGTATCTGTATCTGCCGCAATGTTGCATGTGCCACTGCCACTGCCACTTGTTGTTGTTGCCAGAGCTGATTATAAAACCGATTTGTTTGCTGACTCAATCATGCTGTCCTGCTCTCGCATGATAACCAGCCGCAAACCGGCTAAACTCTCTAGCAACACGTGTCTTAGCAACATATGTTGCAGCAACATATATTCATGCTTGCATTATTAACAATTCAATTTATAAATAACAAAAACTAATAAACAGTAGAACGATCTATTTAAAAATCGTATATTATTTCCTTAAAGTACGAGTGTTATTTATTATTATTATATCGATTTGAAATGCCATTTTCTAGCAACATACATATTGTACGTTGTAGAAACATTTGTTGTCTGTCTTTTACAATTAAATATTTAATACGCAAAAAAAAAACTTGGAATGTAATTCTTAATTGGACAGTAAATGCATTTACGTACTTCAATTAGTTTAGTTAGTATTATAATTATATTGATTAGATTAGCAACATTTGTTAGAGCACCAATTCATTCGTGAATCATTAACGATTAAATATTTAATTTAAAAAAACAAAATAACAAATGTCAGATCTAATTAGAAATTGTCTGTTCAAGTACATTAAATATCTTAATTAATATTAATAAATAATATTGTAATTTATATTACAATTAATATTATAATAGCCGCAACTCAAATAACTTCACTAGCAACATTTTTCTTAGAAACACATGTTGCAGCAACATTTGTTGTCTGCTTTGCTTGTTTGTTGCTTTCAAAACTCTTTGTTACTAACGAATTCGTGAGTGAATCATAACCAATTAAGTATTTAATTGACAAGAACCAATTAACAAAAGTCAGATCTAATTAGAAATCGTCTGTAGATGCATTTAAGTACTTCAATTCTCTTAATTACATTGACTAAAAGTCAAACTTTTCTTTGTCTTTAGTCAGCTGATTCACCTACTAACTTAGTTATCTTACTGATCTGGTTTACTCACCGCCAACGTTTGCTCCAGCGTAAATTTCTCGGCTTGCAGCACATCTTTTTCGCGCCCATATCGCTCCTTGGCCTGACGCTCCTGGCGTGACGCATCCTGCAGGGATTGGCACTCGGCATCAAACTTGCGCTGCTTCTTCTCCAGCAAATTGTTACGGGCATTTTGCTCTTCGAGCAGCATACGCAAATCGTTCATCTCGTTGGTCATCTTTTGTACCTTGCGTTTCCATTGACCCACAACTTGACGTTGCTCCTCAACTTCTTCGTAGGCATCGGATAGCTGTAAATTAATTTCAAGGAATTTTAAGTTAGTCAATGAGTTTTAGATTTGGTTAAAGATACACTCACCTTCTTTTCCAATTGCTTCTTAAGCCCGACCAGCTGTTCCAGATCATGCTCATGCTGCGTCCGCAATCTGCGTTTGGTAAACTCCAATTCCCTGGCGACTCGTTCGTATTTCAGCTTGTAAACGCCACCGGCACCATCTTCATGCTCGGCATCCTCGTCCTCGGAGATGCCATTCAAGTCGGACTTGGCGCATATTAGCTCCATTTCCAACTTCTCGCTCATCTCTTGCAGGTTCTTCACCTTTGACTGTTGCTCGCCGAGTTCCTTATCAAGTTTCAAACGCTCTGCAGTCTCTGCCTCCAGCCGTTCCGTGGCAATGTGCGCCGTGGAACGCTCCTCCGCCAGATCCACAGTCAGCTCGGATAACTGCAAGCGTGGAAACAAACAAAGCAATTATACATCTGTTAAGGATTGCAAGATCTGACAACCTTGCGTTTTATAGTGTGCCAATTTCTTCGCGATTCGCATATGAATGTTGTGTTGTGTTTGTTTCATTTCAATTTCAGTTTCATTTCTTTGGCATATTTATAAACAGATGAGATATTTATTTATCTTATCGGCATGCTAAGTTTAGCAAACCGGCCATTCATTGTCTACATGGCCTCAACCCAAAAAATATCGACAAGAAATTTACTTTCATAAACGAATGTAGACTCTTTTAATCAGAATCTTTGGATGGAAAACCTGTGTTATTCAGCAAATTGTATACCAAAAATTTGAATTCTTTTTGTAATCTATAAGATACATATTTTCGAATATTGTAGTACATATTAAATATGTAAAAAATATTTGTTTAAAAATACTATATAGTATTCTTAATATTTTTCTGCATTAAAATACTTGCGATTATAAAATATACGATATGTATCATTCAAAAGCAATATTTTCATGTAAGGAACTCAAAAAAATCCCCAGCATGGTCTTCATAAATAATATCATATTTTAATATCCCATATTTTAGCAGTACAAGTTGCATTTAAATTTAACTTAATCACATTGTTACCCCTGAAAATCAAGAAAGAGAGAAAAACAAATAAATAATGCTATGGAATATATATAATTTTCCCCCTTGCTGTCAAGTCCTACGTAAAGAATTTATTCTAAATGATTCACGCATGTTTCTTTTCTTTTTTTTTGAATTGGAATCTATAAATAAACTGAACTGAAGCATCTGAAGTGAACCGCTAACTTCCGAGACGTCGCGCAGTCGGAGGATGCCGCTGTCAATGTCAGCAGAGACGCAGCATGGAATTTTCTACCAAATGTTTACTTAAGAGACTTTGATATTTGTATCATTATAAGACAGAGATCATTGGAAATGATGTCAACTGCCCACACATAGTTTCAAATTATTAATCAAAAAACAGAAGAAACCGAAAGCAAAAGTGATCAACTCGAAAGATGCCCTGTACCCAGGGATTTAACCCGAAACGAATATCAGTTACGGTTTCGGTTATGCTCGAATTAAGGTTTTCGGTTATGCAAAATCGTATCTTGGAGCATCGGTTTCGTAACGGTTATCGGTTATTTGCAAGTGTCGGTTTAAAAATACCGGTATGATTTCGGTTAACAAAAAAATAAAAATTAAGGTTTTCGGCTGACCAAAATAAAAAGCGTTATTCATTGCATTACATTAAAAACGACTTAATGCTCTTTTTAGCCTGGAAACTAATGTTATCTGGTTACTGGAATGGTTCAGTGTTATGTCGATTTGATCTCATATAAATTTGGTTCATTTGGTTTGAAAATTTCGATTATCTTGATTTTACTGATTTTTAGTAACTTCGAACTGTCATAACTTTGTCGAAACACAATCAATTTCCATGGGCAATGTAAATTTGAGCATGATTTTACCCCTAAATTCGTTCTACATCTAAATTTTGTTCATTTTAAAAAATTGTTGAAAATCGAATTTTTTAGAAATTTTACAGTGTTACCCCTTACCATTTTTCGAAAAATTTCAAAAATTTCGAATTTTCAAAATGAACATATTTTTATGCAGAACGCATTTAGAAGTAAGATCATGCTCAAATTTACATTGCGCATGGAAATTGATTGAGTTTTGACCAAGTTATGGCAGATCAAAGTTGCTCAGTACCTACGACGGCCAGAACCGAAATAAACCCGTATAAACGAATCGGTTACTAAACGGTTACTTCGGTATAAAAAGTTTCGGTTTATGGGTTTCGGTACAGAGGAAAAAAGGTTACGATTTCGGTTAAGGTTTTAATCCCTGCCTGTACCTCATTCGATGTGAGAAACGAGTAAAAATAGTAGACTATCGGATCCCTGTCACCTATTAGTCTACATTATTTAAGCTGTAATACAACATGTTCATTCTTCGGTTAATGCTTATACAAATATATTTTAGTATAAATCACATTTTGTAATTATTCTCGTTTTTTTTACTTTGTTACACTAAAGTATTCAACAATGGATGACAATGTTCCTTCTACTAGCAAAACAATGATGGACAAAGCCTGCTGTTCAGTGGGAAAGCGAAAGACAAAACCGAGGGCCGCTCCAAAAAGAAGAAGTAGAGCCAAATGTGCGCCTCGAAAGCGATCGAGGCGTACTTGCATCCAAAAGAAGAAAACAGTATGCAAACCAGGACCAGTTATGAATAATGCCTATCTGAACTTTATACGAGAATATCGACTTAAGCACTGCGGATTGGAGCCAAAGGAACTGATCAAGAAAGCTGCTCGCGCCTGGTGCCGCATGCCTGAAGAAAAGAAGGAAATGTACCGTCAGCAGGTACGGTTACTTTTATCTAATACTGTATTATCTATCATTCTATCTTTAAGAGCACTCATTTTCAACAGAATTATACGTGCGGTGAAGAGCAGAAAAGTATGTGCATAATTCTGTAGTATCATGTATTCGCAATTCAATTTTACAATTATGAATAAATTTTATTGAGGTGTAATATCGAAAACTTGTATGAAACATTTTCATTTATTCGATTAGCTTCATATCGCATGACTTGCCGAACTCTTTTCGTTATTTATGACAAGTTGGCTTCTTTTTGATATTGAAAACTGAATAAATTACACTTTCCTAACATTTACATCTCTTTTTAAAGGATCTTTCTTTTTAAAGGATCATTTGATCAAATGTTTTTAGCTGTTGATCTGGGTCATCTGGATATATCTACACTTGATATTAAAAACATGATAGCCTGTCTCAACATTTGATCAATACAGGGTAGGGTATACGAATGTTCGACAAGCTCAAGGTTAGCTTTTTAGCAGAAACTACCTCATCTAGCTCGTTGTCATCCTCCTCTCTTATGGTGCGATCATCGTCATCATCTGCATTCATTGCAGATGTTGAGGTGGCCACCGATGACTCCCTGGCCATGGAGTTGCCACGTGACGTTGGCGTATGTGGCAGCTGCTTGGACAGCTGAAATGCCTTGGTCAATATGTTCTGGGAGGAGCGAGTGCGTCCTACGGAGCCACAGCGTTCCATGCTGTTGCGCTCGCGTTGTCGCTCGATCAGGGAGATGGTGTCATAGTCATCATAGTAGACGGAACTGTTGCCTGGCGTGCTGCAGCGACTGTTGTTGCTGCTGCTGTTGTGACGTTTCGTTCGTCGTCCCATGGCTGTCCATTCCTCCTGCACGTGATCGGTGCGCTTGAGAAAGTTCTGGATCTTCTCGCTGAGATAAGCGGATGAGGTGCGCGGATCCTCAAACGAGGGCGTTGGACGCAGCGTCTGATGCACTGGTTGCCGCTTGCAACCAAGCACAAACGATAGATTTGCATCGAAGACCACAGGAGAACTCTCCAGCTGACGCATCTCATAGGCATCCAGTCCGCTGCCTCGAGTGTAGCTCTGCGGGAATACGCGACGTGGTGGCGTCTCCAATCGCGAGGAGCGTGAGACACTCGACTGTGAGGAGCAGCGCGAGGATATCGAATAAGCTGGACTTGGCGAACGTGTCAGCAGACGCAGACGATCCATGGCCGCATCTGAAGCTGAAGTTGTTCCATTCGAGGTTGCTCCTGTTGATAGAGGCAGTTTCAGCGTGACCTCGTAGTGGCTTTCACTATCCTCCCGCTGGACATTACCCAGTCCGGATGTTGAAAGCGACTGCGAGCTGGTGGTGCGTGTCGAGTAGGTGGTGTTGTGGCTGTTGTGGCTGTTGTGGGTGTTGTGTGTGTTGCGTGTGGTTGTGTGTCCATTGCTGAGCGACTGGACAGGACTCTGCTCCCGTTGTTTGGGCAACAAACGTAGCTGCTTACGCGCCTGACTGCTCGGTGGTTTCGGTGGCTTGTGGTTGCTTAGCGAGGAGCCACTTCCGCTGCCACTTCCACCACTGTTGTTGTTGTTCCTTGTAATACCATTCATGGCGGCCAAGACGCGTGCCACAAACTTTGTGTTATCCTTACCGGATTCACACTCTAATCTACATTCATTTTGACCAACTGGCGACGCTGCAATGTCAGCACAGTCAGCAATTGATGCATTAACAGGCGGTGCCAGTGGTGCCATAAGGAAAGGATAGGGAAGGAGGATGCGTGTTAGTCAAAGAGGTTTGGGGGAGAAGGATCAAGCTGTGTTAATGCAATTGCTTTTTGGTCGTGTGCAAATTTTGTGTTTAGCCAATTTTGGAATTAATTTGCAAATTTCGTTTCGTTGTATTATCGATAGATCGATCGATGGATCGATCTTTGTGTTTTTCGTGTTGTTCGTTGAGGAATCTTTGGGATTGGTTTAACGTGCTGTCAAAAATTTGAGATCGCTCTCGCTGGCTAAGAAATATTTAAATTTAAACCCAAAATGCTATTTATTTTGGCTTAAAGCATCAAATTGCCAATATGTTCCCGTGATTTGCTTTTGCTTTTCTTTTTGTTTTTCTTCTTTTTTTCGCTTTTCTTTTTTCACATTTGGCACCGATCTTCAATCGCACACACGTACGCAAACGTATCGAATTCAGATTCAGTATTTGAATAAGAACACGGATACGGATCTCGCGACACGGCACGGCAGAGTACGGTCGAGTACGGCACGGTTAGACGCCTCAAGCGTTCGCCTCACAACTAAGTGTATATAATCGGGACTCGGCGGCCACTTGCGATGCGTGACCAGAAAAAGCTCGCCGGGCCAGCTGCTTTTTGGCAAAGCGATCGCACTGACATACAGTGGGATAAATGGCCAACATTGCGAAGATAAATTTAAATTTGAAAATGCTCTCTTGTCTTTAAATACGCCACTTAAAACATCTGTTATTGCATTTAAGAACTGTATGTAAATAAAAGTAACATTATTCTTTTAGCTTTTAATTAAAGTTAAAGTTAGGTAATAACTAAAAGAATTATTGTTTTCAAAATTAATATAGAATATAATATAAATTAAAATAGCCAAAAATAGTAAAAATATTAATACAGAAATTATTGATATTCCAGAAAAATTATCAAAAAACTTTATTGATTTCGAAGTTATTGATTTTATTACGATTAAATAGCCATATCACCCACTGTGTGGTAGTGGAAAAGACAACCAGAGAGAGAGAGAGAGAGAGAGAATGAGAGCGAAAGCAATCTGAGAGTGGAAAAGGAATTGCAACATTGGTCAGCCTCGATATTGACATAATCTCGGGCCTTTTGATGGTATAAAATACTCGTATATATTATAAGTTGAGACAACTGTTGATGTGACAGCAACTTATGTAAATGGCCAACGTGCAACCAAAGATTGCAACACAATACGACGAGCATTAACACGAGCGAGTACAGTAGCGCAATAAAGTATTATTAATGATCTTTCAGAGCATTTAAAAATACATACAACTCGCTATTCTTAAGTGCAGCAACGATATATACCGCTACATACATACATACATACATACAGTCAGTGTTCAATGGACTCACGCATTGCCCAGAAGCTATTTATATTTATTTACAATTTTACAATAAACCAAGCACACGAGTCGGAAATATCGCCAGATTTCTGTTTCAAACTATCAGAAAATACAATCGAAGCAAATGGACAAAAAAGAGTAGGCATACTTATAGCAAACACTGTTCACTTCTAATTGTCTTTAAGTTAGTTGCGTTTAATTTCCCAAACTATCTTAATCAATTTATCAATTATTAAAATATATTTAATTGTTGCCTATTTAATTCCCAAGAAATTCCCAAGCAGGATTTCTTTTGATAGGCATTTTTAAATCTTAACCAAAAGTGCGATTCATCCTAGTTGACACTTTAAACTAATAATAGATTAAAGATATTGCACACACAATTTTACATGTGTATGCGTATTTATATAAAAGTGTTTATGGTTTATAATGAAGCATCGAGCTAACATAAAGCATCATTCAACAAAATGTGAAATGTATACACATAATATATACAACTGGCCCAATCTTGTCGCCCCAGATACTTTTGCTTGCAGAGACAGCTACTTGTCATGTCATCTGCGGCTGTGGCGCAATTTTAATTAAAAACTAACGCAGAGATTTCAATAGAATTCTTTAAATGTTACCTTGGCTTCCAATTTCTGATTCTCGTTCTTGACTTCGCTGCGATCGTACTCGATCTTCTCCAGCTTGGCGCGCAGCATGACCAGCTCCTCGTTGGCAATCTTCAGCTGCTCCTCGGTGCGGTGTACATTTAATAAAGGCGTCACACGAACCAAGAGACGCCACCAAGGCCAATCGCGCACCGCCAGAAAGGCCTTCACATTGCGTTGAATACAACGCACGGCCAGCTCCTAAGTGACCAGCAAATTTGGGTTAATCCAAACCTCAATCTGGCAGAGATTGAACTTACCTGAATGCGTCGTTGTGACATCTTCTTACGGGCCAAATAGCCACGACAGAAGGCCTGCAACTGGATAATGCGATCCGAGAGCAACACATCGCGCTTGGCCTCCAACTCATTGAGTACCCCTGAACGGAAGAGTATCTGCAAAAAGAAACAACATTTACAGAATAATTAGTATCAGCCTTTATGCATATTTATAATTAAACAATTTGAATTAAATAATTATTTAGATGACCTTTTTTGTACGCGACATATGAACACATCGGAATTTTAATAATTATGTATTAAAACATATTATATAGAGATTCAAGTTTCATTGATGTAAAGTCTCTTCTAAGCCGGAGTTCATCGAGCAACAAGTGATTGCAGCTCAAGTTAAAAATCAGAAGTGTATTCAACAAAAGGATTTTTTCCAGACATTATAATTCATGTTTATAGTCGACTATGACAGGTACGAATTTATTAAGCGTCGATCGGTATTATACGTATATACAAGACATTATCATGGTTTATGTTTGAATATAAAATACACATCTTGACTAAACTCCTGTTTATGATTGATCCAGGGCATAAATAGATGCAATTTATTAACAAAACTACAGTAAAAGTTAGTTTACTTCATTTAAAATCAAGTGACTAAAATTAGGTTTATAATGATGTTTATCATTATCATTTTAACAGTCGCATCTCAGCTCAATTATAAATATTACAGAACAGTGAGAAAATAACTTTTCTACTTGACCTTGAGTATCTAATTTATTTCAGCAGATCTGTCAGTTGGTTTTAAATTAATGTTTATGCCTTAGCATAAGAAGCTGGATATTCTGCAAAACTCGATATTAATACGAAGTGAAAGAACTCATAATACGATTTGATGATACTAGATTAAAAACAACAGATAGGCCGCTGCAAGTCAATTTAAATCTGACAGGTTGTTTATTTTATAAAAATTATTTTTAAAACTCACATTACTTGAATGAATTTAAACCTATTTACGTCAATTAAGTTCACGTGTTGTTTTTATACAATTAGAAAAAGTTAACGAGCTGACTGATACCCTGTATCCTGTTCTGTAAATTAGTATTCAAACGAGCATAACAAATCTATTGAAAATAGTTACCTAAATAACAAATGTTATTATTTTTGATTATTTGAAAAGGATATAAGTAAATTTTTGATATTTTTTTAAATAGTTAAAGCCTTACTTGATCTAAAAAATATAATACAATGTATATAAATTTTACATCAAGCATCCAAAATAAATAACAAACGAGATTTGCATATTACATAAATTGTTATACCCCTTTCTTCAATTGTTAAATGATCACAGGGTATAATTATAATATTATTTAAGACTGAGCTTAGACTTTTGAATATTCATAGATAGAATAATATATTTTTCTTTCGATTGGGCTTCAAAACGAGGGCAATTTCCTGTTAAGATCGAAAGCTTACAACAAATGCTGAGTGATGAGAGCAGCTGTGGATCCAATTTCATTTAAACTTCAAACGAAATGTAATCAATTCAAGGATGTGAAGGTCAAGGTGGCAAAATAACAGAGCACACACCAATTTGCACACCTGTGCAAAAAAGGTGAGAAAGTAAAGATAAAGATAAAGAAACAAAAAAAAAAAAGTGGCAATTGTAAACAAACAAAAGGAAAACCAAAGCCAAGTCAAATTCCAAGAGGCGACTCTCTATAAAACAAACAAAGAAATGCAGCAGTCACAGAGCGACCCTCCATAAAGACTACAAATTAGTCAGTCTGGGATGGGGATGGGGCATTTGGCATTTGGGATTTGGTTTGGACGCACCTTTCGAGGTGTGGCAGCAACGACGCGTCGTCTTCGTAGTCGTCGTCGTCGGGCGAATTTGCGACGTTTTTTCTTCTCTCTCTTTTTTTCTCGAGAAACAATTTCGAAATTTTTTAATTATGCAGCGCACGTAGATCAAAAATGAAAGTAACCAATGTGAAATTGCGACTAAGCCAACTAGGAAAAATATGTTTATATGCGAGTATTTATTTATGGGCGGATCAGGGCAGGGCAAACAGTAAACTACTCCAAAACCAAGTGTTAAAGTTGAATATAGAACAGAGAGCGGCACAGCAAAGAGTAGTTGTTTCTTTTTCTTTTTTTAAGTAGTTTTTTTTATTATTCGAGTTAATAGTTAAGAAATAGTTGTAACTACAATAAATAATAGATAATAGATAATAGCCATAGCATACAAGTATAAGTTAAGATATTTACTGGAAGGGCCTTTCTATTTGGGAAAATCGCCGGGGATTCGGACTAATGCAGCTGCATAGTTACCTCTTTCGTATAGGTGGGATAGATCTCCACCTGCGTTTGTATGCAGCGCACCGCCTGCACCTGAGCCACCTTGGTAACCACCATTGGCAGTTGTGGATTTGAATTTGGATTTGAATTTGTGGTTTGGCATTTCGATTTCGCCTCAAATTTCTGCAATAATTGTGCTATTTTATTGGGCTTGCAGCAACTGATCTTTGGCTGCTCCGTTTCCCCCTCGGATTCACAGAGACTGCCTGTCGAATTGCTCGTCGAATTGGATGCCGATGATAAAACCGTATTGCTAATGTGTCCCGAATCCTCCGAGTCCGAGTTGGAGCTTTGCTCCACGGATTTGACCAACTTCTTCGGCGGCTGCTGTTGTTGCACCACTTTAACCAAGAGCTCGTGATTCTTGTCAGAGGTTTCGCCCAGCTTAGGCGGAATAATCTTGCACGATTCGAGCTTGGGTTTGCCCACTTTCTCCTCATTGGCATATTGCAGCTTTTGCAGTTGCTGCTTCTTCTTGTGCCGCATCAGTTGTGTGTGCTCCTTGGTAACACCTCGACTGGCCCGTGCTTTGCCCCCATTTAGATTCTCCACCTTGCGGAGGAGCTCATGACCCTTGGCCAGACACTTGACCAGCAGCTCATCACTGTGCGCATTTGACTTCAATGTGGAATTGGCACGCCTCGGTGGTTTGGCCACCACCAACTGACGCCGCTCCAGCGTCGAGTTGGCCCGCTTGGGCGGCAAAGTGGCAGCAACTGTTGCTGTCGTCGTTGGCTTCACCTTGATCACACTTTGACTGTTACTGTGACTGTTACTGTTATTGTGACTGTGACTGTGACTCCGATTACTGAGCGTTAGCATGGAACGAGTGCGTTGTTGTTTCTGCTGTCGTTGTGTTTGTGGCTGTTGTGGTTGTTGTTGTTGTTGCTGCTGTTGCTTGTGCTTCTCCAGAGATCGCAGACTGGAGTGCTTGGAAATGGGAATGCGACTGCCACTGAGTTGACTCAGCTCACAGAGCGAATTGTAGCGATGATTGGAGCTGGAATTGCTCCGACGCAACAGCATCGAATTGGCCAATTCGGGTGTCTGGTAAATCTGTCTCCTGGATGTGGCCATGCTTAACGTGCTGTGAGATTTGGACAACAGCTGACGGTCGCAGAACTGTGCAGGCGGTGGAGGTAACAACTGCTCCACCGGATCAATCATTGACACCACATGCACCACGGTAACTGGCTCCTCCACTGGTGGATACTCCTGCAATATTTGATCGAAACTTTGCAACACTTCGTTCAGTTTACTCTCGTCATGTGCAACCTTCTCCAGTTCGGCAAAGATCTCATCCTCCAGCGATTGCTGTGTGAGACTGAGACTCAGACTCAAGTTAAGCTGACTCTCTTCATCATCATCGCTGTCCACGTAGCTGCCAACACTGCTGCTCATCATCAATGGATTGCTGCTGGCAAATAGAGGCGTCTCCGCCGTTGCCACTGCAACTGCGCCAGTGGGCGTGTACTTGCCGCCCACACAGCCCCCGCTGTCCACCAGACTGAGGGCACTCATGGAGCGAGTGTGTTTGCTGCCCTTGTAATAGAGCTTGCCACTCAGTTTGGGCGTGAGATTATCCTCGATCTTGTGACGTATGTGGGAGAAGAACTTCTTGCCGGCCCCAAGGGCGTGTGGTTGCTTTTGGGGCGTGGCAGTGTTGGTTGCACAAGTCGGTGTGCTGCGCACCTGTGAGAGCTTCGATTTGACCGTGTGCTTATACATGATGACAATGGCGATGATAATGACAATCAATCAGTGGTGATGATGATGTAAAAACTGGCAACAAGTAAAAGTGCATATAAAGCTTCTTTTTTTTTTCTTTCTGCAAAATTTCCTTTCGATTTTGGCCGATTGGTCACTTGACCAGCGCTTCCAACACTTTCACAGCTGCTGGGCGCTTGGCGCGTAATTCGTATGGTGTTTTCTCTTTGAGCTCAACGGCGCAACTGAATTTCTTGCCGCACACCAGACGCAGCCAAACGGCCAAACAGCTCAAAGAGCCAACCAGCCAAATAGCCAACAAACAACAACAACTAACAGCAACAACGGCAACAGTCAACCAAGTGCGCTGCTGTGCATTCGAAAGTGGCTTATCAACAAAGAGTCGTGGACATGGTCGCGGCTTACTGTAATTGACGACGGTCATGGTTAACCAATACCAAGAGGGGTTAAGAGAGAGAGAGAGAGAGAGAGAGGGGGGGGGTTGAGTCTGCAACGTGTTGCAGCTGCAAGTTCGATGCTAATTGCCAACACCAACAATCAGTTTCGTCTACATATGCTCGATTTATATAGTTGATTCGCCTCATTAGCCACATTACAAACCGTCTCAGTCACACTCAGACATCATTATCATCATCATCATCATCATCATGATTGTCGCAATCATCGCATTGTAAAAAGAAAAGTGAAACAAGTGCATTGTCGTTGCTGCTCTTCATATTTCTGTTTCCATTTAAACTCTATTCATTGTCAGCAATTGGTCTCAACACAAGTTCAACTGTTCGTCTATGTAACATTTATTCATCACAATGTTAAATATTTATGTACATACTTATATAGTAAGTAAGTTGATTCTGTAGTTAACGTGGACTCTGTATAGGTTGACAGGTCAGTGCACTGTCCTATGGCAATCTGCGGATATTGCAGCAATCAAATAATTCAGACATCTTATCTAATCATTTATTTAAACTCAGTCTTCTTTAAAATTATCTCAGCAGTATAGAGAAAAACACTTTTCAATCCAAATATTTGAGGTTTACTTAATGAAGTGACTTTTTGACAAATTTGGTTAATTTTTTAATTAACTTTACTTTTTTGAATCAACTTCGCTTTTACTAAACTCTGTTTTTTGCAATCTCTCATATCAAATTTTTTTAATTTTTTGATTAACTTTAAGATGCAGTGACGAAGCCAAAATTGATTCCAATACTAACATTCAGAAAACTCATATTAGAATGCCAGGCAAGTGTTTGAATGCGAATCAATTTAGTTTAATTTCCATGTCGTTTCTATAGCATATTTAAGCCATATATCAAAGGTTTTTATATTATTCAATTAACATATACATATATTTGTACTTACGAATTACCAAAACAGACACAAGTGAAATATTCAATAGTATATTTATCCTCATTCAAAGCTCAGTGGAGCAAGGCAATTAATCAATTAAAATTTGTAATGAAATTCTTAACGCTTCACGCTCTGTTAATGCAAATATTAATTAATAAATCGTATGGACAAATGTGATAAAGTGTGAATCAATATGATATCATATTATTGATTTATAGAACTTAATTCATCTTCCTTATTGCACTTCGCGTTATCAATTATTCAAATTGCAAGTGTGATGCGCTATCAGTTATCAGATTACGTGCAAGTTGCAGATTGAAGCTTATCATGAAAATTATTATCATGTTACCATTCACAGCTGGAAGTCGGTCGGTTCCTTAACCAGACTCTCTCGTAACTTCCAATTAGGCAATAAAAAACACGTCTTGTAACTAATTAACTGAATTACGACCGATTCCAGTTAAAGGGCAGTTCACAGCTCTTTCAAAATAAGTATGCAGCTTCCTGGTTATTGTTTCATAATTAACCGCAAACTAGTTTACATAGAGTTGGGCCCCCAAAGGGCCTGTCTTCGGGTTTAGATTAATGCGTAAATTGATTATAGTCACGCCCCTTTCCACTCTGTAGTGGACACCGCGTTGCATGTCAAAACACTAATGAAGTTTTCGTGTTTCTCTTGAGCCAATTTCCAATTTCCAAAAGAAAGATAAAAAAAACACAGATATGAAGTTAATTCGTTGCATTAACTGATGACAGAACCCGCCTCAATAATATATTATGCAACACTTGAAAGCTTCAGTTCGATTCATTTCTAATGAAAGCGAACGCTGGGAAATTTCACTTTAAATGTTTGCATGGAAAAAATTTTAATGTGCATTGGACAAATGTGGCGGTTGTTGTTGTTGTCATTGCTGTTGTCGCGTTGTTGTGCAGGTTGCAACGGGTCGCAACGCGCTACAAACGCAACGTCACTTTTATTTTTTGTCTTTGTTTTTGGTGAAAGTCAACGGCGCATGATTCGAAGCTGGCGGATTGGTTCGATTGGGTTGGGCTCAAACACACAGACTTGATTATGGGATATTGAAATTGAAATTGGATTTGGATTTGAGTGGTACATACACGTCGTCCCCTACGTCCAATAAGCCACAGACCGCTGCCCAGTCCATAGATTAGCAAAAGCAGACTCCAAATCTCAACAGCCGCATTCCCCGCAAAGATGTTCACCATTTCAATAAAATCACTGTCTTTAAACCAGATGTTGTTGCTATAACTGGCACTTGTATTGCCACCAGTCGATAAGCACACTCCGGAATTATTTGGCCACATTTTTTGAGTGTCTTTTGAAAATGATTTTCCTGCTTTGGTGCAGCGTTTTCCATTTGTAGAAATGTACTGAGTGCCAAACAATCCAGACACAATTTACAATCCACAATCCCCAGAGTTCCAAGAGAAGCTGGGCGAGCTCATTACAAAACCAACAGACACCACTCAACACAACAGCTCGGAATTCTATACCACAATGGAAGCGAGAGCTTCGCAGATGAACTTGACCGTGAAAGTTGTCAGCGTCATCACAAATGCCAGAGCCATAGCAACAACAACAACAACAACAGCTGAGAGAGAAGAAAAAAAAGTGGACTTGCAACAAGTGACGTCAAAAGATTATTACGATCAGTCTGTTTTTTTTTTGTGGCCACCTACCGGCTTTCAGTAGGGATTCACAGTTGAGAACTGAGACCGAGAACAGGAAATCAAAAAGCAGCCAACCAAGCCGAGCACATGCCAGAGACATTGTTGTTATACTTAAATAGGTTCAAGAAGTAACCAGAGAACACTCGTGGTTAGCCTTATAGAATCACTTTTCAAGTGTTTCGTTTTCAGTGAGAATTTCAGAAGGGAGTGGAATCAACATATTAACTAAGAATAAAACTCAAAACTTAGAAGACAAATAAAATTTGGTTAGGTTTAAGATTTACTCTTTAATTATTATATAATAACATCTTACAAAATTTAATTTTAAAATTCCCAATTTTCTCTAGTTGAGAAAGGAAGTCAGAATTTAGTTTTTAGTAATTTTTGTTTTTTATTTTTATAATTTTAATTATAAGAAAAAACCAATATTAAAGATTACTTGCTATTAAGACTCAGAGTAGTGTTTAAATATAACAAATTGTGAGAAATATATAGGATTAATGGAATGCCCAAAGAATGCTTTTGAAATATACATACGTATAAATTATCATATATTGGATCAATCAGATAATGTTTATATACATTAATGAGCACTCATCATTAGCAATTTAAAATCAATTTTGCAACGTCAATGAATCGAATATTTGCAAAATATATAAACAGGAACACAAATACTGAAATTATATATAATCATAGTCCGATCACGTTTCGTATAGAATGTGTAAATTTGTTATTTATAAAATTAAAATTCTTTAATTGTGCTAATTTTACTACCAGTTTAAACAATTTTAGCAATTTAAATAAATCAAAATACGCCTATATGTGTACGAGCTTAAAAGAACTATTTAGAAATTCAATCAATAAACAGAGGCGGGAATTAAAGTCGCATATCCAGTTTTATTTAGTGAAAGAACTTTTAAATCTTTATAATCCAGGCAAAAACAGAGTTCAAACTCGCTTGAATTAATGAGCATACAAAATTTGACTGCACATGAATAATCCATTGTCTTTTAACAAAACGTATTGTTTTCTTTGGTTTTTTTGGCGAGGTAGACACACTCCCTACACGAGCAAGTAACTGGTCTGTCAGGTCTATGCTGAATCACATTTCACAATCAAATAATTCAATTTTTGCATAGTAATGCTGAGCAACAAATCCATTGATGAGAACATTAGCCAAAAGTCAACAATTTCTACTTCCTGAGATTCCCAAAAAATAAACATAAGTAAATAAAAAGCAGGTTTCATTCAAAACATGACGCGTGCTGTATTTACAATTGCAAATTGATTTGGATCTGTAATTGTGGGCTAATTTTAAATTAATTGCGGGGGAAATCCTCTTGAAATGAAATCATTCAAGACAATAAGACGAAGATTTAACGAGAAACGTTTACCGAGTACGTAGATAGGCTCGTCAAGAATGACAGATAATAGTAAGCATACAAATTTGCATGTGAATTGAAAGTATCGAGGAATAATAACAAGAAAACAAGAAATAACAGATAACAAATCAGTTTTCTGAAGTTCTCAAATAAAACAAACAGATCTCACTCATAATATTGATTTTGTTGATGCAGTTCGCTGTCCTTATCAGGAATATACCGTTACATGATGTAATACGCTCAAAAGTGTTACGGAAGACATGTAAGCAGTTGCTGATCGACTAAAAGATACCCTGTGTACAGTGTACTTCGAACTTTCCTCATTTATAACTCAACTCCATTGGATGTTTTTCAGTTCCCATAACTTGTTTATATTTGACACTCACTGTATATGCCCCATTAATTACTTAAAAGAGGGTATTTAAAGAATGATCAATGGCTCATCTCGAATCTTGAAGAATAAGCTCAATTTATTTGCTTTTGAAACGTAAATCCTGTCAATAAACTTTGTAACAAGTCTCGGAATGATCGTTACAAATGTTTTGGGCACGCACGAGTTGAACGATCTGTTAAATGTTTATGTTTTTCGGGTATATGAAAATGACAATAACAACAATATTACCATAAAGCAGGAAAAAGAAGAGGAAGCGAGAGATGTGTAAGTCAAATGTTCAAATGTCACAGTCGTTAAGGAAAGTCGCACATTTATGGTACGACATAGAAGACCTGCTAAATGGTTGGGAAAACAACGAGATATACAACCATATGATATAATTGCTGAACCCGAACTTACTTGAATAGTTACCTCAATGAATATGTTAAAGAGACTACGAATAACACTACTGAAAATACAAAAAAAACATATTCTGTGTTACATTCACAAAATATGACTCTCTTTTTTAAAAAAAAACACCAACCCAATGGCGAATGTTAGTAGCATCTTTGGCCGAAAGATCAACGAACCACTTACAATCTCTGTTTTGTATGCTTAATTACTTAGCCTGGCTAGTTAACAAGGTTCTTAGCATCGAATTGGAGTGTGAAACGCGCTGTGACACAGATCGAAAGACATTCGGCTTCAAAGAAGTTTGAATGTGCTACAAACACAAAATGAATCAACTCATACAAAAAATTGTAACCAGATCACAATTGGTAATTATATAAATTATATATTAAATGGGCGTTATTATCTATAAGTATAACACCTGAGTTTAAATCATTTAAGTATTACATGAAAATTAAAGTACACTCATACAAAAATGATGATCCATTTTCAAGTTCTGAGTTAATTACAGATTAGATGCTAAATTACCTTGACACTGAATTATACAATTAAAATATAATATCAATTAAATAATGACAATTTGATTAGTCAATTATAATTCATAACTCGCATACCAACAGCTTACATAAGAAAGTCTCAAAGAAATTTAAATAAAACACGAATTAAATATATACACATGTCTTAAATACAAACAATTATTAAATGCGCATAAATTAATATGGAAAAAAACAAATCAACTAACATTTCCCCTTGGCTGTATCCAGTGAAAGCCTATTACACAAACAAACTGAGCTACGAGAGCGTAAAAAAATGTTAATTTGAATGTCAAAAAGAAGATGAAATTTCAACCAGTTGATAAAGGGCGATTCTAAAGATTAAAGATAACTTGGAGGAAACGTGGCTAAATTTAGTTAAGCACTACAACGGTAGTCGCTGGTTACATGAGCTGGCAGGCAGCAAAGCTAATTGAAACTGACAAGTAGCTGGAAATCTCAGCCAAGTACTCGAGTATTTGCTTGCACTTAGTTGTATCTGCAATTGTTGTAAATTGCTAACTGTTGCTACTGTTGCAAAAGGCCCATCAACAGGCAACAGACGACAGCTCAATCTTAAAAGCATAAGAAAAAAGAGAGCACGTCTAGCAGATACCCAGGCTTGAAAAATAAAATTAAAAAGAATATACAAAAAATAACCATAAGAATACAATTTAAAGAAACTAAAATAAGAATTGATAAAATATATGCGAAAATGAGTAAATTCAAATATGAAAAAAATCAAAGTACTCGTATTAGAATTATTGAAAATCTAGTTAATTAATTTTAAAAGAAATTAGCTTTAATTTTTCCGATGTACATTTGAATTTCATTACATGCAGGACAAAATGTTGTGTTCTTTAACTGGATAGTTTTTAGAATATTTTTTATATGTATTTCCAAATTTTACATTCCTATTTTTTAATTCGTAATCAAAAGTCTGCTAAGTTTTGTGTTCAACCAATTTAGGTATTCTTAGTATTAACTGGCAAAGTTGTTAGGGAATCGTTCAAAAATCTGTTAGAAACACCCACTTAAAAGTTGCTGATGTCTACAGGGTATAACAAGTTTGCGGTGTTGAATGGGCGCTTCTCATGACAGTGACCGAGCGAGTGAGCTGATGCTGATTCTGAATCTGGAAGCTGGAAGCCGGCCGGTGCCCTTGCGTCCACATCAGTGTTGCCAATTTAGCTATTTCCCCGTTAGATCTAGCGGTTTGCAATTGTCAAATGCAGGATAAATTGTAAAATAGCGGCTAGCGGGAATTATAGCTATTTTCCAAGCAACTGTCAACTTAATGTATTTTTATGCTTTACGATGCTAAACTTAAATACTTTGTAGTATTTTGTCATTTGAATAACAAAATAACATCGATAAGCCAAAAGTGCATTACATTTTTATCGTTTTTAACTATAAAATCAATTGTATCAAGTTTAATACCATCCCTAACGAGATAATTCACAATTTATGAATCGATCGCGAGTGTAAGGCGAAGATGCCTGCTATTGCACAGTCGAACCAAATACCGTCAGTATGCTGAAAAAAAAGTTTACATAAGCTAAGCTGCAGAACACGGCATGTTTGACCAACGTAATTAGTTCTCAAAAATACTTGATTAAAACAATAAACATATCGTTTCATTTATCTAGCGGTTATTTTTCAGCTACCAACACATTTTTCTGGCTATTTCTAGCTTTTTTCAAAGGCTATATTAGCTTTTTTATGATCCGAACAGTTGGCAACACCGGTCCACATGCGTCCACATTGAGTAAATCGATCGCCTCGTCCTCAGCTCGACACACGCTCAGTGTTTTAAGCTTTAGCTTTATACTTAGTTGGAGTAGTAGTATTTAACCAAGCGTCCGTTTAGATTTTAGCTCAGAACTTGTAACGCGTCGGAGGCGTCTCTGTCGATGTCGTTGTCGCTCTTGCTGCTCAGAAATATTTCGTGTTCTTTTAGTGAGCTGTGTTAAATTTAACAGTGTTTTAATTGACGCTTTGTCGCGCTTTTGTCATCACATTAATTTTCAACTTATTTCGGGTTTTTGTTTTTATTTTTTTGATTTTATTTCACTTTTATCGTTTTAATTATGCAATTGTGGTTAAATATTCTGTTGTTGTTCCTGCTCCGCCCAGCTGGAAGTGAGTGTGCCAATGATCTGTATACTCATTAAGTCGTTTATCAGGTGTAATCTGTGTTCTGGTTTTCATTTTGACAGTCGCTAGAAGCCAACGTCTGTTTGCTTATGAGCGCGGCAAATGCAATACAGCCATATCGGAAGTGATAGAAGACTTGGTTCAATCGCTGTTCCATCGGCCAATGCATGTAACTCAAGCAAGTATTCTTCAATATGATCTTTATACGCCGTTGAATCCTCAACAGCGTCAAGTGCTGCATCCAGGTGATGTGAATATGCTCAAGAGATCGAATTTCAATGCCAAGTGGCCAGTCAGGTGAGTCAGACAGAGATGATGAGACCAAAGTGATGATCAAGTGATATGATGATTCTCTCATTCTCAGAATCACAATTCACGGTTGGACAGGAAGGAGCACCGCATGCTACAATGCAGCCATGAAGGATGCATATCTATCGCGTGGCAATTTCAATGTCATCCTCATGGACTGGAGTCGACAGGCCATAGACATTAGCTACATTCGCGTGTCCAAGCAATTGCAATCGATAGCCGCAAGTCTGGCGAAATTTCTACGCTTTCTCCACGACAATACGGGTGTACCCTATGAGAGCATCTACCTGGTGGGTCACAGTGCGGGCACCCACATCGCCGGACTCACTGGCAAATTGTTTAAGCCGCCCCAGCGTCTGGGTGCCATCTTTGCTCTGGATCCCGCTGGCCTTACACAGCTTTCGCTGGGGCCAACGGAACGACTGGCTCCAACTGATGCACTCTATGTGGAATCCATACACACGGATCTCAAATTTTTTGGTAATCCAACGGGTAATCAGCTCAGTCAGGCCGCCTTCTTTGTGAACTGGGGACGCGGACAGACGCATTGTCCAAATGCCACTGCCACCGAGCTGGACTTGGCCTGTGATCACTTCTCGGCTGTTTATTACTTTGCCGAGTCTGTGCGTCGTCCCAAATTATTTGGTGCGCTGCGTTGCAACTCACTGAAGAGCGTATTGTCTGCCACTTGTAGCTGCAAGTCGGGTAACCACAAAACGTTGACTTGCCCCGCAGATGTATTCATGGGCGGGGAGCCAGCCATCCCCAAGAAGGGTGTCTATTACCTGAGCACGCGACCAAAACCACCATTCGGCACCGCCGATGGTCAAGTTCACATGCAACCACCGATACCCTCGAGGATTCTTGAGACAAGCGTCAAGCAAAGACACTTCTAAAACGACGCAGGCAGCAAATGAGATGCACAACCAAAAATCTAGCCTTAAGCCTAAATTTAGGTAATATACCCTTTATTATAAGTCGAAGGGTTTTTCATGTATCGTTCAAGGTTAAGATCATAATCCTCAGCTTCAATACTGTGGCTAACTAATAATTACAGCTTAAATATGATATCTCTTTCCATTCACCCAGACAGAGACTAAGTTAAGTGAAGTGTTTTAGACATACACAGCCTAGATGTAACCATATAATTAAATTATTGATAATTAAATTACATTGTTGATCAGAAAGCCAAAAGATGTGTGAACTTAATCAAAACGAGCGCAATTAAAAGTTAATCACAACCTTAAGAGGTTAATACTCTTTAACTGCTGCTTTTTTCTGCCGTCTATTATAAGTATAATACAAGTTAAGAGTTAACTATATATTTAGATATATTCCCTGTTCCTAAGTAGTCATTTTATTAAAAATAAAAAAGTGTAATACATTATGTAAACAAATTCTTATTGAGATGTCTACACTGATAAAAAAAATGTTCTAAAATCAAGATTTTGGTCTCAGGTGTTTTTTTTTAAACACATCTCGATTTTAAGAACATTTCAAATAAGAATAAGTTCTTAATTTAAGACCAAACAGTCTTAAATTTTCAAACCAAAAATAGCAAAATAAGGCAGGTGGTGTTTTAAACTTTAAACATATGATTTTTTTTTGTTATTTATACTTTTTTTGGATTTTTTTTTTTTATAAATTTTCCGACTGTATGTCTTTTCCATGGCTAGAGCGGGTTTCGATCCCTCGACTTGTTACCAAACAGAAGCGGAGACTCTAATCAGAGCTCCTCGGTGTCATTATTCTCTTCATATTAAATATGACATATTTATATTTTCTTATCAATTTAAGATTTTTAATTCTTATATTAAGAACTGAGAATTTTTAGATTAATATTCTTAGTTTTATTAATTTGGTCATATTTTAAGAGCAAAATATTTAAGATGAATGTTCTTGATTTTAGAAGTTGGTCTTTTTTTCAGTGTAATTACTTATATTCCAAAAATCAAAATTCTATTGATTTCGGTCTCCAATTTCACTATTATTTATTAAACAAATATTTATAAATCTCGGTAAAGATATCAATAAAATCAAATGAATATTTTGTAATTCTTTGAAAAAAAAAAACAATACGTTTTTATTTGATGGCAATTTCACGAAAATAAATGTTCAATAAACGTTATTTGAAATTAAATATGTAAAACAATAAATAAAATATTTGACATTAACGATTTTACTCTTTAATTTATTGTTAAAACTGAAATAAAAATAAAGTTTATCTTAAAATTTGGTTTTTGTTCATTATATTTATAACTTTTTTAAAGGTAAGACATTTGTTATGAATATTATTTATTATTTGTTTTTGAAAAAAAGTTAATTATTATCAAGTTTTTCTCAATTCAATTATTATTAACCCAATTCACTTCTACTGCAAAATATCACATGTTGTGGGCTATATTTAAAAACTGTAAGCCCATGTACTTTAAATTTTTTAGTGGAATTCTAAATTGGGAGACCTAAGCACAAAGGAGAAATTCCCTTTTTCTTATTTTTTACCAACAACTAAATTTCAGTTTTGTAGAACAACTGCAAAGATTTAACAATAGATTTGAAAATCACGTGTAAGCCAAATAAAAGCCTTTAAAACAGCCCTCGTTTTATTTAAACCCGTATCCAATAATGACATGAATAACAATTGTCAATATTATACGGTCGTTATAACACATCTTTGCATCCCTAAATTATAAGTTCTCGGCAAGTTTAGATAATCTGTATTTAATACCATAAATTACTTTGCAAATCGATGCTTAGCTTACAATGTTGCACTGATAAATGGTTAGTAATTGTTTGCGAACTTACCTGACTTGGCCCTATACGATAACTGGCAACGTCTAACTCATTGACGGCCAGAATTTGCTCTACGCTGATATCCTTGCTGTTCGCCAGGTCGCCAGCCAGAAGCCCAAAGCGACGTACAAACTCCAATAATGGCACAGATTCCGGAAAGCCCAGACGATGTAAACGAGCTGCCTCCAAAACTTGTGAGCCACGTAGCTGAGTAAAAAGTAAGGAATTAAATGAATGCAAAGCCAAGGAGCTGGAGGACTATCGACTGTCTTACCTGACTCCTTAACAGTGGCACATTAACCAGCTCCTCCTCGTTGGTCGCCTGACCCGCCACCGAGCTGGGCGATCCATTTGCAGTATACTTGGCGTGCTTGCCCGCATTGTGTTGAAGCAGATAGCAATGCACAAAGTGAGTGCCGGTTCGACGCAGTGTATCAATGATGCCGTCAACGGTGAACTTCACTTGCAGCATAATCGAGTTGCGTTTGACGCCCGCCGTTGTGAAGGATCGACGTATGCTGGACACGCGTCGCAGAGACTGTGTGCCCTCCAGGCCGGCAAAGGAGCCGCAAAAGACCATGGCACCAGAGCCGCGCGTCAGTGAGCCAATATAAAGGCGATTAATCTCCTCGCGACTACTGTCCTGCAGCAGCGACACCGCATTCCGTATGCCGGGATGCTCACGGCTGTTCCGCACCCAACCATCGACGGCATATAAGACCGGATTAGTGCCCTGCAGATGATGCAGCACAAACTGCCGTTGACCGGCGCATTTGCGGAGCAGCGTGTGATGCTCACGATCCCCGTAGTGTGAGAATAAACGCTCCAGGAATGTGTCGTCATTGGAGTTGGGATATATGGCCTCTTCGTCCAACAGCCTGCAAATGGAAACAGATTAAATATTCGCTCGTAGAGAAATCCTAGATGTAATACACACCAGAGCAGTCCACGACGATCGTGTTCGCGAAGATCTCGCTGGGAGGAGCGTACCACATGATTCTGTGGCGCCTTGTCAATTAGCGAGATCAACGGACCCGGATGGCACTCGGAAGCATGATCCATTTCGATTTCCACCAGCTCCTGGGCATAACGATCGCGTGGCGCGACCAGCGTTGTGTGATGGAAAAGCATTTGCAGTCGCTCCTGCAGATAATTGTGACGCAGATCGGCCAGAGTGGCGCCCAGTTGTTGACCACAGCTGGCTGGATTTTGGAAGCCCGGCGTATCGATCAGCATGATCGATGCAATTGTATGAGCTGATGTGCAGATCTGGCGATTGATTAAAGCCACAACAGCAGCCAGGGCTTCGGAGTAGAGGCCAATGACGAGCGCTTCCAGACACTCCCATGCCCATTCCTGGCCCCCATCCGAAGTAGGCGATTTCGATGGACTCAAACTGCCGCCACTGGCATTTGGTTGAGTCAAACCGAAAGCAGCTGACGATAAATCCTCTAGATTGACACCCAACAGGTTGGCCGCCTTGCGAGCTGCCGTTGGATTGGCGAACTGAGTGCGTGCCGTGGAACCGGTGCCCATTCTCGTAATGCCAGCAATGCCCAAATGATAAATTGCCGCCAATATACTCCAAATACCCCGCACAGCCTTGGCGTCAATATTCAGAGTCTCAAATGCCTGCACGGTGCGCATAAAATCATTGGCTGCACGATGCCGATCCTCCAATCTCTGCGAGAGCGATATAAACGGATGACTGTCCTCCGATGTGATGTTCTCCAAATGCAGCTCCTTCTGCAGCAATCCTGCAGCGCCCGCCAACAGCCGTGTCATAATGTGAAAGCTGTGCTCCTGCGCCAAACGCCTGCCAGCCCTTTGACGCTCCGGCAGCAACACCTGTGAGTCAAAAGTAAGACATGTGTAAGCCAATATATATGTCTAGTAATTATAACTGCGACTGTTGTAATTTTAAAATAAAAGTTAAATAATTTTAAAATAAAAGTTATGGAATAACACTTATAAGTTTTTAATTATTTAACTTTTATTGAAAATGATCGTTATCTCTAAATTATACTCATCTTACCTGCAACGAAGCTGATGCTATTTGCCCGGTCTGATCAAAGTCCAGGCTGAGCAGTTGCGTCATTCGCGTCGCATTAGAGTTGAGGCAGGTTCTTGTATTCCCAAAAGCCTCCAGAATTGTACACAAGGCACTAACCTTTTCCGCATTGATGAAATTGTTGTATGCACCTGTACAACCACGGAGCGTAAATAGAAGCAAACAATATCTTTATTAGCATTGCGAATGGAATGTTGTTAAACAATTAACTCATTTTCTCTTTTATTTTAGATCTAGCCAAACTCAAAAAAATGTATCTGTATTTGGCTTAAATTAAGTTTCTGAATTAATTAAAATACTATTAATTAAGTTGAGCTACTAAAAG
This sequence comes from Drosophila kuntzei, assembly GCA_035042165.1. Lineage (NCBI taxonomy): Eukaryota > Metazoa > Arthropoda > Insecta > Diptera > Drosophilidae > Drosophila > Drosophila kuntzei. The sequence goes on along the minus strand of JAWNLU010001684.1, from coordinate 5,934,682 downwards.
AATTATTTTAATTGATTTGTGTAGAAATAGCTGCTTGTTTTCAGTTAGTATGATTGATCTACAGTAGACACTGCTAATGCTGAAACTAACAGATTAAAATTAAAGGAATTCCTTACGACTTATCTACCGTAAATTTTTGCTATAATTAACGTTGCAATATCGAATTTCCACAATTAATTATTATATTTACTATCTATAAATATATGTATACATATTAAGTTAGGACGTGAGAAATTGCTGCTCATTACAACAACATAATAATATGTGATCTTGTTTTCTTTTTAACTTAAAACCAGGGATTAAAACCGAATCGAATATTGGGGTTTAGTTGCGGTTTCGGTTATGCTCGAATTAAGGTTTTCGGTTATCGATTATGCAAAATTTTGGAGTATCGGTTCGTAATAGTTATCGGTTTTTTATAAGATTCGGTTTAAAAATACCGGTATGGTTTCAGTTCCCAAAAAAAAAAAAATTAAGGTTTTCGGTTAAATAAAAAGAAGCGTTATTCATTGTTTTACATGAAAAAAGACTTAATGCTCTTTTTAGCCTGGAAAATAATGTTATCTGGTTACTGGAATGATCCAGTGTAATCTAATGATTTTTAATAACTTTGAACTGCCATTACTTTGTCAAAAGTCTATTAATTTCCATGCGCAATGTAAATATGAGCATGATTTTACCTCTAAATTCGTTCGGCATCTAAATTTTGTTCATTTTAAAAATTTTAAATTTCTCGAAAATTTTGAAAATTTACATACTTACCCCTTGGTATTTTTCAAAAAATTCGAAATTTTTAAAGTTTTTAAAATGAACAAAATTTAAATGCAGAACGAATTTAGAGGTAAAATCATGCTCATATTTACATTGCGCATGGAAATTGATTGAGTTTTGACCAAGTTATGGCAGTTAAAAGTTATCAAAGTTGCTCAGTACCTACGAAGGCCAGAACCGAAATCAACCCTTATAAATGAATCGGTTACTAAACGGTTATTTCGGTTATCGGTTCATGGGTCTCGGTACAGTGGAAAAAAATATTTTCGGTTACGGTTACAAATTTTAATCGGTTTTCATCTGTTAAAGGTCAAGGTTTTGGTTTTAATCCCTGCTTAAAACAATTCTAAAGTAAACATACATATAACTAATTATAAATTGATTTTTAACATTGATAGCTTCACATTTGAAAATAGTCTGAAAAATGAACTAAAAACGTAACCCACTCAATAAAATAAATACTGTAGATCGATAAAATAACAATTGGAAAGAGATTATTATTTATAAGGCATAAACTGCGTCATTGCAAAGTTGAATGTAACCAATTTTAACCATTTGACAATGCTAGAACAATGAGAAATGGCTTGACAAATTGTAGACGCATTTTTAGACAAAATGCAAATGAGCTAATCGAACGACAGATTGCATTTTGGTGTGGCTTGAAAACGAGGCCAGCCCACAGTGGTAATAACAACAACGAGAACTACAACTACAACACGATTGTCTAGACATACCAGCAGCCAACGCCAAGTAGTTGAGTGCATGCTTAAAGCTTGTGGTCTTGCCAGAACCAGAACGGCCCATGAATATGAGACTTTGATCGCGTCGCGTTTCAACCAAACTCCTGTAGGCGGTCTGGGCCAGCGAATAGACGTGGGGCGGCATGTCCTCCGTTTTGCAGCCGCGAAACATGGATACAACCTACAAAGTATGCAGAGTGTGAGAGACAAGATAGATAAATAACCCGAAACAAATCAAATTGAAACCAGTACAAGCCAAACCAGGCTAGACCAGATCATTGCAGAGCAGGCCAGGCTAGGCCAGGCCAGAGCCAGAGCCAGTCTCACCTTCTCAGAGTAGAGGGACAGCGGTGCCATAGGATTGACCACGAGCAGCGTGGGCCCCGCCTTGGTGTGTATCAGATTGCTGGCATAACGCTGTCGGAGGCAGTGCAGCACTGACGCCTCGTTCAGATACCTCAGCTCACAAATATCCTCGGCCAGATCCAATGCGGGGCTATTCTGCTTCTCGATGTCATCCTCATCAACGGTCAACTGTTCGCCATTGTGCAGCAAACGCACACTCAGCTTATGCTCCTCATGGGGCGTGTCTTCTGTGGGCGGCAGACGCAGTGCCGCTGTGAAGCCACCGCGATGCACCAACCACACACGTTCCGGCTGTGAGCCATCAGTTAAATCCAAATCGCTGCCGCTTTTGCCAATGCTGCCTTCATTTCCATTCTCGTGTCGACTCTGCAAAATACAAGACAAAAGGGGGCAAAAAAAAACAAAAAGGAAAAACATTAAAATAAAAAGAAATAAATTTAAATTGGGGTCAACATATTGTTGGGCGCTAACTTCAAGTGAATTTCTGCATTTATTTTTGGGCAGACACATTTTCACGCATTTATTCCATTTATTATTGTACTTCAGTTTTGTGTTCTCCTCCACGCGCAGCTTCTCTGCGTTTTTTGGTTTTATTTTGGGAGCATTTCTAAATTTGATGAGGTTTTTCTAAATCCTAATTAGTTGCCTTTCCTATCTTCACTCTCCCTCCCCCCCCCAATCCCTCTTCCTCTCTCCTAAAATGCTAGTGGGCTAGACATGCTTGAATGTGGATGTGGATGCGGCTGCGTTATGCAACGTCGGCAACGTCGCGTCGTCAACACGTTCAGTTCACATTTGGAGCTATAAATGGCATTTACTCGTTGTTGCATGCTGCCGACGCAGTTTACATTTTGTTGCTCCTCCTATCTATGCATCTGCTGCAGCAGCTACTCCACCCCTTGCCCATCCCCTACCCCCCTCAATCTACAGTGCTACTTTGCATTAGCTTGCAGTTGTTGCTGTTGTTGCTGTTGCACTCGGACTTTGTGGCGTAATTATGAAAATATTGTGCAAGGTTCAATAGCCCCCAATTTTGAGTCATTTTCGGTTATGCGCTTTTAATGGACCGACAATACGTAGTTCCCCCAAATAGATCTAAAATGTTTACACAGGAAATAAATGTCGAGACTTATTCATGTCCAGCATTTGCACAGTTCGCTTGAGATACATTTGAATTTATATCAGGCATAAGAAATTCTATATTTAAAATGATTTAAATTATAAGAACAATCTTTACATTAAAGCTGATATAAACATCTGAAATTATTTTATAAGCCAAGTGAACTGAGAGTTTTAAACAATTCCTATAATTCATAATCAATATTAATAATATTTTTTAAGGAAATTTCTTAATGTATTAAACTGGTAGTTAGACTGTATTTTAGATTCTTTAAACATAATCTTAAATCTGATTAAGTTAAAAGAATCTAAAAAAAAAGTGTAACTACCCTGTAAAATTCAGATAAATGAATATGAAAAAGAGGTTTGTAATTGAAGTGATCCAGCCTAATAAACTTACTTGAAAAAGCTTTAATATTAATAAATCTCTGGTGAAGATTTAATGAACTCATTGATTTTGCGATATAGTTGCTTAATATGAATTTGATACAACTACTGCAGATAGATCTTAAAAACCGTATGTATTTATACAATGCGATTAGTTTTAAATCACAACATTTATGACAAAATTATAAATATAAGAAATTATCGCCTTTCTTTAATTTGGCATAATTAAATCAGATAAATTGTGTAAGGAAGAATATGTTTAAGACAGGAACTTAAATAGTAACTTTCTATTATTTCTATAACTGCAATTAGATATAACCAATAAATTCGAGTAAATGACAATTAATTGTCAATAAAAGCGAATTAAACTATGGGAATAATATATAATTAATATAATTCATGACTAAATTATAATACCCTCTATAATTGCTTTCTGCGTTTTCTTATTCTCATATATGCAAATTGAAAATCATAAAACTGCGCTAATAAATTTGAATTTATGCATTTTTAAAGACTTTATAAAGTTGTTTGTTTTCGAACAAATCACAAGCATAATTTATTGTATACAAAAATCAACTAATCCATGGACACATCTACACATATGTACGTATGTACATATGCATTTATGTATATATGTATGCTTTTTTATAAACAAAAAAGAGAGAGAAAAGGCAAACTGACATGCCCGTCTGTCCACTGTCAATCAATAGCTGCACTCGGCGATCGGTTCAATGAACCCGACGCAGTTTAAGTTGATGAAATACACAAATTAGATAAAGAATGTGCAGACAGCAGAGCAGCTAACTAATTAACATGGATAGAGACAGAGAAAGAGAGACAAAAGGCAGAAATGAAAACCAATAGAATAAGAGAGACAGAGACAGGAACCGGGACAGGGACAGGGACAGGGACAGGGACAGGGAATGGGACAGAACAGAGGCAAGCCGACAATTAAGTTCATGAAAAGGTTTACCAAATGTTAAGATTTCATATCTAAAACTATCGTTTATTGTGCCCCATGCAGCACTTCAACTATATCCATAAAGAACCAACAACGCAACACTAAAGAAGAGACAACAACATCAATATTAACAACAACAACGACAAAGCGGGCTACGTAAATGAATACTTCCGCTCGACAGAGCGTCCAACGTCGGCGTAGTGAGCCATAAAGCCATAAATGCAGCGACAAGACGACCATATCGTAAATTATGAGCCGAGCATTTGCCCACGCACTCCGCACCAATCCCCAATCTGCAGTCAGAGTTCCAGTAATAGTCCCCGACCCTATTTCTATAACCCATTCACAGTCAGATTGTCCAAATGTCCGAGCATAATAAAATAACTAACAACTAAATCGTACATTGGGTCACGGTTCGACAATCTATCGATCCATTCATTCATCGATCGACTCATAAAGGGCTAGAAAGTTTTTTAACACTAGGCAACATCATTTGAGATCCAAATCCAAATGAATAAATTTGAAATGCAACAATGTAGTAACAATCGAAATATGTATAGTAACAACTGAATATTAAACTTATTGTTATTATTTTACACAGATTATTCTAAAATAAAAATAATTTGCAATTTCAGTCACACCTCAATTTTGAGGCAGAAATAAATAGTTAATATGGTCTAATGAGTAACAATAATTACTACATAACAAAATATGATAACAAAGTTATAAAACTGTATCTGTTTTTTGAATTATTAAATCAATTTCATTATTTCGGCGAATTTGCATTTAAGAATTGCCAATCGGTTCCTTGAGGAAGATTTCTTTAACACTTTTAACTGTAAGATATGATAGGAAAAGAAAAGGTATTTAACGACCTACGTGATATTCATGTTTGTATTACCAAATTTTAAACTCAGCATAGTTAAGCAAGAATCTTGAAATTTTAGAGTTTTGTGTTATTTTCTGTGTTGTTTAGTGTAATTATTATGCGCACCTTTTGCCTGAGACTTGCATCATAGTTTTTATAGTTGCAGGCAAGCGAGTTGGCCCAGATGGCCGGCCATTGTTGGGCAGCGTTTTGGGCATCGCGACGTCGACGATAGGAGCTTCTTATGCTGGACAGGGGAGATTGTGGCGCTACCGCTGCGGCCGCCGCTGCTGCTGCCGCATATTTGGAGGCAGCAACTGCGGAGCTGTTCCACGGTGGACGTACAGAAGTTGTTGTTGTTGTTGCTGCTGTTACTGTTGCAACTGCAGAAGTTGTTGTTGTTGCTGTTACTGTTGCAGTTGGCGTTGTGCTGATTTTGCCATTCTGTCGAAAACTACGTGAACGTATTGAACTGCGCTCAAATCCGGGTGGAGTTATTGGAGTTGCTGTCTCCTTGGCCTGCTTGGTGGCAGCCAGACGTGGTGGCTTCGGTGGAGGCGGAGCAGTTGTTGATGGCCAACTGTTGGAGTTTTCCGAGCCACTTTCACTGATCGTCTCCGAGCTGATGCTGTTCTTGCGCTGTGCCTTTGGTTTCCCCGGAGTCGCCGCAACCTTTTGGGCCTTGTTGGTGCCACAGGCATGCGCCTTGCCGGTGCAACCGCGATGAAAGGACGGATTTAAACCGGAGCCGGGGGCTGCAGGCACAGCGGGCACAATGCCACCGCGTAGAGTTTGCTCAAAGCTCTTTGGCTTGAGAAACATGATAATGGGTCTGGGCACGTGTGTGTGTGTGTGTGTGTGTTTGTTATGTGATCACCGGATTGTCTAAGAGAACTAAGCTAACTGCAAACAATTGTCATGGCCAGCCAGCCAGCGGAGCTTGGAGCATGACCAGACTAGGCTAGGCTAGAGACGCACAATGTGAAACGGGAAGTAAGTGAGAAACTGGAGCGCGCCCGAAACCTTGGAACGTTAGTAACACTCAATAGATGTACTTAAATGTACATACATATATGTATGTATTTGTGTGTGTGTCTTTTTAAGCACTTAGCGCTTTGACATTAGACAATTGAATTGACTGAAAAAATGGCCAATCATCGTGCGATCAACGATTGATTGATTGATTGAAATGCAAGACTCGAGTCACGAACGCGAAATTTGCCAAGTTATGAATTAACTACAATATTAAAGCCAACTTGAATGACAAGAATGGTTAAGAGTTGTTATCGTTGTTGTTGTTGCTGTTGTTGTTATTATTTCTGTTGCTGTTGTATCCGAATTGCTGTTGCTGTAATCCCGCATAGAAATCTCACAGTGGGCGTCTCGCGTTTCGATTTCCGTACCGAACTTGGGCAAAGTTTGCAGCGTACTGACGGCACAGCTCCAACGACAACCACGACGAAGCGAGTAACAACAACAAAAACTCGACAAAAACAAAAACACACACACACATACACACATAGTTATCCAACCAGACGACTGGCAGCGACGTCGACTGCGACGCCGACAGCAGCTGCGATCGATGCTATTTGTGTAGGTTGCCAACGCAGTCGCAGTCAACAGTGGGTGTAAAAAAATGCACACAGTTGCAGTTGCAGTTGCAGTCGACGTCGACGTCGCTGCTGACTGCGGTTGTGGTTGCGACTGCGGCTGTTCGTGTTGCCGCCTCTGGCTATGAGGGGAAGGCGGGAGGGGAGTGACGACTCTGCAGCATGTTGTTGTTAATGATGTTTACTAAAATGCAGTTCGAGTTGTTTTTTTTACAGTGTTGCCAAATCCGTTTATTTTCGTCGACTGAATGAAGTGAATAAGACGCTCAAATATGCCGACGCCTCTATGAACTTAGTCCAGACAGCAACAACAACAACAACAACATCAAATAATAAACATGACAACAACAATCAAGAAAGATTAACTTTAGCACACTGAATATTTTATACCCTATATTGATATTTCGAGAGTGATTATTTCCATGAGAACTATGTGATGTAGTACTCCGATTTTAGTCTAAATTATTCAAAATGTATAAGACAATACCAAATGCATATCTTAAAAAACAACAAAGATGATTTTCGACTGATCGTTCCTATGACCTTTATATGATATAGTAATCCGATTCGACAGATTCCGACATATGAGCTGCCTGCAGCAAAAGGACGATCCTATAACAAGTTTCATCAAGATATATAGACTTAGCTCATCGTTCCGATTTAAAATATATGGTTACAAATATTACAAAATCATAACACTCCCAGCAAGGGTATACAAAAATGTAGTTAAAATTGTATCTGGGAAAGGGTTGGGTTGGGCCGGGAATTCAAGCCGTCTGATCACTCAGGTGCTGACAATTTCTCAGCATTTGTGGCAAGATAAACATTGTGAAAAATGTCAAACACGTTTCTAGCTGTGCTTAAAGTCAACAACTTAATAAGAATTTCAATTGCAAATGCTCGACAATGAGTTACCCGGTAACTGAGAGCTACAGTTGTCCTATGCTAATAGGACAGTAAATATTTTAAAGTCATTTAAAATATGTATACATATATATTCTAGCAAATAGAAATTAATAATAATTGCAAATGTGCAACTGTGAGATACCCTATAAAGGAAAAGATTAGCAAACATTTTAAACTCAATATTAATAGAAAGATTGACAATGTCAAACTCGTTTCTAGTTGAAGTATTTCTGAGAATTACAATTACAACGGTGACTGTCAGATACCCTGCAATGGCAAACTACAATTTTGAGTAGAATAAGAAACATTTGAAGCATTCAACATATCAACATTGTAAAAGGCAATAGCTTGAAGTCAAGGTGAAGAAAAGAACAATGCTTTTGCTTTTTAAAACAAACGAAGGATATGTCGGTGTATTGTATGTAAATTACTGACATATTTTTGTGGTTAAAAAACTTAGCTGACATTAATGTATTTAAGACATTAGCAAAATCATAAATTACTGGTATATTGTTTGAGACTTGCTACGATAGCTGCAGATTGGTAAAACATGCCCATATATACATACATATGTTAAGGCAATTTTTCCGAATCAAATCAAACAGGTATTAATATTAAGAACAATGCAATATTCTGACCATCCTCAACTACAACCGCCTTGAAATACTTTTATTTGCGCGTATTAGCTTTTATGATGGTTAGTATTTTCTTTTATGTCTAACGCATTGCCTATAGATATTTTTTTATTCCAATTGATCATTATATATTAACCAAATAATAAAAAGTTTTTATACAAGATTGTGGCCAACATTTTGATCGGATTTATGAAAATATTCAAAATAAAAATCTTATCGTATCTAAAAAAAATATAGGAATAATAATCCGAATAGATAATTGGTTTGCGTACGATTTTAAGATGTAATTTGAGAAAATAAAACATAATACACATCAAGAAAATAAAGGTAATTGCTTAACTATAAAGTATTCCAAGTCAAAGTCTTAGTGGAGTCATATTCGCAGCACAAAGTTCAATTTTTGTATGACAACTTTGATCTTTAATTCTATAAAAAGCGCTTTAATAAAAAAGATACTTTGTTAAGCTTTTTAGAGAGTATATAAACCTTGTCTAGATTCAATCACCCTATGCCTAACACATCGGTACTAATGGAATCTATGAAATGAGTTAGACTCGGACTATTCAATTAATCATTACATTGGGTTTGTAATATATTGAAAGAATTCGTAATTAATGAATTGCATGGAACAATTATGATCTTGTGCATGTTACACCAAACACAATTTCATCAATCACCTAATGTAATGGATTGAAGATGAGCTGAGATGAAGATTACCTGACGTTTGAAGCGTTTGCTGGCACTGCGACGGAGTGTGTTGCAGTTGCCGTTGTTAATGGAATGATCAATCTCCTCGACGGTTGCCGTGCTTGGCGCCATGCAGCGTTTGCTCAGCTCCACCAGCTCTGCCACGGGCTGAACCTGCAAATGGATGAGACAAGATGGTAACAACAAATGCACCTTGCTTAACTTGAGTTGTAGCTTACGTACCTCAACGGTGACAGCATCGCCACTGTTGCGTATCATCTCAATGATGATCTCACGCGATAGATCGCCAACAGGCGTGCCGTTGACCTTGATAAGGCGATCGCCGGGTAGGAGACCCGTAGCGCCGCCTCCAGCACCTGGCTCTGCAAAGATGACAGGCCGAAAAATGGGAGATGTCAGCGACTCGGTGCGATCCAAGCATATGGCCTTTCGCAGGCTAAAGCCAAAGTCCTGGCGCGGTGACTTTTGTCGCTTGATGACAAGCTGCCTGGGAGCCGGCAGTTGCACTAGCTGGACAGGGGGCAATGGCAGCTGCACATCTTCAAAGGCATGTACGCGGGCCCAGCGATCAATGCCCTGGGATTCACCGATAGGACTGAGTGAGAATGGCGGCGTGGCGAACGAGGAGTTTGTGGTATCTGTGAGACTGTCCGCACTCGGCGATGGCGATGTCAGCACATGCAAATGGGCAGCCTGTGTGGGCGTCTGTGGTGCACCATAGCGGGCATTCGCCGGCAGCGTCATGGCTCGTTGTTGTGGCGTATGATCGCCATCGCTGCGCAGGCTCTCGACGGATGTGAACGAGGTGCCATGCTGACTCGAATTGGAGCCACCGCTGCCACCGCCACGGTTGCCTTCAAACAGTTGCTCATTTTGCATGGTGTTGCGCATCAGCATCTCGGGAGTACCTCCGCCCGTGCTTCCTCCGCCGGTGAAGACAATCTCCTCATGAACGTTGCTCATATTGCTCCGCGATCCCTTCAGTATGCCACGCTTAGGTGGTTTTGGTGGCACCGGGGGCAAAAAGCGATTCTGTCAATTGAAAAAGCATTTACACAAATCTCTAAAGGATTTCCCGCGATTGCAATGCTCACCTTCAATCCACCAGCGAGCAGCGTGTGCGTGACCTCGCCGTAGTTTAGATTGATGCCAATGCCAGAGCCGTTGGCGGCGGAGCGACTTTCGATGTGCGTCATCACAGATGCAACAATTTCCTCATTGCCACGATCCTGCTCTGGCCCGGCACTGCCATTCCCATTCCCATTGCTATTGCCACTGGCTGCATCAGCATTTAATGCCGCAAAGAAATCCGCACTGTAATCGGCTGTAATGCCGCTGGGCAGCTTTTCCTTCTCCTTCCGGCGACCACGTATTTTTAGAGATCGACGCACTTCCTCCAAACGCAGCAACTCATCCGTGCTCATGCTGCCCGTAACGCCAACCCCGCTGCCCCCTTTAGCCTCTTTCCGCAGTTTCTTTTCACGCTTGCGACGCTCCTTTTCCTCATCACCGGCGCTTTTCTTCATAAAATTAAACATCCTCTATGTGTATGTGTGTGTGTGTGTGTGAGTCCTTAGGGATCTAACTGTAAATGAAACATATATTAATGTTTGAGAAACACTTATTAATAAATTATTTTGATAGAAATAAATTACTTAATTTATTTATGTTCATGTTCACATTATGAAAAAATTAATTTAAAAAAAACTAATTCTCATGTGGTACATTTAAACCATTTGAATCAATATGTCTTGGAAATTTTGTAATTGCAGAGCTACAAAATTTAAAGAAATTATATTTGGTAGATATCTAGGATATTTTAAAAAGTGAATTGATTACTTTTCAATTTGCCAAATAACTTAAATATACATTAAGTTCAAATAAAAATATGAATTTTTATTTTTTCAAAACACTTTCTTGACTAACTGTATATTATTTGGTACATAAAAAATGTTGAAACACTTTTTCGAAACGTTTGCTGAACCGTTTAACAAGTTTATTTGCCGGTTGACATCCCTGGTTGAGAGGGATGGGAACGGTTGCAAGTTCAAGGGCGTGCCCAACAAATTTGCACTTCTTGTTGTTGTCTGCTGCTAATTTGATTTGCTCTGTTTCTGCCCCTCCCCCCATACCCATTTCATTAAGTGTGGTAAGTTTTGCGTTTTCTTTTCGTTGTCTTTGCTCTGTTTTGCGCTCTGCAAAAGAAACCCTGAGACCAATGCACCCGCACAACAACAACAACAACAACCACAACAACCACAACTGCAACCACAATAGTTAACTGTTTCTTGCTGTCTGCACGTGAGTATGTATGCAACTGTAAGTGAATGCGTGTGTGTGTGTGTGTATGCGAGAGTGTAATTGAAAAATCACATAAACAATGAGTCAGGGAATGCATATTTTTGTTAATCTTGCAATTCGCTTCTGAGCCAACGTTGTCTTTTGTCATTGAGACTCGCCCCCATTTGTTATTATTTATTCAATTATGCGCTTTCTTTTTCCATATTGTATACAATTTTGTTTTGTTTTCACACACACACAGACACACACACATGCACAAACAATAAGCACACATTTGATACTTGAGGGCCCGTTAACGTTGTTATTGCAGTTGTATTTGCATTTGCGTTTGTTTTTGCATTTGTATTTGTATTTGTATTGATTGCCCCAGACTCGACTCGTTGCATTTTCACATTTTTTACTGTGCTTTATGTTTCATATTTTTAAGCCCATTCTCATTATTTATACAATTCAATTTGTGCTTATTCGAAAGAAACCAATAGACACACAGAGGGTAGAAGTGGAATGTGCTGCAGACAAGAAGCAAAAAAAGAAAGTTGCCTTCCACTCGCGAAGTCAATAACACCTTTGTTTTTTGCAGTTTTCTACGCCTCTTTTGATAAGCTAAGCACTCACACACACAAACACACACTGGGCAATGTTTTGTAGCAGGTAAGCGTTTCAGGGACACTGAGTCTGTTTTCATGAATGCCACAAGAATTTCGAGCTTTACCTTTATGCTACTTAAGCAATGCGCACAATTACGCGCTTGGCATAAACAAATGCGTCCGATTTGTATTCTACAAATTACAAAATTTCACCGAGCCGCGACGACCAGTGTTGGCAATTCAGCTTTTTTCCCGTCAGATCTGGCGTTTTTGGAAAAGCAAATACAGGAAAAATTGTGATCTAGCGGGTGACGGGAATTCTAGCTTTAATTTAACTCCAGATGTGGCGGAAAAAAGCTGAGTTCTTTTTTTTAACAGGCGCGCCATTCAAATTTTTGCTCTAATTTTGAAACAAAATTGAAATTTGATGAACATTTTTAACTCGAAATTAGTTAAAATTAGGGGAAACGATTGGCCAGTGTGTACACAACTGTTGAGCAGTGATGGCATACTATCGATTGTTCACGCTGAAATCGATTGTCTTGCAGCCTTGGCCAGTGTGTACACATTAAGAGAATACGCCAACTGTAATGTTAAAATTCTGTAAAATAAAACGGTGCTGTGCAACGCGGTAATAATCGGTACAGAAGTATCGAACTTTAACTAATATCGGATGGATCGTAAAATTTCCCAAACTCGCAATTAAATTTCGACAAAATTTTAACAACAATTTTAAAAGTTCTGTCTTCAAAATTAAGAGAGATTAAGACAGAAAGATTTTGCAAAGCGATATTTTTTAATATCGTACTTTTATTGAAAGGTTGCCAGACGTTAATTTTTCTCTTTATGGCAGCTCGGTTAAAGAAAGTTGGCTATTTTCAGCTATTTTTCTTTGAAAATTCAGCTATCTTTTGGATGCTTTCCCACCAGAAACAGATATTTTTCCTCAAAAAAGGTGGCAGCACTGATCGCAAGACTAAAAAAAAGTGAAGCGTAAAACCCAAACGGTACATGTACATGGAAAAATAAGTGTGAGTGCGTGTGTGTTTATGAAAAATAACTTTCAACATATATATTATGCGCACCAGGACAAAAACAAAGTTTCGAGAAGTTCAACAATTGTGTGGCGAATTTATAATAAATTGTGTGTGGCCTGGTGTCTGCAATACACACACAAACACTCACAACACAAATACACTTAACACACAACAGAAACAAAAACAACATACGTGAGTTGTAGTTGTCGCTGCCGTCACCGTCACCATTAAGCAGAGTGTCTGCCTTTTACATTTGCGAAAAGAGTGAAAATCAAAAGCAAAAGTTGGTTCTTTTGACCAAATAGGTGGGTTCAAGTATTATTCATTCCATGGGCTTGCAATTGCAAGTGTTTTTTATGCCAAATTCCAATAAACAGCCGTGGCCTTTGTTATTGTTGCTCGTTCGGTTGCTTACAAAGTCACCATCGTCGTCGTCGTCGTCGTCGTTTTCGACGACGTCGTTGTCTGCCCCCGATGGTAATCTATCTCTGTATGCGTGTGTGTGTGTGAATTTGTCTGTGTTTACGTGTGAGTGCGTGCTTGTGTATGTACATTTGATAACTGTATTAGTGTCTAGACATGTTGCTGACACAAACATAAAACTTAAAAACTTTTGCTTGTGGTTCGGTTCGCCGGTTCGATTCCTCTCTGTTGCCTCTGATAGATTTTTGCTTTTGAAACAATTTTCAAAGTAGAATTAAGGCTAATGGCAAAAGCTTCTAAAAATTCATAAAAGCTTTCATTGACATTATGCATACATATACAGTTAGTCAGGTAATTGTTTTGACAAAACAAAATATTCATTTACATAATTATACAAAAAGAAAACCTTTTCTTGGTTTAAACAAGTTGCATTTGTTTCTAAGAACAAGTTAAAAAAAATTATATAAACAATGAGTTTAAATAACAAACAAATATGAGCATTCTTTGTTGCGTCCAAACTATTACTTAAGTAACTGTACGTATTTACACATGTACATATACATACATATGTACATACATATATGTGTGATATTTAGGCTATGTCAGATTATTGTTTTGGTTCGAGGCTTGAATTTGTTCCGAACCGGTTTTCAGTTGCTTGCCGCTGTCATTGTTGTTGTTGTTGCTACTGCTGCTGCTGCTGTTGATCACTTGCTGCAGACGCACATACACGCACACACATGCAAACATTTTGTATGTACATTTTGTCTGTCAGACATGCACGCGTTTTGCCCGCCACCCCCTTGGCCCGCCCACACACTTCCCTGGCCACGGCCTCGCACTTTGCAATGCAGACATCCAAGCATACGCGTCTTGTCTGTGTATGTATACATACATCCATACATACATACATACATATGTACACATGTGCATGTGTGTATTTTGTCGATTTTATTTTATGTACATTTGTTTACAGTTTTAGATAGCGAAATTTGTACAGCCGGCAGCGGCCGCCACGGCACGTCGTTGACATTTTCGCAAATTGCAAATGAATATGTTTTTATTTTTTTGTACTGTTTTTCTTATATTTTTTTTGTTGTTCAGCTGCGATCATTGTCGCACTCTCTGAGACACACAACACACACACACACACACGTACCCCTCGCACCTTTATCGCTCGCTGCGATCTCAACTAGCAGAGGGCCACACGGAGACAACAACCCAGTAAAACTTTGGGGTTTGTTATTGCTTTGTTACATTAGATTTTCCTTTCCATTTGTCATTTCCAAAAACTACCTTCTGGAACGAGAAAAGTAGATGACAAAAAGAACACATCCAGAAGACATTCCTTTGGAACGTATATTAAAACGAAATAAATATTGGAAATCTATAAATTTTTATATGAAATTGAATAAACAAATAAGTTCATGATAAATCAAAAATAATTTTAAAAAAAATGCGAAAGTGTTAGGAAAGTAGGAAAGAACAAGCTTACAAGAAGGGATCGTCAGGGAACACACGTTCCCAAAAGTTTTACTGGGAAAACACACATACATATGTATACATATGTACACTTGCATATATGCACACAACAATATGCCTTTGTGTGCGTATAAGTTCATGAACAGTAGCACTCCGTCGACTTGTTTTGATTTAATTTCGCGGTAAATGCAATCGCGAAAAATTTGCTCGTATCGCGCACTCTGCTCGGGTTTGGCTGCGTAACATGGCGGGGAATTTTGTTTGAAGCTAAAGCAGCAACAATTGCGACAGGCACAGTTATAGCCGAAGGCAGAGACAGAGGCAGCGGTAGCGGTAGCGGCGTCAGAGGGCAGTGCAAATGCTGGCTGGCGCCTCGACATGTGGGGCGCGCAATGACTAAGTGAATGAAAGACCCCAGGGAGGCCTCCGTCGCCTCCGTCAGTCGGTGTCGCCGTTGCCGTTGCTGTTGCTGTTGCCGTCTCGTCAGCCCTTCTGCGCAACGGAAATGCCGTAAAAACGCCCGGTTTTAAGTTGTTTTTGTTGTAGTCTTTATTTTTTAATATTTTATTTTATTTTTTCTCTGAACGATCGATCCTATTTTGAACAGTTCTGCAGCTGCTTTTGATGCAGCTGCTGACGCAAGCGCCAACAACAATAACAATAGCAACAACAACAACAACATCAACATGAACGAGAACAACAACAAAGGGCTGTGCAATTTGCCATAAACACGCCAAAAGACAATAACAAAATATGCATATCCATATGCACATGTGTATGTGTTATGTAGGTGCATATCAGAGATGAGAGCGTGATAGACACTTATCGTGACACGAAAATTAATAACTATATTTATAATTTATAAAGCAAGTGAAATAACAGAAATAAGCATATTTTGAGACCTCAAAAATAAATAAATATTGATTGTATTTTGCAAGATATAGTAAGTAATATAATCAGACATTTTCTTCAAATCTCGAATTGGAATAACATGACAAAAACACATTTAAAATAAACTTAATAATTGTATAAAATAAAAGCAAATTTTTGCCATTCCGAAATGTTACATATGTTCGAAAAATCATATATCTCACATTTGAGAAACATCGACTAACAAAATGTGTAAAGATTTGTGAATCACACCTGTTTATATATTTTTTTCAACATCGTATATTATACATTTTAAAATTGTGTCAATTAAAATGCTGAAAATCCATAATAGAAAATTAATAGTCAACATTATATGTTCAACGCATTGAAAGATCGTCACGCGCCCATCTCTAGTGCACATGCACATATATGTGTATGTTTATGAGTGTGTGTGTGGTTGCTCATACTTATAAAAATTTGCATTATGCACTCGCTAAAATGCTAAAAAACCATTTGTATTATTTCGTTTTTATTTTATTTTATTTTTATTTTGCATTTTTCAACAAATGCCCTCATTTTAGACTCAGACTCGGCTGTGTGGAATTGGTTAGCTTGGCGTAGAGGAAACTGGGAACAGCCTCAACACGAATTACCTATCATTTGGAGCGCAGCAGAGGAGATCAACTCTGATTGCCAGCGCGGCAACAGGATCTGCCTCAACTACGCCAACGTTAACGCCAACGTCGACGACGACGACGACGACGCCCACTGATAATTACAAAGACAATTATTACACTTGGACACACTACCGTGCACTGCTAAGCAACGAAATATTTGACGCACCACATCCGGCAACGGAAGCAATTATGTCCTTGACAGTGGCTGGCACATCGCCCACCAGCCCCATGGATCCTTTTGTACCAGGTCGTCCAGTGATCGTCAAGGAGGGTTGGCTGCTGAAGCGCGGCGAGCACATCAAGACCTGGCGTCAACGTTACTTTGTCCTTCGCACCGATGGCACACTCATGGGCTATCGCAGCAAGCCTGCGGACAGCACACAGTCGGAACAGCTGCTCAATAACTTTACTGTACGTGGCTGCCAGATTATGACTGTTGATCGGCCAAAACCCTTCACATTTATCATACGCGGCCTGCAATGGACGACGGTAATTGAGCGCACATTTGCCGTCGATACGGAAGCTGAGCGCCAGCTATGGACCGAGGCCATCCGTAATGTGGCCAGTCGACTTTGCGAGATGGGCGAAACCGCAATGTCCCCGTCGGCCCAAACCGATATGGCTGATGTGGACATGGCTGGCATTGCCGAAGTGGAACTATCTGAAC
Source organism: Drosophila kuntzei (assembly GCA_035042165.1). Classification (NCBI taxonomy): domain Eukaryota; kingdom Metazoa; phylum Arthropoda; class Insecta; order Diptera; family Drosophilidae; genus Drosophila; species Drosophila kuntzei. The sequence continues at coordinate 5,917,567 of JAWNLU010001684.1, read as the reverse complement.
AGTTTTCAGTTCAAGGCACAACACGCAACAGCAGCGGTGTCAAGAAAGTGGTACGTAATTGAATTTGTAACTCCTTTTCATAATATTCGTATACTATTAATTGATGGTTTTTTTTTCTTGTGCAGACACTCGAGAACTTTGAGTTTCTTAAGGTGCTTGGCAAGGGCACCTTTGGTAAGGTGATTTTGTGTCGCGAGAAGGCCACATCCAAATTGTACGCAATTAAAATTCTCAAAAAGGAAGTCATCATACAAAAGGATGAAGTCGCACACACGTTAACTGAAAGTCGTGTACTCAAGTCAACAAATCATCCGTTCCTTATTGTAAGTGTTTATTTGTTATCCATAGGCATTGACATAACTATGTATATATAAGTGTAGCGCCAACACATAACTCGATAACGGGGAAATCCCGCTTTACAAATAATGTTTACTTTAAAGTGTTTTGCTTAAAATCAATCAGCGTCAGACTTATTTCAATGGAAACGTTATGATCAAGCGCAGGCTGTTAACAGCTTTACCAGCAAATCGATAAGTAATTTACTTTTTATTTATTTCGAAAAATAAATAACTTTGATATCGGCACTACCCGCATAAAATGGTGAAAGCTCGGAGCAAAGTTATTGTTTCGAGTAATATGCTTATTAACAAAAAGCAAAGAACTTAACGACTGAAAACCCCATATATTATGAGTGTATACGATAGGGCACAATTATATGATGAATAGTTGATTAATATTTTCACACAAGCACTTGGAATCAATCATTATAGGGTCAACAATAATAGGAAAAATATTGACAGACAGAAGTTTTTATTTGAATAAGATTTTTATTTATTTTATTTAGTAGTGCTTAATTTACTGATTTTATTATCCTACTTAAACCATGGCATATAGTTCGTACCAAAATCTTTCTATTTTGATTAGTATTACATTAATTATATGTAGGTTTAACAATTTTCAATCTATTTTGTCTCTCTTTTTCACTCTTACTAGATGTACTAATAAATGCTAGACTCAATTCAGTTGATGATTGTTAACGCATTCAAATTCAATCTCGAATTAACCTGTTTCTTTTTCGTTACAGTCACTGAAATATTCATTTCAAACCAACGATCGCCTCTGTTTTGTAATGCAATATGTAAATGGTGGAGAGCTGTTTTGGCATTTAAGTCATGATCGCATCTTTACCGAGGAGCGGACACGTTTTTATGGCGCCGAAATCATATCGGCGCTAGGCTATCTGCATTCGCAGGGCATCATTTATCGTGACTTAAAGCTAGAGAATCTTTTGCTGGACAAAGATGGTCACATAAAGGTCGCCGATTTCGGGCTGTGCAAGGAGGACATCACCTACGGCACTACAACGAAAACGTTTTGCGGCACACCGGAATATTTAGCGCCTGAAGTATTAGACGATAATGATTATGGACGCGCGGTGGATTGGTGGGGCACCGGAGTCGTTATGTATGAGATGGTGAGACGCGACAGAAATTGATATTGATATTCAGATATGAAATTAAATTGCAATATGTTTATTTGTATACAGATCTGCGGTCGTCTACCCTTTTATAATCGTGATCATGATGTGCTCTTCACGCTCATATTGGTCGAGGATGTCAAATTTCCACGCAATATTACCGATGAAGCAAAAAGTCTGCTATCCGGCCTGTTGGCCAAGGTTCCGAGTAATCGCTTGGGTGGTGGCCAGGATGATGTCAAGGAAATACAAGCGCATCCATTCTTTGCGAGTATTAATTGGACAGATCTGGTGCTGAAGAAGGTTGTAAACTTTGTAGTAAATTCTGTCAAATGTAGAAACTAACAGTGAAATCTTTTATTTTCACAGATAACGCCGCCTTTTAAGCCTCAGGTTACTTCGGATACAGATACACGATATTTCGATGAAGAGTTTACCGGCGAGAGCGTCGAGCTAACGCCGCCAGATCCCACGGGACCTTTAGGCTCCATAGCAGAAGAGCCGCTTTTCCCGCAGGTAAATTATCGACTAAATGATTTTTTATTACATGCTGAATTTAAACCCAATATTTTACTTGCTCTTGCAATTAACAGTTTAGCTATCAAGGAGACATGGCAGCCACGTTGGGAACATCGGCGCACATTGGTACTTCCACAAGTCTCACATCGATGCAATAGAACAAGCTACAATTTTAGCGGGAGCACACACAAATAATGCAACGCAAAAATCACACATCATGTTCTGCTTCATCGCCTATACCCTTAATATACTTAGTGATATATATAGAGATGGGGGAATAATGCGAGCAAAACTAAACAAAAAGAAAGAAAAACATAATAAATTTGTAACGCTAAGTTTATACACCAGTAATAACAAATTTGAATGATAGTAACTTATTTTTTCATAACTCCAACAACAGGAACAACAAATACAGCAACAAGAGCATCGTGCAGATGCAAAACGTAAAGACGATACGAGAACGTTGAACGCGTTAAAAATAAAACAAAAACAAAAGTTAATGAAAATAATAGTTTACTACATATGATAAAAACATATATACTTATAAATACATTTAAATATAACATTTTAAGCATAACGTTTAAAGTGATTAGTTAATTTTTAAATGCAAGTAAATGTTTATTAAGCGAATCAAGTATATAGCCACACACACACACACACATACACACACATATTATACACATACGAACACCTACACTACACTACACTACACCCTACTAGCATATAGACAAATCGAAGAGCAAGAGCATAATATCGAAATACACACACAACAACAACACACTGACATACGCATTATTTATACTCCAAAGAAGCAAACAAAAAAATAACAATTACGAGTTATATTTAATGGTAAAGTTGCCTCTGAAGAGCTCTGCTTTAATGCATGAACCGAAACACAACAAAATCAACTAATAGTTATAAACGGAAAAAACGATTATTTCAAACGCATGGGCGCCAAAAACATTTAATCAAATAATATAAAATCTTTTCAAAACTAAACAAAAAAATTTATGTATGGCATATGCTTTTTTTACACAAATATTTGTATATATTTATATAAAAAGAATGAAAAATTCACTTTTTAACAAAAGAAAAATGAAAAAAAAAATAAATACAAAAATTTCCATTTTTGAATTTAAATTAAAAATTGACAGAAAAGATACAATACATACATTATTATAAAATATGCCTAAAATATATGTCATTTAAGTTTCGAAAAAGGACAAAAACAGAACAGAAAAAATAATTAAAAGAGTAAAAAAGGAAACGAAATTTTGATATTTTTATAAACGAAATACATTATTTAAATAAAAATTGTAAATAAAAATAAAAATTAAATAATGTTCGCGCATTTCAACTAAATACGATACCAATAGCAATGCAATAAAAGTATAATCTCTCTTCTATATGCAAAATAAGCAACAACAAACAAGAAATTTATCAATTGAATATAAAGAACAAAGGCAAATAAAACATATTTTCTTAAATAAAGAACAAACAAAAAAAATTGATTACGAAAATTGCTTACAACTGAACTAAATATTAAATGCCAAAGAATCGGCGAAGTGAATGAATAAGAATGTATAAAATTCAAGTTTATCCAGGCTGGACAGGTGAGTTAGAGTTTAGTTAACGCTATTCTGAGTACGATTTATAGCCAGTCCAGTAGTTGATTAGCGCAGTTTAGGCAAACCCGGAGCTTAACACACACTCAGATACATAACACACAGACACACACACACACACACACACAAATACACATACACCATAGCCTGTTTTGGTAATAGATCGGATCAGATCGAAATAAAATTAAAAGCTCCCATTAAATAAAATGCACTTGGCTAAAATATCTCACTGCTTAGCGCGGCGACTTGTATTGATTGATTGATAAGTAATAAAGAAATGGTAAAATTATCTACACAAGATCTAAGTATCGAGATATTTGGAAAAATGAGAAATCTAGCTAGCCAATATCAGGACGAAGATCGACATTGAAATGTATCTATGAATTTCAGTTCGATTATAGGGAAACTTTCATAAGCTAAGCTTAATATAACGACTACACAACGATTTCTACTATGCAATTTATAGGTACAATATTTTTTGAGTTTAAGCATTTTCGTTTATAGAAAATTTCCGTTGACTCATGCCTTAAACTGAAAATAATGCAAATAAATAGCTGACCAAACAATCAACCGAAATCTGCCAATGCCAATAAATGGGCAAGCTTTTATAATAATTATTATAATAATCAGAAATTTAAATGAAAATGTTGTAAAACAAATTCGCAACTTAAGAAAATAAAGATTGTCTTAGCTAAAGGTAAAGCGCATTAATGAAACGCCAACTTTAAAGTTTATCTTGTGTTTCAGATCATAACAAATCTCACGGTGCCCACAATTAAAGCATTTCCCTTCGCCATCCCCCTATAAACAATAAAGTATATTTATATAAAAAACAATAGTTTTGATTTTTGAACTATTTTTCATAAAAATTGAACTGCAAACTACGATGTGTTCTAACAATGGTTTAAAATTTGACTATATATCTTGTCAGATCAAATATCAAGTCAAGCAACTTAAGTTGTCTTTTTTGTATTGTAAAATTAAATGAAATATTATGAAAAATAATAAAAGAGACCCCAAATGAAAAACTTCAAATCGATTAGATGAAATTTTTGATAAGCGAAAAATTGCGGATCTCGCACATTTTTAATAATCATATTAAGCTGATTTATAAAGGAAAGAGAAAATAAATCGATGAAAATACGTTTATAAAACATTGAGCAACAACTGAACAGGAACCTGTAGATAATATATGATCTACATAAGTACTACTTATATGATTATTAATTTATACGCGCTTTAGCATACAAACATGCATGCATTACACAGACAAACTCACACACACACACACACACACATACACACACACACCCATATACATTGACCACATACATGTGTATGTACATATGTAATCATGTGAAAATCAATATAATTATAATACATAAATAAAATTTACGTATAACAGATATTTGATAAAAAAAAAAAACAATAGTTTTCTTATTTCTTTGATTCAACTCAACAGATTCCTTGCGCCTTCCTTGAGATTATGCCGGATTCAGGATCTTTAAGATCTTTACTATGGTATTTGGTATGTTATGCAATTTAATTTATTAAATTTTATAATGTTAATCATAGTTGCAATACGAAAGGTTTCATCTAAGTCAAAGATTTTTGTCTAAACCTCGTTTCAATTTTATACACCGAAATTATTATTTTATTTTCTCAATTATTTTCCAATTTTTTAAGTCCTTACACTATTTTAAACTTTTTAAAGATTTTAACTTAAAGAAAGGTTCTATAATCATTTTTCCACTGTTACAAAATCATGTAATGTAAAATTGCAGATAGTGAAATAAAAAAAATTTTAATTAACTTTAAAGTAAACTTGAAGTAGGAGTAGGCTAGTTGTAGACAACAATTCCACTATGCCCTCGCCTGATGCTATAAATTCTTGTAGAACGACACACCCAAAAGGCAAGCTGTTATGGCCGAATCTTCGCCTGACACTGGCTTATTGCCAGTTAAATTGGGTCAAGACAATGCTGGCCAAGTGGGTTGTATGCGATGGCCCAAGACACCAAAAAAATTAAACAAAAAAATAAACTACGGGAAATAGACGAACGTGACCGACTTTAATATATACTCGTATATTCGGGAGCAGACCGAAGGTGGGCAGCCGCAGCGAATGCGAATTCAAGTGCGAATGCGAATGCGTGACAGGCGGAGATGTCCAGGTGTCCATAGTATCCACAGAACCATGTGTGCGACGGCGAACAATGCGTTTTGTCTGATGATTAATTGCAACGCAATCTTGGGAGGCCACAGAGCAGTTGCCGACGCTTTCCCCAAACGAGCAATGTATGTAGTTATATGAGATAGAGGAAAAGAGCGAGATAGAGCGAGAGAAAGGGAGACAGACAGACACTCAATGTGTGTCGCGACGTCAGTCGGATATATTATCTGTGACATAAAGCTATTAATTTTTAGCACTTGCCTCAAACACAAGCACAGTAATATAGTTTTTACAAATTCAAATTATAATCTTTACGCGAGCGTGACGAAAGCGAAAGTAAAGCAACTATTATTGAACTGGGCTTGGGAATGGGATTGGGTTGGGTTGGGTTGGGTCCAGACTCAGACTCAGACTCGGGCCAGATTGCATCCTTTAGCTGCCAAGCCCTTGGAAAATACGCGATTGGTGCTTTCCCTTTTAATGCGGCGATTGCTTTTGACGGATGACAACAACAAATGAAAAACCAAATGGCACTGTAAAGCTTAAGGCCGACCTGCGGATACACTACTATTGAGTGTTAATGAATCAACAAAATCAGTAGTAGATTCTCGAAAAGTGTTTCAGATAAACGTACTTTTCTAGAGCTTATCATTTTAAAGTAGTGCTACATTTTATTCAAAGAGTATTTTAGTGCGTTTCCGCTGCAATCTCTCACAGATTTTTCCGTAGGACTTCTGAAATACTTACAATTAAATTATATTTCGTTATTCTCTAGAATAATTTAATTCTCTTATTTATCTAATTTCCTATTGTTACAAGGATATTGTTATATATTAATTAAAATAAGTTTGCTTATTTTATTACCTTAAATTAGCTTTAAAATACAGTTGCTGCCAAAATCGTTATATTTAAAATGAATTACACTATAATATTAATTACAATCTTATTATGAACAATTACCAATAACTTTTTAATTTTTTTTAAAATTTTAAATTTTACATTTATCTATTTATTTATTTTCCGGTTCCGGCATTATTCCCAAACTTGCTGTTTCATCAACTGGTAAATGGAATCCTGACATGTTTAAAGCATCAGTTCAAATAAAACTTTTCTTCAAACTTTATTTTCGTGTTCTGGTTTAATTTTATCTATGTTTCTTTGATAGTAGACAAGACAAAGGAGAAACTTTAAACAAAGTTGTTGTACCCTTTGTCAAGTGTATTAGCAAACAAAGTGATGGCTACGGGGGTAATGGGTAGGAGATGGGAGAAGGCTACAGTAAACGCGGCTTGTTTTCTTTGTTCGCTACGCGTTTTTCGCGCTTTTCATTTGCGAAACGATTTTTCTATTTTCACCTCATGTCTAACGTGGTGCTGTTCAAGCTGTTTGCTTTATAGCAATGTGAAAATGTCTAAAAACTAGAAAATGGCCAGTACTGCGACTGGAACTGGGCAGCATCAACATCAGCATCAGCAACAGCAACAGCAACAACATGTGACTATGTGCTGGCACTTAACAGCTCCGCCCCCTCGTCCCGCTTTGGCCATGCCCATACCACTGTTTGACTGACTAAAAAGTGAAATACATCAAAGCACGTCACATCCATCAGACATTATGAGCAGCACGAGAGCACGCCCCAGACCCAAAGCCAGACTCTGGCCAAGACTAGATCGGGCCGAGCCCGCCGGTGTGTGTTTGACAACCAGGCCCAAAAGCGTCGCTAATGAATTGGAATTGTTTAAAGAGCGCAACGTGAGCGTGAAGGGGTGGAAGGGGAGGAAGGGGTATGAGAGAGGAGTTACTTTAGCTACAGCATCAGTTGGAGCCTCAGTCTCAGTTTGAGAGTTTGGTCTCAGTGTCGTCTCTTGCAGTTGCTGCAATCGAAATTAATGAAAACTTTCGTTTATTTAATTGCACAGCAGCCAGACAGAGAGGGAGAGTCCACATGTACCATGTCTAAGCCAGGCTAAAACGCAGGTGATGTACAAGAAGAGAGACGCGTCTACTATACCCCACTTTGTTCCTCTCCATCCTCATGTCCATCTTCAGCTCTCAGTCGCTGTTTGAGTCTCAGTGTTTATGGGTTATGGTTATGACCATAATGAAATCTATAGGGCAAGACATCGACAGCGGCATTTGAGTGAAAATGATTGATTGATTGATCGCTGTGTTTTGTAGCGTTCATTATTGTTGTTGTCGTTGTTGTTGTCGTTGTCGTTGTCGCTGTCTATTTCATTGTTGTTGTCAGTGATTGCTGCGTTACTCCTTTTCGGTGTACTGAGAGATTTGTTGACTTGACTTCCAGGCAATTATTTGTTTTGTATTTTCTTCTTCTTTTTTTTTTTGTGGTATTTAGTTGTTGGCAGATTTCGCTGCAATTTTGTTTATGGCTTTTAAAGGTTAAAACATGATGTTGATTGAGTTGTTCAAACGTCATTGCCAATTGCCAATCAATGGGAATAAAATACAAACACATATTCAATGTACTTCTTGGGCATCTGGGGAAAGTCATGAAATTGAAGATCCTTAGGATAAACTGCGATGGGACTCTTTACTTAAATTCATGTTTCATGTTATGTTTCATTGAAAGAGTTCTATTTCAAATGCTTTATTTATGTATTAAGTTAAGCAGGTAGTTTTTATTTATTTATTGATTTTATTTATTTCATGTATTTGAATTTTACTTTATTTAATTTTATTAAATCTGACAAGACTTTTATTTAAAAGGATATTTTATCAAAACACTGAAGTTATGTTTCATGAACCGAACTCTACATATATAAAATGAACACTTTATAAAATGAAGAACATTCCTCTACGATTTATATATTTTTGATTAAATAAAAGGTCTTACAATCAAGGAGTTTACCTTCTTTTTAAGAAGGCTTTTAAAATAAAGATTTTTGTCTTCAAAAACAACAATTTTTTCGAATCATAACATAACATAACGTATACATTGAATTAAATTAATGTGTTTTTAAACTATATAATTTTAAAATCAAAATCATTATTTTATTAATTTAAGAATGTCTTCCAAATAAAACAATATGTTCTCCTTCAAATTCAAAGCTCCGAATCGTAACTCATCTAAATTAATAAAATATTCAAGCCTGGTTGTGTCTCAGCTCTGTAAGCTCTATCTAATCTGTTTCTAGAGCTTGTTTCACCTGGATGTTATTAACAAAAAAAAAAAGTAGAGAACTTTCTAATACTTAATACATGTTAAAGCACTTGTGTAGCTGATAGCCCAATTGATTTCTTTATTAGAATAACGTTATGCATTTGCTCGTTCAGTAGCTGCTTTTGATTATCAGCAAAGCATTCACTTGGCTTCAACTTTGACCACAATTGCAACATTTGGATATGACTTGCAACCAGGCGGATAAGCTCCAGTGCACATGTCAACGCCACTTGGCAGTGCCTAGTGCCTCCCACTCCCCCTCCCCCTCTTCCACTGTGCTTCAATGTGGTGCAGACATTAAAACGGGTCAACATTGCAACAACTCGTAGTTCTACTCCCATTTGGGCCAAGTCTGCTTGACCAACTTGCGCCACAATGCGACATCAACAACACTGGCCAAATATAGACGTTGGACAATTTCTGAGCATAGAATGGAACGCCTTTATTATAACTATGACAAAAAGAGAGCCATGTAGGAGTTATACTTATGTATTTATCTATGTATATGTATATGTATGTGCTTGTGTATGTGGCTCTACGAGTATGCTCCATGCGATAACCTAAAAAAGAAAAATGCTCGTACACATTTTTCTTCATCTTTGTTATATCCTACAATAAGAAAATTGGCAAAAGAAGTATGATATATTCTTTGAAAGCGTATGTAACAAACCGATTTAATATGTCAGCATTAATTCATAAATATGAGTATACCCAGAATTATATTCAAATGGGTGTACCCAACTTTATTAAGGTTCAAATTTTTTGTATAAATTTTACAAATTATTTAAGATCTGTTATTTTTAAAATCATCAATAATAGCTGATAATAACATCAGCTATTTTCCAGAGTTGATCATGAATCGAAAATCTCACCGCCTTATTGATCCTCTAAACGACTTTAATTTTTATTATATTTAATTTATATTATTTTGTTGCGGTATTTCTTATGTGGTTTTTGTTAATTAATAAATAATCGCTTATAAGCTGGGATTAAAACCGAAACGAATATCGGTTTCAGATACGGTTTCGGTTATGCTCGAATTAAGGTTTTCGGTTATCGGTTATGCAAAATCTTGGAGTATCGGTTTCGTAACGGTTATCGGTTTTTTATAAGTTTCGGTTTAAAAATACCGGTATGGTTTCGGTTCACAAAAAAAAATAAAAATTGTGGATTTCGGTTGACCAAAATAAGTAGTCTTATTCGTTGTTTTACATGAAAAAAGACTTAATGCTCTTTTTAGCCTGGAAAATAATGTTATCTGGTTACTGGAATGATCCAGTGTAATGTCGATTTTATTATAATTTGATCTCATATAAATTTGGTTCATTTTGTTTGAAAATTTCGATTATTTTGATTTTACTGAACTTTGATCACTTTGAACCGCCATAACTTTGTCAAAAGTCAATCAATTTTTATGCGGAATGTAAATTTGTGCATGATTTTACCTCCAAATTCGATCTGCTTTGACATTTTTCCATTTTAAAAAATTTTTGAAAATCGAATTTTTTCGAAATTTTACAGTGTTACCCCTTTATCTTTTTTGATTTTTTCGAAAAAATTCGAATTTTCAAAATGAACAAAATTTAAATGCGGAACGAATTTGAAGGTAAACTCATGCTCAAATTTACATTCCGCATAAAAATTGATTGACTTTTGACAAAGTTATGGCAGTTCAAAGTTGCGCAGTAGCTGCGATGGTCAGAACCGAATTGAACCCTTATAAATGAATCGGTTACTAAACGGTTAATTCGGTTTAAAGAGTTTCGGTTTATGGGTTACGGTTTCAGTTACGGTTACAAATTTCAATCGGTTTTTATCGGTTAAAGCCTGACTTAACTTTGTTAATCCTACTATATCCATCAAATTAAGAAAAAGAGTAAGATGAAACTAAATTATATTAAATTATTAAATATCATCTATCAAAAGTCTGTGGCTATAAACATATTTTCTACAGAGTATTTGACACTTGATCAGCTTGCATTAGATCATTCTTACTTGTTACTTACTAACTTTGTTGTTACTAAAACATTTGCCCGACAAGGCGCTGCGATGGTATGGGATACGTTGGGTTGGATTGGGATGGGATGAGATAGAATAGAATGGGTTTGGAGTTTTAAATGTGTGTGTGTGTGTGTGTGTGTGGCTCTAGCTGTAGTCGTGGCTGTAGTTGTAGTTGTAGTTGTAGATGAGGCTGTGCTAGAAAAAAAGCGGCGAACACACCTTAAAAATGTCGAAAAATGTGCGACGATAAGGGGGAAACACTTGCCAGTTTTCTAATTGCAGACTGGACAGCGTTAAGACATGATGCGGCCTGTGACGGATTTGGGCAACTGGAAGGCATATATGCGACCGTGACCATGGCCAATATACTCGTATGTACATATGTATGTACATAACATATGTGAGGTAGCCTTGCTGATGAGCTCTCAGACAGTTCTCCGTTAGTCAAAGAATCAATTTTCCTGGCCACCGGCCATCGCGACTGAGTCCATCTGCGTCCCGATCTCTGTTTATCTTGTAGGTGTGGCACTGCCACACTGCAATATACATATACACCACCTCTGACTGACACTGAGACTGGGGTCCGGCGACGGCGGCGCCTTGCATGTCCGCCCTGCCGCTCGGCCACTAGCAGCGTCCATTATGCAATGTCACGATTCGCGGGCGCGTATAATGAACTTTTGATGTTGTTGCTGCCATATGGCCAGACTAGGCCTATCCACAGTCATGGTCATACATATAGCTCATTTGTGAGCAGCAACAACAATAACAACAATAAACTTGGGCCGCACACAGGTAGCCCCAGCTCGCTAGAGATGGACCTGTCGTCCCGCCCCTGACACGAATAACAGTGAATGTTTTTTAAATTGTATTCAAAAAAATTTGTTTTTAATAAATTCTGGTATTAAAAAATATGAAGTAATATTGTATGTTATATACATATGTCATTATTTATAAGAAAATTAAATAAATATATATATTCTAATATATTTGAAATTACTATTTTACATCTTACATAAAATTTGAAAATCTTTGAATGCATTTTTTTTAAATTTTCATTTCAAAGACTTGGTCTCTGGTATAAAATCAAAGTGAAAATGTTTGCTAATAATTAAAGAAAAATTATAATAAATAATAATTAATTTTAATATATTAGTAAAACTTTTGGATAGATTTAAAGGGTCTTTATTCTTATATGTACGTATGGTACTCATACCCTATGTACATATCATTGTTTATATTCTAGAAATAAACCAGAATATACTAATATTTAAATATATTTATAAATATGTAGTTAAAGTAAATTTTAAATGAATAATAAATTATTTTAAAGTAATTTTTAAATGAATAATATATACTATTTTACATTTAAATTTTTTTGATTAATTTAAACTCCTTTTCCACAATAGCATTTAAATACTTTATCGGATTGATCATTGATCATCATAGTAGAGAGATGTCATCTTCCATCACTAGCATGATACATACATACATGATTTGAAACACGAGCAGTGTTGGTAATTGCTTTATAAACGTTTTTTATTTGTGTTTTTTTTTATTTTTTATTTTTTTTTTAAATTTGGTAGTTTGTTTTTATTGCAGTTTCGCATTGGGTGGCATTGAACCTGAACCTGAACCTTAAGCTGAACCTAAACCTGAAAGCGAACTCGGCTCGCGGTCTGCCGACTTCGACCTAGCCGTTAATGCGCCAAAAAGCCCAAAAGGGATGGCCGGCCACATTGATGCATGCTTACGTTTGGGGCTTTCGACGGACTGTCGACTGTCTCTGGTCCGGCATCATTGCAGCGCTTGACCATAATCACAATCATCTGGCTTATTTAAGGGCCTGTTCTTTGCTTTCACATATTTCTTTCACTGTGTTTTGTTATTTTTTTTGTCCGTTTTTTTTTTGGTTTGTTTTCATTTTTTTTATTTTTTTGGCAATTGCGTGGAAACCGCTGATTAAGCCCAACACCGCAACATTCGAAAACGTGCCACATTTGGCAAGTTTGCTGTCCCTGTCCCGGTTGTGTGTCCGTGTCCAGATACAGATTGCCAACCTGATTGTCCCAGTCGCGTCGTTGTTGCTTTTGATTGGCGTTTGTTGATTTCGGTGTTTTTTTTACTGACAACATAATATTAAAGCCAATTAAGGCTAAATTTATGCGTACAGCATACGGCCAATACAGCAACTGGGCCGCAATTATTGGCCAGCGGTCACTTGGACTTGGAGTCCAACTCCGACTTGGACCCGGCATGTTAACTGCCCAAAGTAAACATTTCCTTATTCTTGGCATATTTTGGGCGCATTTCTTAAATGTGTTGCCCGCTGCCCGTGGGCTGTGATGTTCTCAGTTTTTTTTTTTTTTTTTTTTTTTTTTTTTTATTAATTTTTGCTGTTGCTGTTTACCGGCTTGTTGGTGGTTCCAGGGGATAACTGCAGTTTGTGGCAACATGTTAATTTCTTCATTTTGGCTTAGAGTTCTGCTTTCTTTTGTCAAGTTGTGTGGGAACCAGTCGAATTTAAGATTCTGTTTAAATACGTGTATTTATGGATGTGGTGAGAGCATCTAAAGAATATACGTACAGCAGTTGATACTCTTATCAAATGAACTTATAAACAAACTTAAAACTAGGATTGGTTTTACTCTCCATATGAAAAAGTCCAGCTGGCATTCTCTTTATGAGATCCATAAGTTATTGTGAAGTTATAGTCTGTACTTTATGTTACAGATATACATACATACATATACAATTTCTTCAAAAGCGATGTTATATTATATAATTCAAATATGAATAGATGCGAATTTAATTGCAATTAAAATTTTAAATAACATAGCAACAAATAACATAGAGCACAATGTGTGCAATGAAATTCAGCACGAGACGTCGGTTGATGCTAATTCTGCCAAAAATACGTATCTCAGTATTCTGCCAGATGAGGTGAAGTGCCATCCAAGTATTCTGCCAAGAAAAGAAGAATATCCTAGATATTAATCATGAGTCAAATTTTGATAGTCTCAGTCTCGACTTAATAACGTTAGCGAGAATAGCAAATTTTACAGACAATACTTTTCTTTAAATTTTGCAACATCCTTTATTGGAAAGTTTCTTTGAGATTCAAATTTTTATTGTCGCGTTGAACTCTCGATATTTAATGTAAACATTATTTTACTCACACTACGTTCCACAAACTGATCCTGTGGGAAAGATTGACGCAACGTGTATAAAGTTTCTTGTAGGGTTCCTCCCAAAGTCTCACCAAAGCTGCCCAACAAATACAATATTAATATGCAGTTGATCCATAATACAGGCAATAAGTTATGATATCGGAATGTAAATAGAGGCTTGATTTTTTCACGGTTAATGCGAATGACAAAATATCCACAAATAATACAGTGCCATGACGAACACATTAAAAAGAAGGTCAATATGTGATTGAAAGTGCGGCACAAGTCGGTTATAAGGTCAATGAGTTGTTGTTGCATATGGTGCAGACGTTGCAGCTTCTTGTGCTGAACAGATCGTGGTTTACCAAGCAAATCATTCAGGTCCTGGCGAAGGTGACAGCAACATTCCCATGCCTGCCAGAACATACTGAAGCCAAGCATATAGGAGGCATAGATCACCGTGATGCCAGAAATCTTCCAAGCCAAAAGTACAAGATCCAGAAACGAGGCTATATTGTAATTGCAACAATATATCAGGTTCACAATAAGGTAATCGGTGACGACAAATGCCATATTACTATATAGATAGGTGCTGGTGGTTTTGGTGCGCATTCCAAGCGACTTCTGAATCCTTCGAATTTTTACCATGATCTTAACCATGCGACTTTGCTGAAACTGAGTCGAGTAGATGACAGCCAATACCATCCATATATTTTCAAAAATATGTTCAGTTTTAAGAAGAAGCTTCAAGTTAGATGTAAGTGTTGTTAATAACACCATTTTGTTGGCAGTGTAGATTACCATTGGCAGCAGTCCACATATCATAATTAAATTTAGAAGAATCGTATAACTTTGAAGAAACTGTGACGTTTTCAATTGCCCAGTGCGATTATCAAAGTAGTATCTGGACAATCCATTTAGCGCCAGAAAGTATGTTAAACAGACAAACAACTCGTTCCTTGTACAAGCCATCGCGACGACTACCAAATGGCTAATTCCTGTTACCCTTAAGAGCTATTTTCATAGTTATTGGTAAAGGTCGATTGACGCCTGCTTGTCACAGTTTAAATGAAACTGACAGCAGTTCCTTGATTAAAAAACCTCAAACTGATAAATGATCAGCAATTTGCAACGTTAAAATGAATTGGTTTGTCAAGAATTTAAAATTGAATTGTCTATGCCTTGTGTTATATAACTAATTTTACTTAAAGTACTTAAAAGCCAATATAAATTACTTATTGTTAGAATCATATTAACTTTTTTAACTCATCGTGATAGTAGGAAATTTAGTAAAAGCAGGAATTTCGAAAAAATTATGGAGTTTACAAGATTTTACAAAATATTTAACTTGTAGTAAGTATTTCACTATTCTAGAGTTTGAAACATGAAAAAACATCCATCTAATTATCTCACTGCAAGAATTAAATTTTCACAATGATATGGTATTTAATAAATAAACATATATTTTACTATATCTAAGGAAACCATATAACATAAATGTATGTATATTATTCTATATGTTTCTAAAGTCAAACTCGAAAATATTATAAAATTATAAGGTTTTATTTTCATTCCAATAAGCTGATAGAGGATCGTTGAATGAAGTTCATTCCTTAAGACATACATATTTGCAAAATAAAATTAATTCCATTCCATAAAGTGATGCTTCCCATTTAGACCAGAGTTCTTTACTCTCTCAACAATAAAATTAAGAGATCAATAAAAAATATGTAAAATAGGTAACGCTAATGGTAAGTTGGCAGCTCATTGTTGAAGTCCATTTAACTAATTAGCTAATTGTGCACTAATCCAACTATAAAGAAAAAAAACACTTTTAAATGCAACTTGCAACGAAGCATGGCATCAATGCAACATTCGCTGGGAATAGTTGAACATTCCCATACTTATATATAGGCCAAAGCTTATTGAATTACAGAAGCAACAACAAGATGGGGAATCAAATCGGAAAATAGACGAGCGGACAGAAAATATGCATATGATGATAGTTTTACCACCCATGAGTTGGAGCCGGAGAGAAGTGTGGATGCCCCGTGAAGAGGCCACTGCCACCGTAACAATAACAACAACAACAACAACAATAACAACAACAACAACAATAGGTGAGGTGTCTACTCATGCAACATTGCAATTAATTAAATTTTATTTTTAAATAATTGTTTTTAATTAAATTTTAAGACTTTTAAGAGTCAGCCAGCTGAGCAGATGAATGATCAGGTGTTTAGATAGACAGTTGGATGTGGTTGTGCATGTGCATGTGTATTTGGTGGATTTGGTTGGAGTGTGCCTTATGATCATGCAATCGCTCAATCATTCATGTGAGCATTTGTTTGATTTTTTGTAGTTTTTCTTTTTCTTTTTGTAATTTATCCCAGTTTTTGAGTCCGAGTCAGAGGCTAATGAAAAGCGCATTTGCAACGCTCTGGGGTGCATTCAACCCAGCTCGAATGATATAACCAATGACAGGATTGCCCAAATAATTGGAGCATGCCACTGCCACTCAGAGGAGCACTGCAGCGTTGCACCAAATTCCAAATGCAGCAATTGCCAGCCTGCCTGCTAGCTGTTAGCTGCTAACTGTTTGTTCTCGTTTTGGGCCAAAATGTGAGGCAAACTCATACATAACATTAACATGCCCCATGTCCAACTTTGGGACGTAGCTCCAGAACTTCTTTTTGTTTTTGGTATTTACTGTTTTATAGTTTGAGCTGCAATTTTTCTTCTTTTTTTTAATTTATTTTTTGTTTTTAGTTATTTTTTTTAAGTGTTTTTTGACTGTTGTTCGGGTTGCGTGCAAAGTGCGATGATCTTGCGGTGAAATTTTGTGCTCAAGCGGTTAAATTGGTCAGTGAGCAAAAATGCAATAACAAAAGCAACAGCAGTAACAACAACAAAAGCAACCAAAACAAATGAAATAAAATCACTTGCTCGAAAAGTGCTTGATTAAAAGGCAGTTGCTACGACCACATTCGCCTTGGAATTTAATGTATACAATACCTATAAATACACATGTACATATACATATGTATGTATTTGAGTCCGCTTTTGAGGCTCGGGAGAAAGGTTGATGTGAAATATCACTTAAGATTTGAGTATCACCAGCAGCAGCATCAGCATCAGCCTCCGCCTCAGTCTAAATCTCCATCTCCATCTCCTCTCTACTCTCCAACTGCAGTTGAAATCCCAGCTGCAATCCCTTGTGCACTTTCTTTCCGACTTGATCATTTGGTCAGTTTAAAGTGGCATCAATTATTGCGAACCCATCCATTAAGTGACCAGTTATCCCTCATTTTGTGATCGCTTATCGCAGCCCACAAATCCACATGCACATCCTCATTCTCAGTCTCAGTCTCATCCTCATCCTCAACCTCAACCTCATTCACATTCTCATTGCCGGCATTTTGCCCTTTGCGACTTGTGCCACTTTTAAGTTTCTTTACAATTTATAAATTGGGGTCACGCATGCAGGCGTGTGGAACGCCTTAGTTCCTGAAACAGCCGGAGGGGACAATCACTGGAATGACAGATGCAACCTAAAATGCAGGAGCAGCCTGATTTCACATAATTAGTTGGTAACTGAATGCGGAAAAGGAAATAAAAAAAAAGAATATACAGTCTTATATTATAAATATTTTATATTTTACATTTTCCATTTTATATTCGGTCGATCTAAGAAACATCCATCAAATGTAATAAAATGTGAGATATTTTTAAGGTATACCGTTAAAATATCGCCTCAGTTTTAAAATAATTATAATCTTGGGAGCTTTATAAGTTAAAATTTTATCAATTAAATTTTTTTGATACATTATTTTATTATGTGCACGAACATGCTACCTAAATTATTTTCAGTGTCAAAGTATCATGATTTTATATA
Source organism: Drosophila kuntzei (assembly GCA_035042165.1). NCBI lineage: Eukaryota > Metazoa > Arthropoda > Insecta > Diptera > Drosophilidae > Drosophila > Drosophila kuntzei. The sequence goes on along the minus strand of JAWNLU010001684.1, from coordinate 5,899,526 downwards.
TTATTAATTTTAATGTGGCAGTGTGGGAATCGAACCCAGTTATTTTTTAAACTGAGTCAATTACATTATTCTTAATTTTACAACCCCAAAATTTGTAAATTTGGAGTCAATTTTATCTTTCCAGTTTTAAATTTTAATTAAAATATAATTTTGTATATTTATATGGAAATCTTTACATTTTTATGGTCAACTACTTCCAATTGTCGTTAAATAAATAAATAAACACTGCATATTTAGTAGCTTTAATAAATGAATCGGTTATGAAAATTCTACAAAAATATGAATGTAAATTTCGAAAAGAACTGAGATTATTCTGAATATCAAATACAACTATAAAATGGATGGCACCGGCATTCGACGTAATAATCTTTTAAGTTCTAACAAAGTAATCGATCTCCGAGTGAAATTCTTAAGTTGATTGACAATTAAGCTGAGCAACAATGTTTGCATGGCAGTTAAAGTTGATTGTTTTTAAGGTTGATTTAATAGCATAGTTGTGCCTTTCACCTCCATCAAAAATGCAACAAGTTCATAAATCTTGGCAAGCGCGAAACCTAATCCCAGTCGACTGGATGCGACAAATTTATTTTGATCGCTTTGGCTACCAGCGAGAGAGTTGTTCCTGTGGTATGATCCCAATCCTGGCCACCCAACTACGCAGCTTATGAAGCCCCATGGAACCGAGACTCCGTGAACTACTCTATGGATTTGGCAAGATTGTTGCTGATAGACAAAATTTATTGTGTTAGCTGCGGCACGAGTTTGCATATATATTTTTTTTATTTTGGCATATTGAGTTCCATTGTTGTTGTAGTAGTTGCTGTTGCAGTTGTTGCTGCTGCTGCTGGCGTTGGGGTAGAATTTGTGACACGACCTTTAACGAGATTTTCCACTTGGCGCATCAACACGCGACTTTCGAGCGTGCTGCAAGTTTTGGAGTCGCATCGATTTGTACCAACATGTGTAGAGGCTGCAACAGCAACAGCAACACCAACAACAACAGCAGCAACAACAGCAGCAGCAACAGCAATAGCAAAAGCAAACAAACAACAACAATAAACAAACATTTGCTGGGGAATTAGCAAGCGACAACGACAGCGTCGCGAGACGAGTCTCTGTCGCTTCAACAAAACATACACACACACACACACACACACACATACACACACTTGTCTATGGCAATATCTTAACAAACTTCATTATCATTATGGTTAGCTAATGATGAGGATGAGAATGGGATGGAATGGGAATGGGAATGGGAGTCGGTATATAGAAATGGGGAGCATCATCATCAACGTCATTTGCGGCTGCTGCCGGCGTTGCATGCACATTGAATTCCAATTGGGTTTGGCAGTGTGGCGCAAACTTAATTGTCAAGGTTCGTTAGTTTTTTTTTTCGTTGTCGTTGCTGTTGTTGTTGTTGTTGCTGCTGCTCTTTCTGCTAATGTTCGTTTCTAATGGTCGTTTTGAGTAACTGCGCCGCTTAGTCCCAATCTCTGTCTCCGTCTCCGTCCCAGCCTCAGCCTCCGTCCTCTGTCCTCCGTTTCATTCCCAGTCACAGTCAAAGAGGCAGTGCCACAGCTGCCAAGGAATTCTCAATATTTCCATTACTTTGTGGTCTACGTCTGGGATTTCTTGCGTTCTACGTTTTGCGGCTTTGGTCAGCTCTCTGTCGCCTCTCTTTTGGATAACTATTTAATTCACATTGGTGGAAACTTGATTGTACTGTTGCTCCAACCATGCACAAAATGAGAAGCAGCCAAACGAGCTGAACGCTGACGTCGACGCTAGCGCTGACGTTGAGTCGGCGTCGGCGTCGGCGTCGGCGTCGATGCCCGGCATTGACGTTTTTCATCTGTGCTTAGATTTTTCACATTTGTTATACGCTACATGGAAGAATATTATGTTGGTTATGCCAACTTTTTGGCAGTTCATCTATGAAAAAATCTATGGAAATTTCAAAGAATTTTGAAATTAAGCTTTCCGAATGTATTATTATGATAATATGTACTCTTTTTATGTCTATTAATTTTGTATAAATAAATTTATATTTTATGTCTCTTAAAAACATTTATAAATGTATAGAAATTTAACCAATTTTCGTTATTTTTTTTGTTATTCTACAATTCTATTATTTACCTCATTTTTATTTATAAATAATCAGCACACAACTTTAAATTTATTATACTTTTCATTTTCTGTTTTTTTAGGTACTAAGCTTAAATTCAATGCAAGATTTTCTTAATATTTATAGTTTAGTCTTTTTATTTAAAATTTTGATTTTTCATTAATATTTTTTATACATTCAATTTATTTGCTTTTCATTTTTCTTCAAATTTCTCAATTTTAATGTATATGGATTTAATCTAAATATAATATAAAAAGCATTTATAAGAACACTTAAATATTCATTTAATATCTTTTCCGATTACATAATTTGTAGAGTGCTTTGTAATTACAATTTTCCCACGTTAATTTTCAATTCATTAACGAAAGTTATCTTCAGCCCTTGATGTTGACTCCCAAATACTAGCGACTTTCTTTTACCATTACTGATTGATCTGTGGCCAAAACCACTTAGCATTTGGTATCAGCCCAGTTTGAACTAAAATAGGAGGCTTTCTATTCATTAGATGGCAACAAAAAAGAAATATATATATTAGCTGGGTTCCAACTTGTAGCGCATTACGTGGTACGGTTAGGCCATCAATTTCTGCACAGGGAGACTGCTTGAGTTGGAGTTGAAGCTGGGATGCAATGCAACATTGCTGCTGCCACTGCGGCGGCAGTTGTTGCAACTGCTGCTGTTGCTGCTGTTGCTGATGGCGTCGGCAGCGCCGGCGTTTGGCACATGCTTTTTTTTCAGTTGAAATGCGTTTGATCAATGCTGATCGAGTTAGTTTTGTCAAGATCTCGTCTAGGACAAGTGCAGCCGGTTAAATGAACAACAGTGAAGAACATAGAACAGAGAACAGAGAACAACAGAACAAGGATCTAGCAGGATCAACTGTGTTTCTCTCTCTTTCTGCCTCTATGTCGCGTACTCTTAACGGTAAACGCTAATGATAACGGTTAACGGAAGTGCGCTCTTCTCGTTCGTAATGTGATTAACTAAAGAACTGACCGACCGCATTACAACTCGCCACCTGCGACAGGCAACATTGCCACATTGACTTGCAGCATTTGTTGTGGTATGTAGTACATGTAAACAGATCTCCGGGATTCGCTGGATTCGGGATTCTGTCCGTATTTTGTTGCCTCTCAGTGTTTGCTGTTCGCATACTATTTAAAGTTTGATATCAATCTTTCGCAGGAATGAGCAATGACACTTAATGGCATTTTACTCCCAAACTCTGTCTCTGCCTCTGTCTCCGTCTCTGTCTCTGCCTCTGCCTCCGTCTCAGTCGCAGTCGCAGTCTCTGCGGCAGTCTCAGGCCATGAGGCTTTAAGTTTATGGCCAGTCGACAACGTCGCCTTGTTAAGTGTAAACGTTAAGTGCCTTGTTACTTAATTCTCTGCTTTTATCTTTTCGTACATTTTCCCGCTCTAATTCGACTTGCTGTCTAAAAAAAAAACTAATATGAAAGGCTACGCTCGAGCCAACTCGACTGTGAGAGACCCTGGACTTATTCTGTTAAAAAATCTTAAATTAAAATATACATTTATTTTTGTTTGCTACTCTAAGCATTTTTAGTGTCAAAGCAGTATTTATGAAATGATTTTAAGATATAATATGAAACAGAATAAAAACCATTCTAAGATTAAATTTTAAAATTCTTGATTTTAGCATGCATTTTTCAAGCAGGCATTCAGGATATTATTGTTAATATGCGGATAAAATGGCATCGACTCAACATTATAAATGTCTAAAAATCATAAAATATTTGATCTAATTAAAAAAAACCTATAGAGCCCCGAAAATCAAAATATTTGCTGAAAGCCAAATGAAAAATCGTGTTTGAATCAAGTATTTTTTACTTGGTTTGATATTGAATTGATTTATCAGGAAATCCCGGATTTTCTTTTCTGTGTAGCAGTGTGGTAATCGAACCCACTTATTTTTTTTTACCTTAAATTCTTTTTGATCTGATGAGAATATAAATAACTTAAATATTATTTTAAAAAATACTGACAGGCGGACATAGACTGTTGATGATAATCAAATAAAACATTTGTCAAACTGAATAGACCCTTTGCTCTTTTTAATTACAGGGTTTCAATAAAAAAAATGCTTTTACCTCAGAGTTGATCTTGTCTTGTCGTCGTGGTCGTCTTTCAACCTTACGTCTGGCAGTCTTTCATTCTCAGTCAGAGTCAGAGTCTCAGTCTCAGTCTCGTTCTCGGGTTTGGTCCATTATCACACGCGACATTAAGTGCAGCCATAATGTAATCGAGCATTTTCTTTAATTTACAGTTAATTGAGTCTTATAGGGTAATTATGCAGACTTCAGAAATAGTGGCAAGTCCAAGGTCTCAACTGTTTGCATGTCGCTCTTAATCGTATAACACATAAAACTGCAGGCAAAATGTCTAGAATGACTGGGCAAGTGTTGACTCTCGATTCTCGATTCCCGTGGCGTGTATGTAAATCAATCAAAGTGCTTTAGTTTAAGCCTTAATTAAGGCGCGAGGGTCATTAAGCTGTGCCGTCTTGCCACCACTTGACTTTGCCTTGGACCGTCAACTCTGCATATGTATAAGCATTGTTGGGAGAGAGAGAGAGAGACCTGTACTAGTAGTATTGTAGATGCTGCCCGCAGCTAACCTGGCTTACAAATTGCAATTGATGCGATAAGCCACTCACTGACAATAAACGAAATGCACAATCAATCAGAGAACCATCGAACCAACCACACACAAACGTGTTCAGATACAGATACAACTGCAAGATACAGATACAAGTACAGGTATAACTACAGGTACAAGTACATGAACTAACCAGCCAGCCAACCAGCCAACTAACTAACCAACCCAAGAGCCAAGAGCCAAGCAAAATGTGCATGAGTATTAACTTAGACGAGGTATGGTTTGCAGTCGCAATGTTGCAACGCGGTTGCACCTGTGGCAGTTACTTAGCAGCGTTAGCTGAGAATCGGGCGTTGCCTGGTAACCACTGATTTCCGCAGCAGAGGCTGAAACTGCGACTGCGACTGAGACTAAGACTGAGACTGAGATTGTGGCAAGTGTCTGAGAAACCGTTAGCAATCATTAGCAATGAAATCAATTGGCCCATATCGAAATAGGTGTACGAGGATTGTACGATTGTACGAGTGGCTTCTCCGTGCAACAACCACTTCACTTCACTTCACTCCACTTCACAGGAAGTTCAACAAGTTAAGATCTCTGTTTTTCCAACTAATCAGCTACACCTTACATATATTTACACTCGTATTGCCACAGAGAGACCACTTGATGCCATCTTATTCTATCTGTTAGTACTCGAATTAAGTGATTAAAATTCAATCGTGCGAGATCTTAAAGTACATCCGATAATAATGAGTTTAAAGCTAGAATTTTCAGGAATTTCATTTTTAAAACCTGACTGAGGTAATTTTTTATTTTCAGTGTTTAACAGCTACTTCTTCTAATATATATATGCATAAATATTTTTTATTTGTAATTAAAGTAATTTACAAATCAATATTAATCAAGTGATTAAAATTCAATCGTGCGAGATCTTAAAGTACATCCGATAATAATGAGTTTAAAGCTAGAATTTTCAGGAATTTCATTTTTAAAACCTGACTGAGGTAATGTTTTTATTTTCAGTGGTTAACAGCTACTTCTTCTAAAATATATTTTTTATTTGCAATCAAAGTAATTTAAAAAGAGAATTAATTACTTAATCAGGTTTTTGAATTCTTTCCTCTCATTTGTTGGCATTCAATCAACTATTTCTAATGCGATTTAATTTTTTGTCAATCAACTTGAGAGTGTATTCTTACTATAAGAAAACGGATTTCAATCAATTATCAAAAAAATTTACGTATGTGTAGAAATTAGGGGTTCCATTGAAAATACTTAAAAAACTGTTTACAAACTGATTTGAATTATTGAGAATTGTTGATGAAGTTGGACTCGTTTATAGACGCCTGATAGAATTTAGATGCTATAAATTCCCGACTTCGATCACAATAATTAGATGCAATTTACAAAACCACCATACAAATAGAGGCAAATGGTTTCGGCCGCGTCCTTTTGGCATTGGCAAGTGGCAGCTTTGCATTTGGCGTTTGTTGGTAGCACGTTTGGCTGCTGCTGGTGGTGCGACTGATGGTGCTGTTGGCTAACTGCCTACCCACTGATTATCTTCCAAGAGCGTGGCAACTGCACCGCCAGCAACTACTAAAAATGTTTGTCTATGCGCAATGCGAAAACGAATGCGAAATGATTTGCAGAACGAATTGTGGTGCATGGAAAGGGAAGGAAATTGCGTGCAATAAAAGATAGATATGTTTGTGGCCAGCTATCAACGGTTGATCATTAGAGAAATATTCGACAGGCAGTAGACAACGGCACCAAATGGATGCAAACAGCGGCAGGCCAACGGAGCAGCAAGTGGCATATAAATATTGGCATACGTTTGCTTATCTTGGCCAATTTATTGCCGCTTTTCCCCAAATGACTCAATAGCCGGCTGAATAGCTCTCCTCGAGCCAAACTCGAACTAGTTCTGCACGCACGCACTTGCCACAAAATTAATTTAATTCTCAATTACGAAACAAGTTATGCCACAAATTAAAATTATGCAAAGAAAGCGAGAGACAGAGAGACAGAGAGAGAGAGAGAGAGACTGTGTCTAACTGCACTTTGAGCTAACAAGCAGAAGCTGCATCTGAAATTACATCTGATGTTGCAACAGCAACAGCAACAGAGACAAACAAATATGTAGTAACATATAAAAAAAAAGGGCGTCAACGTGGGGCGCCACCCAAATTAGGTGCACCTGTTGCACGCGCTTGCAGCCTGTGGCAGAGTCTGAGGCCCAGATTGAAACTGAGGCAACAAAAGGTGTTTCGTTGTTATTAATTAACAACAATTCGATTTGTGGTCACACTTGGGGGCCGGTTGACTATAGCGCCTCGATTTGGCTCTGGGCCAGTCAGACAAACAGCCAACATGTGGACACGTATGTACATATGTATATGTAGTATGTGTGTCTCTTTGGTAATCATATTCACAAGCGTTTGGCAACTACAAGTAGAACCGCTGCCACTGTCAGGTCGCCTGTTCACCTGGTCGCAACTAGTCGCTTTTATTTGTAGAGGGTATTATGATTTTGTAACGAAATGTGTTACTCATTAAAGGATTCTTGACATACCCCATAAAGTATATATACGATCTTGATCAGGTCGATGAGTTGACCAGCTTTTTCTAATGATACTTTATGCAGATGCAGCCAATAAATATGCCGTTTAGTATAAAAATCATTGTTATATTAGGATACACTTCGATAGAATAGTGAAATAGGGTATCAAATCTTCTGCATGTCGAAGATAACTTTTCTTTCGTGTTTTTCTTTTCTTTTGTGTTTTCGGAGGCAAATGGCAAACACGTTTCGCGGAACAAGTTCAGGTGCTGCTGGACTCGGACGCGGACTCGGACGTGGACTCGAAGTCGAACTCGGACTCGGACTTGGACATGGCCAGCAGGCCGCTTGGCATACTGTGGAGTAACATGTCTCAAGACTTGTTCCACCCTTTTTTTTTCTGGCTCAGCTTAGAATGACAACAGCAACAACAAGAGCAACTACTAAAAAAAAAAACAACAACGACAACTACGAGCCATCCGTTAAACTGCTTTGGGGCATTGTCCAAGTTATAGCCGCTAAGCATTGGGTCAACTGAAGTTGTTAGATTTGGAGCGTGAAATGGGACCACGCACCAGACAGACGTGGACAGATCCTAAGTAAATCTGCAGCATATTTAAATAAAGGTGTTGATCACGGTCTCGTTGCCAGGCGACTTTTAAGACAGGTGATGCCGCTTGTTAAGCTTCTTACCAAGAGTATGAAATGTCTGCCAATCTGGCCAAATACTCGCTTTGCCCTTGGGATAATGGCTTTGATAATAAAAATAGTTGAAAAGCTTTTGACTTTAATTACCTGACCGAGTACACTTCAAGCAAATCTCGGGCCTCTTCATCTTAAAGTGTTAAGAATTCGAGTCTCTTTTTAATACTTATTATTCGGTTGTCTACAATTTTAAGTACTCGCCTCACAAGATAATAAAAGCTCTTTTCTGTACATTTCCGCGAGATTCTCACAGTTTCCTCTTTAAATGTGAAGAGTAAGATTCAAATAAGAGAATACGATTAAGAACGTTCTTTACGAGTGAGATCGACTGCGATATACACTATAAACACAGACACTATGAAGAACCAGTGGTCTTTTTCTTGCTATCTAATGAGGAACTCATCACGAAAAAGAAAAAAATCTAGGTAGACGAAAATCATAATTTATTATGTTGATTTATTTTAAGAAAATTAAATTGAGTTAAAATTATCTTTATTTGAAGGGCATATGAATGTTCTACAGTTATTATAATTGTGAGCATTAGAACAACTTAGAACTCTCTCAAAGATATTTATTAATAAATTGATCAATTCTAAATTAATATTATAAAAATTATTGCCAAAGAGAAAATGGGCGGAAACGATCATATATGTAATGTACGGTTGAGAAATTTTTAGTGGAATTTACGGCTTAAAATAATGAACAATGAATATTCGTTTTACAACATATGACACCCCGCGGTTGCAAATTGTAGCTAATATATAAAAATTAGTCCGACACTTAAAAATAAAAAGAAAATAAAAAAAATAGTAATGAAGAGCAACTCCTTGGAGAGCACAGAATTTAATAGAAGAAACTTTTTCTATAGTTATTCAGCAATTGACCAATTGTGCATTTATGATGCCGCCGAAGAGTGCTCCATTTGGACAATAGACCCACATGCTAGTGTTGAATTTCACTCGGCTAATTGCTGCTGATGAGACTAACATGGATGTATTTTTATATAGTTGTTCATGCTGGCGGCGCCACATAAAACGCATACAATTCAGTTGCCGGGTTGGGAGAGTGCAGACCAGAAGACCCGAAGACCAAAAGACCAGTAGACTTAAAGACAGTTGCCCGACAGCGGCTGGGGACTAGGAACTAGGAGGTCTGGGAGTTGGCTAGCTAATGGCAATAGAAGCTGTAAACTTGCATACAGCGACCACATAATTTAGAGTAATAGACCTGAAGCTGGAGCTTGATTTGGAATTGAAGGAGCAGTCAAAGTGCTAGAGCGGATATAGTCGTACTTCAAATGCCGCTCGATTGCTTAGAATTGGGTGAGCTTGGGGTATAGGTACGGATAGGGGTACAGTAACCACTCAGTAGAGTGTCTTTGACCATAAATTCTGTAAATTCAAAGCGCGAAGGAATGTCACTTGCCAATTATTAGAGAATGTCAGCTTGTCGCTGATATCTTTGCCATGTTTGTATTGACGATCTCAGCTGCTGCTGCTGCTGCAGATTCTGTTTCTGCTGCTTCGGCTACTCAGCTCTCCAAAGGCATCAGAGCGCTCCACTTATCGTTGCTTCATATCTAATATAGACAACTAAACAGGTTCCACGCACTGCGGTCGGTCGCTTGGCCGGTCGGATAGTCGGTTGCTTGTAAAGTGCAGTTCAATCACAGCATCAATCCCAGTCTTAGTCTAAGTCTCAGTCCCAGTTGCAGTTGCTATTCCCAGCACAAGTCCAGGGCCACGCACTGACACGAGACTCTCTTTTTAATTGCTGCACTGCGTCAGCTATTCAGGACGGGGAAAAACGTTTGACAAATGCAATGCCGACAATTACATGCGTTGCAATATCCCCGCTGCTTTTTCAACTGAAACTAGAACTCATTATTGTGTCATCATCATCATGATCATGGCTCGAGATACACATTAGTAAATATTTTCATAGACTCGTACCGCATTCCCCTTGACATAAAACTAGTTCCCTCCTTACAAAAACAAACTGCACCGTTAAAAGAAGGAAATCTTAACTATCAGTGCGTTTACTTACAAGAAAGGTTGTCTTAGGATCGCCGAAGATTTTATACTCTTGTCTAACCCTGTATTAAATTTGCTTTTTGATTGTTCCTATAACATCAATATTAAATTGTAATTTGATTTTAGCCAAATTTATTCAGGATATATAAGTTTTTGCCAAATACACCATCTGACTGATTTGGGGCCCTTTTTTATTTAAATGTCCTGCTAAATTTTATCAAAATGATATTTTGAACTATGGCATTCGAATCTATGCATTTTAAGTCAAAATACATATCTCTTAAATCAATCGTCTTAACTAGATATTGAAAATGGGCCATTATGAGATATCTCAAAAAATAAAACAAAGTTTAATTAAGGGTTTATTTTCGACAAATCGTTCCTATTGTCGTTATTTGATGTTAAAAAAAATACATAAGATGAGCACACAAATATATATATGTTATAGGGTCTGCCAGGCCTCCTTTAATGCGTTACACATTTTGTTTAAAAATTACTTTAATTTATCATTCTGGGCGACAGTCCACGCTAGTGACGAATGCAGACTTCAAAAATATGTGTATAGTTCTCGTAATTGTTGGATGGTATTGCACAATTCGCTTTCTAGCGCCCATTGCCAAGTTGAGCACTTGCCACAGGCAACGGCTTAATCAGTGCCCCAGCCCAGACCATGACACCACTGACCTTGTGCCACTTGAAGTCGACCCAGACAGAAGTGAAAACAAAATCCCTATTCAAATTTGTAAGCTGCTCTGGCATTGGGACTTGGACTGAAACTGGGACTGGGACTGCGACTGGGACTGGCACTGAAACTGTTGGCGTTCCTTGCCTGGCCAGAGAGCCACATGTCTGACTTGAACTTGAAGTGCGGAACCAGATGTAAGTAAGTAACGGTCCTGCGGCAGCGGCTGCCTCGTGAGAAATCAAACTGTAAAGTGTGGCTAGAGATAGAGTTGAGGCTGCGGTTGTGGCTGAGACTGAGACTGAGGCTGAGGCTGTGGCTGTGGCCAAGCGTTGTTGCTTTGGCCCAAACAGGTTGCAGTGCTCGTATACCATTTTAGTTTGTTGTGCTTCCTCTTTGGCACGTCTGCACCGCCGGTGGTAGCCTGATGAACACACACACACACACACACACACACACACGTACTCACACTCACACAAACGTATATACTTGTGGATTACGTGCAACTCAAATAGAGAGAAAAGTTTTAGTATTAGCCCAAACCAATTGCACAATTTGTAACAGCTTTTGACGTTCCTGTGGTTCACAGTCGACCAGCCTGGGGCCAAAGCTTGCAACTTTCAGCTTGCCGCTTGCCACTTGCCACTGCCACTGACTGTTTGGGCAACGCCTTTTCATAACGACTCGCAGTTATGTGAACCACACTCTTTTCTGATGTGTCACCTCTGGGCTTGTTTTGGGTGGGTGTGAGCACTTCAAACTATGTGCAACATACTTCAGTCTGTCCTGTTGCCGGTTGATTGAAGTAACCGTAACGTACACGTATCGCGGCAAAGGTTAACTGTATCTCAATCGGTATTAAAGGTGCAGTAAATCTTCGCTAACGATTTATTTAGTTATTGCCCAAGAGGATAATAACGATTGAAAATAAAAAATTGTTTTTTTTTGGTAAAAATAATTTATTGAAAAAATTATATTATATTAATTCGATATACGTTTTTCACTTATAGTTTAAGAATTACCTATGATTACGGTAATTGCATCTGAATTCAGATAAAAATCATAAACAATCTTCATTTGTTTCTCACGACAAAAAATAATTTAAATTGATCTTAATGTATATACAAAAAAAGATTATTAAAATATAATTAATAATAATTTCTCTGAATAACTTCATATATTTTTAAAACATTTTATTTATTGAATGTTGCTCGTATTCTTTTATTCTACATTAATTTTGTATATACATATTTTATTAAGAATAACTATTGAATTGATAAGTTATACGAGTATCTTATTTGTTAATTTATTATTTTAATTTAGATTTTTTTTTTATAAATTATGCTTTAAAACGTTTAAACAGTTGATATCCCTAATTATATATACTTTCTGCTTGTATATTAGTTTTCTTGAAATGAAATTAATTAATGTGTACATATTTCAACTGAACAACAAACGTGGCTTATCTATGAACTGTGTGTGATTCTGTGGAGTTAGTTGCACTTTAGCAAATCAACAGCCTTCAGCAATTTAGCTGCAATGCCAATGCCAATGCTATCACACGTATGTATCTTTTGCAGCCTTCAGTCACATACACCTGTAATTTACGCTTGCCACCTTTGGTAGTGGAGGTACAGAGGTGCGGTGGTGCGGTGGTGCGGTGGTGCAGTGGTGCTACAAAACGAGCATTAGCTGCCAAAAGAGCCCAAGACAATTTGTAGGAACCTTCGCGTCAGAGAACGACAGCTACAGCTTCAATCCAGGAAGGAACTTAGTTGTGTGGTACGAGGTTTAGGTTGGGACTGGGACTGGGACTTGGACTCGAAGTGAGGCTGATGCAACAACTGATTGCAGTTTCTAACTGCAACGCTGCAATAATTTTGTAATTTCTCACTCACTTAATTTAGCACAATTAATCTCAATTTTAGCTGTCAACTGGCTCACCGAACCGGGAGCTTGCCTCATGCGCAGACCCAGGCCAAAAAAAAAAGAGAACTTATCGCCACGCATGTCTGGGATACAGGCACAGCTTCAGCATCAGCTTCAGTTTTAGTTTTAACTTCAGCTCCAGGTAGTGGGAATCTTCACATAAATATTGGAATGCCGTTATGTTTCATGTATAATTTGTCACTCGAAATTAATCTAAGAACGACTTCAACCTGGTGTTTGGTTATCTCTCTATCTCTCTCATCCAAATGTCGCTCGCATGCCAAACTGCTGACTTAGTCAAGGTAACCACATGACCGGGTTTGATCTGTGTATCTTCTGTGACTTTTTCCTCAGCATTGTTTATTATATCATAATGCCAACTGTTAACTGACTGTGACCGTCTTGTGGCTAACAATAAGAACTGGGTGTCGATGCCCCCCTCATTTATACTTGCCACTCACACTCGCACTGTCCGACCGAATTTATTTTTGGGACTCGAACTTGAACTTAAACTCAGAGTCAGACTCGAATTCGGACTCCGAGTCGGATTTGGATTGTGGCCCATTAAGCGCTGTTAGGGGTTACATTTAAGTGTTGTTTTAATTTACATTTTGCGCGGCACATTTTGCGGTTTTGGATTTCATGTTTGCAACATTTTCTTTTGCGGTTTTACAAATTTTCTAGTGATCTTCGTTGAGTCTTGTCTTTCATACAGGTTCTCCTCGCTCCTCGCTCTTTCGTCTTGTTGACGTTGACGTTGCCTCATACACATGCTTAGATATAGATATGGACTTGAAACGTTAGCGAACACAGGGGGGTCGGTCCATGTCGGACGGTTGGTTGGTCGCCTGGTCGTTTGGTCGCTTGGTCGTTTGGTCTCTTGGTCGTTTGGTCTCTTGGTCGGGTTAGTTTCTGGCTGCTTGGCTCATCGTTGCTCCATTCCGTCCACATTTATGGCAGTTGGCAGTTGGCAGCAGCGGCAAGGTGTTATTTTCATTTCTAGGTTACTGACCCATGTCATATGTGTGTGGAAAATTCAATATTGCTGTGAAAAATACTTACACAACTATTAAATAAAGACATGCCTATGCCTAGGTGCCCATCCTTGTCTCTCTTTCTCTCTTTCTCTCTTGATCTCTCCATCTCTTTTCTTTTTTCTCAGTCTGCGGCTGTGGCCTGTGGCTTAGTATCTTTGCTTCGTACTTAATAATTACGCTCATTTCATGCATGCAATGTTTGGATTCCAGTGAATCGCTAACGCTATTGCCCACCCCCACCCCCACCACCATCCGCAACAGCCGTGCAGCTGTATAGCTGTAGGTTTCTCCAGCTTCAGCTTTAGTTCTACAGCTACCGTGTGCGGTAACCTTCAAGTTAACTTGGAACAAATGAAAAAATTCTTCGACAGCTGCTGCTGCTGCCACTTTGCTGCTCTTTTCCTTAGCTTAATTAATTACCACATTCCTTCGGTTTTAGCTATGTTTCAGCTATGTGTGTGTGTGTGTGTGTGTGTGTGTGTGTGTGTGTGTGTGTATGAGTATCTGTCTGTATGTGTGTGCATTTGTGTATGCGTGTGCTGACTGTCAGATTTCCGCTTGTGCGCGCCAAGTGCGGAACCAAATACGAAAGACTTAAGACACAAACTCAACTCGATTTTCTCCCATCACAAGTTTGCACACTTCCTACTCAAATGGTAATCGATTGAGTTCGCACATGTCATTTGACGCGCTTTTGTTGCATTGTTGACAGCACACGATTACAATGAATGAAAATGACATGATGTGCACGCCAAGAGATCAGACCTGACTAAACCTGACCAGGCCAGGCCAGGCCAGGCCAAGAAGACATCGCTGTAGAGCCGCATGACAAATTGCGACCTATTAATCTCACATGGACTTTCACTTTGGGCCAAGCTCGAGCCCATGCCACATCTTCTAGATCTCCGGCTCTCTATAATATTATGCAAATGTCAATCAGCCGCACCGAGTTGACATTGACAACAGGATCGGGCCCAGTTAATGCCATGGGCCATGGTTAATCAGCCGCAGCATAATTGCCAATATACTACTTATATTGGCAGCAGCCGGCCAGACTTTTTCCTCTAACATCTGCTGACCATTTGAATTAACGTTCTTTTTTTTTGCCTTGTCTTCGATTTGATTCACGTGTAAACGATTAATCAAGTTTCAAGCAGCGACTCCGACATTTACTGTGACATTGACTGCGACGTCGACTGCGACTGCGACTGCGACGTCGATTGCGACTGGGCCTGGTCTGGCTCCATGGTTTGCCCATAGTTTGGTTTTTCTCTTCCCTAGTTGCGGTTTGCCTTAGCCCGGAGCTTTATGTCGTGGCTTTATGGGTCAGTAAGGTGGAATTTTTCGGTCTAAGTCAAGAACTTAATTTCAGTTTGAAAGTTTATGCTAAATTGATTGGTGCGAATATAAAAACAAATCCCATGCCGAGCGTTTAATGACCATTTTTATGAGATTTTTTAAATTTAAATAAAATACACGAGTAATGTTCATGCACAAGATTTATGCATATAGATTAATCAAGTCCTAAAATATGCATACGAGTATATACAAATAAAAAATGATATGAAAAGCATTTGGGAATCGACAGTTGGCACTTTTCGTGATCTTTCACACACTTTCATTTTCATTTGCATCGACAACAACTCCCTTGGAAATTATATAGACACTTCGAATGCCAAAATCGTGCACGTGCCTGGAAGTCATTGGAAGTTGTGAATGTGTTTTTGGTAACTGCTTTCAAATTTACACAATTTTTTGTTAAAAGTTTTGTATACAAACCGATCGTACAACTTAATAACTAAGTATAGATACTTGAAAGTATATACTATACATCTTTATTCACACTATCTGATTTATGATCATTATTTGGATGGTGACAGTGTTAAATGATCTTCGCCAAATGAATACCTGGGTAATACAGAAGTTATCAGCGATCAGTGCTGAGTATTCTGTCAATGAACTGCTTTGGCCAGAAACGATTATCTTTTGGCAATGCCATCTGACAGTTGGATCTATATCTTCAGAAGATTCACATTCATTATCACGAGCATCCAGTGCCATAGGATGGGGTTCGTTGAACTGCTGTGATCGGACTATTCATTATTCATGAAAGTCTTTTTTCATTTACAAATCGATCTATGGCTAGCGATTGTCATTTGATCACAGCGGCTAACCTTACTAAATGTCGTATTAATTCTATGAACTATCAATTGTCAGAGATCAGTGATCGTATATTATAAGAGAGCTGTAGAGTTTGACTGAAGGTGGTGCGATCACTTTCCAGTTATTGTACACTTTGAAAAACCTCAACCCACTTATGTATCTTATCACATTCTTACCCATATTATGATGCAGATTGTGCACTCATAATCCTCAGGTGTCAATCGACAATTTGTGATTCATTGCGATGAACAATAGACTGCACTCAGGACAGCACAACAAAAAAAATGTTATATAACCGTTACACTGATAACTCATAAGAAAGTCCCCAGAAAAAAAACCGACAAAATAAAATAAAATAAATCTTTAACACTGACCCACTTTCAAAACTTAGTGAGTCAATAAAGAAACCGCACTGAGACCAAATACGGCTTGCGTTAATATGGAGATTAAATAATCGAACGACTCAGGCCTCAATTTCAGTCGTCGTCACAGTCACAGTCTCCGTCTCCATCTCCATCTCCGTCTCAGCCACAGTCTGAGCCTGACACTGAATTTGAATCTGAGTCTGAGTCTGGGACTGAGTCTGGGACTGTGTCTGCGAGTCAGCATCTGCGAAGCAAACCGCACATGAATCACCCACACGAGGCGGACTTGCAAAATAACTTGGCAAGTGACCAACAGTGACAACAGAGCAGCGCTGGGATCGCGGCCAAGCCAAAAGAAAAGTTGCTAAAATTTATATACATAGATATCACACGCCTGGGGGGTCGAGGTCGCCAAACCGTAAACATTAACACACACACACACACACATACAAACGTGTACCCTTGAACACTTATCAATATGCAAGTTAAGAGCAATGACGCGTCGTTGTTGCTGTTGTTGCTGTTGCTGCTGCAGCGCTCGGAGGCTTCCAATCAGCTGTTCAACAAAAGACTTAAGGCACAAACTTGTCCGTCATAAATCTCTCTTTGGCCAATTGCGCTCGCCACTTCGCTCACTCTCTCGCTCTCTCACACACACTCTCTCTTCTTGTGTGTCTCTTTCTTCGTTTAGCCAACTCTCTTTTGGCATCTGGCAAGTAGCAAGGTGGCTCTGTGGCGCAGTTTTATGCGCTGTCTGATGCTTTGCCGGCCGCAGTTTGGTTTACACATCGCACGAGTGCGGATCGGGTTCGGATACGGTTACGGATTTCTGATTCAAATTGCTCGTGATCATCTTGAACGCAACCGTATCGTTGCCTGGATCGTTATTGATTTCCCAAAAATAAAAACAAAAAACAAATTATAAATAAAAAAAAAGAGGTGCTTAAACTTTATAAAAATTATTAAGAGCCGCCTGCGGCAAAAAGACTTCGGCGTGGACACCAGACACTAGACGCGCCGCAATCAATCAAAGCAACGCATAAATTTCTGAAATGAAAACGATCGACAAAAGCTAATGCCACTGATCGCTGATCGAACATTAACAAAATTGTGCACAAATCAAAATCAAGCAGGGGAAATAAGTCAGTCAGTAAAAAGTGAGAGTTTTCCACGCTTTTTAGGTAATTTTTGCTGTTATCTCTTATTTATTTATTTTTTTTTTTTTTTGCCTTTTGCTTTTCGACGGCTAAACAAACTTGCGACTCAATCACGACTAATTGCGCATGCGCCGCCGCTTTATGCGTATTTAAAGTGCCGCCTATATTACAAAACCGGAGCTCAGCTCTGGTACTCGTAAAACTCTCCGTGTCCGTGTCCATGTCTGGGTTTGTGACTGTGTCTGTCTGTGGCAATGCCTCTGGCTGCGTCTGTCTCTTTGGCTGTTTAATATGCGTGTCACGATGCTGGCCATCAAGTTCAAATTGCATTCGCTGTCAACGCATTGCAACATGGGGCAGCAGCAGCAACAGAAACAGCAACAGCAGCAGCAGTGGCAACGGAGCGCGGCACGCGTTGATATTTTGAAATTAACACTAGAGAGTCTGCAACTGGAGCAACTGCTAATTAAGAAATAAAAATTGATCAGGCAACGAGTTGTGCGTGAAAGCTGACAGCAAGGATAACAGCAGACCAATCTGACTGCCTGTCTGTCTGTCTGTCTGTCTGACTGGTTGTTAGGCGAATGACCTGCTCAGGTTGTTGTTGTTGTTGCTGCTGCTGCTGCTGCAGTTGTTGTGGTTGCATTTTGCATGCCGATAACTCTGTCAGCGACATGCACACTAATTAGTTCACATTTGTGGCTTACAGCTGCGCGTTGCACTCAACTTGGCACTTGTTAACATTGGGCGATGCGACACCGTCACCACACACTCTGTTACTCCTGTTGCAGTCGCAGTTGTTGTTGCAGTTGTTGTTGCAGTTGTCGCCTTGGCGCAGCAAACAAAAACAAAAACAAAATCGCTGGCAAAAGTGAGTTAATACTCGTCGTATTGTGTTGCCCCATGTTGCATCCAGTTTTTCAGCTGTGTCTGAGTTGCAAACTTGTGCTACTCGAACTCGTACTCGTACTCGTAGTCGTACTCGGCCCAGGCATGCTTCTTACTGTCAAATGCAAACTCTGGCGCTGGGACTGGCTTCTTCTTGGTGTTGCTGCGGTCAGATGCTGGCGAGTTACTCGTAAAGCATTTAACTGCAAAGCTAATGCACTCACACACACACACACACACACACACACACACACACACACACACACACACACACAAGCACATTCGCACACATGCACAGAGAGTGCTAACACCCATACATGTGCAGTTAATTAATTTCTTTGTTGTTCTCTACGGTAAATCATGCCACATTGGTGTTTGTGTTGGCTGCTCGTACCGTTTGAGAGATTTTTGCAACACACAGAGAAGAAGTAGAAAAAAAAATGAGAGAGAATAAGAATGGGAATGCCACTTAGCTTCTTCTCAGTCGCAGTCTCTTTATTAAATAGTTACTGTGGGCTTTTCACGTTGCAGCAAGTCTTTTGTTGCAAACCACTTGAACTGCATTTGCATATAAATTAGTTTTGATAGCACCCGACTTGGCTAAAACTAAGCCTTCAACTAAGTCTAAGACTAAAGACAAAGCAGCAGCAATAGCAGCCACTAACAGTTTGATGTTTGTTCTTTGAATGCGTTGCGAAAATCAACTTGGGGTCTGGCCTAACGGTACTCATTAAGTGAAGTACAACAACGGCGACAGCACAGAGCATTTGAATAGCAGCACATTTAGTGGGAACAACCACCACACACGACACCACCAACCAAGATAGACCCACCGACTGAAAGACTCTAGACAGGATGAAGCGATAAGTTGGCAATAAAAATTGGCAGCACTTTGGCACATACGACAAACAAAAGACTTAGGAAACGAACTAGTTGCCAGTCTCGCTGACTGGCTGACTAGTTGGCTAGTTGGTTAGCTGGCTGTCTGGTTGGTAACAGTAACAGTTACTGAGCCAGTTAATTGTTAATTGTTGACAAGTACTCGTTGTATGCAAAACGAAAGAAGTGCAAATGTACGTTTAATGAGCAGCAACAGCAGCAGCAACAGCCGCTGGCACCGCTCGGTGGTGCTTGTGGTTTTGTTTGCTGCACTGGGAACACTGAGAACTGCTGCTGTTGGTTTTTGTGGTGGCTGGCAAACAGATAAGCGAAAAGTCAACCTCAAGATAAAAAGCAAAGAGAAAAGAAATGCAATTACCAAAGGAAATCGAAGAATTGATCATTTTGTTATTATGTAAATAAAAGAAAAGTAATTTATTTTTTCAATTAATTAACATAATATTTATTTATGAATATTAAATTGGCTGTTACATTCGAAACATATATAATAATTGTCGCTAGTTTATCGATTAATTATTTTTGTTATGCTGTCGCTTTGAGGCATTTAACACCAATTTCACCTTGTAGTACTGCAGGCAAATCTTTAAGTTAATTTCCATTTTGTATACGAGTAACGTTTCATATATCAAGATAAGCATCTTTTACTTGTATTTCTATCTCGATTTGCCAGCTTCTTCTGTGGTTGCCTGCTTTAAGTAGTTCGTCTGCCTGGTCATTTGAATTTTCGTTAAAATGGGTTTTTGGCCATCTCCATTTTAGCTACCAACCAGCACATCAAATGTAAATATGTCAGCACCAAATAGGGTCAACAAGAGTTTTATTTCGGCTGCACCCAACAACTTGAAACTTGTCTTATTTTTGCATAAATTTCTTTAATTCTATTTTATTTTTATTTTGCTCGCTTGATCTTTTATAACGTTTATAATTATTTTTTATTTTATTTTAGAAATGCGAGCGAGAAACGAGAAGCACCAGCTACCGATGGAAAAGTGAAAAACAATCTCAACATTGCGCAATAAAAATTCAACGAAATTAAACAAAGGGATCAACATAAAATTGTCGAAAAGAAAGAAAGAAATTAATTAAGACTGAGTCAAGAAAAAGTGTTGGTGTTGTTATTGCCCCATAAACTCGCCCACAAATATTTACAAAAGTTTATTGCATTTGCAAGCGAGTGAAAATCAATTAAACAAAAATACAAAAAGAAAAAACAAATCAAATCTTTCGGTATAATTTGATTGCCATTATTATACGCAATTATCGCTCGACTGGTGTTTTACTAACCATGAAAACGTTGGAAAGTGTGCCAGTCCGAAAAAATCATTAACCAAAAGTTATGTGGAAAAGTGCGAGTGCGTGTTCAAGAAAAATTGATGGTCAAAATGCAGGCATCCAGTGAAAATTAAATTTGATAAGCCTGAAACCAACTCAAGTTCATTGTTCTCGCCAGAAACAAGTGAAACGCAAATACAGATTGTAACTAAAAGTGTTAATAAACAGTCGATTTAAGCAACTGTGGAGCTTTACAGTTAATTGAAAGTCTAGTAAGTAATTTTTTAAATTTAAAACTATAGTTTTAAATGAAGTTATTTAAGAAATAAATATGTCATCGAAATTTTAATTTGACTTCAAAATATAGAAAGAAGATGTGAAAGACTTTATTTGTTATTTTCGTTTTTTTAATTTTATTCATAGTCTCTTAATTATTACACTAATTAATTTTAACGACAACTTTTCTTTCGCTTTTAATTCCAATTTGTAAGACAATAATTTGCTTAACTTTATTGGACAATTATGCAAAGCAATAAGCCGACTAAGCTGCTTAAATTTATAAAGCTATTAGTTAATGACAATTATTAGTTAACAACTTGTACATTCTGAAAGCAATTTGTTCGATTTAAATGAAATTACGCTGCGTATACGCAATGTGACATTCTAATTTGCAAATAACTTTGTATCGTTGTGCGATTAAATTGTGCAATAAAATTGTTTATAAACTATTACACATACATACATACATCGGCATGAGGTTTATGTATGTGTAATGCAAGAGACATACATACATACATATGTATGTATACTGCGATTATCTGAGTATTACGATAATAAAACCTGAAGCCATCTCTCGGGTTGTGTCAGTGCCATTTACCAGGCTGCCTTCTGTCACTCGCTGTTAGTCTGTCTGTCTGTCCGTCTGTCTCTTTGTCGTTTTATTAGCGAAAGTCATCGAGCAGAATAATTGTTGCAATGTGACTCCCTCTCTTCCCCTCTTCTTACCATTACTTCCCCCACACGATGACTGCAATCAAGGCGCGGGCTCGTAAAACACAATTCAAATTCAGTTGCGCGTAAAACGAAATTCAGCTAGAGATTTTTTTGTGAGTGTATATGTGTGTGTGTGTTGTTTGTCGAGTTTGGCGAATCTCATTGCAGCTCAGGCAACAACTGTGACCATCTTCGGCTTATTATATAATTTCTGAACCCATTATTCCATTTGTCAAAAATTTGTTTGCCATTCCTCAGGCCGAAAATTATTTAAATGCGTCAACATTTTCGTGGAAATAATTTTAAAATTGCTTAAGACCTTCGTTATATCACAAGACTTTTGTTGGGCTGTCACCTGTAACTGGTGTGAATAAGTCCAAATTACGTGAATAAAATGTCATATTCTTTCGGTTTCCTCTATGCTAAAATTCTTTAATTTTTTCTAGTCGTTGTAACTGTATTAAAATTATTAACTCATTTAAAATATATTTATATTTTCTTAATAAGTAATGTAATATAGTATAGTATAGTAGTAAGGCATCAACTCTAACTTGAGTTTTCTTATCGAATTGTATTAATTACATGTTAAGAAAGACCACAATTAATTCAATTAGAGCTCTAAGAATGCTAGCAACAACTTTCTTCAACTTTTGTTGTCGTTGGTTAATGTCCCTTGTTGTTATTGTTGTTGCTGTGTCATTACTTAAGCCAGGCCATTGACATGCAATGACATCACATTTGTACTCGTAGTCAGTTTTACAACTATAACTAAAAATTATAATTAATATGTCGACGGCTACACATACCTGTTTGGTTTTGAATGAATGAATTCTGAATGAATGAATACTACTCGTGTTTTTATTGACATCTATGAGTATCTGATCGCTCTATGATTATCAATGGCAAACATTTAGAAGCCAGTTAATAATTTATGGCATTCATTGGCAAAATTGCTTAATTATGACACCTGTTTGCCGGTGTTTAATTCTATTTGAACGTAGATTGTCATGGATCAATTAGACATTTGTCTGTCAGTTGAGATGAGTTGGATATAAACACATAAAACAATCGACATCTGAACTTCCAGATGCAACGAACTTTTATCCGAGGCTCGACTTGTGGCTCTCTAAGCCCTAGGCCCTATTCAATTGACTAACTGACTAACTGACTGACCGACTGATGACTGAGACTGAAATGAGACAAGTGAATGCTGATTGACCCACTGAAACTGGAACTGAAACTGAAACAGCCCGGGGCGTGCTTGACTCTAGGGCTTGACTGTGGGCACGATGGGAACGTGCATTTCATGCAAATTAACGACAATATCTCAGTCCCTGGTTGGGTTGGTTTGTTCATTACAAGCATTTAAAGACGTTTATTTGAAAGATTTTCACTTTCAATCTGTCAAATTGTCACACTCACGAATGGAGATCGAAACTCATTGTTCGATTTTATTTTGGAGCATTCAATAATGAAAAGTGATTGCCGCACGATTTTATTTTACTTCAAGTCTTCAAGCTCTTCTTTTTCTCCTCTTGTTGTGCCTTTTTGACTGCCAAGTGGCGGGTACATCAGATCTGGACAACAGTTACGTTACCAATGGAGACGTTTACTGAGTTCCCATTTGGGTTTTTGTTTCGTTCGCACGTGTTGGATACTTCCGCAGCTCATGATCATGATGGATTTTGAGTATTGCTTTGTGTTTCGTATCCCCCTTCATTGAAATGAGTCTCATCATTTTTGAGGGAATTTAATTTTCACTCTATTGAAACAGGTGCGACCGTTATGATATCGAAAATAAAATTACTTATTTAGAATAATATTGCCATGAATAAGCAGCTGCTTCGCTAGGCCAATCAAGTTTTAAGAACCTCTGAGAGCCCCCGAACACTAACACTAACAACAACAACAACAACAACAACAGCAACAAGTAAATCCAAATTAATTATGTTGCCTTCGGGTTGAGGCAAAATGAAATTATAAGAAGCCAGAGAACTCGACCTTAAAACCAACAGCGTCATGCTGCTCTGCACAAGGCATAGAAAAAAGTAAATATTTGGACAATGGGAACAAGGCAAAAGGTTCCGACCGGGTCGCTCTAAATGAGGAAAAACGCTGAAAACCAAACATAAACAAACAGACAGACAGACAGACAGACAACAACAACAACATCAACAAAACAATCCAAACAAACAATAATAACAACAACTTAGCTGTGGGCATTGGGTTTGAGGTCTAAGACTGGTCCAGTCAAAGGTTCAAGTGCAACGCTGCCCGTCAGGCTACATAGCACGGGTCTGGCCATTAGCCGAGCCAGGTTAATAAACCAGAGACACTCGCCAGTCGCAGCCACAGCCGCAGTCAGAGTCAGAGTCAAAGCCAGAGCTATGGCCACAGTCTGAAAGTGATTTATGTTTGTGGCCCAGACTATGACACCTAACAGCTTTAAAACGTGTTGCTTTTATTTTCGGCTTAGTTCAACTCGTAACGCACTCGGAAAATGCATGCAAAGATGTTGTCAATTCTATGGCTGTTTGGACACTTTAAAGATCGTATGGGATCACACTGCGTATGCGTGATGTGAGTTTATTAATTAATTAACTAATGTGCCGCAGAATACGTATTTTAAAAGTAATAAGCTCACCGAACAGGCGCCAGCTAATAACAGTGTTGACCATAAGTTACTGCACAGTTATACTTATGTCTTTACTCTAATCATTCTAAAATTATATTCGCAAATCTTACACGTCAAATCTTGTTGAACATTTCTTAGAATTAGATATTTGCATAAAACTCTAACTGAAGTCGTATGTTAATTTATGTATACAAGTACTGCTATGACTAACTGTTTTACTTAGTTGTGGATCGCTATTTAATGTCAAATTCTTAGTCTTGAGGTCACAATCTTAATGCAATGTTGATCAAATGCAATTATCTTGTAGCAAAAAAAATTAGGTAGAATGATTTATTTTATATTGCACTTTAATTGTATTATCTTAAAAAATAAAATCCATTGAGGTCCATTGTATAAAATATTAACTAAATAATTTGCTTTGAAATATTAATTATTTACTTGCATGAACTCATCATATGACCATTTAATTTTATTATTTTATCATCACCATTTAACGTCATATTCTTGTGGGAACAATCTTTATGCTATTATTTTTAAGAAAAACAATTAAATTGATGTTTAGGCAGAAAGATTGTTAAAACAGAAAAATTAATTTTCTTATTTTGTTATATTTATTTACTAAGTTAATTTGCTTGACATATTAATTGTTAAGAGGAATGCTTTTTAGTATATTACGAAATGTAATTTGATGAAATAAATTCTCTTTTAAAGTCATCACAAATCTCTCTCATCATCATGTCAAGTGATGTTCATGTTGTTGTGGTTATTGTTGTTGATTTAGTAGGTACAATGACTTCTATTAGTCAGTGTCGTGCTCAGTTATGTTCGTCGTTATATCTGGCCTCTGGCAATGTGTGTTTCACATGAAGAAACCACTCAAAAATTGTGTTTACGTTACGCGCTGTGATTATAACAAGCGAATGGCTCAAAAGATGCCGACGTCGAGTTGAGAGATGGACATGTGCTATCTAACGTATGCGATAGCAGATAGCAGCTTCAAGTTGCGTGTCTGTTCTTCTTCTTCTTCTTGTTCTTGTTGTTGTTGTTGTTGTTGGTGTTGTGTGATCCAGTTGTTTATCTTTTTCATTAGCCTGGGCGGCCTGTCATCTGTGCCGTCACCTGTCGATCGTCTGTCGATTGACAAAACGCCTACCGGCAGGAGAAGAAGAGAACGTCCGGCTGGCAGCCCACCATTTACCATTTGGCTATTACCAAACGGGCTGTGACTTTTCCGCACTTTACCACATGCCACACCGAATCGATGCTTGCAACAGTTGCAACTTCAGTCGGCAGCCTTCGCCTTGGAGTTAAGTGACTGACGCAAATTGCGCAATTGTTATTACAATTACTCTTCAACTAGCTGTTGCAAGTAAGCAACTAGCCAAGTTGGCCACTTGCAACATTCAGCTGCACGTACATACCATGATGCTTCGTCAGTTTGTCAGTCAGTCAGTCACTCAGTCAGTTTGCTGCATTTTTCTAATACTTTGTGGTACATTTTCGCTACAAAATTATTTGGCCTTTGGCTTCGAATACTATTGGTACTATTGGTTAGAGTTGAGGTCGGGTTCGGGTTCTGGCTCTGGTTCTGGTTCTCGTTCTGTCTGATCGTTTGTCAGTCTATGGCTACCCGTCTTTTTTTCGTTTGGGCTCTTCTAAAAGATAGTCATTAGCACAAAAGATTGCTTTTGCTGCCACTACTATTGCCACTGTTGCTGCTGCTGTTGCTGCTGCTGTTCTCAGGGCGTTTAAACGGGGTAATTACCTT
Organism: Drosophila kuntzei; assembly: GCA_035042165.1. Lineage (NCBI taxonomy): Eukaryota > Metazoa > Arthropoda > Insecta > Diptera > Drosophilidae > Drosophila > Drosophila kuntzei. Next base: position 5,873,690 of record JAWNLU010001684.1, on the reverse strand, counting down.
TGGGGTCTTTTAGTTTTTGTTTAGAAACAAAAAAGCACCAAAACAATGGTAACTAAACTGATCGTTTTGTCGAGGAAATGAAAACGTAACGAAATTAATTTGCAACGGTTCAGACCCTCAATGGGCCTCATTGCTGTGGCGTGTGGCAGTTGCACAGTTTTCAGTTTCCAGTTCCCAGTTCCCATCACCGAACCGAAATAAAGTTATTAGAGTGAAAATTACGTTTCGTTGGCTTTAATGGCATCCATTGAGCGGTTTTGTAATGAAAGTGGGAAGCATTTTGGCAGACAATTGATAAATTGATTCATCACAACGGGCCAACAGCAACAGCAACAGCAATAGCAGCACCAATGGCAATGGCAACAACAGATCAAATACTCAAATTAAAGTCATTTGATCTCAATTTCAGTTTCAACCTGTTCACACAGATGACGAGCACAAAATGTTTGAATCCAGTTTTGAGAGATTTGTAATTACCATCAACTTAAATGTCAGACATTTAGATAGATGAGGACTAAACGATAAACGGGTTTTATACTTACATACTTTAGATAAGCGCTTCCAAGTGTGTAAATAATTTACAATAATTGTTATTAATCATACTGATTTCAGCACACATTTTTCAGATATAATGGCAGTCATTTATAATGTTGCCTGATCTGAAATTTACTAAACTAGGTCAAGTTTATAATTGTTATCCATGCGATTACATATTACTTTCTTAAATGTTCTCAATTATTCGGGTATCTAAATTCTTCTTGATAATTCATGATGTCAAAAAATATTTTATCGTTTCATTAAAAATATAATTTATTCTATGAAATGTTCACTTAATAAAAAAATTAATTAAGAAATAATGAATAGTATATTATTTTTCATCTGATTTTTTGAATGGTATCAACATATTTTAAAAGGAAAATTATTATTTTTATTGGAATATTTGTAATTTTATAAAGATTTTTGTAAATGCTCATTATTTTTCTATCGTAATCCTTTATCTTCGAGGAAAATCATTCTCTTGCCATTAAAACAACCCGTTAGTCGTTAAACTCTTATTTTTAAACGTATTCCCTAAACTCAATAGCTCCCTTTATTGTAATTATTTATTTTCAGGAGGATTTCTTCTATTCCCTTCTATTCATAAACTTTTAAGAATTGCTTTTACCTGGTATTACAATATCCTTAATTCTTTTATAAACAACTTCTTCGATTCCAATGCAATATTTACCTGAAGATAATAATAATAAATCTTATCCCTAAAGATAAGCGACTGACTTTATTCCTTCAATCTTGTAAATATAAAGATACTCCTTAAATACATACCTGAAATCAACTGCAGCGTCATTGAATATAATATCGAATCGAAGACAATCTTTATAAGTTAAAGACATGAAATTGAGTGGGTCGCTTTGGTGGGTGGATGTGGGATGTGGGACGTGGGGCGTGGAGAATGGGGCGTGGATCGTGGGTTAACTGCATCGGCAAGCGGCGCATGGATGACCACTTTTAAGTATATGGTATAGGTATCAGGTATAGGAATATAGGTATAGGTATAGGTATAGGTATAGGTATAGAAATAAGTACTTATGGTTATCCACTAATTATAGTTCAGGGCAACATTCTACTCAGCATTCTCGTGGTAAAACTAACAAGAAAATCTTTCGCTTCTTCTTTGCAGACATGCGCCCGGCACGTTACCAATGAAGCAAGCAACTTTAATCAGACACAGAGCCAGGTAAGTTGTCAACCAGTTGCCGGACCTGCCTCACTTGGTGGTCAATGCAGGGTGTAGGGGGCAGGGGGCAGGACAGGTTACTGTGCTACCAGTTTAGGTTGCAATATGAGTACTTGTACTTGATTGTACTTATATTCAGTGGGTGGTTTTTGTAAGTCATCCGATGAAAAGCAAACATCTAATTTGATCCATGTGTGTGTGTGTGTGTGTGTGTGTGACGCGTGTGTGGCATGTGCTATGTGTGGAATTGAGTAAACTTTAATTAAATTTCAAAATGATTCCGCTTTGATGAGCTCGTGGCCTGGCTTGGAGTCTGACTTGGAGGCACACACATTTGCTTGCTTGGGGCATGATATTATTAATTGTAGCATGTGTCGTCGTCTCTGGTAAAACATATTCGTGCGATCACAATAAATTTTTTTCCATTTGTTTTTCACATTTTTGTGTTGCACAAAAAATAAAAAACAAAAAACTGATTATGAGGCAAAAGTGAAAAGTTGTAATTAAACCAGTCACTGGCTGGCTGCACTGTAGTAAAAAACTGCAACAACTGTGACTGCAACAACAACACTCAAAAAAGTCATAAAGAGTAGAAATCGCTGAGGCGACGTGCCCGTTTTTTAGTTGTTGTTGCTGTTGCTGTTGTTTGGGGTCCCAAACATGCGACAAGTGCACTTAATTAGTAGGGAGCATAACGAAGAACATAGAGGTAGCTGGTCGACCAGGGGAGATGGAGAGGAAACGGCAGAAGGGCCATTTGCAATATGGCCAGTGTTATGGCATCGGTCCGTTGCAGTTCCGGCAGGCAACAAGTCTAATGCTAAATTGCACTGTGCTTTTTTTTTTAATTTTATTTTATTTTCTTTTTGGCTTGTTGCAGAACCGCAGACCCGAAGATGTGGCCCAAACAGCGTTGGCTAGTCAACAGAGCAACTGCAGCGATACCAGCGAGGATCACACACCAAATAGTAGAAGTATTACTAGCCTTAATCTTAGTCAATTGCCTTGCCTCAGCGACGGCGGCGCTTATCACACAACCGGACAGTAGCAGCAATAATTTTGAATACGAATCGACATCCACGCATGAGGATGACGACAGTCCGTCCCTGCCCAGTTTCTATCGAAGTCCGCATCGCCTCGATGGCTACTATACGACTGCGGATCTGCAGCGCAGCCACAACTACAAGATAAGCCCCAAGCCGTGCTCCTTTGGTCGCGTCGAGGGCACCTGCATGTTCGTCTGGGAGTGCATCAAGTCCGAGGGACAGCACGTGGGCATGTGCGTTGACTCGTTCATGTTTGGCTCCTGTTGTGCCCACAACTACACGGAAAACATTGTGCTGCCCCAGACCGCCTTCTCGTACACTCGACCCACCAAACCACTGTCGCTCAGACCGCGACCGCCACCACAGCCACACAAGCCGCTAATCAGGTGAGTTAACTGCATTAGTACAATTAACTACGACACTCATAGGAATAATAATTAATACTAAAATTAATGCATGATAAAGCATATATATTTTAGCTAGTGATAAGGTATGGTTAAAGCTTATGCTAATGATAATGCTTACGATAGTTAGAAATTGATTCTATTATATTTTAGGTAATACTAATGCTAATGTCAATTATATTTTTAAAAGTAATACAAAGAATAATTTCAAAGTTAATATTTTAGCATAAGTTTAAGCTAATGCTAAGGATAGAAAGTTATGCTGATGCTAATGATAATTCTAATGATAATGATTTTACAAAATAATTAATGCTTATACTAACGCAGATGCTAATGCCTTTAAAATTGCCAATGTTAATGCTAATTCTAATATTATTTATGGGTTCACTTATTTTAATAATACTAATGATACCAATACTAATGATAATATTGATATTTCATTCATTAATAATGCTTACAATTAAATAATATTAATAGTTTATAGTTGTGACAGTAATTTCAATTATAATACTATTGACAATGTTAATGGTAATAATTAATGTTCACTTTTTTATTGATTCAGCGGAATGACAACCATAGAACGTCCACATGGTGCTGGAACATTGGTGATACGACCATCGGGTCCGCATCATCAGGGTCCATTGTCCCGGCCACATCCAAAACCGACGTCTTCGCCGGATTTACAGAGTGCAGCCAGTCAGGCAACGGCCAGTTCTAGTGAGTATATTAAATGGCGCCTATTCCATTGTTATGGCGAGCTTTAAGCACACTATGTATTTGTAACAACAACAACAACAACAAAAACACAACAATTACACCAACAGATAGTATTTGGCATACATCAACGCATCAGCAGCAGGCACAGCATCATCATTGGCATATGACCACCGAGCCAAGCTTTATTACCAAGCCGCGACCCACCGGCTGGACCAAGCCCGGCATCGTCAATTTGCCAGCACCTCATCGCCCCTCGAAGCCGCCAAAGCCCACAAAGAAGCCGATTGTCTACGAGCGGCCACCGCCACCGCCGCCGCCAACGCCGGCGACGTCGTCAACGACAATGATTCTGTTGGGGCAGACGAAACCAAAACCCAAACCCAAACCGACCAGGCCTCAGGTATGTAAATACTACGCGTCTCCATCTCTCCGTCTTCCATCTCTCCGTCTTCCGTCGTCCGTCGCCCTTCTCCGTTTCTGCATTTTGCATTCTGTGATGCATTGATGTCGAAAGCGAAACAAACGAGCGACGAGGTCATTTACTCCTCGATCAGCTTGGACTCAGTGATTCCCTGATTCTCTGGTTCCCTCCAACTGAGGCCGTGGCAGGCCACAGCCTTGGGGGACATTTTATTGTTTGCACAAAGCCAGAGCTAAAGCTGATGCAAGATTTGTCTTGTTGCCTCATCGTCCAGAGGTTCGTCTCTGGGGTGTGTTGTGATGCCCTTGCCAGTGAGTGTAGGGTATTAAATGAATAACTCAGTAATGTCAATAGATTTGTGCTGGAAAATATAATTTTACATTTATTTCAAATTAAATTACAGAGGTACAAAGCCATTATATCCATTTTCAGAATGATCCAATTAGAAATATTATGTTTAAGGTAAAAGAGATATAAATTAGTATATATTATTATTGGAGCAATAAAATGTAAATAAAGTTGTACAATTTTTATTGATTTTCAAAAATTTAAAGAGGTTTTAGTAGTAAACGTAAAGTGAAAATGAAAATGAAGAGATTAAAAAATTATTTTTGTTTTAAGATATTAAAAGATCAAAGCAATTTAAATAGTTAAATTTACATATTAAGAATACAGATATATTTAAAAATTCTTGATAAGGGCAATGAAAAGTCGACTTGTCTCTGGTTCATTTAATCTTTGCCTCCGCTGAGATTTAGCAGTGGAATGAAAAATTGATTCTTTGCATGTGAAATACTTTGAGCTGCTTGGGCAACTATTAGCATAATGTTTACCACTTTCGGCTACCTTGCAGCTGTCGCCGGCCACATCATTAGCCGCGTCGTCCTCATCAGCATCGACAACAACAACAGGAACATCAACAAAGGGCACTACAACTACAACAAAGAGGACCACAACTACGACAACAAGCACGAGTACGACAACAACGACAAGAAAACCCACAAAGCCCTATCAACGGCCCACCACAGTGGGTACCACAACAACGACAACGACAACAACAACAACAGGAGCTGCAATGTCAACAACCAGACCACGTCCAGGTCCAAGCAGCAGCCTGACCAGCCAGAGACCAACGGCACAGCTGCCCACACGACAACCACCGTCCACGGCGGGCATTGAATCCAATGAGATAACGGACTCCTCCACACATGATGCCGGCCCGGGAATGCTGGGCAATGTGAAGACTATTTCGGCGGCACGAAGCGGTAAGTTGAAGTACAGCCACGCCCCAGTGCATTTGACATAATCAAAAAAAATTTGTGTTTGTTGTTGTTGTTGTTATTGCATGTTGTATGTTGTATATGCAGAATGCGGAGTGCCGATGCTGACGCGTCCAGAGACGCGCATTGTGGGCGGCAAGAGCGCGGCCTTCGGTCGTTGGCCCTGGCAGGTGTCTGTGCGACGCACCTCGTTCTTTGGCTTCTCCAGCACCCATCGCTGCGGTGGCGCTTTGATCAACGAGAACTGGATAGCCACGGCGGGACACTGTGTGGACGAGTGAGTAGCAACTGCAACTACGCAGAGAGAAACATTCAAAAACTTCGTATATTATTTGTATATTTCTTGATTTCTCACTCAGATTGAAATTAGTAAAGTCAAAGATTTGAATTTTATTTCCAGTCAAAAAATTTAAATATTTTAGTAAATTATTATTTTAAAAAATAAAAGTGAGTTCACAACGTACTTGGAATAAGTCGTTCATTGCTGATTTAAGTATTGAGTTAAGAGCTTTCAACTCTTAAACCAAAAACATGATACTTCATCTATGCATACTACAGACTTTAATAAAAACTCTTGAAAATTGTATTTACATACTATTTCAGAGTAGAAGCAGTTTCGAATTTATATATCTTAATTCAAGTTTTAATTAATCTATAATTAAGATTTTACGAAATTGTTCACATATATTCGCTGGGAAAACTTATTTCTAACCGATCCCATAAAGATACTCATTTTTAGTTAATCAAGAGTTTAACTTCTTTTAATAATCAATATAAAACATGGATTTTAAGAATAGCAAATACTTAATTTGATCTGACTCATATTTATTCTCAGTACGAACTTTCTCTCTGTGTAAATACCTGTAACTGCAACTGACTATAGTTTTCTCAACTCTCTCTCTCTTCTCTTTCTTTCACTCTCTCATGCTCTCTCACTCTGTTGCAGTTTACTTATCGCACAGATACGGATACGCGTGGGCGAATATGACTTCTCGCATGTGCAGGAGCAGCTGCCATACATAGAACGTGGCGTGGCCAAGAAGGTGGTGCATCCGAAGTATAATTTCTTTACATACGAGTATGATCTGGCATTGGTGAAGCTGGAGCAACCGCTTGAATTTGCGCCACATGTCAGTCCCATTTGTTTGCCCGAAACGGAGAGTCTACTGATTGGCATGAATGCCACGGTCACTGGCTGGGGTCGTCTCAGTGAGGGCGGTACGCTGCCCTCGGTTCTCCAGGAGGTAAGTGAAGCAAAGCAGCCACCGATTCACCCACTCACTCCCTCTTCCGTTCATCAGGTCTCGGTGCCCATTGTGAGTAATGACAATTGCAAATCCATGTTTCTGCGCGCCGGTCGCCAGGAATTCATACCGGATATATTCCTATGTGCTGGCTATGAAACAGGCGGCCAGGACTCCTGTCAAGGCGACTCAGGTGGTCCGCTTCAGGTAAATTCAAGCAGATTATTAACTCTTCTTGTGTTCAGTCACAACTTTGGTTTTTACCTCTGATTGCAGGCCAAGTCACAGGATGGTCGCTTCTTTCTGGCCGGCATCATCTCGTGGGGCATTGGATGTGCCGAGGCCAATTTGCCCGGGGTCTGTACGCGCATCTCAAAGTTTGTGCCCTGGATACTGGAGCATGTCAGATGATAATCACATCGAGTAATTACCGATTACTTCGAATGCTCCACTCTTGTTATTGTTTTGAATTATTAGTTGTATCTTTAAGTTTGTGTGATTTTATTTTAAACGAATCTTAAGCTTAGTTAGCTTCAATTAATAACAATTTGCATTGACATTAACATTGTGTGCAAATTGCCACGCCCACATGCCCACAACCTGCAACTCCCACGCACACATAGTCAAGACCCATAAGTTAGTCTAGCGAATATTGTTTGTAGGCTAATCTTAAGTTCTCTAATATATCTAATCTATCTAATTCGAATCTTGCGAAATGATATAATGGTATCGATATCTGTATATAGCCGTAACCGTAGTAAAAGTCATTTTCGTTGTGCAGTTGTTGGTATTTTAGTTTAGGCATATTTAACAATTAACTAAATCTATATAATTTATAAACAAATTGCATACAAACATCATTATGTTGTATCTTGCCCAAAGAACAAGTTTATTTATAAAGATGAGCTCCAATAAATCTATTACGAAAATTAAAATATTGCATAATAAAACTGATAAAATTTAACAGGATTAAGTTAAAATATGTTATGGGTATAAAAATGAAGTAAGAAACACGCCTGATTAATTAACAATTTCTATCTTAAAGGTGTATCTATGAGACTCTAATAAGATTGAAAAGGAAGAAGGATAAGTATGTTTATGGAACTGTTTTTTAATAATATACAAGAATATATTAGTGAAAATATTTGCTAAATCAAAGACATTTTTAATTTTACAATTGAGTTTTATTTCTTTAGCTAGATTTGAATCCTGAATTTGGTTAGACTGATTAATATAATTGCGAAAAACATGAAAATGTTAAATACTATTGTTTCTTCAATTCGGCTGACGACAAATTTTTAGAAAACAGAGGTGTCCAAAACCGAGTGTGGCAGTTAAGTACTAACCGATCTACCCTCGTTGCGATAAATACATAAATAGAGTCAGAAGCAATTATGCATTATCATTATTACAATCTTCAGTTGAATCGCGTAAATTTGACTCGCAGCCGTCTTCAGCTTCCATGTCAAGTGCGTAAATGATGTACAACAATTGCAGCTAACGGCAGCGGCAATTTCGAATCGATTCATTCATTAACTTTTCAGTCAGCAACCATGTTCAGCCCCGGGGCATTGGAATGATTGGCACAATCGATTTGCAGACAGAGATGGATACGGGTGCGGATGTGAAACGATGAAGGGTACGTCAAGATCGCAAGTTCCCAGCAATGCGAATTTCACTTTTCAGCAATGACATTTGACACCAGTCGAACAATTAATCAAAAGCCAAATTGGAAAAGAAAGAAAGATTCTGTCCATTACTTACACAAAGATATTTTTGTTTTCTCTTTTGATACGCGACTTGAGTTTTATTGCAAGCAATAGAAGATCGCCATCCGAATACATAATACAGAGAATTGGTAACTGTATGCGAAAGTAGAAATAAGATCAGGAATATTTAGAAATTGTAGCACTGTCAATGGCCAGTTTAGTCGTGTATCATTCTCTTTCTCGTTCGGAAAACCGTTTGGATTTACGTTTATTTCTTTTTGGGGAACAGCGATTCCTTAGCCTCGTCCACGAGATCAAGGGCGAGATACTTCAGATCCTGCAGAGATGTGGGAAAATTTTTGATTGGCTCCAATGGCACTTCCTCGCCAGGTTTCACGCCTTTGATAAAGTTGTAGGCAACAGCAAATATTTTGCGGCCCTCATAGAGCACAATGCGGGCATTCTCCTCCGCCTGGCGTGGATAGCACAAGGATGCCACAGTACCCGCACCAATGGTCGTATACACGATCTTCTTAATGACGCCGCCACGTGCTCCAAATATGAAACCCGCCAGACCGCCCATCACAATAGCGCCGCTGCGATGCATCGAGTTTTGTGGCTCGTTTAGGAAATCAATGGAACGCTGCGTATGATCCTTCGCTGTCCTATAATAATCACTGACTACTGATGTCCGCTCAGCGACCATATTATAGCCGCTCTTCAACTCCATGCGCATGGTGCGCACACCGGTCTCCAGATTCGTGTAGAGCGCATTTTCTTTCTGCGCCCGGTCCGGGTGACTTTTGGACCTGACAAGAGACTGAACAATGGAACCAAGTCTGCAATTAGCATTTACTACAGTAGCACTTACTGTGGTGGTGGCCGCAAGGAACCATAGATGGGCAGATCACTAGGTTTACACACCATTGGGTCAGTTGTTAATGTACTTTGTGGTGTTGTTGCTGTGGTGACTGCCACGGCTGCAGCTATCATCGTTGATTTGCGTAGCATTCTCGATTTGATGCCACCCTAAGCATTAACGTATTGAAGTGTCTGCAATATAATCGTTTGGTAAATGACTAGAATTTTTCGACTTGATAAAAATGTTTTGGTTTTTTTACCTCAGTTTTTGTAAAAAAACATTGCATAATTTGTCACAACATTAAAACGTGTGGCAACCTTGGTTTTTAAACGTGTGGCAGCCTTGATTACCGGAAAAGGCTCCATTCCCATGTTCCGCTCAAATTACAAAATTAATTCTTTTTTTTAATTTCTCTAATTCTAATGCTCGAATTTTTTTAATTATTGCCGAACTTTTGTTAGAATTTTGTCGAATTTTCAAATTAAATTAAGTTATACAACTTATCCACACGAGGCAAACGTATCACTTTATTTTTCTCTAATTTCGAATTTAAAATGTTTATTTAATTATTATTTTATTAAAGAATTTAACAGTTTATCTAAATTTTGCGCCAATTTCAAAGTTTCTACTGTTTGCCACTCGCACACATCCGGCAATGCTGGCACAATACTGTTAATAACAGCTGCGTAAATGCTAATGTTATGCTTCTGTTGATAATTAGGGTTACCATTTATGAACGTAAGAAGAAGCTAGAAAAAGCTAGAACATTTTTAAAAACATCCAGATAAAAAGCCGTTGTAGTTTTTAGTTGAATTTGTTATTCTTCAAGTAGTGAAATACAATTCGTCGAGCTCAACAAAACCTTCATCTCCCTCAGCTCTGTAGGATTGGTTTATCCCAGTTACTTTTACGCACATTTATTTGCACCGTGCAATTCATATCTGTATTGATATTACGACTTCTGCCAGAAAATTTGTAAAAGCCAAAAAAAAGCATTTGCAACTTTCAATAAAGCTAGAATTCCCGTTACCCGCTATATCAAAATTTTTACCGCATTTGCTATTCGAAAAACGCCAGATCTGACGGGGAAAAAAGCTGAAGTGGCAACACTGGTTGTGTTGTTAGCAGTTCTCGCGACTCGCGAGGAAAACAATATTTCGAAATAATGAAATAATAAAAGTATATTTCACTTGAAATATGGCACCAAACGCAAAGAAGTATTTAGTGTGACGCTAGCAGGTAAGATCCAGCAGCTATTAATAGTTAATATGTTTAAATCACACGATTAAGCAATCACATTTTAACATAACATTTAACATTTGCGTTTGCCCCAAAAATGAAAAATGCAAAAAGTCGAATGAAAAACATAAATAAACCATTGTAAACAGTGCGTAGGAAACAATAATCAACTGTCTCTCATTTAAATAGTAACTTGAATTAATAATAACGGATGACAAGAGTGCATATTAAGTGAAAGCAACGGTGTGTGTGATAAAGATTTCTTACCACCCGCCACCCACTTGAGCTTGTAATGTTATCAGTGCTCGAGGCGCGCTAAAACGCCTACAATAACAACAACATTGGCAACAACAACAGTGAATATCAAATTCTCAAGGACGCACAGTAAAGTAGGTGGCATGAGTATTTAAAAATAAATTTGTCCGTCTAAAATGTTAACTAACAAAATTGTGTTTATCAATTATTTCAGTTGGAGTTGACAACGAGGTGGAGCGGCAGCGTCAGCGGCAGCGGCAGTAACGGTAACGTTTGACGGAAGCAGCAAACGTGCGCACAATACTAAAAAGCAATTAATGGGGGCCATGAACCAACAAACACAGCAACAAAAACAACAACAGCAACAACTAAGTAAAAAAAAATAGGGCTAAAGCGCAAAGCCATCAAACATTTAAACTTTAATCTGAGCATCTGAGCAATATACCTAGTCATAATTATTTCTATGGAAGCGACCGCAGAATCCAATTTTAGGTATGCATTCAACAAAAACAATAACCTATGTAACCCCCACAATTACGTGGAGCCACCATATCATATGATTGCAACGCCCATATTAATGTTATTTATGATAAATATGTATTTCTTTTATATTCATAAATTCCCTTGTGTGCAGCGATGTCGACGAGTACGGCTTCAAGAGGGGCGAGAAGTTCGACTATAAGAACTACGGCAGGTTTATGGATAGTTACTTAAGAACATTGACGAGACGACGGATCAAATGGGAGGCTATTCTGGAACAAAACCCTGATCTCATCCTTAATGCAAAATTGAAACGATATATACGCAAGGGTATACCAAAACCATATCGCGCCGATGTCTGGATGAAGATAACTGGCGCCGATGAGGCGAAAAAAAAAAATCCCAATCTTTATCATAGTTTATTAAACATCGATCATTTTAATAAGGAAATCAGCGATTCCATATCAATCGATCTACCTCGTACGTTTCCCGACAATATCCACTTTGATTCCAAAAAGGATCGACTCTTCAACATACTATGCGCCTATGCACATCACAATCGGGATGTTGGCTACTGTCAGGGCCTCAACTATATAGCCGGACTGCTGCTCATTGTCACCGATGATGAGGAGAAATCGTTTTGGCTGCTCAAGCATATCGTGGAGAGAATTGTGCCACAGTATCATTCACATAACATGGCCAACCTGTTGCGTGATTTGGCCGTGTTCCGAGAGATGGTCATAAGACGCTTGCCGGCTGTCAACAAGCATGTGGAGGAGTTGGGTGAGTTAAGGAGTTTTTTTTAATGATATGTGAAGCATTCTAAAACTGTTTCAATAACAGGTTTGCCCTATGCGGTGATCGCCAGTAAATGGTTCATTTGCATATTTGCTGAGGTGCTTCCAGTTGAAACCGTGCTCCGAATATGGGATTGCGTTTTCGCCGAGGGCTATAAGGCAAGAAGATTAAATAAAAGTTAAGCTATATACTGATGTGGAATATCTATCATTTTCAGATTGTATTTCGTGCAGCCTTAGCCATGTTTATCACACACAAAAGCGCTATATTGGGCTGCGAGGATATTGCCGCACTGGCCAATCTGTTCCGAGATACTATGATACAGGATAGCATAGTCACAGACTGCCATAGCTTTATAGAGGCCATGTTCTCGCTACGTTTGAAACGTAGCGAATTGGAAGATCTGCGAAAAGTCGCCGTGCTAAATGGAAACTAAGCAACAAAAATCAAAGACAAACACAGAACAAATATGATAAAAGACCCACGAAACTTGAACAAAATATGAAAAGAAGCAATCGTAAAATTCAATTATTAGAGAAGTAGCTTAAATGTGTCCAATATATACAATTGTAATACTTGTATGTAACATTTTATGTGTGTTATTGTGTATAGCCTCATTGTAGCCAATGCATTTTGAGTATTAAACCAAACAAAGCAAAAAAAATATTTACATATATACATATTTATATGATACCAAAGTCAAATTCCAATTCGAGAAACAAAATTTAACAACACATAATTGTGTATCCATTAGCAGTAGTTGTAGTTGTTGCCAAAACAATACATATATTATAATACATATGTATTTATATATGCAGATGACACCTTCCGCCTAAACGCTACATATGAGTATGTAATGTATGTCTGTAAATGTAAATCATTCATACGATAATTGTGTTCTTAATTTTGTTGTTAATCAATGAAGTAATTATTTTTTAATAATGCCGCTGAGTGTTTAGGTAATTTCTAGATTTATACGTATATATCTATGTATTTTATAAATGGCTTTTAAAATGTTATATAGTTGCAAAATGCCTATCTGTTAGTTAAACGCTATTTACAAACGGAAAAACAAAGAAACGAACGAAGAGAGGACTCACTGTAACTATACTTACTGTGTATTGTTTACTGTTTATTGTTTGTCAATAAACACATACGCTTTGTCATGCGTAGAAATACTCACTGTCTACACATATATATATATATATATATATATATATCCTGAAATATAATTTGAGGAATTGATTTGTTAATACATACATAATTCATGTGTGTAACTACATATATAACTAATGAACCAAACAAACAAACACAACACAAACACACTAACTATAAATGCTTAAATGTGTCGTCGTTTGTTTTGTGCAACATAATGCTTTTTAAATAAATATTACTGCTATTTGTTAGAAACTTGAAAAATTCAAGCGTTTTTTATTATTGATTTAAAATAGTTACATAATTATTTGACAAATATACATATAGGGGGAAGACATAATATATTGAGAGTTCTAGTCTAGTTTCAAATTTCATAGCATACTTTCTGGGGTCTAAAGTTCAATCGCTACAATCGATCCATTGCATTAATTTAAATCCCTATTGGGGTGCTGACTGGAATATTTTTAAAATATTCTCTTCAGATAGTGAGAAGCAGTTGAAGTTTATGGCATACCACAATGGGCTCCACACATTGGTTCCGAGGACAACGCCAGGGAGGTGAGCAAAGTGCGTCGTCCTGGATGTACACCCAGATTCTCCCAGTTGATCCATGAGAGACGTGCAGTTAAATCGCTTGTATTCCAATTGGCGCGATCCGCTTTGATCTCACCTCGCAGGCACTTCTCCACATAGGTGAGGGGATCATAATCCGTTTGCAGCACCTCGCGCAAAAGGGATATGTAGGCAATTGCCAGACGCAGTGTATCAATCTTGCTCAGGCGCTTCTCGTAGGGAAACGTGGGTACATGAACACGCAGCTCATCAAAGGCGGAATTTATGCTACTGCAGAGCGCAAAGATAGAGAGAGGGAGAGAGAGAGACAGAGAGGGAATGCTCATTAGATTTATGTTGCATGAGAGAAGACGGCAAAGCCGAGTGTAAAATGGAAAAGACCATTTAGTGTACCCAGTTGGTGCGGACCTCTGGATGCGTTTCCTTTCTCGCACATTCGCTTGTTGGCGCTGGATTTTGTAGCTGGACGCAGCTGCTCCACCATAGCTGCCATTGTTGGGTCCTGGTCCAGAACTAGGTCCTGGTCCGCCACCTCCACCGCCGCCTCCAGCTGCCCCACCAGCGCCACCACCACTACTGCTGGCAGTCGGACTATTGCACATCATGGGTGTGGCGTTATTAGAATTAAGTACCACCAGTGAATTGGTATTAGTGGAAGAGTCCAGCATATTTTCTATGATCAGAATCAATTGGAGTATTAGCTGCCTGGAATTCTACTGTATCTGAATTAATTTTACCATTATTGTGCTGCATATAATGCTGTTGAATGTGTCGCAAATTGTTGGAGCTGAGACGCAGCCCAGAACCGCCAGAGGAGATGCCACCAGCTGCACCTCCGCCACCACCGACGCCGCTCTGATGTTGACCCGCATAAATGCAAGAGGGCAACTCATTGATCAGATCATCATCAAATGTGTGATAGGGTATATGGCTGTGGGGGAGAATTGTAATTTTGAGTGGGTGTTAAAACTTTAAATTCACTTCCCGACGGCAGAAATAAGTGGAAACTTATTTCAAGGATAAGAGGCATTTTTTTATAAACCATGATGATACATATCGATTTCACTACAATTTTTTAATTTATTTTATATTTATAATTTTAATAGGAAAATTATTAATTATTCTATTTAAAGACACTTTCACTATATTTTTACAGTTTTCTTTGGATTTCACTTTCTTTCTCTCACCTTATGGGCGGTGACGAAGACGAATCTGGTAATTGATTGCGCGACATTTTTTATTTTCTTTAAATTTTATGTATTCTCAATTTTATTAGTTGATATAAAATGTCTATTAAGATTCGGACCGCTTCCGTTGTCCAATAAGTTTAAATGTATAATGAGAACATCTCCTGGGAATTCTGTGCCTTTTATACAATCCCAGATCCAATTGGAAATGCCACAGCTCAGCCAAAGGTCCTGCTTTGCTTTCTGGTTTCAGCAACCCCTAAAATATCCTTGCAACTATTCGCCTGGATTCTGTGGGCGGAGCCTGTCAAGTACTACAGGGTGACTTCGCGCAAGACGAAGCGGAGGCTGTGAGAAAATTATAGGGCATATTTGTTTGGATCAACCTACTTTTCGATAAGAGTTAATTGTTTCAATCAAATTGTAAATTTAAAGCGGTGTTTTTAAAATACAATAAACTCTAGAATTTGAAAGAATATCTTAATAAAATTATCAATCTTTTGAGCAAAGAATTCATTATAAATATATTTCTACCTAAAACTCACTATACGACTAATCCTTGAAGTACAATAACAGATTAACAAAAATTCAAAAGTTATTTCTTTATCTACATTTTTTATTACTGTATAGAAATTAACTAACTTTACCTTTAAACACGATTTAATTGTTTAATAAGAAGATGCAAACGCTTTCCGAAAATAATACACCAAGTTTTGTAAAATATTTTAAAGCCTTTTAAATATTTATTGAATTTTCTGAAAAACAATGACAAATTTTGGTAGATTCAGAAAATATTTTTAATTTTTTTAAGATTTAATTACGTAGTGATTTATTAAATTTTTAGATACAGAACAACTCATACGATGATATTATGGAACAGCAAAGAATTTTCTCAAAGTTGTAAATATAAACATAATTTTTTCATTTGTATATTCATAATCTTTCTTATATGTTGTTATGTTAAAATTGAAACTTTGGGAAACTTTTGGTTAAAAATTTGAAGCCATAGCTCTATAGCGAGTTCATTGATTTTAATTAAAAACTTCTTTAAATGTTAATAAATTTGAAAAAATGTTGCATAATACAAACTGTTTAGTCCATATAATTAAAATAATTAAAATAAAATAATTTCTTATTTTATTCTTCCATCTTCTTTCCTTACCCTTCTTTGTATGTAGCGCACTTGGGATACTTGCATAGCTGACTCTGATGATTTCTAGTATCACTTCCCCTTGTTTTCCTCTTCACCTGTTTTTGACATTTTGCCATTATATTTGGCACAGCAGGCGGCAGCCATGTTTGTTCTGATGCCCACTTCATATGGCTGTGCTCTATGAAAGAGGGCCTCCAAAAGTGTCTCTCTCTTGTCAAATTTACCCCCATTGAAGGAAACTTGCTGCCATATGCGTGGCAAGGTGGCCAATGAATCGCGTAGTCTGTGAGTAATTTGAGCTCAACCTGATGGCGTCTCGTTTTCAAAGGCTGATCGTGATCCAACCTGTTGACATTTTGAACTGAAACTGAAGGGTTCGCTTGCTCGGGACAGTGAGATTCCCACGAGACTACAAATTGAGCGCGAAACTGCGACAATTAGAACAGTTCACGGATCATTAAATAAATGCCGCAGTATCTGTAGAGTCAGATACACGGGATAGGGAACCACTTGAAACCGCAGAGATGTCAATGTCAAAGACAGAGTAATTGTTGAAATTGAATTATGTTTATTTGATGTTTTGGTTTACGCACAAATTAGCTACGTCAGAATCGCACTGCCCCGCCCCGCCAGGCGACCAAGTCGCGTGTCCCTGACCCCGAGGCGCGAAAAACCAGCGCCGGCAAAGTCGAACAAAGACCAACAATATGCCAGGGCGGATGCGGATGCGCAAACCTTTTCATTACCCGTCAAATTGGTCGGCACACGCGTCGGCGCACACTCCGCACCCTACACACACTCACATACACACACAAAGCTGATGACAGTAATCAGTTTTGATGCAGGGTAAGTGCCCGACGCCCATCCTGCATCCTTCCTCCCATCCCTGGTACCACTGCATGCCCAAAACTGACATCCTTAAGTGAAATCTTGTTACAAACCAATGTAAACACGATTGTTAATTTAACTTTTGCAATCGCTGCAGCTACCCCCGATCGCATTCCTATCCCTATAACCACCAGACATGACTGGTACCTTAGTACATATTTGTAATTGTTGTTGCTGTTGTCGTCGTCGTTGCTGTTGTTGTTGTTGTTGCGGCGGATATGTCATCGGACCACAATTAAATTATCGCATTTCAAGCGAGTGCTCCGGAGCAAGGCGATAATCGCCAATGCACACTTCCACTTGGAATTGACCGACTGTGGGAACAAACGGAAATAAATACAGCAATCTCATTTGATTTGCATATACGGATTTATGTAAGTAGTACTCGTACTTAGGGAGGAATTTCCAAGACTGTGGAACACGTTAATTGGACAGCTATATTCATATATTTATTTAAAAATGGCTTGAAAGTGTTTTCAATTTGATTAGCTAAAATAGAATAAAGAGTAAATTCTTACTTATTTTTATATTTATTTATATATGCCTTATAGTGAATAATATATAGAATATATATGTAAACTTCTGAAAATGATTACTCATGTCATTAATAGATTTTAATTAATTAGTCATCTCAAGTTTTTTAATAAATTATTTTCAGTCTTTTAATAACAACAAAATATAATCTTCGTTGGGCACCTATTAATAATTATAATCATAATATTAATAGTCATAACTCTCAATCATATATATTATCAGAAATATGTTTAGTGGGCCGATTCAAATTGTTTCCGGGATGAGTTCCAATTCTTGTAGCGATCACTACAGATTTTTTATTATTAATTTTTTTTGTTATACATAGTATATTCAATTTATTAATGAGAATCGCACCAAGTTTTTATAAGTGTTTCATTACTTTTTTCGAAAATTATTATGTAATACTGAAATTATAGTCTTCTTTAAGTTGGTTTGATTCTAAAGTATGAACTTATATTGAGATTAAGCTTAGTATATGATTATAACACTTAAAATAATGTTGCTGTGAATACATTATATTTATTTATTTGTACACGACTAAAAACAGTCGGCAAAAAGTAAATTAAGTGTTAATACTATAATATTAATAATATTATAAAATTTAAAAATAATTCAATTTAGTCGAGGTCTTCACAAGGTTATAACATAACTGTTAATCTCAGATCTAAACTCAACATAGTCATGTTCAAATAATTTCATTCAAGGGTTGACACACGGCAGCCCACAAAAAATAACAGCGGGAAAACAGATTGATAGTGTCAAGAAGTTTACGTGGTGCACTCAACTGGAGTAACAGCCATCAAGCACACTCTTCCAACAAACACACACACACACACACTCCAACCAGACCACACCCCTGTCTCAATCCGGCGTAGAGCTGCATGGACCAAGGACTTGAGTCTGGAACATATCGATTAGCGTTTTGCATCCACACCAGAAATAGCCGTACTAAATTTGTCTGTGAATTTCAATAGCGCGCACTTTTCCATGGGATAATCCCACCCCACCTCTAACCGTAACTCTGACCCGCTTGCTGGTAACCCCCCGAACCCAATCCTCAACCACAATTCGCTGCGTCAGTTTGAACTGCTTAAAGCAATTGTCTGCGAAATTGTTTGTTTGTTTTGATGTTGTTTAATGCGTGCTAAATCCCTGCCATTTTATGCGGTTACGCTCTCAAAATATCCTGGGAAAAGTAAACAGCTTCTACCCCCTCCACTGCGAGGTGAGTTTCGTTAAGGATATTCCGAAAGCTTTTCCCCAAGTTTATTTTTACGAGTGCTTTTTGGTTGAAAACCAATCTTGGAAAAGCTTATTGGGGCAAACCGAAAACGTTGGTAGCTTATTTTAATAAGATTCGAATAGCATTTGATATGCCGCTATCTAATCTAATGATTAATTTTATAATACTAATTAAAATGAATGTATAACAACACAATATAAAGGTATGTATTTATTAATAATAATAAAGTTTAAGCTTGATACTATCTGATAAAATTGGATTTGTAAGACTATTAAGGTTTTTTCTTTTACTTTTGTTATGTCTATATGGTTTAAATCATTAATTTGCATAGACTTATTTAAACTCACATTTACATTTAATTTTGGTAAAAATTTAGAACATTGAAATGCCTCTCAGAACTGAGCGTTTAATTGACTTGTTACAGCAGTTATTAATCATTGAAATTAATGAAATCATTATTAATATTCCGAGTGTGATATAAATGCACACAAAAATATCAAAATAATTTATATTTTTGAGTATAATTAAAAAAATGATCATCATCTAATAGTTAATAGAAGCTTGAGTCTTATTTCAGCTTAAATAATTTCAATGGTAAGTTGTTATTTACCTCTTACTTAACTCGAGTTCCCTTGACATATCATAATTTTTGTTGTTGATTTGGATAGTTAACAACTGATGAGTACTTGTATGTAGTACACATAAGTATATTATGCCATCATCATTATTTGTTAAACAATAATCTGGGGTTATTTCAGTTCAACTGGGTGGCCATTCAGCTGTCAATCGTCAATTAAATGCGAATTCGAACCATGTTTCACAGTGTTCGCAGTTTTCAAGTGTTTGTTGTTTTGTTTTTACATTTTATGTTAAACAAATGAGAGTGCTTTAAATACAATCAATGAACGTGTAAATACATTTTAATGGGCCAAACCCATCCTATCCCATACCCGTAACGTATTCCCAATCCCAATTTCAATGCCATAGCTCTTAACATAGCTCCCCTTCATGTCCCCCAGAGTCGCAATTATAAAGCAGAAACCAAAACAAATACGACAAAAACGAAAAACCGGCAGCAACATAGCGAATTTTTATCAATATATTTTGGTTTTGGTTTTGTTTTCATTTTTGTATTTTGTTTGGGGGTCTACTCGATTGAATTGTAGTTGTAGTCCAGCTCAATGGAGGGAGACAGAGACAGAGACTGGAACTGGGACTGTGACTGGGGCTGGGACTGGACTTAAGCGACTTTAAGGCTGAGCAGAGTATCGTTTACTGAGTCAGTTGGCCGCAGTCCGTTGCACAGTTCGCACGTTGTGCGCGAAGAGTAAATAATACAAAAACCGTAAATCATATTAACTAAAAAAAAACAAAAAAAAACAGTTAAAGGTGGCAAAACAAACGCGCCAATCGATTCGTTTATAAAGCAAATCCCGCAATCCCAAAAACATATTGAAATGCCAGCACGTTTGCCCAATTTGGAATATGCAGCGCTTGTAATTGATACGTGATATATGTGGGACAAGTGGGCAATCCTAACTACAGTGACTATTAAATAGAGTGGCTATTTACAATTTACGTATTAAATATATAACTAAACAGCAGCTGCTACTAAACAAACTCGCACGGTCAAGTGGTCGAGTCGCCAACGCCGGTGATAAGCGTGCCCATGCAGATAAGACGGGAGCGCCAAGTCGTTAAATCTGAAATCTGAAATTAAATTGCCATAATAATAATTAGTTCATGTACACAAAGTACAAGAACAAAGTGCGCACAAAATGCCAAAACATCAAGGAGCGACCTTAACCCATGACATCCATGGAATGGAAGTGGAATTGGAGCTACAATTGCCGCTGTTGTCGTCAAAGGAGCAGTCCAAATGTAAGTACACTCGTACTTATATCGTACAACATGCTTCATTACTGGGGCCATTAAGCCAGTTAAGTTAAGTTGGCCAAACAAAAAACCATGCACAGAACTAGCACACATACACACACACACACACACACACACACACACATACATGCTGGTCTTGGCCATAAATCAGTGACACTTGCACACTGCAAGTTGAGCCTGCCTATAAAACTCAGCTGGGCTCTGGAGCTGACCAAACGAATGCGAATGCGAAATATCTGCCATTTAATTTATGAAAAACGTGTAGCGCCAACAAATCTAATTAGAATATCAACACACACACACACACAAACACACACACACATGTATACCTATCTCCGTCATAAGCAGTTAGTGCAAATGAGACAGAGAAACTGCTCTTTGGGGAATCTTAATCAACTTCTCCAACTGCGCCTTGGTGCTCGTTGTGTTTCATTGATAAAAATAAATAAATAAGTGCAAGAAAAACTGAGCATGTTGTTATTTATATCATTGCCTGCAAATTCTACATAAATAAAATGCAAATATCATTTCATTTGCAATAACAACAATTGCAAAATGCGCGCCAAAGCTGTGAACGAGATACTCGTTTTATCGCATGCGATAAAAGCAACATAGACTGCATACTCATTTTATCGCATCTGAAAATGTTTACTGAATGAACTTTTAAGTCTATTACAAATGCGTTCGAGGGTATAGTTACTTTTTCCATTAGATAGAAGATTCATAACTTCGTGCTTAAAATGCTTAAAATTTTTTATAAATACCAAAAGATAAAGCATAGGAAGCAGCAGGGTAATTCCCAGTCCAGTAGTTCTCATTGCAAATAAGTTTCATTAAGTCAATATTTATCGGTCATTGGTTAGGTGGCTAAATATGCTGATAAGAAAATATTAATATAATGGTAACCTTGATATATTACTCATTCTTCATATCAGTCCCTATTTATTTTGAATTTCAAGTCTAAAGACATTTCCGTGCTCAGAATAACAGGATGTATTGTAGTATGAGTAATGTTTGTTTAAAGATAATCGCTTCGATAGTAACATTTTAAGGGAAAGCTTAACATAATAATAAATAATTGAATTTTAATATGCAATTTCGAGAATTTGCTGATTCTATTTGAACTAACCATTAGTATCTCTGTTGACCAACTCTATTGGTAGACCGCGTTGCTTAAATGTCACACATGACTTTCAACTTTAAAAATATTTCTTTATACAATTAGCGACAATTAAGTAAGTGAACAAAGAGGCGCGTTTGTTAATCACTATTATGAATAAATAATAATAATTAAATGTGTTCAAGTCTTTATACAATGTTACCACTGTTTTTTTTTCGAGTAAAGCTTTATAAGAAACTATAAAATGTTTTTTAATACAACATCTACATCCATTAAATTTCAGCATTTAGGCTAAGTTCAAAAATTTTGTTATTTTCTTAAGATATATCAACCGAACTCTTCTTTTTGATATCGCCGTAAACATCCAGTATACATGGTAATGATAAGTCGAAAATTGAATTCAGGACTCAACAAAGCTTTAAATCTTCGATGTGGCGAATATAACCTCTCTTTCTTGTTATTTTCTTGGAATTTACGTATTTATTGAGTTACTTATACATCTCAAAATGCTTTCACTTTAAGTAATAGCTGTAAGTATAGTTACATATCACGTCAACGAGTTTAAAAAACCTATAGATCTACAATTGATACAAAAAATTTCTCGATGGAGAATGGTTGCAATACTTATATGCAGGGAATAAAATCTTAACCGAAGCCGTGACCTTAAACCGATTGAAATTTGTAATCGTAACTGAAACCGTAGCCGAAAATATTTTTTTCATTGTACTGAAACCCATAAACCGAAACTCTTTGAACCGAAATAACCGTTTAGTAACCGATTCATTTATAAGGGTTAATTTCGGTTCTGGCCGTCGCAGGTACATACTAAGCAACTTTGATAACTTTGAACTGCCATAACTTTGTCAAAAGTTAATCAATTTCCATGCGCAATGTAAATTTGAGCATGATTTTACCTCTAAATTCGTTCTGCATTTAAAATTTCTTCATTTTGAAAATTCTAAATTTTCGAAATTTTTCGAAAAATGATAAGGGGTAAAATTTCTAAAAAAATTCAAAATTTTCGAATTTTGAAAATGGAAAAAATTTATATGCAGAACGAATTTTGAGGTAAAATCATGCTCAAATTTGCATTGCGGATGGAAATTGATTGACTTTTGACAAAGTTATGGCAGTTTATAGTTATTAAAAATCAGTAATATCAAAATATTCGAAATTATCAAACCAAATTTATATGAGTTCAAATTATAATAAAATCGACACTATACTGGACGATTCCAGTAACCAGATAACATTATTTTCTAGGCTAAAAGAGTATTCAGGTTTTTTTTATGTAAGACAATGAATAAAGTTTCTTATTTTGGTCAACTAAAAACCTTAATTTTTATTTTTTTGTGAACCGAAACCATACCGGAATTTTTAAACCCAAACTTATGAAATAGCGATAACTATTACGAAACCGATACTCCAAGATTTTGCATAACCGATAACCGAAAACCTTAATTCGAGCATAACCGAAACCGTAACTGATACCGATATTCGTTTCGTTTTTAATTCCTGTTTATATATGTATATTAGTAAGTTACAAGTAAGAATTTGCAATTAATATATTTTAATAAAATTAATATTAATAATTAAGTAATGAATATGTTGCCTCTTAAACATTGTTTCCATGTGTACAAATAAGAAATTAAAATTACAAAATAGATTAAAAATAAACAATAAAAGTTTAAATATAGTATTTAACTTTCGATTTTAATAGTCTCCTCGCTTCAGTCAAATAGTATTTCCATTTTATTTTGGTCACTATTTTAACTGAACATAATAATGTGCAATATATAAAGCCTCATGTAATAATAAAATTATTATTTCATTTGTATTTGTATGTGTAATTGTATTTCTGCGGTAGACAAATGTGTCAGCAGCAACAATAAGTATCTGCCTCAAATAGTCATTAAACAATCATTGTAGTCATCATCACCCACCCAAAAAAAGAAAAACAAAAAGCCACAACAACAAAAATTATAAACAATAACAATAGACACATATGTGTCAACAAATTGTCTGAATTTTTTAGTTGTGATCTATCAAGAGAATTGGCGCTGACAGTCGTCGGTCAACGATCGGCTCTGGCCACGTGTCGGCTAATGGCGCATAGCCTTTGACTATAACAATAACTATATCTGCAATTACAATTACAAAATAGATCCAAGCAGCCTACTGTTCGGGTGCTGTTGTCAATAGCCGGCGAAACTGGGAGAACAGAAAACTACAGATACAGAGAACTGCAACTTATCAAACTGCATATTCATAATAAAAGCTATTGTCTACAACGAATTTGGAATACTCTTTCAGTGATTATTTTTAACATAATGTATTATCAACATTACCTCCCACAATTATTAAAAACATTCAATTCAACTGGCTCACATAATTTACTTAATAGTTTATCAAATAAATAAAAAACACCTACGTATACTTGATATTCGCAATATGAATTATATCCTACTTTTAACCATTTAGTCATGATAAGTTAATTGATCTGAGATCTGATACAATCTAAGTTGCATGATATATGAACTGCCAACAGCGACACTTGCCAGATAAACTTAAACGATGCCGGCGATTAAATAACAAACAGCAACAGTTTTGCGCGCCAAGCGAGCCGAGCTAAGAGAGCGCAAGCGAAGAGAGCTCTTAAAAGAAGAGCGCGCACAGCTGGTGCAGTAATGCCAGCAGCTGATATGACGCTGACGCTGACGCCGACGTTAACTTCGACGTCGACGTCGCCGTTGGCGTTGACTGCGAAAGAATGGTCTTAGCGCAGCATCATCAGCCCCACAGCAGCCCCAGCAGCAATTGACGCTGTCGCCGACGTCTGCGTCAGCGTTGCTGGCGTTGCACAGTGGGCCACAATTCTTTGTTATCTATGATAATTTAAGCATTTGCAAACGGAATGTTTTAGGATTCCTTTATTTAAAAGTAATATATAAAACATTTATAGAATTTAAATATAACTGATTTTATTTATAGATACAGAAATACTTAAGAAAATATATATAAATATTTTTTATAAATGTGGCTGTAAGGCAAATCGATTTTGTACGGTAGCATTTATTAAATGGACCCATAGTACATTGACGTTGCGTGAAGGAGCAAAAGTTATAAAAGTTCTTCGCAATTCGCACGAGAGCTCAGTTGCTCTCGGTCATTCGTTGTGGTTGTGTGAACTTTTGCCGCAGCATCATCAGCAGCAGCAGCAACAACAGCGACAACGACAACGACAACGACAGTGACAGTGACAGCGACAAGAACAACAGCAGCAGCAGTAGCAAACAGAGACGACATTGTCGCCATCATTATCGGCGTCGCCATAGAGAAAGCATCATTCGAAGCAACAGCAGCAGCAGCAGGAAGAGTTTTTTTTCGTATTCGAGAAGCCAAAAGATAAAACGTTTTGTGGGTGCGTGAGTGCGCATAGTATAAAATTAAATAAATAAATTAAACAACAGCAACAGCAGAAATAAAAGAGCAACAGCAGCAGCTAAGCAGCAACAACAAATGCGAGCGGCAACAACATTGTTATGCATATACATCATATAGACAGATATACAGATATGTGCCAATATAAAGATGCTCATACTTATAGTTTTGTTGTTTCGGTGTTTCGTTGTTTGTTATAAGTCAGTCCGGCAATGTTTGGACAACTATGACGATGTGCTTTGCTTGTGTAGAGCATATTATTTGACGGCCCACACACATCAGCAACAACAACTAAAACAATAATAATAGCATCAGTAGATATTTATTTTAATATTTTCTTTTTGGTCAAGAGGCATCGGCAGTTTTTCAAAATATTTTTTTCCTATTTTTCTCATTAACTTTATTGCAAGCTAAAAACAAATTGTTGTTGTAGTAAGCAAAAACTGCTGTTGTGGTTGTTATTGTTGCACATTGAACGTTCACATTCGTTTCCAAATTGCAAATTGCTGTCAGTTAAGCGAAGCGCGCGCAAAATTTTAGTTCGTCACACCACGCGGCGTATGAGTAACAAATATCAAATAAACTCTCTCTCTCTCTTTCTCTCTGTCTCTCTTTGTGTCTCGCGCGCGTTCTCAAATATAATATTCATTAACAAAACCACAATAGTAAATTCAAAATTTGCAAATTACAATTTACAATTTGCAGTTGCAATTACAGTTCAAGTGCATTGCGGCTGTAAACAGAGATCCAAAGAACAGTTTCGTTGCTGGCAAACGCGTCGTATGCGTAATATCATAAACTAGATAGCTAAAGAAGCATTTAACGCCAGTCGCTCGACAAACAATTTGCAAATTTACAAATTTTTAAAATAAAACAAAATAACAAAAACATAAAAGCAACTGAGCGTCGGTTTTATGTGACAGTTTCCGTTTGGTGCGATTTAAAAAATTGATCAAAAAACGCAGCCAGCGGTGAAACGTGATAGAGCGGACAACGGAATTCCGCGCCAAGTGGCATCAAAACAACAGCAACAGGAAGCGGGCTAAGGAAATCAGGCAGGTAACAGCAGCAGCATCCTTGGAGTGCCAATTGTGCAACAAAACGCGCTTTAGGATTAGTCCACGTCTAGGAACAGCAGAAGCAGTAGCAACAACTCATATTGTATCCATAAGGTAAGCTCATTACAGACACTAGTAAGTTGGCCATGTAGACAACGGCAACAGCAGTACTCCTCTCTCTCTCTCTCTCCCTTAGTGTATGCGTGAGTGTGTGTGTGTGTCTGTGTGTGTGTGTCCTGGCCTCATCCTTCGAGTTGCTCGAGATGCTCGCATGGCTTGCGGATGTGCCGCCAGCGGTGTTTGCTTTGCTTTTGTTTATTTATTTGCCTGTTTGTCTGTTTTTCTATTTTGTCTGTTTCTGTGTGCTTTAGAGCAAATAACATCAACAGTAACAACAATAAGGATAATCATGACAACAAGCAACAACAATGACTTTATCTTGACAGATTGCAAAGCAGCTGCCTCAACTTTATATATTATAACTATATAGTACGATTTCGCATATCTGCACTTTGAACAGGCATATCCGAAATATACAAATAAATAGAAAAATGAATTTAAATTTTTTTATGGTGAAAATTGGAAATATATTATTATATTATTTATATATCGTGTACAGAGAGATAACTTCAGTTATTTATTTCGTTGTCAAATGATTGTAATGACAATAATTAAGTATTTTTGTGTATAGCTGGGATATTTTATTATATTAAACTATTTAATGTATAGAAAATTGTTATGATTCCTAAAGCTACGAAAATTTAACAGAATGTAATTTAGCTATTTAACTGAAATTTATCTGTAAGATCTTTTTTAAGAAAAGAAAGTCTACTAATAGTCTACTAACAACTTACAGATGTTTCAATCTGCTTATATTTAGAGATTATTATATTTATTAAACATTATTAAACATATAATAATCTCTAAATATAAGCAGATTGAAACATCTGTAAGTTAAAATACTTTAACATGTACTATTAGTAGACTTTCTTTTCTTAAAAAAGATCTTATTTATTTACAGTCGACTTAATTAAATTACTATTACATTAAATTAAATTTCATCATAAATTAGTATTAACAGTAGAAATGTTAAATTACAGACTGCAAAATTAATATTCTATAGGTATTAAAAATCAAGATTTCAAGATTAATAGAGAAGGAGAGAATCTTTAATCAGTCTTAATAAGAAGCCATATGTAGGGTAATGAACGTGCCACATTAAACTTGCAACGAGTCAGCAAGTAGGTATTAAAGGCTTACATATGCCACCGTCACGAAGGCAACTGAAAAATGCTGAATGTCCCCTTTTATGCATGCAGCCAATTGGAATTGGTATCCGAATCTTAACAATGCATGCAAAAAAGCGAAAAAGAAAAAAAAATGATAGAAAGAATGAAAGGAAAAAATATCAAACAGGGAGACAAACATTGCTGGCAATCACCTGGCGCCGGTTGACGTCGCCTCCAGTCATCGATGTTGGGTTATGCTAATGGCGGAAGCTGTGCCTCGATGACGACTGATTGGAAGCGCATAAAAGTAGCAAATCAGTGTGCCACTTTGAAATTGAAATTGTAATCAAGAGGCGCCTCACAAAGTGGCAAGTCAGTGGGTGGAAGGGTCACGGGGCATCGGGCATGGGGCATCGGTCGTGAGGTATGTAGGTGGAATTATCGCTGCTTAGCTGGCTAAATTTGAAATTGCCAAACGATTTGCTATTCGATTAAGAAGACAACAGCTGCGAGGGTAGTTGGTTATATGGAACCATTAACAACACACACACACAGATATAATTCGAAATGGAAATAGATTTGCAAATTCATGTTCCCAACAATGGTCGCTCATACATACATATACAATATTAAAAAACGAAAAATAAGGATACTCGTGAATACTCTTGAATACTCATGGATGCTCCTAGCTCTGATGACCTACATTTTGGAAGCACAGCTACAACAAAAAATAAACAAGAAAACCAAATAGAAATTGTATAAATTCTGGCCAGGCACATTGGTGCGGGTGTATTTGTATCTGTTAGTTTGCTTACAACAAACGCGAAAATCATGAAGCGGCGGACGGACATTCGGACAGACGGACAGACGGCAGATGTACAGCCAGTCATCCAGTCAGCCAGTTAGCGGAAGGAAGACTGTAAGGACCCTTCAATATTGCAGGACAATGGCAGCAGGCTGGACACAACGGATCTGCCAATATTGCAATGTACTCGTAGATAGTTTTCCCTCTTGTTGTTGCTTTTTTCTTTTGCTATTGTTGAAAACTTTCATGTTTACATTATAAAAGATATTCGAGGTAGATACAAGTTTCAGTGCGGTGCAGATATACAAAGGAAACATTTGCATAACATATCAAAACACATTTTGCAGTTTAGTGCCAAAAGGTTGCACACCCACAAAACACACACATCACAATACACTACACACCACACACACTCTAATAACGAGCGCCCACATCATTAAATCGGCGAAAATGTAAGTCTTTGTAAATGCCAAACAATTGATTTGATTTCTGCGAATATATTCATATGAGTGTGATTTTGTGATTTTGCGAGTGTGTACCTTTCTTTTCAATCATTTGGCATTGTAAATTGTGAATATTTCAAGCACATTTTATGAGAGTTGTTGACAAAATTGTCAAATTGATTTCAATTTGTGGCAATCAAATGTATTCTGACTAAACGATTCGATCCTTTCGTTGACTGGATTCCGTTCACTGTCCTTCCAATCGGTTTAGGGTCTATAAAAGCCAGCCACAAATTAGGACTATAAAAGGTTGACGTTGAAACATAATACAAGAAATGTAGGATTTGGCTTTCTACATATTTATATAGGCACAGATTGAATTACCTCAGACAATGTGAATAGAATGGGCCCTTGATATGAACATACTTAGTTATGTAAGATTACAATAGAACCATTAGTAAGAAATCAATAATCTTCAATTTCATTTATATATTATCTTTAAGCAAGCTCAGATTGCAAATATTTATTTTAATCAACTGATCTTTTATCAAACTTTATCTTTTATATTAATTTTCTTTAATTAAAAATTCAAATGTTTGATGAAATGAATTTTCCTGAATATCTCATAAGCCCCTTTATCATAATAATCGGTAAGCTACTTAAATTATTAACACCTTATCCAAACATTTCAAACATCTTGAATTATTCTAAGATAAAAGCGATATTTTGATAAATTGATTAGCTTTGAAGTTCAGCGTACCATAAGAGGTAAGACGAGTAGTATATTATAACACGAAATTATGTTCTCTATAAGAAAATATGCTGAGTAAATCTAATTCAAATATTTCATCTGACTCATTAAATCGCGAAATTGTTTTGTTGTTTGTATTTTGCGAAATATATAAATCGAGCGATTTACTGAACGATTAGTCGCAATACTTCGCAATAAATCTTTGCCAATTTATAGCCTACGCAAATAATGCTATGGCTACGATTTGGTTGGAATTATTTGTTTGTATTGCTATTGTTGTATAGTTGTTGGTGTAGTTCTATATATTTATGGGTTTAAATGCCAAAATCAATATCGTTAATTGCATGGCGTAAAAGCACGTACATCGGCCAGATGAAAAATGTAAAAATTGTTTATAAATCCAACTGACGAATAGTGTAAATTAGGCGAACTTTCCAAAATGAATTTACGATATACATATATACGTACAAAAAATGATCCGATGCCCTGAATGAGCACCGAACTAGGCTGACAAACAGTTTGTCATTTTGAAATGTTACTCGCACGCCGCAGAAATTGTTTTCTTATCCGAACTGTCACATCACAAAGTTGGGGATTTTGTTGCAATTAGACTGACAAGTGATGAGTTTGCGTCGGACAGACAGACAGAGCAGACATAACGAATCCAGACTGATCTGTGAGACGAGTGCGAATGGGCTATCATCCGGTTAAATGTCGGCTTCTTAACTCATCTCATCTCATATCATCTCGCTCTCCATGAAACAAACGGAAACTGTCGCCACTGAAGAGCTTACTATAAACTAGTACTAGGTCTAGCACTAGTATGAGTACTAGTCGTAGTAAGAGATTACGATTACTATTACACACTTGGCAGCGTTCAACAATTCAAATACGAGTACTCAAACACCGACTGGTGGGGGGAAAACTGTCGCTGAATGCATAATAAACAAATCCTATAAATGTGCAAATTGCCTGGCAACGTCATTGAGCGTCCTCTCTTAAACACCATCATCATCATCATCATCATCATTATCATTGTCATTATTATCAACAACTCATAGTCATAGCATGAAAGTGAATGCACTTTTATATGCATGGTCGCTAATTACAGCGACAGCTTGTCTATCTCTCAGTTAGCCTCCACCTCCCCTGTTCAACTGTTCCCCTGCGATTTTCCGCATGTGTCCCCAGAGCTAAACGCTTTTCTTTTGTGCAAAATTATTTAGCACATTTTGTGCTGATTGTGGCGCTTAAAATTTCTGTATATTATATTTTATTTAGTTTTGCATTTGTCTTTTTTTTCTATAGATAGTATGCAGCGAATTGCAAACAGATAAGAGAGAAAAGGATGATTTGTAAAAGAATGAAGAATATGAAATTGTAGTTGAAGAATTAAAAGAAAAGAATTAGCTCTATTTTGACTTTTAAATAGTATAGTCTTCGTACCTATTTTAATTAAATATATGTTTAACGAAAAATTAAGAAATCTTAGTTCCATTAGTCGATAGAATCTGTAGAGTCTGAGCTTGAAAACTGTATTCATTAAGGAATATCAGTTATGTAAAGATAAATCATAATTAAAATATGCAAATTAATGCGAAGAAATTCCATTAAAAGTTGTGAGCGGTGTGATAGTTTCTCAGCACCCAGTTAACTTGTGTTGTGTGTAATTTATAAGTGCTATTAATTAATCATTCATATGAATAAACCTAGACGATGATGTTGATGTTGACGCTGGCGCCTTTACTGGTTCAGCGTTGAGAGCTGGCATTGACTTTTCAATTGAAACAAATAATTATTTGAGCATCGTGTATATCTTTTTCAATTGAGCTGACGATGAGCTATGGCAAAAGCTGAAGCTTACTCTGGCGCTGGGTCTGTTGAAGCGTGTCAAAAGATCGCACCCAAACGCATCCGTATCGGATGGGATATCGCTCAGAGTGAACTTGACTTTGAAGCATCAGAGATGCATATTTTAATAACCGCAATATGCATTGATTAATTTATTTTTACTTTGTAAAAGTAATTAATAAACTGACATGGACCGTTGCAGTTTAATTTGCATAGTGTGTAAATGTAAAATAATGTGCGACCCGATTACAATTATGGGTATCTGACTGATCGTCTACAAATACTTATACGCCCAGTCGGCAAACAGCCCCCTGAACATCTCGATCAATCTACCCACAAAGTGGCAGAAAAACTAGATCTCGCGATTAATGCAAAGTACGTCAAGCGGCAACACTCAATGAATTTGCCGATTATTTAATCATTTTTAAAGGGTATAATCACTTTATAGCTTGGCCTCAAATATCTGGGTAATTATTTAAATAAAAATTGTATAAAACGACAAATTTATTTATTTAATTACCGTAAACAAAGCGCTGTCGCCCAAAAACAATTTGGAGTCTAACAAAAAGTTAGGAAATACTTTTGATTTACATTTAACATATTAAATATATTATATATTATTTAAATTTAAGAAAAATACCAACAAAACAAAATATCTTAAGTTTTAAAAAGTCTTCTGGTTACAGCACAAAGTACTACAAATTTCTGTAATTACAAAAATCTTTTTTGTGCGATATGGTATTAAAAATTTAATAATAACTATTAAGATGCTTTACTCACTTATAAAAAATACCAAAATAATTATGAGTATATCAATCAGTTGTTTTATTCATTTAATCACTTCAATTATGCTCTGAAATGTTACGCCCAAAAAAATCATGTTTCAAGATAATGTCATTTTTGAATCTGTCCTATTATCTTTCTGTCAAATTGTTTTCAGTCAATCTGTCCTATTCCTTAATACTTATCCTTAAATTTGAGATATATTTTAAAATTGTGTTTCATATTTTTTAACCAGTTCCATTAGACAAGATAATCAGAAAAGTAACCAATAGTCAACACATAATTTTTTTTTGGTAATCAGATTATCTACTATCCTACCTTATCGCAACAAGATCCGACAAATATTAATGTGTTTTTTTGCGATTTTGACGGATATCCTATAGCCCGACTATCTCGACTCTTTATTAATCTTTTATGCTAATGATGAACAGCAACCTGTCGATTTTATTATGTACTTACTTGTATATTGTGATCATGTGATCGTGATCGAGAGAGGGGGAATGAGGGAGTCTTCGACTTGTACTGGATACTGGTACTGGGTAGTTGATCTGTTGGGTTGTTTGGTCACTCGTTCAGTTAGTTGGACGACAGCTGCAAAATGCAATTAGTGTTATTTTCAGCACGCCGTAGGATTGCGCATACGCCATGTGTGCCCGCGACTGGCACATGGCAAATGTGTTGAAGGTAAAATGCTGATGATGGCGACAACGACGACGTAGTTTGTAGCATTGAGATTGAGTTGCCGACGCACAGTTAGTCCCTCTGTCTCCCCCCATCCCTTCTGATGCTCCATTTAACCCTGTACGATACTCCGTACCCCTAAAGACTGCGTACGACGACCTTCAGGCAATGGGGCGGCCTGATGCTAACTGCGATGTCAACGGCAATGCCAACAAACAAACATTTACTGCCTGGTGTTGTTGGTGTTGTTTTTGTTGTGTCTTCACATACAACTCCACTGACCGAAAAGGCAGCTGTGTCTGTATGTGCGAGTGTGTACGGATGCGCTGTTGTTGTGCGTGTGTTGCAGTTGCTGTAACTATGAAATTGATAATTAATTATCCTGCCAGCCTGCCAGCCAGCCAGTCCGAGCTTCATATTGCGCCTTGTTTTCATTGGCGTCCCACATGCCTGCCTCTCCCCGGCTCCCCTCGATTTCCCTACGGCTTGCGGCTTTTCGCGGACACGCTTCGTTTATTGTGCTTACAAGTGCGTGAAAATTTGCGCTTAACTGCTTATCACGTGCGACGTGTGGCGTGAATTTTACTGCCAACAAGCGGACACTGGCCACATATGGAATAAGAGACACACACAGACACAGAAGCACACTATGACAAATATGTGGAATGCTAATTTAAGCCGAGTTGAATGCAGAAAACTATGCCATAATACGATGGTATGCAGATTTGTTTTCCTCTTCGCATTATCTTCGACATGCAGAAATTTATAATAATCCGATTTGATTTAGAATTTAAAGCTGAGTATCTTTATTATACGTCTCTCTGTCTCTTTCTGCTTAATGTATGTATCTTTAATGTACGCAGAACATGTATGAAATATGTAATGAATACATTAGCTAGCTTGCAACACCCACAAAGCCACGCAACTAAATAAATACTTAATGATATTGATGGATTTCGAAATTAATTCCATTTGACGTGCAGTAAAGTGTTTAATTACATATAAGTCAGGCACAAAGAGGAAGTTGCCAAAGGATTAACCATTTAATGCAGCAACTTTATTTCAACCACTCACTGAGAGAAGGTTTTTGAGGGGAAGAATGGCAAACAGGGCATTGATATTGTTACCTATGGCTTTATGTGTGTACTGGCTGAGCTGGCAAATCCCGAACAAAGCCAAAAGCGCCACAAAAGCGTCGCTCAACCGCATTGAAAGAAAAGGCAAAAAAAAGAACAGAACAGAAAGAAGAAGAAGAAGAAGAAAAATTAGAGGAGTAGAGGAGAAAGAATGCTGAACTAGCCAACTGAGAAAAGGACATGAACATGACGACCAGCGTCTGCGTCTGCCCTCTGGTTCCTCCCAATGCAATTACATTAAATCTTAGCTATTATTCTTTTACTTTGTATTGGTATTTGTATTCGTATGTGTATTTGTATGTGTATTTGTATTTGTATGTGTATGTGTGAGTGTGTTCAACTTTTGCTGCTGACTTTGGTCAGCTGAAGTTAATCGCCCACGATGTGATTGAATTCCATCGAACGCAGGTTGAGCCCAACCGAATGATGGGTGGAAACGGGAAACGGGGGCAGGGGAAACGATTGCGGATTCGCGTAATAAATGAAATAGAGTCGCCTTCGCTGCCTGACTTGGCTGCATTTGGATTTGGCTTGGCTTTGGCCTGTTTCTGAGAGGCTGACTTGGTTTATGGCCACCACCGGCCACTGACCACTTAACTAATTGAGCCTTTGTGTGCGACTGACACGCTCCATAAAATTAATTTGAATGTCCTGTTTAGATTGAGTATGCTGACCTTCGCATGTAACTTGACAGGAATTCAAGTAAAAGGATCCTGCAAAAGGATCTTTCATCTAAAGTATGGTTTGGAAACCATGTCAACTCTAATAACAAATGAATAGTTTTTCATATTAGTCATCATATTAGTACAATTTCATCTTGTTGGTATCTTTCAAAACTTATTTTCCACTTTATTTTATCCCTATCGGATGAGAATATCCCACGTAAATTTAGCTATGAGCTGTATTATTGATCGAGAAGTGGTCTTTCACTCTTAATTTATTTGCTGTCGGCAGCAGAACACTGACCTGTTCTTAGTTTCATCAAGATATCTTCTAAATTGAGGGACTAGATTGGTCTGTCACGCCTCCATTGATGTGTTATTAAATTATAATACCATCTGCAATGTTAAAGTCTGCTCATCAGGTTATATTTAATTAATTTTTATTTTAATATCTTAAAAATGGATTTGTTATAAATAGAATCTTCGATATTTTTACCCATTTGATATATTTGCAGTTCCTTTGTGCGTCATGCACGATACAGCTGGCAAGCCGTCCCCCACAGTCACGCCCACACAGTCACCGATGGCGTCGGAAGATCCTGGACCCGTACCAGCAGATGATGAGGATGAGACCGATGTGATTGGAGATCTGATGGGTCATTATGGCAAATGGCAGCTGGTGATGACGGTGCTGCTATCGCTGTTCCAGGTGCCAAACACCTTTCACATATCCTCATCCGTCTACCAGGCGGCCAACAAGGAGTTCTGGTGTCAGAGGCCGGCGCATTTACAAGAACTTTCCGTCGATGTTTGGCGCAATCTAAGCGAATCCAACGATAATTGTCATCATCGGGCAGGGATAGATTGGAGTCAGCTAAGGAATGACACGCTACCAGAACAACTGGAGGTAAGCACCGCACGTGGGATTGCTCGAGCATTCAAATCCTATACAAATCCATTGCCATGGGAAACTAACGTTCTTATCGCGCCCTCTAGCAACAGGCGGTGGCAGCTGTGGCAGATGATGACGGGAAACTGATTGCCTGCAAGAACTGGGAGTACGCGACGAATGACAATGTTGGTAACACTTGGACATCCGAGTGGGATCTGGTGTGCGACAAGGAGCATTTAAAGAACGTGGCAGAAATGTTCTTTCTGCTGGGTGTTGCAACAGGTGGCATCATTTCGGGCTACCTCTCTGACAAATTTGGTCGCAAAACAATGCTCTTCATATCGGCCGTGTTGCAGACCATATTCGGTAAGTGGGGCATATTGTCAGTTAGACATTAACAATGCACTTGCTCCTGCACATCCTCATCCTCATCCGCCTCCATCATCACCATCATCATCATCAGAATTATCACACTGCAGTGACCTTTACTGCCAACCCTTTTGTGCACACAAACACACGGAAGTGGCATTGACAAATGCCGTCAGTGTCCCCTTTTGACTTTGAACTTGGCATTGGCTGCGGGGTCAACGTTGAGTGGGCAATGCATCATACGATATTCCTGCTGCAATGCTGCATTGATGCAGTAGTTGCCCCGCCCTCGTGTCCTTGTTGATTAAATCACCCACATTGTAATTGGAATTTGCATTCAAAAGGACATTACTAATGAGGGATTCATGCGGGCCAGGCCAGCACAGGCCAGCTCAGGCCAGGGTAGCTTTGCTAATAGACACGAGAACATTGAATGGGCAGCATCACAATGCATTTTTTGCCCAATAAGTTTGTAATGCAATACATAACACAGGGCATTTGAAAACAAAAGCATGTTTAACCAGTAGTTGGAAATGAAAGGAGTAGCAAATACCTATCATCTACATTATGTACTTGTCTTTTTTGTTTATCAGATTAATGTAATTTCACTTAGTAAAGGTATGAATATCTTGAATATCTTAGTAACCGATTCACTTATAAGGGTTAATTTCGGATCTGGCCGTCGCAGCTACTGAGCAACTTTAATAACTTTGAACTGCCATAACTTTATCAAAAGTCAATCAATTTCCATGCGGAATGTAAATTTGTGCATGTTTTTACCTCTAAATTCGTTCTGCATTTAAATTTTGTTCATTTTGAAAATTCGAATTTTTTTGAAAAAATCAAAAAACAGCAAGGGGTAACACTGTAAAATTTCGAAAAAATTCGATTTTCAAAAATTATCTAAAATTAAAAGAATGTCAATGCAGAACGAATTTGGAGGTAAAATCATGCACAAATTTACATTCCGCATGAAAATTGATTGACTTTTGACAAAGTTATACCAGTTCGTAGTTATTAAAAATCCGTAAAATCGAAATAATTAAAATTTTCAAACCAAATTTATATGAGATCAAATTATAATAAAATCTACATTCCACTGGATCATTGCAGTAACCAGATAACATTATTTTCCAGGCTTAAAAGAGTATTGTCTTTTTTTATGTAAAACAATGAATAAAGCTTCTTATTTTGGTCAACAGAAAACTTTAATTTTAATTATTTTTTGTAAACCGAAACCATACCGATATTTTTAAACCGAAACTTATAAAAAAACCGATAACCATTACGAAACCGATACTCAAAGATTTTTCATAACCGATAACCGAAAACCTTAATTCGAGCATAATCGAAACCGTAACTGAAACCGATATTCGTTTCGGATTTAATCCCTGATACTATAAATTACTTAAAATTTTCTTAATTTTTTCTTTATGATATTAAACAGGTCTCTGGCTATATTTCTGTAGTTCCTTTGAGCTATACTTAACTCTGCGAGCGCTTTTGGGGCTCGTATCCGTCTCGGTGACCTATTCGGGACTCATATTGGCCATTGAATATGTAGATGGCAAATGGCGAACCATAGCTGGAATGTACAATCTGTTTCCACTGCCCATCTCGTATATGATCATCTCTGGATTGGCCTATTTAACGCAGGATTATCAACGTCTGCAGCTTTGCATTGGGATTCCCGGCATTTTCCTTTGTTTTCTCTGGTAAGGTCATACAGTTTTCCATTTGTTTGGGTCAATAGGGTAAACAAAATGTGTGCGCGTGAAAAGTTTAAACTGCTCATAAAATGCTGTGTACAAACAGCTACACGTGTACTATACTTATGTATGTATCTGCATCTGTAGCTATGTATCTATGGCGAGATATTTGTATGTGTCTGTGTATCTGTGCATCATAGATCACACAGATTCGGCTGAGCAATATATGGCAAATAAATAATGAAATGTGCGTGGGTGTCCCAAATTCTAAGCACCCGACCAGACGAGGAGGTGGCTAATTTATGAGCATGTCGACTGAGACTCTGACTGAGGCTATGAGTGCTTTTTATTGGCAGGTTTGTGGTGCCGGAATCACCGCGCTGGCTTCTGGTCAAGGGTCGCATTGATGAAGTGAAACGCATCATTGAGGCGGCGGCCATATTCAATGGACGAGAATTGCCTGCAGATTATCAGCTGACGCCGCCAACGCAAGAGAGCAGCTCACAGGACTTTACATATCTGTTTCGATCCAGCTATTTGAGGCGCATCTCTATATGTTTCCTGTGCATTTGGTTCACCATGAATCTCGTCTACTACGGCATTATCCTGAACATGAGCTCATTCGGTGGCAATGTCTACTTAAATTCGGTAAGTTGACAATTTACATTAAGTGCAAGTACCCAAATCGAGGAGCAACTCAATTTAAACTACATTAGGAAACATTATCGCTGTAATCTCAACTTGTATTCATCAAACATCAAAACATCAAGCATCGAGTGACAAGTACGTTGCGTATACGCATTTAACATTTAACAAGTGCTAAGTGCCCGAGCCCAGTCGAGATCTGTCCGCTAATTGGATTTGTCATCCCCCTATTGACCCTCTCTCTGTCTCATTGAATGCGCCATGTCAACGCCAACGTCCATCTGGACAGTTGGCCCAAAAGACAGCCGAATATGTTTACTACCGAATTATGATGTTGCTTACAAATACTCATGCCTCTGATGCTGCCTCAAGTCTCCCCCAGATACTTGTATAGCTTTATCTGCGGAATTTGGCGGGTGGCCAACTGTCGAAAATGAGAAAAAGGCACCCATTTTTTAGCAGACAGCTCTTTGCAGGAAAAAACAATTAATTATTATTATTTTGAACATTCTATAAAATTTAATAAACTTGAAAAACACACAAAATTATGAGGTGAAAATGAATTCTTGAAGTAATCTGTATTACCTAATAATATTTACGAGTCAAATAAATCCGAAACCTAAAATTTTAAAATACATAAAGAATAATTAAATAAATTTTGATTTATGGCTGAGACACTTTATGGATAATTGTTCAGTAAACAAATATTCATAAGGAATACATCATAAGAAAATATCGTTAAATAAATTTTGATTTATAGCTATAAGCATTTTACAAAATAAAATATACACGAATTTGTTTTCATCTGATTATTTAGATATTATTGAACCATGTAAATACAAATTTTTAAAAAGAATTCACAGAGTTTTGACTAATACTTTAATTGACAATATATATTATTATCTATTTGAGCTATGAAAAGAAAATAATACATGCTTTTCCGATTTTTTAAATATACATGTTCAGATCTGAATAATATAATAATAATAATAATAAATAATAGTAAATCATTTTTATATTCAATTAAAAATATCGTTTTTAAAGCTGAGAAATTACAAAAATTATTTTTCAAATATGGATATTGCATATTCAGTAATTATATAATCACCATATTCTCTTATTTATTTGTTGCAATATTTTAAAAATACAATTTCAACCAATAACTTGAACAATTAAAAATGATTTTGCGTTGTATTCCCTTCCCATTAAAACAGCTAAGTGCTCATCACTGCCAACAAAACAATGGCTAAAGCGCTTTTCAGCTAAATTATTGCATAATTTATTTTGACAACGCCAGGCGCACCTTTGATGCCAAGATGATTTAATGCTCTCCGCCGACATGGCGAATAGCGACGAATCCGTATCCGAATCCAAGTGTATTATTCATGCGACATCTTTGCTTCTATCTTTGTCTTTTACAGGCGCTAGCTGGCCTAGTCGAAATACCTGCCATTGCTGTGGCCATGTACATTATCACTAAGGTGGGAAAGAAGTGGCTCTTCAGTGCCACATTGTTCTGTGCAGGCGTCGCCTGCTGTTGTGCCGCTATCACCGAAGGACGCGAGGATATGCTCTGGCTGAAGATCACATTCCTGATGATGGGCAAGTTTACGATCAGCGCCGGCAATACCATAATGCCCGTATACACTGCGGAACTCTATCCCACGGCGATACGCAATGTGGGCGTGGGAGCCTGTAATGTGGCAGCAGGATTGGCGCTCATCCTGACGCCCTACTTGTCGCTTTTGGTAAATGATAGAAAGTCAAGAGAATAACAAATAAGTATTAATTCTTATTTATATATAAATGTAGAATAAAATCGAAGGCCACCTGTTGATGTCACTGTTAACCGCTTGGAGCATCTTTGGCGGATTCGTGGTGCTCTTTCTACCTGAGACGGCGGTGCGAAAAAATGCAACAACCGCAGCAAGTCGCCAGAATGCAGCAAAACAGGTGTAATAAATTACAGAAACCCCCACCTTGCCCCGTTTGTCATCAAGGATACATTTTGGCTGGTCCAAAATAAACACACAGGCTACCAGAGAACTAATTCCGACACAACAATTAATAAATAAATAACCAACAATAATCGTTGCCCAGCCCCGATTTGACATATCCACCGCCTCAGCCACCGCCACCTAATTCTATATTCTATCTGTAGTCGAGGAGCTCAAGTTAATAGCGCAATTTATCGAATGTCCATTAAATGCCATAGAGCGAAATGTCAGGCAGGACCTTTTTTGCGTCGCAAGTAGTGAGTATTTAATAAAACAATTTAAAAATAATATCAAACAATGGCTTTTAGCTTATATTAGGTATAAGAACATATGAATAAATATTGTAAACGAAGTCACAATTCGGCGTAGGAATAACTAACTTCGGTATTATCGAAGTGAAAGAAATTTCACATAATAAATGGGAAAGCTTAGGACACCCCTCTATGATAATTGATTGATAATTCAAATTGACTGCAATTCTGCAAGTTTATGTGAAAATTCGAATACTGATTATCTTGTTAAACGTATGTAAAAGTATTGCTAAATTATTAATTCTATCAACAACGCAAAGAACAACAGCTAAAAAAACAAAACACAATAACTAATTATTCTTGTCAATATGTCGACTTATAAGTACGCATAATCTCGTTGTTGTTGTCTCGTCTTCGTTAGGCTTGATTAAATAATTTATAAATAAATAAGCACAAATACAAATGATTATGTAATTGAAAGTAAAAAAAGTGTAATCTCTGGTAAATGTAGTCAATTAATCATTAGAATAATTATTATAAATACATATACATATATATATATATATACAAAGTAAATATCGGTCAATTATGCATACATACATATGTTTCTGTGTGCTATATGTGTGTATGTATTTTTATATGAGTACGAATTGCATATGGAAAGCAGTCAATGTTTATTGTTTTAACACATTTCACATTTGAATTTGTTTACGGAATTTCGCTTACTAACAAAAATAGTTTATAGACCTCCCATTCTGGTGCATTTAATCTATGAATGTATGTATGTATGTAAGTAATTTGTATGTAAATCAAACAAAAAAATACATAATAAAAGTTTGGTTAGCGAACGTGATCAAACAACATGTTAACAATTTTAGAGTCGTGAAAATTGAAATTGAAATTGAAATTGTTGCTTTATGAAACCGCCAAAATGCTTGTTGTACTTACAAAATATTTATGATATTATTGCTCTTAACTCTAAGTTATAATTTGTTGTTAATTGTACTTACACCATAAGTAGAACTTTATGTTGTCTAGAATTTATTATTATTATTTAATACGAACACTGCTTATAATATTTAAATGTTTTACTTACAATTTGTATATTTAAGAGAATTATACTATATAAATGCACTTGTAATTAAAAAATGTTACGAAAAATTAATCAAAAATGAATAATGATCAAGTTGTGTTTACATATTGATAAAAATAAATGAAGAGCAAGAATGAATGTAAACTCTTAGATATTCCATCTTGAAATCCCTAGTCGTATTTTAAAGCTCATGTTAAATGCTCAGCCGGATCTTAAGAACAAATAATGTTAATATATGCGTATTAAAAATTGTTGTACATCAAAATTACCAGAAAGCAACGCAAATGCAATTATAGTGTCAAAATAAATATATATATATAAATAAATAAATAACTAATATAGAAAAACAAATAAATGAATAAATATGTGGAAATGATCCTCTATCTTATCTGAAGACTTTCTACTCGAACTTAAAGTAAAAGCTCTGCAACCTACGACAACTTTTTAGTCGTTGACTTAGGCGAAGTTTGGCGTTTAGACATTTGTTTTCTTGTAGCTGGCAACGCCGCAAAGCGTTAAAAGCTTTTGAGCTTTTTTTTTACCATTTATAACAGCTTGGCGGAACTTTTAACGGATTTAGATCGTCGCGAAGAGCGAAGCAAACAATCAACCAGCTACAGGCAACTGCGCAACTTCGAGCAATGCAACTGATCAGCAAATATAAAGATTATTAAAATTGAATCATTCTCAAGTGATATAGAATTGTTCTTGTCGTTTGTCGGTTGTTGGTTGTTGTTGCTCTTGTTTTTATTATCATTTCCTCGATACCGAAATGAGTGGAGTGCTACGACGCGGTTCCCTGAATTTCGATTGCGTTGGCACCACCACACGGGGCAGCCTTGATGCGAACCTTTATGGCGGTTACCGCGAGACAAAGCCCACACCAGGCACACCGGAAATAAGTGTTATTGCAATGGATTTTCGTCGCCTTTCGGATGACTTGAAGAAGGTTGGCCTCATGCCTCTGCCCGCCGCAGCGTTGAACCCATCCAAGGATCTTAGCCAAGATGTCAATAGCGATGTTTTATCTAATTTCCTTGGACATTATCGCAAGTGGAGTTTTGTGTGGACCTTTCTATTGTGCTTGTTCCAGATACCCACTACATTTCATTTGTTCATGTTTGTTTTTCAGGTGAGTTTTCATTGTTTTTTTTTTTTTTATGGATTGGCAAATATTTACACACTTGATTGCGTCGCACTTTCAAAGCCAAATTTTTTCTGTATGTCTTGTGTTGTGTTTTGTTAACAACAAAAAAACAATAATAAACAGATCGAGGGCAAATTTGTCTTGCGCGGTTTGATAATTGTTCGATTGGGTGATTTGCAGTTAATTATGAATGAATAGGGAAAGTTATATATGATTTTCGATATTATTTAATTATTTCGATGCCCCAACATAATATCGTTTACATTGTAAATACTTAGTTCCAGACGACTATAAGAGAACCAGTTGACTCAACAATTAAAAAGCAATAATATTATTTAATATTGTTTACATTCATTGTAATCATTTTGCCATATAAAGTGTTATCGTAAACTGCTCGAGCGTCTAGTCTAACAATAAATTCGTTCTAACAACTCAACACTTGCAATCATTTGATAACAAAAAAAAAAAAAACTCTTTGTTGCTACTGTCAGCGCCTGAAATTATTTGTTGTTATTATTACCTTTATAGTAGTTAACAATTCAAGGCAATCAAAATGTGTCAAAATAGAGTGGGCGGCATGAATCAAAACTCATTTCAACAATAATTTGCCACTATTTTTGATTGGAGGCTTGCGTGTAGGCTTAAACCACCCTCGAGGGGCGACCTTCAAGTAATTTGCATTGGCATCAAATTGCATACGCACCACAATGGACCTTAAACAAAACGATCTGCAATCATTTGTCACTGCGCGTATCTGTCAGTTGCACGTACTTTTGCGTTATACTCAATGGCCATCGTTGATTTATGCACTTCGATTGTTCAATAATCACGATAATCATCTAGCGTGCTCATGTGCAATTGGGAAGGTAACCAAAAACTAACAAAAAACAACTAAAGAAACATAATCAAACCGCAAGATACCTTGACATATTGCTTTTATCATACGTTAAGCTTCAATCTAAGCAAATGCTGATGAAAATTACAACATCAATTTCAATCATGCAAGAACTTAAGAATTGCCTTTATAAGTACAGATATTTACCATATGATAATTGCATTTATTCATATTCGTATTAACAACATTAATATTGGGGGTCTAACTACCATTTATAAGCCTAGATTTTCTTACTATTGGCAACATTTATGATGTAAGAATGGCATAGTTACAATCATGGTCCGGAAATTAGCTCAAGATACAGAGTTTAATAGGTACTTAAAATGTAAATAATGGACACTAGTATAGTTAAATGATGTAAGATTCTGACAATCAAATTTTAATGTTGTTTAATATTATTTATTGTGCATTTTGCAATACTTGAAATATTTGGTACTTCAGATAATAAAATATAAGTTTGGCAATATGATTTTAACTTATTTATAAATTATAATGTTTTTAAATAATAAATACTTTGATGTTATAAAATATATTTAAATTTAGTAATAAGTGGATATAGCACAAAATAAAAGTTAATTTTTTATAAAATCTAAATTCACCTGTACAGTCAGAAAATAATATTAATATGTTTAAATTGGATTTTGTTTGCTGGCTTGAGGTCTTGAAGTTCTTTATTGATTTTAATTGCCGATATATGTCGACTACCGTCGGAAGTCGTCTTCAGGGCGAATTCTATTGTTGGTTTACAATTCCGCGTTCGTCGGCTTGGAGTTTGTGACTTTAATATGTTTCCTTAACTAACCCCCACATTAAAGGAGTGGGAATCTATTTAGATAAAATATTGTGTCAGATCGCCTCTAAGTTCGGCTTTAAGACTCCCATTGTCTGAAAATTATATTGAAGTGTTTGACTAGTCTTCATATGTGCAAAATTGGGTTCAAAAAGAATGATGCAAAAATTGTGTGTTCAGATCAGATCGTCAGTGAGTTAATTTTTATGACTATATAAACACGAGCAACGCCGAGTTCGGAAACCTCCAAAGCTATCTCTATCTCTCTCTGACTCTAAATGCAGCTGTA
The DNA here is from genome assembly GCA_035042165.1 of Drosophila kuntzei. Classification (NCBI taxonomy): domain Eukaryota; kingdom Metazoa; phylum Arthropoda; class Insecta; order Diptera; family Drosophilidae; genus Drosophila; species Drosophila kuntzei. The sequence goes on along the minus strand of JAWNLU010001684.1, from coordinate 5,828,834 downwards.
TTTTTCGATCAATCTACAGTGTTAGCTGGGCTAATTTATGCCGAAGTTCGACAGATCATTTAGACGCATTCCACTTGGTTTGAACTTAATCTTGATGCCCCTCTCGGAAATGTTATGTTTTTGTTATTGTTGTGTGGTGTGGTGTGGTGTTTAGTATGTATGTAAGTATGAGATGCCGCACCTGTTTGCAACTGTTTGACTTCCACATCGTTTTCAACACCTGCCTGGCAATCGAATCAGTAGTGAGAGAAAAGTGCGCGCTTGAGGTCCGCTATACTCCTATGTATATATGACCGAAACTCTCAGCAATTAAACATGTAAATCATAATATATACGCACAAATATTTCGAGTTTTGCATATGATTAAGAATCTGTGTGTCTGTCGTTTTATTAAGTCAAATATATTTTCGCAAACATTCGAAGTCAGTTGATTTGCGTCGCAAGTGCTTGTCGGTTGACATTTTTTTCTTAATCGAGACCGTCTAAAAGTGTGTGTTTGAATAAATATGGAAACTATTGAACAAACAGCAGGCGAATTGTCGCCAATGCTGCAACCCTCCGCTGACGATTTGGAGCAACTGCAGTCGAAGACATTGCAACAGCTTTTGGGTTGCATTGGTCGCTGGCAATGTTTGTGGTGTCCCGTATTGTCATTCCTTCAAGCCATTTGCACCTTCCACATATTCGTCTATGTGTTTCAGGTGAGTGATCGCGTGGCAAGACCTTACACTGGCCATATTACTTACCAACCTGAGCAGCAACTACCTTAAAGTCGCGCCTGAACAACTCTGAGTGTTGATAAACTTGGTAACAATTTCAATTATCATAAGATAAGAGGTAATAATGTAACAAATTGTTACAGATAGTAAACTCATTTCAACTATTGTTTTAAGAATGAAATCACTTTCGCGTGCCGCTCCACTATTTTAGTCGTTTATTGGTTCAGTGACTGAAGTTGAGCTTAAAATAACCGAAAATGTATAAGTATTGAATTTTATATTTCTCATTTGATAGTAAACACGTTTTCTGTACGGCAAACTCTCCACTCACACACATTTTTGTTTACCTTCCATTCCAGTCTGACCAGATATAATTATACAATATTTGAACGTATGTTGAGCCTAAAATATTGCATGAGCACGGTGAAAGATTCAACTCGATAGATGGTTGGATTGTCATATTGACTCATATATCATTCTACCGCTTATACAGAGTTTTCTCAAGCAGCCTCTCAATGCAAGAGTTTTCAATTAATTTCCACTCCCACTGATCTATATCGGTTGCCGCAAGTTGAGCTTGAGGTTGGCCCAAGGTTGCCTTCGAAAGGTTACTCTCGTGCCTCGGGCCAATAGCGACCGCTAAAATGTCTAAATATATTAATTAAGCTACAATAATAATAAAATAAGCTAACTTTTCTGGGACACACTGTCTGCCAGCCAGTCAGACAGTCAGACAGCCAGACAGCCAGTTAGCCATATATATAGACACACTGGTTTCAGTTCAGCGAGCCAATTCAAATATGTATGTACTTATTGACTTGTGCATATCGACTTACAACTCACCTAACTGCATTTAATATAATATAATATTATCATTCAATGACCCAACACAATTAAGTTAATAATAAGCTATGATTTGTATTTAAGCAACAGGTTTGACTTTAAACAAAAGGTGTTTCCGGGATTTTCCTAACAACTGTAAAGATTTAATATAGATAAATATTTCTGAAATCAATTGTTAATTTTCAAGTCAAACTTGATGCCAACATATTTGACAATTTCAAATTTACCTTAACGGTTTTCAGTACTCACAGTCAGAAATCTTCCCCAATATTTGAAATTTTAATTTAATCAGTGAAAATGCATTTCAACTGTGCATTTCTAATGCCCTGTAAATTCCCATATCTATTAGCATAATAATTAAACAATAAGTTATTTAAGAATTTGTCGACAAATGAGTTAAGTGCATTGTTCGTTACCAAATTGCATTGAAAATTCTGTTGCATTATAAAAGCTCAAAACAGTTGCTCAAACTCGAAACTCCTCACATTGTGTGACTGTTTGACCAATGTGTCTGATGTCGTCATTAGAATAAATTGCAATCAGGTGCAAAAAGAGAAACACACGCAGAGTCAACAATCGACTCGAATTCATAGCAATTTATTTAAACTCCACAAAATACTGCCTCGTGTGCGGTGGTGCGGTGGTGCAGTGGTCGGGTGGTGTGGTGGTGCGGTGGTGTTCATGTATCTAAGCCCACACCATAGAATTCCATTGTTGGTTCTTTATGCAAATGCTTGAAACGTGACAAGTAACCGCCGCAGCACTCAAAACCACAGACAAACGGACTCGGACACTTTATGGCATCAGAGCACGGCACTGGCAGCCTGGCAAGCCAACAGTGACAACTACAACAACTAAACATAACAAAATGTTCAGTAACATGTCCACATTTCACGCTTATCAAGGAAAAAGCTGGTCGGCACTTTTTGAATAACGTTAACTTTTACTTGTTCCCTCATTATTTCACTTTCTATCTCGGTACCTGTTTGCGCGGACTTCAACTTGAACTTGAAATCATTAATTCACACACAAAACCACAACAATAACAACATTTTTTTGTTATTGAGTCACGTACGAAACGGAGCCGAACGCACCGAAAATCTACCTGTTGAAATCTGACCGGTCGCATAGCGCATACGCCCCATGTGCCGGAGCCTGTATAGCCGGTGAATAACCTCTCTCTCTCTGTCTATGTCTCTCGCTCACTGTCTCATTCGATATTACTGATGTCTGCTCACATTGATGGCTCCATCAATCAGTTAACCAGACAGACAGTCGGACAGTCGGACAGCCTGAAGTTTTGCAATTTCCCGTATGCTGTAACTGCCAATCGACTCGAGTCATTGGCCTGCACTAAGTCATTTTACATAGCCAAGCAGCAACAACATCAAATGCGATCATAAAAATGGCCAACAAATATATAAAGCGTTAATTAATGGCTGGCCAAGTGTCATCGTAAACGGCAATTGCTGTTGGCTAATTACCTGAAGTCTAGCAAATATTTATCGACTTGTGAAGCATAAAACAGGCTTAGTTCCAACTTTAATTCTAATTGTATTCATGAGATAGTTTTAGTGTAGAAAAACAATTGAGATCTTTACAAATGGCACTTTAACTTTAATTGATCGTTAATCTAATTATATAATAAGAGTTGAAATTTAGTTTGCGGTACTTTGATAATTTCTCATATTTTATGGTCTAATTTTGGATTAAATGATTCAATTATTGTTATAATTAGCCAAGCGCTTAATGATCGCAACAGTTATAAATAAAGCACGCTTTAAATTCCACAACGAAAAACATAAAGTTGAGTACGCGTTAACCCTGAATCTTTTTGTTTTATAATTAACTTAATGAACTTTCAACACAACTTCACCTCAAACAACACAATAATTATATATTTTACAGTTAGGTTGACCTTTAATATAGATATACATACTTATATACACTCCCTTTGCAGACCGCACCCAAGGACTTTTGGTGTGCCAGGCCAGCTCATCTGCAGGAGCTCAGCATTGCGGATTGGCGTAATCTCAGCCAGAGCTCAAATGGTTGCCAGTTGCTCGACATTGACTACAGTCAGGTGACCTTTGAGAATGGCCAGCTGATCAATTGGCCCAGTGACACGGCCAATTTGAGCTACATACAGTGTCAGCAATTTGAGTTCTCCGATGTGGATGGCGATGCCAAGACATTGGTCCAGGAATTTGGCCTGGTTTGTGGCAATAACATAACCAGCTTTGTCGAAATGTGCTTTCTGATGGGCGCAGCGGCAGGAGCGGTGCTCTCGGGATGGATTTCGGACCGTTTTGGTCGGCGACACACACTGATGACCTTTGTCAGCATACAAACCATTTTCGGTATGTACAATAAATAGTTGATGGAGCAATCATGGGACAAATTGGACATGTTTCCCAGCCATGACGATTTAAGCCACGTTCATTTTCTAATTGTCATTTATATGAAACATTTCCACCGATTGCAACCTCTGACACCATATATACATATGTGTGTGTGTGTGTGTGTGTGTGAGTGTGTAAAAGGACTTTGCACATTTGCATTTGTCCACGGCAGAGATTTTAATTGACTTTACATTCTTATTTACGTGCCTGGCCTTGCACCTGGCATTCGCATCTGATTCTCTGTCACTGTCACACCATTTACATCTCCTATGCTCTCTCTCTCTCTCTTTCTCTCTCTGTCTCTCTCTCTATCCATGACAATGGTGGACACAGGTGGAATTTTGGCCTTCTCAACATCGGTGGCCATGTTCATGTCGCTACGTGTTATAATTGGATTCGCATCAATGACCGTGACTGTTGTTAGCTTCGTGCTCGTCGTCGAGCTGGTATCCGGCAAATGGCGCACTATAATCGGCATATTAAACATTTTACCAGTTGCCATCTCCTACGTCCTCTCATCCGGCATTGCCTATCTGATCCGAGACTGGCGCACTCTCCAGCTGGTCATATCCTGGCCATGGCTAATCATGTTGAGCATCTGGTAAGCAAATCATATACAAAAGCAAGTAAAGTTGTAAATATAAGAGATGTAAGATATTCGAAATACCCTGTTCATTATCTCCATACTCTATATAGCATAGCTACAACGTTTCTGTAATAACTCTTGTGGTTATTGTTGTATTTTTCAATCTTGGCGAAAGCTTCAGAACATTTAAGCCAGAGATATCTCGTGGGTGGATAATAGGGTATAAGTGCTAGACGTTGCGCAATTAGATAGAAGGGTAAAACTAACAAATTTTAGTATACTTCAATTATAAATAAGTTCAAAAATGTTAACGTTATTAAAATTAGCAATTTGAATTCATGAGAATTCAAGAGAAAACATATAGTACAGGTATGACATAAAAATACTTAGTCGTAAATCTTGAAAATAAGCAATTTTAGTTTTAGTTTGAATTCTTAAATACCCTATATACTTTGAATTAGGGCATGACTTCCATATGGATATTATCTTCCAGACAACTTCTGTGATAATTAATATTCAAAATAAAATGATAATAATCTCAAAATAGACGCATTAATGTATTGTACGAAATACTTAACTAAATTGTTGAGATTAAGCTAAAGTTAGTATGTGATGAAAAGTAACCGTAAACTATGAATTTTTTGGTTCTAAAATAATTCCATTTAAATTTAAATTACATTGTGTGCAGTTTGTCATCTGACGTAGAAATAACCATGGCTAATATAATATTTTCGGGTTATAACATTTAATTAAAAAATTGTTAGCTATATACTTAAGTGAGTTTCGCTTAACTCTTAAAGCTTTCATTATTTTGTTCGTTAAAATTTTACGTATTGCGAATTATTTACGAGTACTCGTCCGAGTATGTGACTTGGATTCGCTTTTAGTTGTTCGAGTATAAAAGTTGTACTAACTGGTTTTATTGTTATTTTCACGTTCACATTTAACATCAAAGTGGAGAATATAAAATGTGTAACAACATTCCTGGCAAGCACTGAGAAGCGATTGACAACATTACATTGCGTGGGATCAATTAGATTGGAAACGGACAAAGCAAAGTTTCACCACACAAATTCCTCAGTGTTTGCCTCTCAGAGTGAACCCTTCAGATTAGCCGCATTCGTTCTGAGTTCTGAAATCAATTGAAAAATTCCAAGTGCCAATGGTCATTCAAGGCAATAAATACCTACAGAGATAGCGGCATTGATTCCCTCTCTTCTTTCTTCTTTCACAGGTACTGGCTGCCGGAGTCTCCACGCTGGCTGTTGGCTCAGGGTCGACTCGAGGAGCTGTATCGTCTGGTTGAGCAGGCGGCCAAGATGAATGGCACCACGCTGCCCAGCAACTATCAGAAAACAGTGGAGGCTGCTTTACCTATGGCTGCCCAGAAAAAAGATTCAACTCAGACAGAAATTGTTAACTCCGTTGAGGAGGCGAAGGTTGCAACAGTTGAAGAGGATAAACAACATGACCTGGAACTACATGTGAATCCAATTCTCGTCGTCTTTGGCAGCAAATATTGGCGTACCACAGTTCTCACACTGGTCATTTGGTTAACACTCATCATCATCTATTTCGGACTTACGCTTCATCTGAGCAATCTCGGTGGTAATATCTATATCAACAACGCCGTTGCCGGCGGAGTGGAGGCTCTTTCCATCTGCATAAGCATTTTTGTGGTCCTCAAGGCGGGCATAAGACGTAGTCTATTGGGATACATGCTCCTGCCGGGTCTCTGCTGTCTGGCCACAAATTTGGTGCCCCATGGCGAGGACAACCAGACAGGCGTCATTGCTCTGGCCATTATAGGTGAGTACTCCGTATCTGTTTGTCAGCTTGTCATGTAATATTGTATATTTCTTTTTGTTTTACAGCCAAGTGTTTGATTGGTGCCAACAATGCCATTATTCCCACCTACACAGCCATGCAGTATCCCACAATTGTGCGTAACTTTGGAGTCGGCATGGGCAACCTGGCATCGGGCATCGCCCTCATTATGGTGCCCTCCCTGTGGCAGCTGGTAAGCCATCTCTCTATATTCTCATACTTCTTGATTCTTGATCTAATATCCCATATCTTTTCTAGGAACATTATGACGCTCTGCTGCCGCTTAATATTATGGGAGTTTGTGGTATCATTGGAGCTGTTGCTATAACTCTAATGAAGGACGTTGAATAGCCAAACCCTTCGACTCTAACACGTCTAACTGTGATATATTGGAAATATTGGTCAACGGGCTTTCACAAAATCATTTCTCTCAGCCTACGATTTCTCTCTATTTAATATTTAGTTTGTTATATTTATAGCTCATTTCGAATATAAATGCAGTTTATATGCACTTTTATTATATACAAATTGAAGATTTTATTTAATAAAGTGGTAAAGGGGGCAGAAAGTAAGAGGATTGTTAAATAAAATGAATTTATCATTGATTAACAACAGATATAGGTAAATATTTAACTATTTCGGCCTACAACTGAAATACACCCAGTATAAATAGAAATCGATTTAGCCAAAAGCTTTTGGAATTGAAAAACTAAAAAGACTTTGAATTACAGAATTTGAATAATTTTAAACTTTTTCATTACGGAAATAAGTTCAATCATGCTGTAATTACGATATTAATCCTGAAAGGAGTACTAATAGGGATACTATAGTTTCGGCATTTGAAATACGGTATTCCCAGTTTCAACTTCTTCTTAAGTTAGCCAATAAAGCAACCACTTACCTCTTCCCGTATAATCGTATCACGCATACGACCTGTTACACATTGAAACCCAACTGAAGCTTTGTGTTACTGCGGACAGACTTAAAACCCCGCTATATACTAAGAGCTTAAAGCTCGTACAACAACCTATGAGTTTATAAAGCTCTACTTACCGCGTTGCCACCTGTCTGTATTTTCGCTTTTGCAGTTGCGGTAAATGTAATTTAAAAATTGAATCACGTTCCCGGAGCTCACACGATTCTCAGCACAGACGACATCCGAATAGCGTTCCAAATTTGCAAAAATCATCGCGTTTACTTTCATTTCGAGATGCGTTAATAGTCTTAAGTGTCAGACATAACCATGCGAAACACACGTCTCACATAAATTTCAAGTCGAGTGCTCAGTTCGAGAGACGCAAAGCTGCGACGTGGCTATAAAACTGAGTGCACACCTGGGCCGCCCAGCATTTCAACGTTTAACGGCTGGCCAAAAGTAACCAAGCCCACGACGGTCTTAAGAAACCAAGAAAAAAAAAATTAAAACAGTTTTCTGTACCTGAAGTTTGGGCGTAGTAATTAAGGTTGAGAGATTGGAGTTCGCGGAAGTGTTTAACAAACGATTTGAGATACACGAAAGCAACATGAAACTGCAACTAATTGCGGTAAGTTTTGAAAGGATCTGAAACAAATATAAGACTGTGAATATATCAAATATCTATAACTATTATTATAAGAGTATCTCATAAGTGCAGTTCGTCCGACTCGTATGCGTATGAGAGTGCCAAGGTCGTTTGGTCTGAAGCTTAAGATCTCGATCTCTCGGATACCAATTGAGACATTTATGTGTTGTGTATTTGCATTTAATAGAAAGTCGATGAGTGTACTTGTATCTCAATGCAATGCAATTAGCAATTAAATACTATGACCAATTGACATTTCGATGATGTTGATCATAAATAGAAAAGCCACTCAATAATAAATATGAAATATGCGATTCAATCATTACCAATTGTTTTCTGTCTGCCAAAGAATTTCAATTGAATTATCGGTTATTGGATGTTGGTTATTGGTTAACCAAGCCCTCGGGTCACAAATTTAACGAGTATTTTCTTTGTTGTTATTCGGTTTTGTCTCCGCCCCTTTATTGTGAGCAATATGCCAAATATTAAAAAATCATATTGTAGTTTATCTGTGGAATTTGCTACTGAGACAGCGATAAAATGCTTAAGACTGACAACAATTTCAAATATCATCGAATTTAACAAAGACAATAAATCAATAATATAGCAAAAAAGGAAAATTTAATTTATTTCTATTTATTTGAAATAAAGTAGGTATATTCAAGTAAATTATATCGAGTAATTCATAAATTAAAATATAGTATAATCCATTTACATCTTTGCATGAATATCTTGAACGTCTTTATTTGGATCAGAATTACAGCAAATTTTATAATATTTCAATTACTATTCAATTAAAACCCAAAACTGCTTTATTTTAATTTATTTTAATATTTTTTCGAACATAAATATTTATTCATAAAGTATAAAACTCTGGAATGTATTATCTGAAATCTTTATTTTTATTTAATTGTTTATATTTTGAGTGCCTGAAATATAAATAAATTGTATGCATTTTGTGCTTGAGAAAAAAATTCCCTATTATTGTAAATTTCACAGCTCAAATATGATTTCAATAGACCCAAATAAACCATGAATAACCGTTTCGAATAGGATTTAAATTTTGTTGATTGATTGCTTGATTTATTTTTTGGGCTTGTCCCTATTAACAGGTCTGGGCTCTAACCTAATGAGTTTGCAAAAAAGACAAAAAAATAAATAATAGTAAAATCAGAGAAATAATTGCCGGCACAATTTGTTAAGCATTTAAAGAGCAGTTACTTACGTACATATGTATGAATTAACTAAAAATTGGTCACGGCAAGTTATTGTGCTTGGCTTACGAATATGTGTCTCAAGGTCGTTGCTGCTGTTTGGCCCGGCTCACTTACGCTCCACAATCCACACTCTGCAATCCACAAGCAACTGGCCAAGTTGTTTCAGATTCAAAAACGCACCCAAGTTAAGCTTCAGTTTCAAATCATGCAAATTCTCAGCACGCACATACACACAACATTGCAGATGCAGTTGTAGTTGCCGTTGCACCAAAAACAAGCTATAGATCCATTACAGATACAGATACAGATACAGACACAGATACTGTACTCCATAACGCAATTGGGCGTAGTATGTAAGTTGAAGTATTACGTAATGCACGAGTACATGGCACATACAAATACAAATAAATATATGTATAAGCATAAATAAAGCGTTACATATTTGAGCTCTGAAAGTGCACTGACAACTATTTCCAGTCAGTTCCAACCAGAGCAAAGAGAGAAATACGATCAGGAGCGAGTTTAAGATTTTGTTGCAAAGCAATGTAGTTTTCGGTCTTCATTTCATTTGAGTCAGTAACCAGTCAAGTATTAACTCCCAAGGCCAAGAGTCCTTAGCCAAGTTATTCTTACTAATGAGATATTATCATCATCACCTTCATCGTCATTGCTCATCAACACATCCGTCGCAGTTGCCGCACACTGATGAGACTGATGAGATTGATGAGACTGAGCAACACCCACGTTAATGACTGCTCCTTAGTCTAGGGCTTGGCTTGCCACAAATAACTCGAATTGGTTGCATACATTTGTTGTTCGGTTTCGGTTTCCTTGAACCACGTCTACAACGTTTCGTTGTCGTAGTCATAAAAAAATTAATTAAATCAAATCAAGTTCCCCACCAAAATACGAGTAGTAGCAAGTGTTTGCCAAAGCGTGCAACCGTCCCGATCTCTTTCTATCTCTTTTATTTTCAGTCATCCATACTACTTATACCAACGTCCAGTCAAGTATGTATTGTAGTTCACTTGACCAGGTAGTTGGGCAGCACGCCAAGTTGCATTCGAGCCGTTTGGCCACTGGAATGCTTGGCTTGATTGCCCACAAAACTCCACTTTACGATATTCCGGCCAAGAAAGCGTTGAAAACATTAATACCTATATTTGTTGAGTGCATAATAATCGTTACAGGCATTTGCATAAGCTTGAGACAGTACGCGATGGAATTAATGCGATTATCAATACACAATCAAGTAGTTGTCTATGGTAACCCACTAACCTACTTATTTATTTATGTACTATAAGATATTTGAAAACGATTCCTAGTAGAATGGGCCAGAACTCATGCTTCTTGAATTTGCATTTTAAATAATCATTAATAATTAATTATGTTAATTTCTCTTTAAGTTTAATTCCCAAATTTAATGATATTTTTCAAGAAATTTAAAAGTAATGTTGATATATTCTCAAGACTAATTTTATGTTAATAAATTATTTATTTACATTAAATTGGTAGTCATGTTTGTATCTATAAATATATTTATAAATAAAAGTGTTCCGATTCCGGTTCTATTCAGTTCACACCCAAAAAATCAGATTTATTTAATTAAATAAATGATCGTATAATCGTAAGTATATATACATAGATAAGAAAAGTTTTATGAGCTTAAATCGATTGTAAGACTGCAAATCTCTTTTGACTTTTATTTAAAAATTGTAAAGTCAACAATTGTGTGCTACAGTTTTATCAGAATTTATATCAATATAATTATGATCGAGTTGAATACCTTTGTTGACACCTGGTATTGAAAAAATATTTGCAATCTTTTCTCTAACGTTACTTTGTTGTGACCCAAAAACTGCTTAATAAAACAACAATGTTGCAGCTGCAAGTCTACAGATTCAGTTCACTGATCTCGATCGCAAATAAAGCCGCACCTAATTAAAAATCTACTCAAAACTCAATGTCTGGTATTTTGGAAAGTACTCGAAATTGTATCAAGTTGATCATTGACTGGTCGGCTACTTGTCCTAGACACTGACTTCTTTTTTTTTCTGAACCGGAAACTCTACGAGCTTGAGCTCAAAACGTTTTCCACATGCCACGGAAAAATTCGCATAACTTACATATTGGGGTTTTTCATTTCATTTCGTTGTTGTTGGTTTTATTTTTTTTGGTTTTTGGACCGCCACCTCTTTGGGCCACCGCCAACTGCTGAGGCATGCAAATTACGCAATCCGGGCCGAGACAACGATAACAACAACAACGATTTTAAAAGCCGACATTTTTTTGACTCTTATTGCTGTAGTATTCGCTTATTGTTGTTGTAGTTGGTGGTGCTGGTGGTGGTGGTTGTGCTGGTGGTTGTACTGCTGTTTCTGCCTGTTATGATCGATCGCCAACGAGGCGGGTGAGCAATTTCTGTGATTTTGCTTTATGTTCCACATTTATTGCTATTGCAGATACTTCGATCTTGTTGTTGTTGTAGTCGCTACAGTGTTACAATTACAAATAGTGGTTGTAATACTTAAGCGGCGTATAAATTTAAACCAGTTTGTCTATGGGGACAACAGCTTAAGAAGTACTCAAAAAGCAAAACTTAACTTATATTTGTGGAACTCGTGTGGAACGTGTTGCACAAATTCTTGGAAAACAGCGTCCAATAATGCCAATTAAAAACTAAACAAGAAAGAAGGTTACCTTCGACACGCCGAACATTTGATACCCTAGCAATGTCGTAAATTCAAGTTATTAATGCTCAATATAATATAGGAGTCTTATCTAAACCGAATACACAATCTGTAAAATTGGTTAAGATAATTTAAAAACAACAAAGCTTTTCATACTACAGTTTGATTTTCGTTCGATCTTTCTTATGACAACTATTTATATGCAGCCAATTATGTTCCAATATGCCACAATCTGTGAGGTAGTTTAAAATTATACAGTATATTATAATATATGTTGATATTCGAGCAATTCTTCCTATGACAACTATATATAAATGTGTTCCGATTCTCACAAAATTTCATCAGAGTGTATAAGTTAATACGAGATACACAATCTGTAAGATCATAATTTTATCTACGTAAGTTTGTCTTCTTGATCAATTAAGTATATACTTTATGGGGTCTGCCAGACCTCCTTTAATGTGTTACATATTTCGTTACAAAATTAGAATACTCCCAACAAGGGTATTTAAAAGAAATACCATTGCTAATTAGACGTGTGCCCAAAGTGGCCACTTGTTGCAACACTTCAGTGGCAAATTGCATTAGATAATGTAGTCCATGCCTTTTATAGCCTTGCCTTAATCCCATTTCATTCACCTCCCTCAATTTGCAGCTGTTATGCAGCGTCGTCGTCATGGTGCAGGCCCAAAACTATCCGCCAAGACTGAGCATTCCTGGGGCAGTGCCCGTGTCGGTGCCGATTCCTCATCGGCAGCAGGTGCTGCGCGTGCGTCGTCCTGGACAAACGTTGCGTCAGCAGAACGCGATCTTGCCGGCGGTCACACCACGCATTGCGCTTGAGGAGCGACCCGTCACAGAGCCCGCTGAGGATGAGCAGCCAGATGCATTCCTGCCCAATCTGTTGCGGGAGCAGCAGTTGGCCCAGGCACAGCAGTCACAATTCCAACAGGCGGCTGCCGCTTTCCTAAATGGCCAGCAGCCAATTGAGCCGGCCAGTCCAGTGCAGCAGCTGCTCCAACATGAGGACAGCCAGCCAACGGCAATCTTGCCAGCGCCACCACGCTTTGCTGAGCGTCCCGCTATCGCCGCACCAATTAATCGTCCAGCCTTCAATGACTTTGGTATTGGACGTTTCGAGAACTCGCAGCGATTTGGTTTGGAACGTCCAGCGCCGACGGCTGCGGCACCACCACCACCACCACAGCAACCGCAGCGTGTAGCCGTCATACGGACGCGACCCTCGGCTGCAGTGCGTCCAGAAGCACCAGCGCCTGTGCCCGTCGCACGCCCAAGGCCCAAGCCCATACAGTCGCGTCCCATCATCGATCAGAATCAATTGCAAGATGAACGCCAGGCTGACCAGCAGCAGCAGCGTCGCCAGCGTCCAGTCGCACAGACTATTCGAAAGTGGCGTGATGAGAACGAGGATGGCAGCATCACCTGGGGCTATGAGAACGACGATGGCTCCTTCAAGGAAGAGTTCATTGGCACCGACTGCATAACCAAGTGAGTCTTTATATAAACCTTGTAATGAATTGATTATACTTATTTAACTGGAAATGTTCCAGGGGCACCTATGGTTACATTGATCCCGATGGCAACAAACGTGAGTACAACTACGAGACGGGCAATAAATGCGATCCCAATGCCCGCGACAATGAGGAGGAGCTGCAGGAGAATGGCTTCATTAACTACGAGGAAAATCGTGCTGTGCTGCCCAATGGCCTGGAGATTGACATGACGCAGCTGGGCAAGAAGAAGTCCAAGCGTCCCAACAGCATCTACAGAAACTAAACAACACGCTTCAGTACTCCACTAGATATTTAAGTCAATCAGCTCATAAGTCGTCACCTTATTTGTATCAATCTGTAATCTGTAATTATGTCTGTACTTTATTATTATTTTGAGTGTAAAGTGAGAGGAAATTAAATGATTATGAATAGCCTGTAATCTCGCTGTATCGCTGTTTTAATAGGGACGCTGACGCCTCGCGGGCGGCATGCGATTCGGTGGCGTTATTGAAATATCCAGAAAGTCACCAATACTGAACTTGGCCTGGGCCAGCGTCTTGTTATCATCGATGCCTTTCTGCCCCGTACAGGTAACTCCAATTTCACGCATTTGAAAATGATTATTCCGAAAGTTGGGGAACACAATGGCAAAGTCAAAATAGGTGCCCTTTTTCCGAGTATCCGGATTCACATCGCGCACCAGCGATGTCAACTCGTGCAAAGTCGCATCCTGCCAGGTGTAGATCTGGAGCTCGTTGGTGGGCACATTGCCGTACATGTACTCGGACACCGAATGATGGCGACCCGTTGAGCAAAACACACGCAGCAGCAATGGACAGGTCTGCAATTGCAGCAGCAGGAGGCCAGAGAAAGAAGAAGCAAATTAGTTGCCGGCAAAAATGGTTACATATGTTGAAAAGAGTAGAAACAAACCTTTTCGCGATCAATTTGCTTTATCTGCGTCTTCTCCTCCACAATCATAGATTCAACATTAGCCATGTTGTCGTCTAGCAATGCCTTTTAATTGATTATTAAAAAATGTTTAGCTGAAAACAAATGTGAAATATTCACACCACCAAAAATAACAACAACTAGAGATGAGAAACTACATCGCACCCGTGACGTTCACAGTTACACTGTTAACCCAGTCACGGTTACTGCGTGAGTAATAACAATTAATTGAGAATTAATTGTATTTTCACTGATATCCAAGTAAATGCCGCTTACGCTCGATTCTGCAATCATAATTAACTTAATTTCCATAACTAGTTACAATATTTAATGGCACTATCAGTAGTTGATGATTTTATCGATAGGCTTAACAGAAGTGCTAAACTTAGTGCTGCCATGTAACAGAGCAGTATTTTTCACAAATACAACTCAGTATATTTCCGTTGAGGCCTGTTGGTCACATTAAAAGTAGAGGTGGAGACACATCGATGCTTACCAAAAATGAAAAACATCGATGTATCAATGTTCCTATCGATTGTGTTTCCACCTCTAATTGAAAGTGGCAAAAACAATGGTGAAACGAATTTTGTGGTGGATGGTTGTGTCGCGTCGCGTCTGACTCAAAGTCGGTAAATATTCTACTAACTGCTGCTTCACAAATGTCAAACGGATAAGCGACAAATTTGTCAATCGAAAAAACATAACGGCCAGCAATAACAATATTGCCCAGCAGCAAGTGCCGTGCTTATAATTTGCCGTAGTGGCTGAAAGCCAACAACAACAACAAGTGAAGAATTTGCAGTCATCAGTGTAATTATCTTAAATAGTTTGTAAACGGTAAGTAAATGCATAAAACCAAATACGATAATGAAGAATCTGATGGCAATGTAAGCATAGGGTGCTTATGTAATGCACTTGCTGCAGCAGAGACAACAACGGCCGAGAATGCAAGTTTTTTCTTATGTACTTTTTTGTATGCATGTCGGGTATGTATGTGTGTGTGTGTTTGTGTTTTAAATGGCGCGCTGCCTCACATTGTTGTCGTTGTTGTTGTTGTTTGTGGCCACTGGTTGTTTGCCCACGTTTTGTTTATAAACATTGAACTTGCCTTTTACTGCGACCGAGCACTGTTCATAAAATATTAATTATTACATTGAAATACAACATACGCATTGTAATTGCGTTGCAGCGTATGTATGTAGTTCTGCCCCCTTCACATTTCGCGTTCTTGCAACAATTTCCATCAAATGTGCCTCATTGTGAAGTGCATGGTAAATTTGGCATGTCACTTGTGATAAATTGCGCGTTTACATAAATAGTTGATTGATCAAAGCAAACCATAAGTGTATATCTTAAGATGATTTCCAGAGAGTTTTGAACGCCATTAAAAATGATCAATGCGTTGCTAAAAATCATTGAAAAAGTCAAATATGTATTCTATAAATATAAATGTATTTTATTTAAAAATATTTTCTTAACGGTTAGCACTTCTGCAACCATGGGTGTACGCTTTAGGAAGTTGATACTGTATATATTATTGTCGTCCTGCAAATGAGTAAACTTTTCACAGATTGTCTGTCGCGTTTCTGCTATGTATTTGCGTGGGTGCAAATATTTTCTTAACTATACCCTGTAATTATAAGCAACATAAAAAGGGTATGACTAAGAAGCAGGTTAATTTTGTTAAATTTGTTAGATGAAAGTTCTTATATTTATAACATTTTAATACTTTAATTATGTACATTTCATGAGCGTTACAAAGTTAACTTAAAAATTGCAATCAAATTTAAAACTGAAACTTGTGGTTCTGTCTTATAAATTGATATAGGGTATGCATGTTGTATTTTCAACTGAAGGCCCCTTGTTTTGTTTGTTGTTTTCTTTTTTTGTATATTGTATGTATTATTGAATTTTCTTGCTCATACCCAAGACGTGCGCTGGCCATCAGCTGGTCTGTCCAAAGGGTTCCTTTAGCCGTGACCGTGACTGACAGTCTGTAACCCCAACACCTACCAGAATGGTTGCCTCTCTTTCTTTCCTTTTTGCCGCATGAATTTTAAATGTGCGGCGTCCTTGTATACAGATGCTTTGTTGTTGCCATTGATATTGTTGTTCTTATTGTTGCTACTGCTACTGTGTGAGTTTGCAAATTTTAATTGCTTTGGGCAAGAGCAAGTCACCAACGCAATGTGCCCTTTGCAGCTCAATCACTCTCATCCTCTCACTGTTCGAATTGTTTGCTTCGCATAAAAAATTCCCAAAGAAGAAAAAGAATCGGAAAATGGAAAATAGCTGAGACGAAACCAAAAGCATAGAAGCCAAAAGCAATAAATTCTCAAATGCAAATAAAATCAGCTCTTTCGCTCGAATGTTTTTATTTTTACTTTCCCTTGCTCTCTCTCTCTCTCTCTCTGTATGTGTGAGTTGTGGGCGTTGTCGTAGTCGAAGTTGTTACCACTAAACATAGAAAGAAAGAAAAGCAGCCTGTAAATATCGCCCTTGATTCCCATAGCGACATTTGTCTGGTCACAGGGCAATGTCCACTTAAATCCCTCGACAATCCACAATTTATCTTCAGACAGCTTTTACCTGTCCAGGTAACAAAACAACATGATTCGAATTAGTACATTTGTAACAATTTCTACGCAACTACAAACATTTTATGGACAGACAGAAAACTAGAATATTTTTATAAAGTCTATATTAATCTAGAGTTACGTACATATATCTTAAAATTTATATTCTTGACAACAGAAATTACGGAATTCCTAATAATATTATTCGAAGAATTTCCTTCAGCCTCTAATATCCTGTTAGTTTTATATTCCAGTTTATAAGCTAATCTTAACCTATTAACCTCAATACTAGACAATGTGGTAATAAGTGACTTATTATAACCAGGGAATGAAACCGAAACGAATATCGGTTTCAGTTACGGTTTCGGTTATGCTCGAATTAAGGTTTTCGGTTATTTCGGTTTAAAAATACCGGTACGGTTTCGGTTCACATAAAAAAAAATAAATTAACGTTTTCGATTGACCAAAATAAGAAGCGTTATTCATTGTTTTACATGAAAAAAGACTTAAGCTCTTTTTAGCCTTGAAAATAATATAATCTGGTTACTGAAATGGTTCAGCGTAGTGTCGATTTTATTATAATTTGATCTCATATAAATTTGGTTAATTTGGTATGAAAATTTCAATTATTTTGATTTTACAGATTTTTAATAACTGCAATAACTTTGGCAAAAGTCAATCAATTTTCATGCGAAATGTAAATTTGTGCATGTTTTTACCTCTAAATTTGTCCTGCACTTAAATTTTGTTCGTTTTGAAAATTCGAAAATTTTGAAGTCAAATTTTATCTAACTTTTCACATGATTTTTTACAAAAAAATTAAACCCCTCAGAATCAAATTTAAACTGCCGTTTTATACTAATTTGTGTACCAGGAGTTGATTGAAAGTGAAAACTATGGATTCTAAATTTTGAAAAAAATATTTTTTCCGAAAAGACAAAGGGGGAGTACATGCTGTTTGTCGCGATAAAGACGAAAATAAAAAATTTTCTTAATATGATTATTTTTGTGTGCAGATTGAATTTAGAGACCAAATAATGATCAAAATGACATTCCGCTTGAAAATCAGGATTGTTTTGACAAAGTTATGAAAGTTTGAAGTCTGGTACAGCTTTGAACTAGACACTTTACAAGTCAAATTTTTTCTAACTTTCCACATGATTTTTTACAAAAAAATTAAACCCCTCAGAATCAAATTTAAGCTGCCGTTTCATACTAATTTGGGTACCAGGAGTTTGATTGAAAGTGAAAACTATGGATTCTAAATTTTGAAAAAAAAATATTTTTTCCGAAAAGACAAAGGGGGAGTACATGCTGTTTGTCGCGATAAAGACGAAAATAAAAATTTTTCTTAATATGATTATTTTTGTATGCAGATTGAATTTAGAGACCAAATAATGATCAAAATGACATTCCGCTTGAAAATCAGGATTGTTTTGACAAAGTTATGAAAGTTTGAAGTCTGGTACAGCTTTGAACTAGACACTTTACAAGTCAAATTTTTTCTAACTTTCCACATGATTTTTTACAAAAAAATAAAACCCCTCAGAATCAAATTTAAACTGCCGTTTTATACTAATTTGGGTACCAGGAGTTGATTGAAAGTGAAAACTATGGATTCTAAATTTTGAAAAAAATATTTTTTCCGAAAAGACAAAGGGGGGAGTACATGCTGTTTGTCGCGATAAAGACGAAAATAAAAAATTTTCTTAATATGATTATTTTTGTATGCAGATTGAATTTAGAGACCAAATAATGATCAAAATGACATTCCGCTTGAAAATCAGGATTGTTTTGACAAAGTTATGAAAGTTTGAAGTCTGGTACAGCTTTGAACTAGACACTTTACAAGTCAAATTTTTTCTAACTTTCCACATGATTTTTTACAAAAAAATAAAACCCCTCAGAATCAAATTTAAACTGCCGTTTTATACTAATTTGGGTACCAGGAGTTGATTGAAAGTGAAAACTATGGATTCTAAATTTTGAAAAAAATATTTTTTCCGAAAAGACAAAGGGGGGAGTACATGCTGTTTGTCGCAATAAAGACGAAAATAAAAAATTTTCTTAATATGATTATTTTTGTATGCAGATTGAATTTAGAGACCAAATAATGATCAAAATGACATTCCGCTTGAAAATCAGGATTGTTTTGACAAAGTTATGAAAGTTTGAAGTCTGGTACAGCTTTGAACTAGACACTTTACAAGTCAAATTTTTTCTAACTTTCCACATGATTTTTTACAAAAAAATAAAACCCCTCAGAATCAAATTTAAACTGCCGTTTATACTAATTTGGGTACCAGGAGTTGATTGAAAGTGAAAACTATGGATTCTAAATTTTGAAAAAAATATTTTTTCCGAAAAGACAAAGGGGGAGTACATGCTGTTTGTCGCGATAAAGACGAAAATAAAAAATTTTCTTAATATGATTATTTTTGTATGCAGATTGAATTTAGAGACCAAATAATGATCAAAATGACATTCCGCTTGAAAATCAGGATTGTTTTGACAAAGTTATGAAAGTTTGAAGTCTGGTACAGCTTTGAACTAGACACTTTACAAGTCAAATTTTTTCTAACTTTCCACATGATTTTTTACAAAAAAATAAAACCCCTCAGAATCAAATTTAAACTGCCGTTTTATACTAATTTGGGTACCAGGAGTTGATTGAAAGTGAAAACTATGGATTCTAAATTTTGAAAAAAATATTTTTTCCGAAAAGACAAAGGGGGGAGTACATGCTGTTTGTCGCGATAAAGACGAAAATAAAAAATTTTCTTAATATGATTATTTTTGTATGCAGATTGAATTTAGAGACCAAATAATGATCAAAATGACATTCCGCTTGAAAATCAGGATTGTTTTGACAAAGTTATGAAAGTTTGAAGTCTGGTACAGCTTTGAACTAGACACTTTACAAGTCAAATTTTTTCTAACTTTCCACATGATTTTTTACAAAAAAATAAAACCCCTCAGAATCAAATTTAAGCTGCCGTTTCATACTAATTTGGGTACCAGGAGTTGATTGAAAGTGAAAACTATGGATTCTAAATTTTGAAAAAAATATTTTTTCCGAAAAGACAAAGGGGGAGTACATGCTGTTTGTCGCAATAAAGACGAAAATAAAAAATTTTCTTAATATGATTATTTTTGTATGCAGATTGAATTTAGAGACCAAATAATGATCAAAATGACATTCCGCTTGAAAATCAGGATTGTTTTGACAAAGTTATGAAAGTTTGAAGTCTGGTACAGCTTTGAACTAGACACTTTACAAAAGTCAAATTTTTTCTAACTTTCCACATGATTTTTTACAAAAAATGAAACCCCTCAGAATCAAATTTAAACTGCCGTTTCATACTAATTTGGGTACCAGGAGTTGATTGAAAGTGAAAACTATGGATTCTAAATTTTGAAAAAATATTTTTTCCGAAAAGACAAAGGGGAGTACATGCTGTTTGTCGCGATAAAGACGAAAATAAAAAATTTTCTTAATGTGATTATTTTTGTATGCAGATTGAATTTAGAGACCAAATAATGATCAAAATGACATTCCGCTTGAAAATCAGGATTGTTTTGACAAAGTTATGAAAGTTTGAAGTCTGGTACAGCTTTGAACTAGACACTTACAAGTCAAATTTTTCTAACTTTCCACATGATTTTTTACAAAAATAAAACCCCTCAGAATCAAATTGAACTGCCGTTTTATACTAATTTGGGTACCAGGAGTTGATTGAAAGTGAAAACTAGGATTCTAAATTTTGAAAATATATTTTTTCCGAAAAGACAAAGGGGGGAGTACATGCTGTTTGTCGCAATAAAGACGAAAATAAAAAATTTTCTTAATATGATTATTTTTGTATGCAGATTGAATTTAGAGACCAAATAATGATCAAAATGACATTCCGCTTGAAAATCAGGATTGTTTTGACAAAGTTATGAAAGTTTGAAGTCTGGTACAGCTTTGAACTAGACACTTTACAAGTCAAATTTTTTCTAACTTTCCACATGATTTTTTACAAAAAAATTAAACCCCTCAGAATCAAATTTAAGCTGCCGTTTCATACTAATTTGGGTACCAGGAGTTGATTGAAAGTGAAAACTATGGATTCTAAATTTTGAAAAAAATATTTTTTCCGAAAAGACAAAGGGGGAGTACATGCTGTTTGTCGCGATAAAGACGAAAATAAAAATTTTCTTAATATGATTATTTTTGTATGCAGATTGAATTTAGAGACCAAATAATGATCAAAATGACATTCCGCTTGAAAATCAGGATTGTTTTGACAAAGTTAATGGAAAGTTTGAAGTCTGGTACAGCTTTGAACTAGACACTTTACAAGTCAAATTTTTTCTAACTTTCCACATGATTTTTTACAAAAAAATAAAACCCCTCAGAATCAAATTTAAACTGCCGTTTTATACTAATTTGGGTACCAGGAGTTGATTGAAAGTGAAAACTATGGATTCTAAATTTTGAAAAAAATATTTTTTCCGAAAAGACAAAGGGGGGAGTACATGCTGTTTGTCGCAATAAAGACGAAAATAAAAATTTTCTAATATGATTATTTTTGTATGCAGATTGAATTTAGAGACCAAATAATGATCAAAATGACATTCCGCTTGAAAATCAGGATTGTTTTGACAAAGTTATGAAAGTTTGAAGTCTGGTACAGCTTTGAACTAGACACTTTACAAGTCAAATTTTTCTAACTTTCCACATGATTTTTTACAAAAAAATGAAACCCCTCAGAATCAAATTTAAACTGCCGTTTTATACTAATTTGGGTACCAGGAGTTGATTGAAAGTGAAAACTATGGATTCTAAATTTTGAAAAAAATATTTTTTCCGAAAAGACAAAGGGGGAGTACATGCTGTTTGTCGCGATAAAGACGAAAATAAAAAATTTTCTTAATATGATTATTTTTGTATGCAGATTGAATTTAGAGACCAAATAATGATCAAAATGACATTCCGCTTGAAAATCAGGATTGTTTTGACAAAGTTATGAAAGTTTGAAGTCTGGTACAGCTTTGAACTAGACACTTTACAAGTCAAATTTTTTCTAACTTTCCACATGATTTTTTACAAAAAAATTAAACCCCTCAGAATCAAATTTAAGCTGCCGTTTCATACTAATTTGGGTACCAGGAGTTGATTGAAAGTGAAAACTATGGATTCTAAATTTTGAAAAAAATATTTTTTCCGAAAAGACAAAGGGGGAGTACATGCTGTTTGTCGCAATAAAGAGGAAAATAAAAAATAAATATGATTATTTTTGTATGCAGATTGAATTTAGAGACCAAATAATGATCAAAATGACATTCCGCTTGAAAATCAGGATTGTTTTGACAAAGTTATGAAAGTTTGAAGTCTGGTACAGCTTTGAACTAGACACTTTACAAGTCAAATTTTTTCTAACTTTCCACATGATTTTTTACAAAAAAATAAAACCCCTCAGAATCAAATTTAAACTGCCGTTTTATACTAATTTGGGTACCAGGAGTTGATTGAAAGTGAAAACTATGGATTCTAAATTTTGAAAAAAATATTTTTTCCGAAAAGACAAAGGGGGAGTACATGCTGTTTGTCGCAATAAAGACGAAAATAAAAATTTTTCTTAATATGATTATTTTTGTATGCAGATTGAATTTAGAGACCAAATAATGATCAAAATGACATTCCGCTTGAAAATCAGGATTGTTTTGACAAAGTTATGAAAGTTTGAAGTCTGGTACAGCTTTGAACTAGACACTTTACAAGTCAAATTTTTTCTAACTTTCCACATGATTTTTTACAAAAAAATTAAACCCCTCAGAATCAAATTTAAGCTGCCGTTTCATACTAATTTGGGTACCAGGAGTTGATTGAAAGTGAAAACTATGGATTCTAAATTTTGAAAAAAATATTTTTTCCGAAAAGACAAAGGGGGGAGTACATGCTGTTTGTCGCGATAAAGACGAAAATAAAAATTTTCTTAATGTGATTTGATAAAGACGAAAATAAAAATTTTCTTAATGTGATTATTTTTGTATGCAGATTGAATTTAGAGACCAAATAATGATCAAAATGACATTCCGCTTGAAAATCAGGATTGTTTTGACAAAGTTATGAAAGTTTGAAGTCTGGTACAGCTTTGAACTAGACACTTTACAAGTCAAATTTTTTCTAACTTTCCACATGATTTTTTACAAAAAAATAAAACCCCTCAGAATCAAATTTAAACTGCCGTTTTATACTAATTTGGGTACCAGGAGTTGATTGAAAGTGAAAACTATGGATTCTAAATTTTGAAAAAAATATTTTTTCCGAAAAGACAAAGGGGGGAGTACATGCTGTTTGTCGCAATAAAGACGAAAATAAAAAATTTTCTTAATATGATTATTTTTGTATGCAGATTGAATTTAGAGACCAAATAATGATCAAAATGACATTCCGCTTGAAAATCAGGATTGTTTTGACAAAGTTATGAAAGTTTGAAGTCTGGTACAGCTTTGAACTAGACACTTTACAAGTCAAATTTTTTCTAACTTTCCACATGATTTTTTACAAAAAAATAAAACCCCTCAGAATCAAATTTAAGCTGCCGTTTCATACTAATTTGGGTACCAGGAGTTGATTGAAAGTGAAAACTATGGATTCTAAATTTTGAAAAAAATATTTTTTCCGAAAAGACAAAGGGGGAGTACATGCTGTTTGTCGCATAAAGACGAAAATAAAAAATTTTCTTAATATGATTATTTTTGTATGCAGATTGAATTTAGAGACCAAATAATGATCAAAATGACATTCCGCTTGAAAATCAGGATTGTTTTGACAAAGTTATGAAAGTTTGAAGTCTGGTACAGCTTTGAACTAGACACTTTACAAGTCAAATTTTTTCTAACTTTCCACATGATTTTTTACAAAAAAATTAAACCCCTCAGAATCAAATTTAAGCTGCCGTTTCATACTAATTTGGGTACCAGGAGTTGATTGAAAGTGAAAACTATGGATACTAAATTTTGAAAAAAATATTTTTTCCGAAAAGACAAAGGGGGGAGTACATTAGAGATATACGCCGCCGAGCCACGCCGCCACCACAGCCGATTTTTGACTTTTTTGACGCGCCGCCGCCGAATCACGTAAATAGCGGCGGAGGCGTTCTGTGTCATAGCTTTTTACAAAATTAAAAAAATTTTAAAAAATTTTGTGTACAGTAGTCGTTTTTAATAGTCGATTAATCGCCGAGATTGTCTCATCTCCCATCTCCTAATGAAATTTAATTTAAGTTGATGAAATTCATAGAATATAATTTGTTAAACAAAGGAATATTGAATTGAACAAAATCGTTGAATGGTTGTGAATATGTTTGAAACAATTCTAATTTTATTAAATACTTATAAAATATTTAAAATTTTATTTTTTAACTGTGTACGCCGCCGCCGCCGATAAATTCGACGGCTTAGCCGACAGAGAGAACCGGCGGAGCTAACTCACTCGGCGTAAACCTCTAATCCTGATGTTAGCATTGATATGATATCCTTGAAAATACTTGAAAAATTACTTATTAAAACTTGTTTTATCGTGCTATTCACATGTGTCTCATGCAACTTTATTAATGAAACATTGTTCTCACAAAGCATTCAATCATTAATTATGCCACATTTCTGATGGTTTTGACACACGATAAGACACTTGGTTTGTTTGATAGCATCTGTCATCAAGGAGAGAGAGAGAGAGAGAGATATGATGGACAATAAACAATACGTGGAACTTCAAGAGGCAATTTAAGACTTGGTATTTTGATTCAGTTGACCAATATATGTGTGTGTGACCGAGTGTATGTGCGTATTGGAGGATATATAAATATTTCATACATATTCGTAGCATTTCCTCAGCTTGCGTCGTTGCTGACGCAGAAGATATGAATTGATTTTAAAATAAATTCAACTCATCGTTTTTATTATATGTATGTACATTGTACATTTGGGCATACATATGTGTATAGTTGCTATTTGTCCATTTGGACGTGGTTTATGCTATTTTTAATTACGTTCGCTTTTGTTTCATTTTTGCCTGCGCTTGGCAATTGACGAATTGAGTACAGTCGGTCGAACTCTTTCGTCAATCGGTTAGTCTTGAGACTAGGGCTGGTCTGTCGGAATTGCAATTGAACTGACGTCACAGCGATTGTATTTGTTCATTTGTCGTTTTTAGTTGAACAATACAGTCGCACAATCACAGCTACAATCAGTGTACTTACTGATTGGCATTGTGGACACCCGCCTTGACTTAAAACATGCTTAGTTAGGGCATAAATACAATACGCTATGTTATGTGTGCTTCAATTAACGATAATAACAACTGTTAATTGTTATCAACGTAGTCAGTAACTGGGGGCAACTTGTTGTTGCCTGTTGGCTGCAACTGAGTTCAGTTCACTTGGTGCGTCAACGCTACGCTGTCAATGATAAGCGCCGGGCAATGACGACCACCATGGCAATGATTTATGATATGCGACATGGACTTTAGAGGAACACCATAGATTTGGGGAACATATTCAAACACACACTTATACTTACACTTACACTAGTCTATTACCTTATTTAACTGACAATTCGTCGACTGCTCACGTCTTGCCATGTTTTGGCAGCACATGTCTCATTTGAAACGTTGAAACGTTTTGCATAAAGTTGATAAACTATTTTTGCCTCAGCTCTGACATGTCACAGTTGTTACTGACAACCAACAACAAAGGGGCTTGTCTGCAAAATGAGTCAAAAGACCCAAGGCCGCGCCCGCCTGATAACCATCAAACTTATACACATGTATAGATAGGAAGATAGAGAAACCGACATTTGAGTACCCCGAAAACTTTGCATCTACCATTTGAGGCTTATGTAAGGATAGAAATGCAATTTTCCAACAGGCGTCTCATATTAAAGAATAGTTTCATGCGAAGGGTGTAATTTGTAACTATTTCTGTACAATTTTCCAAACAAGGTAAAAATTACCTTGAAAGTTTGCTAAACTAACATAAACAAGACTTTATACAAGCGTATTGTTTGTTTAATGAATGTTGAGCGTACAATTATAAATTGATGCACAACTTTTATTATATTAACCTTAACAAGCATCTGTGTTCCTGAAATCAATTTGGTTGCTTTCAAATGACAAATTTGATAATTTTTTAAATTCGATTGAATTTCATTAAATTTTTTATTAATCAAATACATTTTAAATAAAATAATTTGTCTTAAAGCTAATAAAACTAAAGTACAAATAAAAATTTAATGTACTTATGTATATAAAATAGAACCAAACTTAAATGATAAATATAAATATTATTTTTAAATTTGGTTTATTATAAATATTTCTAGTTTGTGAATATTAACTAGTATGATAATATATATATAATATAAAATAATAATAAAAAATCAAATAATTGATTTCAATTTTCTGGAATTTTAAATAAATATGTGGCAGCCGTAAATTAAAATCTGACGATTCAGGAACACCAAAATTTCGTTGTGATTGCTTTCGAAAGTAATTGTTATCAAAATCTCTATAAATTTGTGGAATACACCTGACTGACTTGAAATCAGTTTCGAGTTATTTGAATGAATGGAATTTGTACATTAGTTGAGTTTGTGCAGTTTGTGGTTGTCTATCGGCGTGTAAGCGATTTAATTAACTGTTCAGATCTGAAATTGTCGGGTAATTTTCACAGCTGCCATTGTCATAACGAGCAAATCCATTCAGCCAGCAGAAATGTGAACTCAAATGCTGTGGCAGCTTTGTAGCAGTCGACCAAAAGCGATACATCAGTTTCGCCGAAGGTCAAAATGCCGCAATGAATCTGTTACACACAAAAACAATCACACACACACACACTCTGGAAACTCATATGCGGGTAACATACATAGGATATGTACAAATGATTGTTGGATTACTGGAGTATTATGTGTACCTCTGAAAGAGCCCAGTCAGAACTTGCGATAATTAACGATGCGGGAAGCAACTGTCGTATGGATTACGGGATTACGTTTAATGAGGCAACTCCAATGTGCGAATAAGTCACAAAAAAATAGGGAAGAGTAAAGCATAAATCAGAGTAACAACCACTCGTCGATTGTTATTGATAAGCTCAATTCACAATTTCAACTATCATCAGCTCTCTCAACTGTACATGTTGCATGCGACGCGCCCACGCTGAAGCAGCCAGGTTGCATATAAAATATATTGCGCATACGCCAAGTATGCTCATGTAAATATGCCAGTTATACTGCAACCAGCAGTTGCCAACCAGCCAGCCAGTACATAATGTTCAATTATAGATGGTTTATAAAAAGCATGGCCAACTTTTGGAAGCATACAGCTAAAAGCCTGAGATGAAAATAGCTCTAGTCGTGGGTGTTTCCAGTTAATAAGAACGATGCGTAGATAATCTAAAAAGAAGTTTTATTTTTCCCGCTTATTCATAAATAGAAACTTATTTGTAAGCCAAGCAGCTGTTGCTGGTTGGAATCTCAAGACTCTTGAACAGATTTTATATTTAATTCGAGAGTCCTGAATAGATAAATAGACAGCACAGCTTTACGTGTGTCGAATTACTAAAAAGGGAGTGATAAAATTATTGCTAAAATGGATATTTTAGGAATTGCAAATTGTGTCTTTAAGTCTTTAAGATGCTCAAGTTAAACATTGAAAGATGTTTTGTCTGGCATTTACATATTCAAGCTCTGCAAAATGGCACGCATTTAAAGCACAGGGTATAACTACGCCTTTCATTAGTTTGTTTGAAATAGGTCCACGCACCATGCACTGACCATGCATGGAGATACATGATGATGACCTTTTGGATATCAGGTACAGTTTGTCACTAGAGCAGCATTCACAACAGCTCCAGTTGCAGTGCCAACTTTGTGGATGTGCACGAGTTAAATTCTTGGAATCGCAAATTAGACAGAAAGATGCAGTTGCTGTTGATACATACATATATTGGTGTTTATGTGGAATTTTCTGCAATAAATTCAACGAATTTTGTGTTGGTCAGTTGGTCAGACTGGGGCCAGTTGGTCAGAAAGCCCACACAGTAAGTTTTAATTAAATTTCAACTGTGCATGCTTCGATTGCAGAAAAACCATTCAATGGATATGTGTATACATAAATGTGCGTGGTCCGAATCAAGTTCACTTGTTTCAGTTCCATGTGCATTGCGAGTTTCGTTTTCTGCGTACACTCAATATTAGATTATCCCCACGCGTTGACATTGAAATGAAAAGAACCAAACATGTTGTTTGATTTTTGTCATACTCGTAAAAGGTCAGGAAAGGTAAAAGGAATTATTGCAATTGCAATTGCAATATAATCTCCAGTTGCACTTTGCCTAATTAACTGATGCCAGACACGCTCTCTTACTAAACATCCAACAGCATTTTACAACGGAATCCAATTAACTTAGTTTGAAAAGAAATTCTATGAACTTTCAAGTCTTCAAAACAGGTACAAGGGCCTGGAGTAAATTGTCACAGAAAGCTGAATGTTTGAATGACGTTTAGAAATAAATGAGGTTGTACTGTTATAATGGATTCTAAGCAGGGATTAAAACCGAAACAAATATCGGTTTCGGTTACGGTTTCGCCTATGCTCGAATTAAGGTTTTCGGTTATCGGTTATGCAAAATCTTGGAGTAAATGCAAAATCTAGGTTTCGTAACGGTTATCGGTTTTTGTAAGTTTCGGTTTAAAAATACCGGTACGGTTTCGGTTCACAAAAAAAATAAAAATTATAGTTTTCGCACGACCAAAATAAGAAGCGTTATTCATTTTTTTACATGAAAAAAGACTTACTGCTCTTTTAGCCTGAAAAATGATGTTATCTGGTTATTGAAATAGTCCAGCGTAATGTCAATTTTATTATAATTTGACCTCATATATATATTTGGATCATTTGGTTTGACAATTTCGATTATTTCGATTTTACTGATTTTTAATAACTTTGAAATGCCACAACTTTGTCAAAAGTCAATCAATTTCCATGTGCAATATAAATTTGAGCATGATTTTACCTCTAAATTCGATCTGCATTTAAATTTTTGGAAAAAATCAAAAAAGATAAAGGGGTAACACTGTAAAATTTCGAAAAAAATTAGATTTTCAAAAATTTTCTAAATTTAAAAAAATTTAAATGCAGAACGAATTTTGAGGTAAAATCATGCTCAAATTTACATTGCGTTTGGAAAGTGATTGACTTTTGACAAAGATATGGCAGTTCAAAGTTGCTCAGTAGGCCTGATCCGAAATTAACCCTTATAAATGAATCGGTTACTAATCGGTTATTTCGGTTTAAGGAGTTTCGGTTTATGGGTTTCGGTACAGCAGAAAAAAAATTTTTTCGGTTACGGTTTCAGTTACGGTTACAAAATTCAATCGGTTATCATCGGTTAACGGTTATGGTTTCGGTTAAGGTTTTAATCCCTGATTCTAAGTGAGTGTAAATCTGAAAATTGAAGTTAGTTTAGCTCGAAAAATTCAAACCAGCAAAACTGCAACCTGCAATGTACATATATGATATTTTATTATCTCAATCGTTTTAATTAATATTTAATACAAAGTATCTAAGCTTAGATAATGAATTTATTTATTTTTTCTAATGCACTACAGATATATTTTGCAAAGTTTAAAAAGAGACCGATTTGCAGCCTTCCTTAACATAATCTAAAATCTACCAACTGAAGTTTGGATTAATATAACTTAATACCTCTTTCCTGCAAGCCAATCCTTTCAGGTTTGAAAATTAATGTAAATCCTGGCACGAATTAAGACAGAATTATTTTACAAATTGCGGCATTGTTTGCAACTACCTTAGTTTTATTAATACAAATGCAACTTCCCTTAGTATAATGCATTGTTCATGTGAAATTTTGAAGGCAATTATTTGATGGGACTGGTAAAGATTTAGTTGCTAAACGCACACAATGGATTTAGCATTTTGTTAGAGTACCAGGCCACCCACTTGATATAATGATGACAGCAATTATGAATGAGTGAAGGTCGCAGGATAACGACCGTCAGGCAATTCATCATCATGTTTAGCCGCACTGGGTGCTCTACTCTACTCTGCAGTCTTTGTCTATTTTAAAGCATTCTTCATTCGTTTTGCTTTTATTGCTGCTTTCATAACAGTACGTGTATGTTGTTGCCATTATTTTAGCGTGCAAACAATGATGACGTCATCTAGGAACTACACAATTTGCATGCAAGCCGGTCGTTTACAAAGTCCATCGTCACTCTCCACGCTTACTTGCAGTTTTTTGTTCTCTGTGTTTTCCTCTACACAGTGCGTACTCGTGCTCGTAGAACACGTTAGCAACAACCCATTCATTGAGGGCCCCTCAGCCACTCCGGCAACCGAAAGAGCCAAACAAAGTGCACACGTCATGCAGGCCCGGAGATTAACTTCCGCACGAGTAGCAATTGTGTGAGTTTTCAAGGAAATCAATCATCCAGAAATAGATCAACACCTCGTAGTTACCATCGACGTTGTCCTAGTTCCTCCCCATCCAAACAGGTTCCCCAGGTTCGCTGTCGTCATTTCAATTTGGCTATTGTTTTTGTACCCAGTGCGAAGGGTATATTAAGTTTCTGCAAAGTTTGTAGCAAACAGAAGAAAGCGTGGCAGACCTCGTTAATTATACATATATTCCTAATTAACATCAACAGTCCAGTTAAACAAAAAATGTCAGAGATGGTAAGGCTAGAAGTATCGAATTTAATATGTAGAGGCAGATCAAGCTTATTTCAAATTTTGGAATAATCAAAGGAATTTTAATCAAAGGAAATTAAATCCAGGATATCTAACAGCATGGTATCTAGGAGTCGGTTACTCTTACTCGACTTAAACTTACTTGTCATTGTATTGAAGTACTTTGTATCGTCCTCGTACTCTGCATGTGTTCACAACGTTAAGCCAAACAAGAGAAGTGGCAGCAAAAAACAAGTGAAAATAGAAACCAGAGCTTTACACTACGGGTGGTCGCGTTATCCTGATCCGCGTTATACAGCACCGATATTAGTCCATTAAGTTCGAAAGTCCAAGTCAACTTGACTTGCGTTAGTCTTCACGTTGCGGGGCGTTGTGTCAATTCGATATAAGTTGGATAGACCAGACCATCGCCCAAGCTCGTAAATGCATTTAAATTAAATGGAAAACCAACCACAAGTGTACTTAATAAACTTCAATGGTTTTATCTGAAGCATATTGTGTTGCCTTTTTCATTTTCTTTTGGAAATACGTTCTATCAGGTGGGTTTCACAAATCCCTGGTGACTTTAATGACAAATGTTTTTAAAAAGAAGAACGAAATGTCAATATTCCTAAAATGATAGAAATTGAATTTTTCGGTCATATTTTAGGAGTCACAAAATTTGGCTGCAATAAATGTATTTAAATTTTCCACAATATTCATTTAATTCAATAAATTTTTTTATTTTATCAAATCTTACTACAAATATTTTGACACTCGAAGCTAAACAAAATTGCTTTCGGAAACAGCGACAATTTCATTAGCCTTACTTTTGGATTGATACAGATTTGTAGAGCATGCCTGAGAGGTGCATACTTTTAGGATCTACATAGAATTTGCCTTCTTCTATATTCGTTTACGTTTTACCTAAAAGTATGCCTAATGTTATTAAATAAAATACTATACTCCATAATCGAATATGAGTATATTGTTATTCAATATTTATCAGTAAGTTTATTTGTTGAATCACTCACTAGGCCGACGCTATAAAAATAGCAACTGGCTTTCTAAGTTGAAGGGAAAGGCAGTCTTTTATAGCATACAATTGAGCGCTAATCTAAAACTATGCTAAGCCCAAAATAGTAATCATCATAATAATAAACTTGGCTAAGAGTTCTGGCGGTTTCGACTCGACAAATTGAACTCAGTCACAGGTGCTGCCATGATGTTAACAACAGCGAAAACAAAGGAAGGCAGGAACACGGCCCAAGGACGAAGGATATAGTCAAAGACGACGTCATTGTACTGACGCCAATCGCGTTGTTGTCGCGACGAAATTTGCTCATTTTCATTCATTCACAAAAATTCTCCAATGCTATTAATCACCCTCTCTCTCTCCCTCTCCCTCTGCCTCTCCCTCTATTTCTCTATATGTATGTATGTATATATAATTCAGCATAACAATAAAATCAAGAACTGTTTGTGAATCAACAGTGCGTCATCAACCGGTTGCGGCTCCTATTGATTGCCTTCACGTGCCGATTCTTAAGTTTTCTCCATTGCCGTCCTTCCTCCTCATTTTCTCCTCTGCAATTGTTTTTTTCATTTCGAAATTAAACCCAAACGCAATCGTCCTACAATATTCTCAGACACGTCTGTAGTTTTTTAGGTATTGTGCCGCACATTTTTGGTCGGCAATTTACAGTTGTCGTCATTGTCGTGTGACGTTGAAATGTGGTCTTAACGTGTTACGTAAATGAAAAATGCAAACACGTCAAATTACGTTGGAGAAGGCGAAAAGTTTGGCCAACTCAAATTGGTAGTAAAAAGTTAACCGAGTGTTGTTTTCAACGTGATTACTTGAAGGATCTCTAGTTGGTGCATAAAGGACGAATAGTTGGTCCTTGAATAGATTTAAGAATAAAGATATCAATCGTATAGATTCATGAATAATAAAAAGTGAATAAATAGAGGAATCCTTTCTTTTAAAGATGTATACATAAATTCCATAATTTTGTGTATTTTGGTTTTGAAATTGAATAATCATTTAATAATCAAAGCTTATAGGATAACAATTGAAAAAGTAAAATATTTTGTATGTATACAATTGAATAAAAATCTAATGAAAAGCTCTTTATTTATAATCATTCCTCACGTGTCTTTCTACTTGCAGCCATGTCCGACGAGGGCAAATCGAATAACAATGCCGCCAGTGGTGCGGCAAGTGGCGATGAGGAGGTTGGGGATGTCACACCAGCACCAACTTCAACAACGACAACACCGCGCAACAATCACAACAACAACAACGCTATTAAGAACAGCAAATTGAAATCAGCGCAGAACAGTAACGAAGGCAGCGGAGGAAGCGGCAGCATAGACAAACTATCACCAGATCAGGATATTTATATTAATGCCGCCGACGGTCTGCCCACCCAGCACCCAACGTTGCCGCCGGAGGGAGACGTGGATAGCGAAACGGAACCGGAGGTGGATGCTGATTCGTTTGATGATTTGCCCACATCGATAATTGTGACCAACATACACTCGGAGGTGTTTGCGAACCCGGAATTGAAGCATGCCATGGAGGAACTATTTCGCACATTTTGCGAATCGGCAACTTTTCAATGGCTGCGCAGCTTCCGCCGACTGCGGGTGAACTATGACAATGCCATTGCAGCGGCAAATGCTCGCATTAAGCTGCATCAGTATGAGTTTAACAAGAAGACGGTGATTACCTGCTACTTTGCACAGCCGGTGACACCTGTCAACAACAAGAATTTACAGCCGCCGGCGCCGGTTAAACAGTTCCTTATCTCACCGCCCGCATCGCCGCCAGCGGGCTGGGAACCCCGCGAGGAGGGTGAACCATTGGTCAATCATGATCTACTTGCCGCTCTGGCCAGCCTGACGCCAGGTGAATCGCATGAGCTGCATCCACAGAGCGAGGATCAGCCAGCTATTATTGTGCACACGGCCATGGTGCCCGAGGGAGGAGTTGGAAGTGGAGTTGCTGCAGTCCCAACCAAGGCACCCATTGTACAGACCAAGTGTCCGGAGCGTGCATAAGCGCCAATATAAAGCCTAAAAATGAACTTTGGAAGATTTGGAAGAGTCAGCACTCCACACCCAACATTGAGCATCGTCTAAGAAGGAAGGTCTTAATCAATGTGTTAAGACCTCAGAAGTTGAACTGACCAGCAGAATTCAAATGGGAAATGGGAAGAGTGGGTGGGCAGACAAGACCGTCAGCTTTGGCTTCAGCCTGATGGTTGAGTATTGTTTGTAAATAATTTTATAAAATTCGATTGTGATTAATTTACATGTAGCTATGTTTTTGTATTAGGTACTCGTACACGTACTATCTATTGCTCTCACGTTTTTGAGCGTTTCATTTGTCCCCCAACTTCCGTGTGTAGCCGTCGAGCATTTATCGAAGATTAACTTATCTTAATGTCCGACAAGTGGAGTTGCTAATAAATTCTAGATGTGTTTCTCGTTTGCATACAAAGTCGCGTTGTGTCTCGCTCTCGCTCTCGCTCTTGGTGTCTTGTTGTACTCGTTGTACCCGTACTTGTATCGATATCGATGTCTGCAATCGTTACTCGTTACTCGTTACTTGTTATTCGCTGGCTATCCACACAATATCTAACTGTACCTTCATTGTTAAGAAACTCTGTATGTATTTGTCTGTGTGTAGCTGCTTGGAAAAAAAAAACACAAAGCGAAAAGAGAAACGGAAACCATAACGAAAACTATTGCGAAAAAACCCCGCGAGGTCAGATATGAATATTTATGTTCATCAAATTATATCTGTGTATGTATATGTAAATGTTAATCTAATTGTAAGCCAATGAAAGAGGTCAGATATCTACATGTATCTGATATATTGAAATACGTATTTAAACATATTAGTTAAAATTACAAACGGCAAGAAAAACAACCAACAAAGCTAATTTGAAATTATATTCAATTTAAAAATGATGAATGTTCTCAAATGTACCAAAAACAAAAAACCTGAATCAAATACAAATTCAAATAGAAAACAAACTTTTCCAGTCTTTTATATTGTCGATAAACACATATCCTTTGGCCTGTTATACAGGAAAATGTGGAGGTGTTGAGATATGAATATTTGTAAAGCATACTTTAGGGCTGACTGAAATTTCGTTTGGTGTTGAGCACTTGGAATGTCAATGTAGAGGATAAACTATAAGGATGCCTTGCATTGCTGTGCAGAGATTCCCAAAGAGACAAGAAATTTACAAAAACAAGAGTAGGTGAGAAACTGCGGCCGAAAGTGCATACTGTCTTTTGGCCCAAGCAAAGTTCTCAATTTATTAACACGATGGAACTTAACTAAAGTCACGACAAAAGCAACAAATGCGTGCGTGTGTGTGTGCGTGTGTATGTGTATATGAGAATGTTTAACAAAACGAAAATCTTTGGATTTTCCTATTTACTTTCGATAGTTTTGAGTGGCACCATTTGCTCAGGATCATCGGGATAAATACTATCCTTGCGCCCTTTGCCACCAGCACATTGACTAAACCAGGTGTCGCCCTTTCCAAAGTTCTCACCGTCCTCTATGGACTCTGGCATGGGCTTGTTATTAGTCTCTGGCAAGAACATAACCCAGAAACCCGATACCAAGGCCACCACACCAAACAACACAGCCGGAATCTTGGGATCAAATGAGTCACCGAGTAGCGTAATCAATGGTGTTAAGGCGCCTGATAGACGCGCTGACATTGAGCCCAAGCCCATGGCTGAGTTGCGGACGACGGTGGGAAAGAGCTCCGCCGAGTAGTTATAGATGACAGCAAAAGAGCCGGCGATGAGTAGCTTGCCCAGCATAACAATGCTGGTGGACAGAGTGCTGCCCTGTTGAATAAAGGCGGCCACAATGCAGCAGAGGCCGCCACCCAGCATCAGGGTGGATGTGATCGAGCGACGTCCGAGGCGATCCAAGACAAACATTAATGTTATATAGGTAGGGAACTCCACCAAACCCATAAGGAACAGCATGAGATAGGGATTGCCATTGAGCTTGCCCGCACTCAGGGACAGGCCGTAATAGACAATCGAGTTGGCAAACCAACAGAGGCAAACATTGAGCGTCTTCATGCGTAAATTGGGTGTGCGGAAGAGATCACTGAGGCCGGCACTGGACTTCTCCTCCACGGCAGCCTGTTGCTTGGCCTTCTGCACATAGTAATCCTTATCCACGGGTGTGCTCGAGCCATTAATGCGTAATCCCTTAGCCACAATATCAACAGCCTCAACAGCACGTCCCTGCATCCAAAGCCAGCGAGGTGACTCATCCAACAACCACCAATGGGCCAGAAACAGACAACCATGCAGCCCATAGACCACCTGCAGCATCTGTCGATCCTTGATGATGGCTCCCCATCCGGCCACAAGCATAATTCCTCCAGCAAAGACAGCCTGCAAATGGGCAGTGTATTTCGTAAGGAATGCTAGAACATGAACTCATGATTCACTCACCTGGAAAGTAATGCCACACACTGTGCGTTTGGTGGGACCGACCAGTTCCATGGTCAGCACAAAGCCGCAAATATAGGCGCCAGCTGAGCCGACAATGCCCAGCAAGAAGCGTGCGACCAGCACTGAAAAGAACTCCGGAATGAAGGCCACGCCCACGCCGATAATCAGCTGAAGAAGCGCCGACCAGCAGAAGACGGTCTTGCGACCAATCTTATCGGCCAGGCCACCCAACATGACAGCTCCCGTGAAGACACCCAACATGAACACAGTCTGAATGATGGATCCCATCCACCGTCGTTCACAGACAAAGTTCCAGTCAATAGTGCGGGATGACTTATAGTATGTCGTATCATACACATAACTCTCGCAGGGAATTTGACTCTGATCGCCAGCGGTCACATTGAACATATGACACGAGTCCAACACGCCATTGTCCTTCGCTGGAATGGCCTCTAGGATCGCGCTCGAGTTCCACGGCACCTGAGAAAAGCTGCTGTTGTCCACGCCGGCAATGAAGCATCGATGTTCCGGAACTGCGGCAACAGTCACCAGTGACAACATATGGAGACCCGCTGTCAATCCCGACAACACTTGCAGGAAGAACTGAATGAACTGGTATTTGCCAAATTCACCTAAGGAGCCAAGACCAATCATCAATTAACAAAATGTAACTTATTTATTAACTATAATGTATACTAATACTTATAATGCAATAGAATATAATGTACTTTGATTCGTATTTAATCTAAGTCGTAAATGTATTGCTGATATGCAATAGTCTATTATAATCAGGGATTAAAACCTTAACCGAAACCGTAATCTTTAACCGATAAAAACCGATTGAAATTTGTAGCCGTAACCGAAAACATTTTTTTCCGCTGTACCGAAACCCATAAACC
Source organism: Drosophila kuntzei (assembly GCA_035042165.1). NCBI lineage: Eukaryota > Metazoa > Arthropoda > Insecta > Diptera > Drosophilidae > Drosophila > Drosophila kuntzei. The sequence goes on along the minus strand of JAWNLU010001684.1, from coordinate 5,791,811 downwards.
GAAACTCTTTAAACCGAAATAACCGTTTAGTAACCGATTCATTTAAAAGGGTTATTTTCGGTTCTGACCGTCAAAGCTACTGAGCAACTTTTATAACTTTGAACAGCCATAACTTTGTCAAAACTCATTCAATTTCCATGCGCAATGTAAATTTGAGCATTATTTTACCTCTAAATTCGTTCTGCATTTAAATTTTGTTCATTTTGAAAATTCAAATTTTTTCGAAAAAATCAAAAAAGACTAAGGGGTAACACTGTAAATTTTCGAAAAAATTCGATTTTCAAAAATTTTTAAAAATGAAAAAAGTTTAAATGCAGAACGAATTTATAGGTAAAATCATGCTCAAATTTACACTGCGCATGGAAATTGATTGACTTTTGACAAAGTTATAGCAGTTCAAAGTTATTAAAAATCAGTAAAATCAAAATAATCGAAATTTTCAAACCAAATTGATATGAAATCAAATTATAATATTGCAGTAACCAGATAACATTATTTTCCAGACTAAAAAGAGCATTGAGTCTTTTTTCACGTAAAGCAATGTATAACGCTTCTTATTTTGGTCAACCGAAACCATAATTTTTATTTTTTTGTGAACCGAAACCTAACCGGTATTTTTAAACCGAAACTTACAAAAAACCGATAACCAATAACCGAAAGCTTAATTCGAGCGTAACCGGAACCGTAACTGAAACCGATATTCGTTTCGGTTTTAATCCCTGGTTATAATATTTAATTTATTTTTAGAATAAATATTATTATAGTGGGCAATTTGTTAAGAGACCCAGAGAATATATTGTCACCCCGTCGGAGTCTACAGTTTCCCCATGATCCCCATTTCTTCCATAAATTTATAGATTTTGGCAGGTTTCAGGCTATTTATGCATTGTGGAAAAATCATGTGAATTGAATTTATGCTTTCTGTTTTTAAAAAACTTGCATGCATTATTCATTTGATAAAATATAATTTTGATTTAAAGAACCTGTATTGAAATGTTCCCTTCTAAAGGAAAAATTGGTGATTGAATCTTGAATACGACTCAAATTCAGTCGATAATCTTAAATGGGAAACTATGGTATGCACATTTCATGCCACTGATTTGAAGGTGGACACTTAAAATGTTTATTAATACATATTCTATTTTAAGGCACATACAGTTTTTATTTTTTCCTGAACAATACACCTGCCTACAAGAAATTTTTTGGTGTCAAAAACACTTTAAAAGCTTTTTAACAATATTTATATTGGATAATATTTTAACGATGTATGGTAATCATAATGGATTATCAACAACAGATGAGCTATTCAAATTGCCAAATTTGGTTATCGAATACGTGACGATGGGCGTAGTTTGACATATTTAACGGCGCCACCGGAATTGTCGTCACATCAAAACATATTGCAATTAAATCAAGGAAAATTTATTCAATTCGAATCCAATTGAATGGCATACAAATACGCGTTGAAATATTTGCCAACAGTTTCTATTTCTCTTTTTTTTTTTTGTTTTGTTTTATGTTTTTGCTATGGACTATTGACGTAGTGGGGCTTTGATATCGTACCGTGGTTTGGGACTGATATGGGGGCTGACTGCACTGAATTGGTTATGACAAAAGGCATTTGAGTTTTGCATAGACTGTGCTGTGATCTCGCTGCTCGAGGGCAGACACTTTGTACATTTCTTAGAGCATTGCCTAGATATTTGACATATATGAACGGTCCAATGTTCAATCAACAATTACAATTGATTTGTGGTGCACAATTCGTTCAATTCATACCCTACTTCGACGGGGTAAAGTTACAGTATATGTCACACGTGATACAATTGTCTAAGAATTTTGGAATTTTGTTTTTATTTCTATCTTTGTCGGATCACACATTAAGTGTGTTAAGTAATATGTCAGAGACCTGAAACAGTAACAATAATTTTTTAATTAATACCAATTCGACATTGCGACAATCTTTAATTAAATTCAATTACGCCTCATATACATACATTATCAGAATGACACAACCAACGATCGATAAGTGACGATAATGAAAATGAAAACAAACGGCAATAAATAATCTGACGGCCAAATCATAACGGATTATCAGAACACAATCCCCCCATCCACTCCTCCGACAAGTACTATAATGTATATAGTACATTTATAAATTTGTTGCTTGTTTGTGGGATTTGTTGCCGGAGTATTGGCCCAGTTTGTTACCAATTGGCTCTTGAACGAAATACGGCTCATGAATCGTTTGTTTAACTAATCAAAAAGGCATAAAACGTGTATTTGCGATACACTACACTGAATGGAGTATATTGGTTATCTGTTACATTTTATTATACCGCAAACGAAACATAAACTAAATAAATAAAAATAGGTCCATTATATTCCATAACATTCTTAAGTTCCAAGCCAATAACTCTTAGACATTTGTTTCTAAACTAATTGTGTTTTCTATAATATATTCTTAATATTCCTTCGATATTTTTATTCTACATACAACAATAAATTTAACAATTATCTTTCCTACTAATTATGCCAAATATATAATTATTTAATTTATTCATAAGAATTCACAAGTGTGAAGTACCTTTCATGTGTTAATTTGTTGCATCAAATTAAAAGTATAAATTATTTTATAGTCAAGTTCACTTTAGCAGAGCTAAGTTTTGTTTTCTATTTTCATGTAGGCCACATTGTGGGCACGGTGAATATTTTGGCATTGATTTAATTGTTGCTTTTGTCTTTTTGATGTGCATTATCAAGTTTGTAATTACATACGCATTACAAAACTTTGTGTAAGCCGCAAAAAGCACAAAACCGAATATTACACAAAAGAATTAAGCATAACTATTGCTGTTGTGGGTTGGATAAGCTGCTTTTGTTGTGGGATGATGGATTTTCAATTTTCCATTTGCAATTATGATATACACATTATGTATACATTTAATTTGCATACCCAGTAACTGTAAAATGGGTCTAAAGGAGTCATCTCACATATGTATATATGAAATATTATTTATATTATTACTACTATTAAATGTATAAGTCTCACGATTTGACAATTCTTAGAAATTCATAATGATATAATAAAAATTCAGGAATGCATTTCTTATCGACCAGAGGCGAGTTTTGTGCTATGTAGTCATGTGGAAGAGCGAATTTGATTACGAAAATTAACTATGCTATCTCAGGGTATCTCTTTTATAACAGACGCGAGGCAGCCTTACAGGAAGCCAACATTCTTTGGACTTTGTTTAATATTGTTCTTATCGACATGTTTGTCAGCGGAACTCAGACAAAATAACAAACAAATTCTGAAGGTCGTCTGACTTTGTAGCCAGTAAAAAGTTTCGTAATTTTCGACTAAACATAATCAAAGAGCGTTAAAGCGTGTTGTTAAAAGAGCAAAGAAGAACTAAAAAAAGCTCTAGAATCACGTTACATACAGTAAAAGTACTTGAACTAAGCGAATAATTAAAACTCTGCCTTGACTACTTAGTTCACCGTGCTAAAACAAGCACGCGACAATGCGGCAAAGTTTGTCGGCAAAACAACAAAAAAAGTGGGCTAAAAGAAATTAAAGCAGTTTAGAAATTAAACCGAACCGAAACCTGTTTTTGGGTTTTCGCATTTCTTGGCGTCATATTCATATGTATTAACATACAACTACACGCTTGCAGGTTCATATGTACATATGCAAGTACATGTGTGCAAATGTGGTTACTGTAAAGAAAAAGTTGCTAATGCGGTCATTAATCCCGATGCCGCTGCAGCTTAAGTTAATCGTGGGTTGACGTCGTTTGATAAACTTGTTTTTCATTTTTTATACGCAAGCATTAATGAGTTGTAATTCAAAATATTAACTACTCAGAGTACATATTTAAAATTATTATAATATGGTGAATATGTAGATTTTGGAGCTTTTTACTCAACTAAATAAATCTATTGACGTATCAATTATGATTTGCATTAGTTAATACAATTGTTTAGCATACAATGCAAACTCCCATCGAAGCATTTTAACTGATCGCATTCACTTGAACATACATACATACATACATACATACATATATGTACGAGTATAAGCGCAAATTGATTGAATACACTGAATATCCCACCCTAGAGTATTACGACTACACCGTGACAATGATGCTGGCCTTAGGTATTATTGACAGATATTCTAAAGAAACAATCGTAAATGTATTTAGTTTGTTTGGTTAGAAGGTTCAACAAATGGTGAATGTCAAGCGATTGCTCTCGTGTGTCAATTGTAACGATTCACATCTGTCATACTGTGATACTGTTCTACACGTCTATCAATTTAGCTAACCTTGAGATTTATTAAATTAGAAAAGCTCTAATTAAAATTGTATTAGCTCGTCGCTTTTAAACACTTTGGCGGCAAACCTGATAGACCGAAGCCGGGCATTTCAAAAACCATAACAACAATTAGATTAGCTGAAAGATGTCGTCTGTAGATCTGAATCTAAATCAAATTGATAACAAGTTCTTTAGCGAGACTCATGATAAGACCTGTCAGGTGGATAACTGAATTTAGTATGCAGTTATAAGGATAAACGGAAGTCGTCGCTGCAGCTGATAAGAGCAAACATTACTGATAAGCTCATTTGATAAGGGCAAACAGACTTGGCAACTGTTAACACATTTAATTTCTATTGCTGATCTACTCTGTTGACTGAATACTCACCCAATTTTCCCATAAGGTCCTCTAGCACATAATCCACAGCCATGTTTCTTTGGAAGAATTAACAACAACTTAGATGCAGGCTGAGATATAGTTTCTTTTTTGTTTTTGATGCACTTATTGCTTTAATTGTTAACAATTTGCATTTTCTGTGGAGGTTTCAACGTCGTGTAGTTGTTATATGATTTAGATCAGTATCACTGAATTAACTCGGAAATCGGATTCGAAATCGAGATCGAGATCGGACTCGATGCGCTGGAGACTTTCAAGCGCCGCCGAACTGGCAAAAAGCAGAAAGCCAACTGAATGGGTCTTGAGTATGCGAATCGTTTCGAGTCGCGACTGAATAACACTCACACATGAAAACAAACAGACAAACGGCGATAACATGCTGCTCCCTCTCTCACTTTATATACATACCTACATATGTATGTACACATACGTATGTATGTGTATGAAAAAGCTTTGCGATTGAGTGCGGATCATTCTGTTTGAGTATTTGCTGAATTTATTGTTGTTGTTGTTGTTGTTGTTGATTTCAGTGACATAATTCATTATCGATAAGCCTAGGGCAAAGCAATCAATAAAGGAGAACTATACATCAGCATCACAGTTTGGTTCTGTTTCCATGCAGCACGTGGATCGTATAATTAGATTGTATACTACACCACAGGAAGTATATTTATAAACTGATGCTTTTATTATAATCTTTTCCCCGCACCTAAATTCATTATGTAAATTTTTATATATATATATATGCTACAAGATTGTGAGATTAGAATTTCTTAGGTTGTTAATAATTAAATAAAAGCAATTCCAAATGGCTTCCATCTAAATCCTCTATCAACCTACCTATCAAACTTTATACAGAAAGATTTTGAAATTCCTTAGAAATTTCTATACAAGTATGCCTTTTACACATAGCATATAAGTTTTAATTTCTAAATTGAACGGTTTGTTGACATTATTTGAAATTATTTTTATAGAATTTTTTAAACATGTGCGAATCTTCCATTTCGGATCCTATGTCCTTTTTATATCTGGATATGCTATCGACCATTTTAATAAATGATACAAAGGAACTTGAAAAGCAATTTGATACCAAAGTAAACTTCATACATGAGCAAGAGCAGAACTGTCTGGAGAACGCAAAACAAGTGAGAAATAAGAATATCAAATAATAGATAAATATATAAAACCCACCTGCAGCTTGTTTTTATCGATCAGTTTGTGGACACTTTAAAGAAATGTGTATTTCAAACGGAGCTGGAATTGCAGGAAAACGAATTAGAATTACTCGAGGCGGAGAAAATTATCTCGCTCTATGAATCACCTTATATAGACGATTCGACGTCTTTAAAGTTGACCAATATTCAATTCAAACATGGCAACTATCTGATTCTTTTGAAGCTTCTCTTATCAGCGGATCGGTCAGTAGCACATTGCAACAAGCTTAAGGATGATATCGAACAGTATAACTCCGAGGCCTACAAGCATTTAGAGCCCATTAAATTGGTAAGAGTTATATAGAAAATAATAATTATATATCTATAATATATATGTACATGTATACGTTAGATCACCAAGATCATAGACTATCATAAAAACACACTGGATATGCTGGAGGATCAGATAAATAAGCTGGAATGCATGACAAAAGAAGTAGCTAGCAATTATGATGAAATAAACAAAAGACTAAAAATTAGCAGCTTGACATCCAAGTGCACATGTGAAATGGCCAATGTAATTAATAATATATACCAGAACCAAGCCTGATTATAGCATTATTTCTGTATGAATTTACAAAACAATATTTTACATTATAGGTATGTAAATAAATGCAAAACTAGTTCAACTTTGTTCTTAGGACTATGCGATTAGGAGTTATACTTTGATTATATTCTATGTTAGTTGGAGTCGCGGAAAAAGACCACATCGTCAGCTATGATGCTAGTGCTGGTCTTCTGGTTGCCCTGCTGATCGGTGATCTCTCCATACGTAATCTTGCCTTGAACCATGGTGCGCTGTCCCTTCTTCAAATACTCCAGCACTGTATCGCGCAAATTGGGCTTAAAGACGACCACACGGTGCCAGTCGGTGCGCTGAGCCCAGTCCCCATTTTCATATCTACACAGAAAATATTTAAAGCTTACGTTCGTTTGGAATTTATTGTTGTTGCCTGTAACTTACTTGTAGTTGGTGTGTGTAGCCACGGAAAATGTGACCACTGGATGTTCCTGTGAGCCGCGCAACTGCGGATCGGCACCTACACGTCCCAGTATGGTTACATTGTTGACAGCTATGTATTAAATGCATACTTCGAGTTATACAATGTTTTTATATTCAGAAATTCTATAGCTACGTACTTTTTTCAATTTTGGCGGGCGCTGCGGCCGACGTACTGGCGGCACCTCGTGCCGGCAAATTCCGAAGTCCGTTTATGACTGGCGTCAACTGCATATGCATAAATTATTAAAACATATGTTTACTGTTTGCAGTTGTTATTTAACTATTATACTTACAATGCGTTTGCTTTGTTGCATCATATTCATCTTAGCGTGTTTTAAAAGCGGCAATGCGAGTTTAATTTGTGTAAACAGCTGTTTGTTGCAGTGTTGCCAACTTTTTTTTTAAGAAAAAATGATTTTGTCTGGTGGGAAAATAGCTAAATTTCAAAAAGGTGCCACCTATAAAAAAAAGTCTGGCAACCTTTCAAAAAAAGTCCCACATTACAAAACGGTGTGCTTTAATTTTCCTAATTTTGAAGCTAGAATTTAGAAATTTTTTGCAGAACTTTTGTTGCAATTAATTCAATTTTATAATTAAATTTTTTTAGAATTCAATTGTACAACTTCTTTTTTCGACGAGTGACGAACTTTAAACCTTTATAAAAATGATGATCTTCATTTTTATCTAATTTCGAATTAAAATGTTTCTTCAAAATTTATATTTTTTTTATAATTTATTGCTAAATGAAATACACAAATTTAAATTGCCCGCCTCTGTATCTATATTATTACTTTTTTTTTGATTTGTTCATTCGTTTGAGTTAAACAAAACCATAGATGGCGTATTTAAGGTTCGCAAAACAGGCGAGTGGTGACGCCAAAATTTTGGTAGAAAAATAGAAAAGTATCTTTTATTGGCATTTTCTCTAAATTTTAAACTTTTATTAAATATAATTCAATAATACAAACTCAACTTAAGAACGTCGTCGAATCGCACATTTAAGGAAATGTTTTAGTAGACGTCTCTCTATTTTCACCACCACTGTAAATTAATGTTCAGGGAAATTATGTTGCGACTGTAGCGTGCTCTTGGATATTTGTGGAAGTCTTTGCTATTCTGCTATGAAAAGCTGTTTGCTACTGCACTTTCACAGCGGAACTTTTTTTGCAGTGGAATTTTCGATTAGTTCTAATTATAGGCGGCAGTGGAGCTTGTGTGTTAGTTAGTCTTACACAATTGATAAAAGTTATACTATTTATGCCTAAAACCATAATTTTCATTTTGTACGGAATAATAATGCTTGTATATATCGAGCGTTGAGTTAAAATTATAAATTAGTATACATTAACTAATGACAATGAAAGGTTTACGATTTTAATTTAATTATTTTATTTGTTTGAAACTTTTCTACACATAAAAAAAATATTTAATGTTTATTTGTCTAATCTATCTGTGAAATATATAATGTGCTCTGCGATTGTCGTTTTTTCATCATTTTCATTCAAACTGTTCACTTACACACACACAAATACAATACACATACTAATGCATAAGCTCGGCTCAACACGAAACAGGATGTATGATCGTCGAATGTCTTCGTATATTTCCGAAGCTTATTTCGTGAACCGCCATATCTGAACGGTCGCCATTTTGTTATTCAATACAATCTAGAAAGTTAATTTTAATTTCGACTGAGAGCTGAAGAGAGAACTTATAGGCGTCCAGCTGCAGTGAACCTGAAACGAAACGGAAGAACAAACTCACTTGTTTTATAAGATTGTATATTTTCGTAGCTCTTGTGTTGTTGCAACAACAGCGAGTCAGCAATGAGACCCAAGAACAATGACAACAACAATCTCTCTGCAACTCTACGTCTTTGCATTCAAATTCAGACGATGACGACAGCCAACCGACAACGACGGGCACTCGACGATGTGAATTTGGATGTGGATGTGGATGTCGGTGCTGGGTTCTAGTGATGGAGCTGGTGATGGGTTGGTGTCCTAAGAATATTGCCAGCCGTAGCCCGAGTCAAAGTCTTGAAGCTATTTCCATTGTGCTTCACAGCTGTCATTTTCTCGGGTATTTCGATACTTGCAAATAACTCGAGCCAAAAGTATTGGAAATTCGAGTGTCAGTTTTGTTAATAAAAATATATAATATATATAACTCAAATTTGATAATTACACGTAGAACTTCTTAAATATATTGCTACATTTTTTAAATTTGAGACATTCAGCTATTAGATGTAGATTTAATTTATTTATTTTTCTACTTTTAGATTATAGACCAACAAAATTTAAACTTTTTAATATACTTTTTCTATAATTAAGGAATATCAGCATCGAGAATAATAGATCTTGTAAGAATTATTCTAAAAATTTAATTTATAAATATATATATTTAAATATATTTTGTCTTAAAAATTTGATTTTTTTTGTATATTTAAAATAAATAAAAAAAACTATTAATTTTTTCTTATGCTTCCAAGTCTTAGACATTTTTCGAGATAGATAGATAGATTTAATAAATATGGATTTAACCAAATGATCCCAGCTAAAAGATTGATAATATAACTTTTTTGGGTTTTACATTGTTAGTCATCACATAATTCCCATTTCTCTTGATATAGAGTGTAGCGCACATTTTTCCCCAGTATAGCTCCAATCTAAGGCATTATTCATGCTGTCGTTTTCTAGTGTTGTCGTCGTCGTCGTTGTCGGTCGGTTCGTTGGTCGGTCGCTTTGCCATTGCCGTCGTTTTGCTGTTGTTGCTGTCGTTGTTTCCAGCGCGCGTGTAGCTGAGCATTTGTATGTGTGTATATGTGTATGTTATGTGTATGGCATTTGTATCGGTGTGTATGTGTGTGTGTGTGTGTGTGTGTGTTGCGTATCTGTATCTGCTGTATGAAGCTATGGCTATAGCTCCGGCTGTTCGCTGTTGCGATACTAACGAACGAACGTCCCAAATGTCGACGTTGCTTTTGCTGTTGTTGTTGTTGCTGATGTTGTTGTTGTTGTTGCTGATGTTGTTGCTTTTTTGTATATTTTGAGTTTGTATAGCAAACGGCGCGGTGCTTGAGGTGGGAGATTGCTGGTTGCTCGTTGCTGCTGCTGCTGCTGCTGTTGAAGTGGTTGCTGCTGCCTGGGCTTGTCGAGGACGTTCGTTCGTTCGTTTCATTTCGTTTCGTATCGTTTCGTATAGTTTGCTGGGTTGTTCGTCTGTGCGTTTGCGTGCCAAAGCAACGAAAACTCATATTCATTTTATAGTGAAACTCAACGCAGCTTAAGCTTAATGTACAACAGCAGCAGCATTCCGGCAACTGGCAACTTGAATGTTGTTGCTGTGGCTGTTGCTGTTGCTGCTTACTGCTTACTGCTTGGTTGGATGGATGGTCTGGTCGGTCGTTTGGTCGATTTGTTGGATTGCTTCGCCTGCGCGAAGGTTTTTAAAAAACGCGCGCAGCTGTTGCAACAATTGAGTAACATTAGCATTAGGAATCCATCTTCTTACAGATATCGCATATAGAAAGCTTTTATTATTTTTTGACAGATCTTAAAGTAATCTTTAAAACTTAAACAAAGTCTTATTAAGAACCAATTATATTTATTAGACTTTAAGTGTTTAAAGCTAAGAAATTGCATTAAAGTTAAAAGAATAAAGCCTGCAACTGCAACTGTAGCTAAAGCTGAAGCTGAAGCTGACTGCGCACATTTTTACCGAATTTAACAGAGCAACAGAAACTGAAACTCAACCGAACGAATGTTCGCATTAAAGTTTATTTCGAAACCAACTCACTGGCAACAGCAAACGGCAACAGCAGCAAAAAAAAAGGAAAATAAAATAAAAGACCCAACAGCAACACAAATGAAAAACGCCAACGAACAACGAACCAGCCAACGAGCGCACTGAAAGCAGCACACAGCAACAACAGCAGCAACAACAGCAGCAACAACAGCAACAACAACAACAAAGAAAACGACAAAAAAGAAAAAGAAGAAGAAGAAAAAATCAAGTAAAATTACGACAAGCAAAGAGGAGGCAGCAGCAGCAACAGCGACGTCAGCGGCAGAGGCAGAGGCAGCGGCATCAGCAACGTTGAAAGAAAACAAGAAACTTCGACACAGCAGCAACGTTTGTGGGGAGAGCGGAGCGAACCGAATGGGAGCGACAGTGGGAGAGCGGGGAAGCAGTGGGAGGAGAGAGAGAGAGTAAAGCAGCCGCACAAAGTGTATGACTGTTTGAGTGTCTGTATCTGTGTGTGTGTGTGTGTGTGTGTGTGTGTGTGTGTGTGTGTGTGTGTGCGGTGGGGCGAAGGTGAAGCATGCGATGGCGTTGGTTGGTATAACGTCAGGCAAGACGACGACGAAAACGACAACAACGATGGAAATACAAAAAAAAAAAACCCAGCAATGAACCAACACAGTGCCAGCAAAAATTTATAATAAAAGCAGCAACAACGACAGCCAGCAAACGTTGAAGGCAACGACGATGGCGATGGCGATGGCGATGCTTGCAACTGCAACTGCGACCAGTGATAGTGCCAGTGCCTGTGCCATGCCAACCAACCAGGCAACTATCCAACAAGCCAGACTAGCCTCAGCTAAGACTCTCAAACTGAACCTATAGAGGTCGAAGTAAAAAAATATATAGCTTAGATACCCTTGCTGAAGTTATCGATCCTTTCAATATTATGGAGGCTATTGGAGATCAATTTGAATACGTGACGATAAAGAAATAACTAAAGAAACTGAATTATTCACGTACTATATCATGTTCGTAAAGCACTTTATTTTAAAGAAATTATTACTTATTATCAAGGATTAAAGCCGAAACGAATGTCGGTTTCAGTTACGGTTTCGGTTATGCTCGAATTAAGATTTGCGGTTATCGGTAATCTAAAATCTTGGAGTATCGGTTTCGTAACGGTATTCGGTTATTTCATAGGTTTCGGTTTAAAAATTCCGGTATGATTTCGGATCACAAAAAAAATATAAATTAATGTTTTCGGTTGACGAAAATAAGAAGCGTTATTCATTGTTTTACATGAAAAAAGACTTAAGCTCTTTTTAGCCTGGAAAATAATGTTATCTGGTTACTGGAATGGTTCAGCGTAATGTCAATTTGGATTGAATACTTCAACTATTTTGATTTTACAGATTTTTAATAACTTTGAACTGCCATAACTACGTCAAAAGTCAATCAATTTCCGTACGCAATGTAAATTTGTGCATGATTTTACCTTTAAATTCGTTCTGCATTTCAATTATATTAAATTTTAAAATTCGAAATTTTCAAAATTTTCAAAATGGACAAAATTTAAATGCAGAACGGACTTAGAGGTAAAATCAGGCTCAAATTGATATTGCGCATGAAAATTGTTTGAATTTTGACTAAGTTATGGCAGTTCAAAGTTATCAAGTTGCTCAGTACCTGCGACGGCCAGAACCGAAATTAACCCTTGGATTATAGAGAAATATGTATATCCGTTAAGTACTCTAATAATATATTTTTTAATATAAATGTTACATATAGCAAAATATTTTAAATATGCAAATTATCAATCTTATCCTTTGTTTTTGGATCTGAGATTATATCAAATAAAACTTTTTTTTTCAAAATCCTTTTTCATTGAAAAATCGAGACTTTCAACGAAATAAAGGGTATATGAAATGAAAGAGCAAACGACGCCTCGCCAGAGTCAGAGTCAGCGTTGTTGTAGTTGTATTGGTATTTGTATTCGTATTCATATTCATCGTATTCAGAGTAGTCGTCGTCGTAGTCATCGTCACTGCAAACTCTGAGAACGCAGAACGTAGAACGCAGTACCGACAGTGACCGAACATTAAAGTTGAAGTTAAGTTGGAATTTGTGCCTGGCCTCCCTCCGCCTGGCCTCCCATGCCCGCCTTTTGTAATCAGAATAAACGAAAATTCGCTTAAGCGTTGCACAGTGGTCCAAAATGCAATACAATGAAAATCGCGGATTCATAGTCTAAACTGTAGTTTGTTTTTAGCAAGTTGCTAGTTTTATAATAGTGTACATTAAAATTGCATTGAAAATATAATTGAATTATTTTCGAATTACCTCAATTCATTTGCTTGGTTCGATTATGAAACGTTTTCAAAAGACCATGACTGAAATCTTTAATTTAAATTTTAATAGTTTTTATTATTTTAATGAAATTAAATATCATTTTTATTACTAGCATTGAAATAAATCATGATTAAATTGTAGATTTTATTTAACAATTATTAATTTTCTAATTTTTAATTAATATAAGTAAGCTTACGATAAAATAAAAAGATTTTGTTCCTTCAGAATCATTAAAAATGTTTAAAATTTCATTGCCGGTACAGATAACGGAACAGAAGAGACAAGTCCGGAATAAATCCTATAACATTTACTTTCGATATTCATTCCTCATTTTTATTACTTATAAATAAAGATTTCTAATTTAAGATTTCTATAATATTATTTTATTGAGGGGAAATACAAAATAATTAGGATAAACTAATTGCATTTGAAGCAAACTGATTCCACTGTTCACTCCAATCATTCAACCTTACCAAGCAGCAGGGCAAAACGCAAATGTCAAGACGAACGAACGAACCCAACGAACGCAACTCTGTCGTCAGCGGCGACGACGACGACGACGATGGCGAGGATGAAGACGACGATGAAAACGCCAAGGAGTGGGCGGCATCGCAAGTGCTGGAGTGCTAGTGCCGGATTGCCGGCCAGGAGTTGAGTGCGAGATCTAAAATATTCCCTCTAGCACCTCCGCCTCCTCACACCACAAAGCGCCCCACACTTTATACATTTTGTGCGATAAAGGAAATGCCACACCACTGTGACAACACATTTGCTCGAGTTGGCCCCCAAAGCCAGAGCAGACCGTAGTCGTCCTCGGTCTCTCGTCTTCGTCCTAAGCGTAGCACATGGTCACATACCACAAAAACAGAGAGAACTCTCTGCTTCGAGCCCTGACTCAGAACCTGCAAGTCGACAACGGCAACAAAAGCAACAACAACAGCAACAACGACAGCAACAACGACAGCAACAGCAACAACAACAACGACAGCAACTTCGATTGTCGGTCCGCTCTTATTCATTCGATTTTGTGCTGCGACGCGACTGCTGCTCATGTGCTTTAGTGCCGACCCAACACTGGGACCAGCACCAACACTAGAATCAGCACCAACAGTGCCACTGCCACAAAACTCGGAGCTCTGTGCTCTGTGCCCTGGCTCTGGCTCTGGTTGTGGCTCTGTCTCCGTTGTTGGCGCTGCCTTTTGCTTGCTTCGTTCCCATTTACAGCGCCAGCACTGAAACTCTGGGCTTGGGGCTCTAGCTCTGTGGTGCTGTCGCTGGTGCCGTCTGCTGCTGGCTGGTTTGTTGGTTCTGGTTCTCAAGCGAGCACATGGGTAACGATAACAACAACAAGAACAACAACAGCAACCACAACAACAACGACCAGTTGCCATTTGCGCAACGCAACCAAGAAAGAAAAAAAACCCAACAGCAACATCGATCGATGTGTGTGGACAAAAATAGTAGTAGCCTTAGACTTAGCCGGGCATACACACGTCTAAATAGGTGGGTGGTACTGGGTACGGGTTTTTCGTTTTTCGGAATGGGAATAATTCGAGTATTTTCGGGGTAAACACAATATACTATAATATAAATATATACTAATGTATCGAAAGATGGGAGAATACGTGAAGATAATTTTAGTAAACCAATCGATTAGGTAATTGGGAATCAAAACAGATAAGACTGATCTTAACTAGAAGACTTGAAAAATAATATATTATTAAACAAAAAATATTTTTTATTTAAAAAGATAATAGCTTAAATTAATTTAAGTGTAATTCAACTATCATAGGAGTAAATAAATATCCTCACTAAATGACATGAATAGTAATAATTTTAATAGAAGGTAAGTTAATTATAAAATAAATTAATAAACTTATATAATAATAATATGTATAATTAATATTGATAATATATTGCTTAATAACCTAAGACCTGGTCCATCATACGTATGCTATTTGTTATATATTTATATATTTATTTATAAAGCCAATAGTTAAAAGTAATTCAATAAGATATCGAAGATCATTGGAAAAAATACCATAACATACCTGTGAGAATAACAGAATGTATACATAATTATATTGATTATATTTTTAAAGATAATCTTAACTTATGCTTATAGATTAAATCCTTGCAATCCTTTGTAATATCAAAAGAAGTGATTTTCATGATCTCTTTATTTAATACCAATAATATTTACTGAATCTTAATCCGTGTGGATTTTAAAACTCCCTTTCTAGACCATTAAAATCCCAAGTCATCCAGCTGTATTCCCACAGTTCTGTAAATTTAATTCTCCGCTCTTCAGGTGTACGTGCGTCCCACTTTACATAGCGGTTAAAATGGGGCTAGCCCCTCGATTTCAGTTGAAACAATGCCAAGTCAATGGCGTACACAAACTTTTTTGGGACCTTCCCAGCGCCTCAGCTTCAGATTCAGTTTTAATTCCGTCGGTATCTCAGTGTGTGTCATCAAAACAAACAACAACAATAACAACAAAAAATGATAAAACCTGAAACAAATGCGTCATGCCCCCCCAAAAACTGAACTGAACTTGTGGCGATTGTGTTTTGCATTTGTTGATGTTGTTGGTGTTGTTGTTTCTGTTGTTGTTGTTGTTGTTTTTTGAGTTACGCGTGGGCAAAAAGTTATCGAATGCGTCTTGAAGCAACGCTGGCGGCTGAATTTGAATACATCGATGTCGCTTGGTCACATTTCAAGGATATCGCCAGTCAGTCTAAGCAAAGCCAATGCGCCGACTCCCAGTTTATCCTTCAGCCAAAGCCAGAGCCAAAGCCCGAGTCGAAGTTCGAGCCACAGTCAGAGCCATCAAAATGGAACGATTTCTAGTCATTGGCGCCTGCAGCCACGTTTGCCAATTCGACGCACACAGATACAAATACAAATACACAGCCACACACACACACAAACACACTCGCTTACACACACACATACATAGACATTCATAAGCTAAAACCTCATTCATTTAGTTTTCGTAGAGCGACAGCAACAATAGTTTGTTTCAATGAGGCGGGGAATGTCAGGCAGGGAATACAGAGAGGGAGGAGAAGGGAGAGACGCCCGGAGTCCTCTTTACCGGCTGTCCTGACTGTTAGGCAGCCTCAACTCATGGCCCAATGCATAAAAAGCCAAGGGAAGCGACAGCAAGCCATAAAGGGTGATACAGCTAACACGCTGATGTTTACTACTCGATGTACTGCTGTGGAGCACCCTGTAAAACGGCACACATTTCAGGCCATGCTCGGCTGTCAGTCGGTCGGTCGCTCACTTTGCTATTCAACGGGTCCAACGTGGAGCAGAGGGGAACGCGGGACAAGGGCAACGGTTACATTCGTTGAGGGTGAATGCCGCACACCCGCCCGTTTCGCCTGCCATCCTGCCAACAACCACCCAAAATAGTCACCCAGCCTGGCAGGCGCTCATCCTCCCAATTCCTCTCATTCCGTCCTAGTCTTCGTTTTCGTCCTCGTCCTCGCCGTTGTCGTTTGTTTGTCACAATAGGGCAAAAGTTTCACTGTAACCGTTATGCGACCCACAGACACCACCGCCCCAGCTCAATGTGTTGCCCAAATGTCTGCCAACCACCCAAGCCACCCAACCACCCAACCACCCAAGCCACCCACCATACGACCTGCCAGCCAGCTACGTTGTCGGCATCGGCATAACGAGCATCAACACAGCAACAAACAAACAGCAGTTGTTCAATGGAAAATGGTAGACTAAAAGTTACCCTATTAACACAAACGAATGCAGACAGACTTCAAATATACCCTGTAATCTGTAATAGATTGTAAAAATAAGGTAGAAAATATTTGTTGATGAAAAGTCATCCTGAAGGTTAAAATATAACAAAAAATAACATGCTGTAAGACACTCTTTAGTCAATGATAGATTCGCTAAATTGATTCTTAAGAAAATGATACCCTGTTATCTACTATGAAAAGAAACAGACTGCAAGAATCCTAGCTCAATCGTGGTTGTAATAAATTATTGATAAATATTATTTTATGTAATATACATTTAAGAAAGATACCCTGTAATCCTGAATGGAAAGCAGATATCTGAAGCATAACCTGGAATTAAAGATTGGTAATATTAAAATATTGAAAGTTTTATTGATCACAAATTTTGAAATTCTCCATACAAAATTAATAATTTAACCTTCGATCTTATGATTATAATTATGATCAGTATTATTATCCTTAATATTTTTATACAGTTTAATTTTTCGAACCGAACCATAGGCAATATTGAAATGTGGAGTAATAAAATTTTAATTTTATATTTATTTTTTAAAATATATGTTTTATGAAAGATAGTAAAAGTATGTAAATAAATAATTTAAATAATATGGTTACGAACATTTTAAATTATGAAACAATCATTTGAATTTTCCACCTTTTGATAAAGGATAGGAAGAGAGGTTATTTAAACTAGATTTACAAAGTGGTAAAAATTGGACATTTAATTTACTTGAGATGGGCATTATTTAGTTCGTTTTTGGTTCTAAATATAACGTTCTTTAAAGTTAACCATTATCTACATGTGTAGCAAAAGTTAAGAGAATTCGCAAATGTCTGATTGATTCATTTCATGATTAAAGGGTATTAAAACTTGCTCTGAAATACGATGGAATATACATACAGCCATAGTAAACACACACATACACAAACATACTCGTATACTGAAAGCATTAAGCTTTCATGCGTATGTGTGTGTGTGTGTGTTTGTGTATGTGTATGTACGAAACTTTTATTGTCAGCACAAACATACACACGCACACACAGAGCGAAAGAAACATACATATAAGTACGAACATATATGTATGCTGCATGTTGCCGCTGTGCTCGAACGAAGGATAAAATGCTGCAAATTCACAGCAACAACAAGAGCAGCAGCAACAATAACAACGATGACAATAACAAAAACAACAACGTACATGGTACGGCAATGTCGAGGCGCACGGTACGTATACGTATCCATCAGATAGAAAAGGCATCGAGCAGCATGCTGAAATAATGAAGCAGCAAGGACTCGACTCGAGTCGACTCGACTCAACTCGGGCTGGCTGGCAATCGACTTGGCTTTGCCTTGGCTTGGCTTGGCCTGGTCTCTGGGCCAGAATGAAAACGAAAATGGAAAATGGAAAATGTGTCTTGCTGTGTGAAGCGAGCAGAGGAGGAGAGCGGTCGGACGGATGGATGGCGGCTGTGTGGAGAGAGTGGTATGAGGGCCAAAAAGAGCGACTCCTCCTAGAAGGATATTGCGCACGAGGACAGGATGGTTGCCTGGCTGACTCGTGGTGTTGATGATGATTACAGAGATGCGCAGATAGAAGCTCGAGCTGATGTTGATGCTGGAAGCCAACCAGGCAGGCAGGCTGGCAGGCAGCTAGAGCTATCCAAACAGGCGAATCGAGCAAAAAGCGTTTGCCATGTGAAATGCCAGCTTCTTCCTCTTCTTCTGCTTCTGCTTCATCTTCTTTTTATTGTTGTTGTTGCTGTTGTTGTTGTTGCTGCTGGCATTGTTGTTGTTGTGAAAAGTCTAACACGCCAAGAATGTACAACGTTGTTCTTGTTGCCGTTGCCGTTGCCGTTGCCGTTGCTGTTGTAATGTGCTTCTCTAACCAAGCGCCTCCTGGTTTGCCTTGTTTTTCTACAAACAGCAGAAGCAGCAAAAGCAGAGGAGCAGCAGCAGCAGCAGCAGCAGCGGCAATAGAAGCAGCAGCATCAGCAGCTCCTACTCAAGTCTTTGTATACGAGTTGCTGTGAGGTCTGCTTGAGCCTTGGTCGGCTTGTGGATGTGAATTGGCATTGGAATGGGATAAACTGGGAAAGGGGGAATGAAACTGCCACAGAGCCAGAGAAACCCAAAATATATTCAACTCGAAATGTTTATTAAATTTCTTGCATTTAAGCTTTGAGTTGTATTTTGAAATTAGAAATCGACTGGCAAAGACAATGGATTCTAGTTAGTTTTTGCTTCAGCTTCGTATATCAAGCAGCACAATGAAAGGATGGTACAATGCTCATATTAATGATTCAATGCATACCGAATATACCCACATACATTTATAAGCACACAGTTATTAGCATGTTTCGTAATTGCAATTAAATCCAAACTAATCCCAATTCAGTTTCGTTTTTAGTTAAATTAGTATTTGTATTTACATCTTACTCCTCACTAGGTTTAATGAATATTTGCTAAGATTCATTACAAACAGTATTATTTATTTAAATATTGTGATTATTATTAATTGAAAAACAAAAGTGCTATCAACTTTCTTATGATCATAATATTCATAATGTTTCATATACAAAAACATATCAAAATATTTGGAGAAGAGCTGCCGAATATACGTACCTATATTATATATTTGCATTAGCTTTAGCTTTCTTGGTCAATTCAGTCTTAAATACATACAGACGTTACAAATTATAATATGTATATAAGTATAACCAATGTACTCTATAATTAATCTAATTATATTACTATATTAAGTATAAATAATTTAAGAGATGTAGAAATAAAGATGGCAAAAACGAATGCAGAAACCAGAAAATTCAGATAAAGTTCAAACATTAGGAATAATCAAACTCAGTAATAATTAGAAATGTAACTTTGATTCTATTGTGTCCGTTTATTTTTGAAGTGCATAGAAATATAAATTTAATTTTTACTGTACGAATTATTTTTAATACAATACGATACCTACCCAAATAATTCTTAAGGATTCTAGATAAATACATAGTACGAGAAAGTGTAACGTTTTTAGTATAGTTTTAATTATTTCGATATTTTCTTGAACTATTAGCAAGGCAATTTTTTGATAATATTAAATCACGAAAAATTTAATAAAATAATTTTTTATATTTTCTTAATAATTTCCTAATTTTAAATTCCCAATTAAGGAAACTTCATTTTGATGTCCTAATTTAAATTAAAAGTTTCTTAGTTTACTGATCCCATTTTAGTATTATTTTAAAACAAGTATTATGTGTATAGAGAATCCTGAAACGCAACATTAAAATCATATCTTAGATTTATGATTTGGGTACTAATAAACCAAGTATAAAACCAACATTGACAGATGCTAACCAAAAATTTCAGAGACTTATTATTTCAACTCAACTCAACTTAGTGAAACTCACATGCAAGTTGTTAACTTGCAACATGCTAGGATTAGATTACTCTTAAGACAATTCCCTGCAGCGAGTGTCATTTATTTCTATCCAATTCGATATACATATATCTACATATATATTTATATTGATAGCGCTTAAATAGTTATCCCGGCATGCGTAACATGACCCACTAATTGGTTTTGCACACAACAATGAAGACTTGACCTGCTGAAAGTTTCTGTTGCACAGGTGATGGGATGACACCTCATAAGGCATTCTCCACGCAATGCCCTGACACTTGCTACCCCCAGCCCCCACCCTCTATGGGCATATCCCGCTGTGAAAGGTCAGCTCGGGAAAACCGCAGGCAGAAGGAAATGTGTGTGAACGCAATTTCGGAGAGTAAGACGAGGGGGAGGCGAGGCTCATGCCTCGTTTTGAGGATGTGGAAATGGATATGGAGATGTGGAACATGTCGGCGTCTGGCTCAATGATTGTTACTGTGTGTGTGTGTGTGTGTATGTGTGTGTGACCTAAATACTCACACACACATTGAATGGGTCTGTTCATTCAGACAAACCAAAACACTTGCCTGCAAATTTCGCTAGCCCGATGTCAAAGTGCGTGGTGGAGTTATGCAAATGTGTGAAGTGCAGGAGAAGTCATATGTGGACAACAACAAAGGTGTCCTTCTTCTTGTTGTTGTTGTTGTTGTTATTGTCTGAGTGTCGCGTCTGCCATCAGAAACCGCAACAATGCAACACACAGTGCTGTAGATGGCAATTCCTGGGCCATTCCTAGGGGGCACTTATCAGCGGCTGGGCGAACTGGGCAACAAGGCGTGAATCCTTCAGGACGTCATGAAGACTTTTGCCGCGAAGCGAAAGTTTTTATTCTTGCAACAATTTTGATATTTCAACCTCAAAACGTGTGTGTGATTGTGTTTTTACCCTGTATCGGGGGTATATTAAGTTTGTGCAATGGTAGAGTGTAAATATTCTTGATTAGCGTCTGTCTGTATGCACAAATGTTAGAGATGGTAAGAGCTAGAAGCACCAAATTTGGTATATAGACTCCCTAAAAGTGCCAGAAAATCGAGTATATTTAAAATATGGAATAGCCCTGTTGTTTTTTTTTCAGGAGCTACTTTAGAGCTACAGCCTTGAGTTTTAGCACCTATGATATATGGGAATGCATGTAGCCTCTAAATTTCACTGTGATCGAATAATAAACTCGAAATTTACATATTCAACAAACAAATAAACAAGGAGGAAGCAAAATTTGCGGCCTACGTGAGTACATCGGTTGAGTGAGATAATTTTAGGGTATCTTATAGTGGGGCACTCTCGACTAAAGCTTTCTTACTTGTTTTTTTTTTTTTTTTTTTTTTTTGTACTGCTCAACGTGAAAAGTGAAAAACTTTTGCAACCCCTTCGACTGCGACGCAAGCAGCATCGAAGTTGACGTCAACGTCAGCAGCGACAGCGGCAGAGGCAGCGGCATCGGCAGCAGCATCGTATTTTCAATTTATGCTTTTGTATGCACAAAGCAAGAGACGTGGCACACACATGTAGTCGCTGCCACAGCCACAGCCACAACCGGAGTCGTAGACAGAGAGCCCAATGCCAATGCACCCCGTTGTGGATTGTGCTTAGAGGGATGCGGCATGTAACTTGCACAAGGGTGGCAACGTCACAACGTGGGAGAAAGGGAGAGAGGAACTTGACTGGCTGATGTTGTTGTTGTTGTTGTTGCT
Organism: Drosophila kuntzei; assembly: GCA_035042165.1. Lineage (NCBI taxonomy): Eukaryota > Metazoa > Arthropoda > Insecta > Diptera > Drosophilidae > Drosophila > Drosophila kuntzei. Next base: position 5,769,877 of record JAWNLU010001684.1, on the reverse strand, counting down.
GCTGCTGTGTCGTCTGTTGCTTCGTGCGTTTGCTTTTAATACATTTTTTGCCAGCTGTTAAACTGAAATTTCTATATCTGGCGTGCCCCACACTTGAATAGAACCCCACCCTCACTCCCCCTTTTACTCTACGCTGTGGCAACTCGCATGTGAATTATGACAGACTTTGTTGTTGCCGCAGTAATCGCGAATGCTGACGCTGACGCTGCCTTTGACGCCGCAGTCGCAGTCGCAGTCAGCGTTTGTTTTGCATTTTTCATGCTGCCTGCGAAAGCAGCAGACAAGCGGCGACCTTGAACAATTTATTGTTGTTGTAGTGCTTGTTGTTGTTGTTGCTGTTGCCTGCTTTTTATTTATTTATGGTATTTTGTTGTTGGTGCCAGTGGCAATGCTGCTGCTTCCCGTGGTCCCTTGTAATATATGCATGGCAGGCAGGCAAGCAGGCAAGCGAGCGTTGTCGAGCGAGCCGGCAACCTGCCATTCAAAGTCATCAGCAACATGAAGCATCCACCATAAGCAGGCAGCCAAACAACCAACCAACGAACGAGTCAGTCACTTTGTCAGTCAGTCCATCAAACAACCACCATTCCAGCAATCCATCTATCATTAGTCAATGCTGTTGTCGTCATCCTCCTCAGTCCGGAGCGAAAGTGTTACGTTCAATGCTCCCATCGTTGGCGCTTTCCCAAAACAGTCGCCGCATGGTAACAAGTGGTTCTCCCTTCTGGGGACACCCCCTCCTAAATTCTATCCCCACACTGCCTAGCAGTTGATCAACAACAAAAAAATGAAATGGAAAAATTGCTGAAAAAGGGGGAAAAAAGGCCAACTCACAGCTGTTTGGGGAACTGTCGTTTTTATTGCCGGAACGCGATTTGCGTTGTTCCTTTTAATTAGGCGTGAAAAACTCTCAATGAATGTTGCCTCCTCCTCTTCCTTCTCAAGTGAATGTTGCGTTGTGAGTATATGAATGGAGTTTATGAGTGGACACGCTAATGAGTGTTAAGCGAAGGTCAGTTTCATCGCAGGATTAATAACTTGCAACTTATTGAATGAATCTTGCTTATGAGTCTTGACACGACGACTCTATTAAAAATGCCTGTCAACAGTTGTCAACATTTAGTCAGTTTATCAGACAGTTGCGTCCTTCGATAGATTCGCTTTGCATTCGTTTTGTCAGCTTTCACAAAATGCATCATTAAATTTGATTCCGCATAAATTATGATTACCTATAAGAGCAATAAATTGTCTATCACATCTAACATATAGTATTCATCCAATTGCCTCGCACTCCTGTCATAAAAATATCATACTAAATAATCCTATTTTGAATTTTAAATTGTAAATTCGTTGGATCTAACCCGGCGTTGCCCGTTCATTTGGAAGAACTCGACTGCGAGATACTAGATAAACTTTTCGCAATCTAAGAATATGGTGACGTATTATTCGAATCGTAATGAAATTATTGGTGTAATCACTACGTAAGTATAACATAATATAAATTAGATTATTTTTATTTTCAGGCCAAAATTAAAACTGACTTAATTTCGCTATAGCAACCTTAATTTCAAGCTCTTGTACGATACTGATCAATTATCCCCTTCTTCACTAAAATACTAAAATACCTGTCATAATATCCAATTTCAACTGGCACAGGCGATAAAAATGAACTCAAGGCTCTTATGAAGAAGCACACCTCATATTTATGTTGGACTTTTCAGGATGTTAGAAAAAATTAATAATTACATAATTGTGCAAAATCATTCGCTTATCGCCGTCAGTTTTGGTATTCCAAAACCAATGAAATACCTATTGATTAACTTTTTATGTCTCTTACAACCTTTGACCGGGAATTTTTCGAAATCGCAACATTTTTGGTATTGATCTTTGACAAATCGCATGAAATTATATTCAACTAGAGGGTTTTTCCAAAAACTTGTCGTGTTTTAGTAATTCCAAATTTAAAAAAATATTTTCTTGGTCATTTTTGAATGCAAGAAAATCAGAAAAACATTGTAGGATTCATCGTTATTTTCTTATACTAAGTATGTAATTTTAAGAAGGTGAAAATAATCATATAGTAAAAATTACAGTTTACAGATATTGAAATTAAAAATAATTTCGTTAGAAATATCTTCCAAATAACAAATATGCACACTCCAATGATGTTGAAAAATAGCCTTTTTTATTATTAATTGTAAAACTACTGACTTTCACTCAGTTAATTTTATGTCGTTAGTTTAGGAAAACTTTCAAGTAAAATTACTTGTTATGTGTGCATATAACCTTCTAGAAGGTTTAACTTAACAAGCCCTTCTACTCATTTGGCTGTAATTAAATCAAAGTTTATAACTAGGTTACTTTGCAATCGGTTGGCGTTGTATTCCTCATAGAACTAAAAGACTAACTTGCAGCACTACAACTCGTTTCATATCAAGTTCCATACGTAATGCACCCAAACTCAGCTTGGTCAAGACTCAGCCCAGACCCAGGACCAAGTCCAGACCGCAATCTGGCGTCCAAATTCTCCTATGCACTGCCATACAGCGGTCAATATTTCATATGCACGTGTACATGTGCATGATTATAGCTGTACATGTGTGTGTACCTGTATCTGTATCTGTATATGGATCTGCATCTGTATCTGTATCTGTATTTGCATTTGCATTTGCATTTGCGTCAACACACGTTAGTTTCGACCATCGTACTACAGTACGTATACGTAACATGCAACTATTTAGTTTCATCGAGAGTCGCCACGGCGACTGTTGTCCCCCATGGCTTTACCATCCATTCTGACCCAAGTCCTCGTTGCCGTCTACCCTCTCGTCCCTTTCCTTCACACAACAACTCCCCTTCTCACTGTTGACCATTGGATAAAATACAAAACACATGGCATTCTACTTAGTTGGCGCCGAGTTGAGTTCAGTGCACAGACGACGCAGCTGATGGAGTTGATTCTCAACGTCGTCGCATTGCCGCCCATTTCCAACTCAACGCTCCGGCAATCAGTGCTGCCCAGAGAGCTCTTGCCCAGGCAATGATTGCGCCGCCAGCTGAATCTCGAATCAGGATGGTTGATGATCCGAATACTGCTTAACCAGGGGTCGCTGCTGCAGCTAGTATTTGTAATGTAATATTATTAGAGTGCTCTGTTGTCCCTGACAATCGGCGAGAAATAGAGGGACACGGCACTGTGCCAAACAAGTCAACATGCTAAACACATCTGATAATTTATTAGAATCATCAGTTGTATATCAGAAACTAATTCAAAGATCTGAGAACTTAACTAGATTTTAATACATTTTTTAATATAAAAAGTTTTTAACCAAAATTCACCTATTTTTTATTCTATACAAATACAAAAACTGATTTTACTGAGTACTTAGATTTGTATCTCTATATAATATCTTTTCCTTTAATTATAGTAAAGCCACTAAAATATAAATACATATAAGAATCCAATATTTCAAGCTTTTCAAAACTATAAATAAAAATGCAGATTATTTTCTGTATCAGATATTTATTTTATATTATTTTAAAATAATTTATTTTTTGTTTCAAATTGTCTATGTAATAATTTACTCAAATATATTTCTCATAGTGTAAGTCTTACCAGGAAGATCTTACATAAATTTAATTAATATGAATAGTAGTTTTTACAAGAAACATCTGTTATATGTATAGATCAGCATAGACCAAGTTGAAGAGCTTAAGGCACATGAAATATAACAGCTCAGCTTTAAAGCTTCTTCAGGTGCAGTGACTTTAAATCGAAATAATCAGAACGGTGAGAGAGAGTCTATTTGTGTTGCAACTACATACATATATTGGAATGTTGTATATTGGCATGGCAACAGTGTTGTGCAATTGTCAAAGCCTTGTAGTTTTTTGTTAAACATAAAACTCTTTATTTTCTGCACAAATTCGCCGTTGTTTTCCAACACTATTCGCATTCTTATTGTGGAGCATGGGTTACAATGGCTCTAGCCCTGCCACAGTGCTGCTCTACCGCTCTGAATCCCTTGGCTCCCAGCTTACTGACAGTTCAATTGTGGCGCCGTTGACGTCGCCGGGCACACATACAGCACAACATGGCTCACACAAATACACACACACACTGGCACAAGCATTTAAACTAGACGAACGAGACGAGACGAGAAATTTATGCGGCTCCAACTCAACCCAAAAATTCCCGTCCACACGGCACAAAACTGAACCCAAAGCAACCCAACGAACGCTACCCAACCCAGACCCGAACTCAAACTCAAACTCAAACCCCAACCATAACCAAGCCGGAGCCAAAAGCAATGTGAACTAAAACCATCCAAGCCCAGAGCCACCGCCAGTGGTATAGAGCATCATGCCGTTGCTCATGCTCATGCCACCGAGCAGCAACCACCCAAAACAACACCCAGTCAGAATGGCAGGGCCCAGACTCAGACTCAGACTCAGGCCCAGGCCCAGACCCATCGTACACCCCATTGCCATTTCGTTATTTGTATGGAACGATGTTGCCGAACAGTCAAACAGTCGGAGCGTCGAAACAACAAACGAAACGACACGACGCGTCGACGGTGCGACTCGACGACTGTCGGACTGTCAGACTGTCAGTTACCTCCGCTCAACGTACTTTGGGTGGGTTTTTTGTGTTGTTGTTGCCGCTGCTGCTGGGTGTGTGTGTGTGTGTGTTTGAGAGTGTATGGTGTGCGTGTGTGTGTATGTTTGGCTGATGTCGTAGTCAGATAGATTAAATCGATGGAAATGTAGGACTGTATACACACACACTCACACTCACTCATACACACACACACACACAGAGACACTGACAGTCATCTAACGAACGAATGCGCCTTGTTGTTGCTGTTGTTGCTGTT